>CM057811.1:102027928-103227928 GCA_030067965.1 Latrodectus elegans | reverse complement strand
GCCCCAATACGACAGTCTTCGGCTAAGAATATTCGATGTTGAAATCTCTTTTCTCTACAAATTGCCACGATTTAATTGAATGCGTTATTTTAGAAACCAAGATTTTATAAATATTTATATTAAAATTTAGAGTTAAAGCAAAATAATGTCTTTATTTTGTAGTAAATTATAATAAACATAATACGAAGCTTAATTCGATCCTGTCGTGATAAAATGATTTGAGAAATTTCCGTCCTCCGAGATATTTCTCATTCTTCCTGAATTTCAATACAATCCCCCCCCAGCAATTACTCACTGAACGCGTGTAATTATTCAAACAAATATGTCAGCAAGTAATGAAAATTTAATTACTTAACGCTTCATTGTATTGCCTGCAGAGAGCCGTCCCTCCCCACCTCATTCCCATACATTTAAATCACATGAGGTTTGCAGCTGAACAAACTGTTGAAAAGTGCCCATCCAGGATGATGAAGCTGACCGATAATCAGGGATGAGTTTTCCTGTGGGGCTTTTCGCGGGAGGCCGAATTACACATGCAGTGATATCCAGCCGAATGGATCGAACTCCAACTGCGTGTGGATATACTAATCAGCCCCTACTTAATAAACTTCTCCGACGAACAGTATTGGGAAGCAAATCCTGACGCCATACATCTCTCACTCTCTCTTTAATGAGATACATTGCTGTTGTGTCGATAAGCAGTGGTAAAATATTTTAAAATGTGTCTTGAACCCTAATAATAGCTATAAAGATAAAACAATTCGTGTTATATGCATACTACTTGCTCATTTATTAAACAGTAGCATTTATAACAGTTAGTCTTACGTAACCCATGAAGTTCTTGTCAAGTTTGCTTGCCCCGGAAGGAATTGAAAATGGTTACGCAGATTAAACATTTTCAAAATTTAAGAGTGTTCGATCAAGAAATTATATACCAGTTACTGTGAAAAAGTAGGTCATCCCTACACTTTTATCAATCGTAACTCGTACAGAAGACAAGGCAGATGTAAGTGTTCAAGGAGCTCATTCGGTGTTTATTTAGTTCCAAGTACATTTATCAGCCGCTGCGTCAAGTCGTCATACGTTGGGAGATAATGCTGTGAATGAAAGTAGTGCGAGGCATTGGTTTCAAAACTTTGGGTTAAGAGATTCAGACCAATGAAGCAGACTTACAAGAACTCGTGGATCAATTTACATCCAAAAGTTTCGAGATTAACTGCAAGGGACATATCCTACAGCAAAAGACATTTTGGCAGAAGATGACAGACACCAATGAAAAAATACTTCTGAGACTAATAACAGATTATACTTCATGCATATATAAATGGATACACATATGAATATATAAATGCATGTGTATGCGCGCGCGATCGCCTACAGTATGTAGATATTTCACTTGAAAAATCAATCAATTTCACTTCAGAATTTTGAAAGCTTTTTATTAAAAAACTGTAGATAACATACTATTGCATAAATTCAAAACAATTTTCACTCATTATGAGAATTAACACCCCAAAAACCATATGTATGTAATATAAAAAAACGTAAATCATAAAAACATTATATAACTTTTTTATTATTTTCTCTACTTCTTGTTTTAACAACTTAATCAGTTTGTCAAATGAAGCTTTCATATAATTCTGACTGAAACAATATATAAACATATTTTTAATCAGAATGAACTTTAAAATATACAGCAAATAACATTTAGAAACAAAAAATAAGAAAAAACTCTCTACATGAAGCTTTAAATTGGTGGAATTGGTTTTGTAACACACAGGAAATCACTTGCAAATTAAATATCGTAAGATTGAGCCTACGATTTAATCTATGAAAATGTTATCGTAAAAGAATAATAAACTTTATATTAAAACCGTAGTAAACTAAATTCCAACAATCAAATTTCAATTGAATTAATGAAATATTGTAATTAATTCTCCATGAAAGCATTTTCGATATATACAAGAAGACAATTCCTTGAACAGGTGAATTTCAAGCATTTGAGAATGCCAAACTTATGTTAAAATCGCATAAAATTAGAAAAGATAAAAGAAATATATTAATAGCTACATTTTGTTTTCGATTGCAAACGGAAATGAACTAAAAACGCTATATCCATGTAGTTTCATATAATCTTCGAACAATTTTGCTTATAAATTATTCCATTTCTGTCTATGATTATTGCATTTAAACTGCAACTAAAGTAGATAAACAAACTTGTTTAGTTATTTTTGTAACAATAAACGATAAAAAAATCTATTCTATTAGTAATGATTAAGACAACTAATAGTACATTTGGTTAAATTCAAAACCTTTAAGTGGGTAACCATCATTTTTAAGCAAATTTTATGTACATTTTTTTACATTAAACTTGATATTTTTTATTATACCTATGCAAATTTCATTTTTATTTTATGTACTGCTTTAGAAAAATTATCTTACCTGCTTCTTATGTAGCTTAAAGCAGTTTCATATTACACTATACAATACTTTCTCAATTGAAACAAATTTCTACTTTCAATATATTGGATTTTCGTAGTTATCAAAGTATTTCCAAAAATCTTCAAGTTAAAAAAATAATTTTTAACGTTGTGTATCGACTCATTGGAAAATATCTATTTTGAAGAAACTCGAAAATTAAATTTCCAATTCTTTGAAAACCTTTCAAATTGAAAAGACCAGAAGTTAAAATCAGACGACATTTTCTCCATTCTTTTGTATACGACATATTACTCGCTAATCCAATAAAAACGATAGCAGTATAAAGAAAAAGGTAGAAATATACTGCCACTCACATGAAGTCAAATAAAAAACAAAAATAAAAGCTGCCCATCGTATTGGCTGAAAGATCACTCTTATCAAGTTAAAGTACGTCGTACTTTTAATCGTCTTAAATGTCCTCCGTTCTTTTTTGAAAGAGAAACTCGGTGACAAAGTATCGTTTGCACATTTTCAGGAGAAAGAAATGAAGTGAAGAAAAAAATTTCAGCATTAAAAAAATGTTCTATAAGAGCTTGGCTATCTTCCAGAGAAGTAGAGTTCTATTCTTCGCCATCAAGTGAATACTTCCCTTCAATTCTAGTACTCAATGGAACCTCATTTATCAATGTAAAACTTCGCAAAAAAAAAAAAAAAAAAAAAAACGAGTAGAAATACTTTATCGAATAGTTCGTATTCTTCATTTTTTACCCCCGTACTTGTTTAAAGTTACTCTTAAATGGGTCTCGCCCTTCTTTATTTTTTAACATCATAAAATTCAAATCGACTTACGTTATTCGTGTGATTGTTAAGCGCGCTGAATTGTTAAAATATCGACGAATGAATAACTTAAAGTAGGAATTCGAAATGTCTTTTCTGGGATGATAAAAATAAAGACCTCATAATAGTCCTTCGTAAAATCCTTCTTTTTATAACGGAATATTCCCTCTGAAATATCGATTCATTTATATATATAAACAGTGTGCGATAAGAGATTCAATTTCAGTTTCATCCTAATTTTATTAGTAAAGAAAATTTTTATTTGGAAATGGATTTATAAATGAGAAATGAATGTGTGTCTCAGTTTCTTAAAATATATGGAACCACATTGTTCTATTTTTAATTTTAAAAAATGAAACGATTTCTTATTATTGTTCATTTACTTGGATTGCATTTTATGAAATGTTTACAAACAATAAAGCCTATCATTATATTGAATGGCTCTAAATATTCAGTAGTGAAGATTGTTTTTATGTTGTTAAAGTACCCACACTGAGTTGATCCAAACTACTTTTGTTTGCAATTGTCTTAGGCCTAAAAAAAGATGAATGATTATGACTTGTGTCCTAAAACTTCAGTCGCGGCTTGTTCTAAAATACCTGTGCTAACTATTATATAAAAAGGAATATATATATATATATATATATATATATATATATATATATATATATATATATATATATATATATATATATATATATATATATATATATATATATATATATATACACCCTGTATACACCGGTACCTGAATTGGTTTATGAAGTGGTGAATTATTGAATGTAAGTTTAAGATGCTTATCACTCACTTACCAGTTTGGCTCTTAATGTATTCAGAAGCATTACATGATTATAGATAAAATATAAGGATAGATTATCTAACATAAAATTAGATTACAAAACTTAAAAATGGAAAAAATACATTAGGATTTTCATTACAATATATGAATTTTACAGCACAATGCACAAGAATAGACTAATCATATATGCACATAGATATATATGTATTTTATTATTATAAAATATACATCTCTAATATAAGGTTATAGCAAATATAAGGTTATAAAGATATATATAATATTATGGTTTTTAAAAATGAAGGGAAATAACAGAAAGAACAAATATTTAATTCTCACTTATAAGGAAAGACATGCTAATTCCGTCAGAGTATTTCTTTTTAATTCACTAAAGTTAAAATGAAACCAATTGAGGCTGTATTATTATACATAAAGATAATCTTTACAACAATAAGAATGCATTTCAAAATGCATAAATATAGTTAACAATTCTTAAAGCTAGATTATGTATCTATACATAATATATTTAAGGATAAAACTTCATGCGAGAAATGTTTGTAGTTTTTTAACATCATATTTTATGAGTCACATAATGTAATATTGAACTCTACACAATCAAGGCATTCAGGTTTTATTTCTAATTACAAGCTTGCATCATATGTAAGAATATAACAAAAAAAGAGTAATTGCGAACAGAGTGAACAATAATTATAATGAATTTGAAATTTATTACAAATTCGGGAATTTATTCATTTACATTTAGAAATCATAAATTTTTTTCCTTATCTAATTTCAACTTAAAATCAAAATAATTTTGCTGAAGTGACTAAAAATGCAGAAGTGAAAAATAAGTAAAATAAGCCTTCAATATTTATATTGATACTTTCAATATAAATAAATATTGAAAGCTTATTTTACTTATATTTTGACTCCTGCATTTTTAATCACTTATGCAAAATCTATAAAACTACTGACTATTGTTACACATTTTTACTTTTTCAGTTAAAAGTATCTTATATAAATTTGCGTATTTCTTTATTTGGGAAATCTTTCGAATTGTTTATTTCTATTTGCTTTTGAATTGATAAAAAACTAATTTAACTGCTTAATTCAAAGAAAAAAGTTGTCATTAAATTTTAGGCTCATCTGTTTATTTTCTAATCAGTTGATAAAACAATAAAGCAATAAAAAAGGAATTTCAGAAAATATAAATTGTTGAAAATTCTTTTCTATTATAGACAACGCTTTAAAAATTCTTTAACCATTGAAGAAAGCTTAAGAAAAGTTTAAATTTATTTGGATAAAATTTTCGTTTATTTGAAATAAAAAGGAAAAAGTATCTCTATTGAAATAAGAAAAAACTTTATCCGAGTTATTTTCATTGTTTCATTTCTAAACAATTAATAATAGATTACAATAATGCGATTTTATAGAATTCTATTTTTAATCTTGTAAAAAATGTAGAGCAATTTTTTAAGAATATTAAAATTTTAAATTCAAGATATTATATATTACTTCATTATATGCTGTAATCAAAAGTCATTTATATAATGATACATTATTATTATACCCCTTTTTGAATGCAATATTAATAAACTTTTTAAGTATGTATACACATTATGTTCTATTAATTTTTCAATAAACTTGCAACATAAACTATAACAATTTAGTTATTACATTGCATTTAAGCTCTACATATATTAAGAAAACAATAAAATATATTATTTGAACTTGTGTTAGATTATTACGTTTGTTTGATGAAATATAACACTCACAGTTAAAAAATTTTTATCTTAATTTACACATAGTTATTTACATATAGTAATAAGTAGCCTATTATAATCAACTGTTTTCTAATGGATTTTTCACATAATAGTCAATTCTCACATTCCTTGTGTATAATAGGAATACAAAAGTAATCTAATAATTCTACACTGGATGCCTTATCCAGAATTCATTTATATCAAATGACTTGTTATAAAAATAAATGCTTACCGCAAACTCATTAATATCCCCAGACCACGTATGATTATAATATAGATATTAACAAGTTAAAATATAATAAATAGTGTGTGATTGATATCCAGGTGCCTTACTTTATTGAAGCTTCAACTGTTATTACAGTTTGACTTTGCATCCTAATTTAATATCAAAGATTATGTTTATTTATTTGCGACCAATACTTAAGAAAAGGACGAAGTTAATAATGTTCCCTATTAACATGAATATTGTTGGCAGGGTTAAATTAAGGCACGCTTCCTTTTGACACCTCGTAGGAGGCAGCCAAGCAAATGAAAGATGCTGCGAGGTTTCTTTAAGCTTCCAATACGTATTTGACACTCATAAGAACTTTTCATTGTTAATGGGCCTCATTCACTTGTACTCTGAAAACTCCCAAGCACTACTCTGACACATTTTCATGCACAATGCACATGCGTAACATCCTTCCTTTTCCAGCTATTATTTTCAATTCAATATTTAGAATAATGATTATTTAGTTTATAGAATGACTCATCTAGCTTAATCTTCCTTGACCCCTTTTAGGGATCATCGTCTTGATAGAGTCTTATAAATATAATATCAGTAGGATCTATTCTTAGCTGCGAAGGGAAGAACAGAAGGGTTGTTCTAATGTCAATTTAGTCAAATCAGCTTTTTTTTAAAAAAGTAGATCTGCTGTTAATGAGAATTAACCTACCAATCTATTAATAGAATTCCGATAATTAATACATAGCCAATAAATTTTACAAGGACTCTTAATGGTTTAATTATAAAAGCTCGGTCTTTGGAATACTAGGTCTTAGATTCAATCCTAACCAGTGTTGAACAATGTAAATGGTATGTTGTATTTCTGCAGCCGAGGTGTTTGCGCCTTAGTTCTGTGGAGCTCCTTATTTCAAACACGTGAAAATGGCTGTTGTAGAAAATTCCTTCCAAAAAACTAACACTCTTCACTTTACGTTAAGGAATCTTACAACATTTGGTTGTTAAATATGTCTTTTTTAACACCAACGTTGTTTGAATCGAACTCGGTATTTTAATTTGGATTGAAACCGTTACAAAACTCCCTATTCAAAGTTGGACTTGGAAAAAAAACCTTTAAAAAAGTGTGCTCTGAGATCAGAGCACAAATCAATCAACTACCTGATCGATGTTAACTGTATTGTCTCAATTAGCAAATAATCCATTTCTACTGATTAGAATAAATTCCACGTATCTCTAGGCTGTGACTCCCAAACCAGTAACAATTTGTTCCTAATTATCCATAAGCAAATTTTTGTTAAGGATTTGCCATGTCGAAATTCCTAAAATACTTCAATATTTAATAACGGAAAACTATTTCAGTACGAAATACATAGAAATGTTTTGCTGATTTTCTTAAGAAGCAAATCTAATTTTTTTAGTTAGTAAATACTTTTTGTTATTATTCTCCAAGTAAGAAGCATCTCTGTGTCACCTCTCTTCAATTACATAGAGATGACACTTTAATGGCTCTGGCCTTAAGTACAACAATTCGTAAAATCAAATCTTGCCTCGAGCTTGAATGTTTATAGAGGCTTTGAACTCACTTTATGCATTAGATCACTATCTAAGTTGTCAGTACATTGTAAAAAGAGATTGTTAAATGACAAAAACAAATCTTGTGTTCTTAAATTGTTAAAATGAATAGATTATAAGTGAGATATTTTTTTCACAATTTTATTGATTATTCAGTAAATAAACTCATCTGTTTCACATGTTTACTCTGTTCTTATGCATTGTTATCAAAATAATAAATGAAACTTATTAGCAACATTCTTAAATTTTTAATACTTATCAACTTCAATCAAAATAAAAATTTCAAATTGAGTGAAAATCAGTATGAATAAATTTTTGGAAAAAAGTCACCCAAATAAAGATTGCACTGTAAAGTATAAAATATTCATAAATTTTTTTTCTGAAAATTCTCTATTAGATTAACAAAGTGAAATCTACAAGTTTATCGTGAAATAAATATATTAATACTCTTTACAAAGCACATCTTAAGTAAGATCTGTCACTTTATTCATCGAAAGAGAAAAAAGAACTTCTTTATTGTGGAACTCTGAAACATAAATGCATCGTTAAAACATAACTGTCTAATTGGATTATATCAAGACTCCATCTGACAAATGATGTCTCGGAAGGAGCAAAACAGAAAGAATAAATATATGCGAGAAAGATTTGATGCTTCATAACTTCCACATTCCTTTCCTTAAATTAAAAACATACCATAACTGGAAAAAGAACGCAAGGGATCATATATTGAAAATTAAATCCACTTATATCAAATACATCAGACAATTCGGAATTTTAAAAATGCCAGCTTCCAAACAGCTAAACTCTTGAACAGCAACTCCCCGCTTTACTCCCAAATTTAAAAGAGAAAAATGGCAACTGCCTAAAAAAAATATCATTCTAATTAACACGCCTTGTTCGTGGGATTTTCTTGCCAAATTAAATATCACAATTCAGCCAAGGCGATGAATCTAAATTCCAGATTAAAATATCTCCATTTCTTAAGGAGCGGCGAAAAGACAAGTTGTTAATCAAACTGTTTTCTGCTTTTTCCATTTATTCATTCTACAACTTTTTCTTCTTTCTTAGCCATTTTTCGAAGTAAGAGGAGAGCGAATGTGGAAAAGATGTGTAAAAATGTAACTTTCTTATACATATAGAATATAAATCCCTCGCGGTATTAAATTAAAGCATTTTCGCTTCGCAAGCATTAAATTGCGAATCAAGATTTTTATTCTAATTTATTTTCATTTTGAAACATGTTTTTTCAGAACTAGACAGAAAATAAACTATGCATAAATTTTCATATATTTATATATCTTTGTTGCATTTTATTTAAATCATTTAAATGTGTTAATCAAAGTATTTCAACTTTTGAATATAATTTCGTATTTCTTAATTCAATCAATTCTTAAATCAATATCAAAAATCCAGTATTAAATAAATTCAGTAGATTATTTAGGAAACAAAGTTCGATTTAGGCCAATTTCTGTAGTACGACACCTTCAGGGGCATTATTTAACATATTTTATTGTAATTGCATGAGAAAAATAAAATCTATGTAATCTTGAAAAATGGTTTGTAAATTTAAAATCAAACTAAAAATAAAAAATTAAAATGGGAATTTTTAGAAAATTAAAAATGCTAGTGTGTCTGACAAAGAAGTAAACTTGTAAAGACAAACTTGTTGATATATTTAAATGGCAATGAGAGTCCTTTTCAATGAAAACAATGCGCACGCATTGTTTTTATTCATTTCCTCGAATGTAAAATTGGAATCACGTTGAAGAGGAATATTTTAAATCTTTTGTCAACCACATGAGCTATTGTGAGATTTTATCAACCTCACCAACTGTTGTCAGAATTTTATCAACTTCATCAGCTATTTTGAAGCTTTTAAGAACTTCATCAACAATTGCGAAGTTTTTAACAACCTCAGCAATAATTGTGAGCTTTTATCAACCGCAACGTTTAATCTTTTGGGAAAATTTCTCCTAGATTGAAGCATCATCAATGCTTTATTTTCTGGGAAAACTTTTTCATAGATTGAATGGTATTCAATAAACGAAAATATTTCTAACCACTGTCTCTGCAAAATGTGGAAATTATTAAAGAACTATGCAATTTCCATCTCCTGTTATAAAAAAATGTGTAGGTCAAAGAGAGGGAATAGATGCTGTATAATTCAGTATGCCGTATACTGAGTTTGGAGATATTTTTGCAGATTCGCAACCAGGTTTTTATTACACCTTAGAGTTTTGGAGATCTATAAAATTATTCTGAGAATACTATTTTGAAAAACGTAA
The DNA here is from genome assembly GCA_030067965.1 of Latrodectus elegans. Lineage (NCBI taxonomy): Eukaryota > Metazoa > Arthropoda > Arachnida > Araneae > Theridiidae > Latrodectus > Latrodectus elegans. The sequence continues at coordinate 103,218,031 of CM057811.1, read as the reverse complement.
TATTTACATCATCTAGAGACGTCAAAAGACGTTACTTTTGGAATATTTCTTCGTCTTCAAACAAATTCAAAATTTGGCATATTGAATTATACAGCAGCTGCGCCAAAGAGAGCTGAACTGCGATGAGTCGAAGTCTATGAAGGCAGATGTCTATAAACATGGATCAAAAAAATGTTTGTTTCGTATCAAAGGATTTTAAATAGGAATCTTTTATGTTTAGAAATGAACCAGTAAAGTACATGGCTTACATTAAAGCCATTATAAATAAGGTGTACAAATGTGTTTTAATTTCAAAATGTTAATTATTTAAAAAATTACTTTTCATATGTGTCCTCGTTACTTTATGTCAATTACTTTTTGTATTAGCATACTATAATTGCATTTAATATTCTCGTTTTTACTTTAATTACTTTTCGTAATATCCTTCGGTTATTAATATTTAATTTTAACAATTTCATATAAAATCTTTCAATAACTATATTTTTTCCTGTATCTGTATTTTTAATTATTTTACGTATTGCCTTTCAGTAAATAGTTCACATTTCACATGCACACACACACACAGATATATATATATATATATATATATATATATATATATATATATATATATATATATATATATATATATATATATATATATATATATATATATATATATATATATAAGATTGTGTACTAGTTCTTTACATTATCACACGGCGATAATAAAAACATAATTTATAGTGGTTGGATTGCTTGATTTTTTAACAATAGCGAGAAAGTTATTTTTAGTTTATGAAAAATAAAATTCACAGATGAGTATCAATTTTAACTTATGTTTGAAAGGAGAAAAAGTAATAAATAATATATATATATATATATATATATTGAAATTGCTTACAGGTAATGATAAAAATTTTAAAAGGATGCCGAGTATTTAAATGACTTTACGGGCCTGCAAATAGTCTGTCACTGTTCTGGCAGATGGCAATGATTCTGCCGTGCTTTGTAGTGTCAATTGAGCTTTCACGTTTTGACTGAATGCAATTTCAGAAATAGAATTTCTTATAGGTTCAGTTCAATGAATGCGCGTTCAGTAGAAAGGTCATGCGGATGTAAATGTCAAGAACGAAACGTCGTCTTTGATATGAGAGTGAACAAAATATTTGCGGTCAGCAGGAGAAGCCCAAGACCAGGATAAAAGAAAGGACGCATACAAAATTAAAAATATTGCAAATATGAGTTTTTTCGTGAAATGTGTCTTGAAGAATTCACCTGTACGATTCACATGTTGAAAAACGTTCGAAAAGCTGAAGAGAAACTTAGTGAGATCAATATATAGCTGAAGAATTCGTAATCAACAAAACACTTCCCGCACTTGGAAAACCTCAAAAACCACAGTTACAGCTATAAGAAAATTTGGTGGTAGCTACACTAATATAGCTACCATCGAAAGGAATGGCCAAATAAAAAATAACTACAGTGAATTACAGTGATGTCACCTTGCGACTGAAAAGAGTCCCATACCAATAAGCAATCATCATTGTCCATTTACTGTCTACAACAAAGGGATACCAAGTGTTTTGTTGTATCTACATTCTTTCACAAGGGTGACATTCTCCGCTATTATTTTCCACTTTACTGATGAGAGTCATTTCAGTGTCACAAGTAATTCTGATCACTAGCTAACACAAAGAGTGGTTGGGACACGGTTTCATCCTTGTAACATCGTCGTAAGAGACTGTTATGTCTAGTGTGTGTCACTGGTGTTGTCATCTAGAGAGGCATACTAAACAGGGGAATTAATCTCTGATGTTTTAATACGAGATACTAAAACCGGAGATAGCTATTGTAAAGAGACAATCTTTCCCCTTATTTATATTTTCCAAGGCGGCATTGTATCAACTTCGTTTTTATGAAAGACAATGCATGCCCACAAGGAACTTTTGTTCAACAGCTAATGGGAAAGAAAGACTTCGCTCGAAAGGAATGGCCACTGTACTTTCTTCATTTATATCTCATAAAATAGGTGTGGAATGGTTTAGAAAACCATTAAATCTTCCAAGGAACACAAAAAGTTAAAAACGATATTGAATGTGATTTAGTCCCTCCTACTGCAAGAATCACTGAACAATCTGGTTCTGGGAGTGGAAAGACGCTATGGCAACCAATTGGAAAAGGGAAGAGCATATCCCATGCTGAGGAACAACTGTGCTTGTTCTTCTTCCTTTTGAAAAAGAAAATTGTGTGTGATGACAATACGGGTTCAATACAGGATTTTTTGTTTGATTTTATATTGTATGATTTTGTATTCAGTTTTGCGCAAATATCCTTTAGTCATAGCTTAAGAAGAAAGTAATGCCTCTCATTTCTAAAAGTCATGTCATTCTGAGCCTTTCTCATCAAGTTAAGGGAAAAAAACACCTGTTAAGTTTTTCACTTCCATGTAGTATTAAAAAGTGAAAGCAACAATGAATTTCGATGATCTCGAATCCCATCTTGGGCATGGACGGTTGTAGGGATTCGGAATCCACTTTAAGCCGTAAGTCCTTGTCTAATTAGCCCTCGTGTGCAAAAAATGACCGTTGAGCGACAAACCAACCAAACCAGTTAGCTGTGAGTCATTAATTAATTGAAATTTTGTAATATGGATATCTAGTGTGAAACAAATTTCAAATTGAAAATTAATGAGCATAAATAAGTTAATGCCATTATGTAAATCCATTTTATTATTAAAGTATATTTCTACAAGAAATTTTAGAAGCTGGAAAAAATAAAGCAGGAAAAATTATTACGTATAAAATTCAAAATCTTCAGTAATTTTAGGATATTAGATTAATTGCGTCATTATATTCAGTTAAAAAAATGCATTTAATATATATATATATATATATATATATATATATATATATATATATATATATATATATATATATATATATATATATATATATTATTGTAGTTTGTGTTGATGTTTTATCATTTTTATATTTGGGAGAAGATAGAGGAAAAAATTTAACGAATATTACGGTGCAATTATCCCTTACTAGTATACTAGTCGATAACTATTATTCCGAGAACTTTCTTAACTTTCGTCTCCCATAAAATTGCATCACCTCTTATTGCCCGCCAAGGCTTTGTTGTTGCCTCCCCCACTCTCGCAAATCAATACTCTCTTCTCTGGGCTCCTAATCTCTTGGCAGCAGTTTCTCTTTTTCGCGAGTGAATCAGAGGAGCGGTTTCTTGTCTATATAAACACGGCCTAGTGCAATCGGTAATTTCATACATAAGTATCAATTTGTCTCAGGATTTGCGAGTAGTACTTAAAGAGGTATTTACTTCATCTTCAAAAGGCTGTAATATATATATTTTCTAAAGAGCATATTTTTTATTATATTTAGAATATTTCCTTAAACTTAATAATCAAATTTTCAAAATATATTCAATAAAGAGCAAAATATTAAATCAACAGTCAAAAAAATGTTGCTGTTCTCGTGCGCCAGCAATGCTGGCAAATTGTGGTGCGCTGCTCCACTTTTCCAACTGAACCATATTTAGTGTGGAGTCCTACTTCTTCAGTAAACACACATGCCATAGAGACCCGTTTATAGTGAAGGCAACCATTCACACCTCATTCACACACAAGGAAAGGACAAAGACAGGATAGAGAGAGAGATCCATGCCTGAACCGGGATACGAATCCAGGACCTCCCAATCTATAGTCAGGCATGCTGACCACTAGACAAGTTGGCTGGTAGTCAAAAAGAAATGATTTGTATCATTGCTGATGCAAGCTTTCTCTAGATTGCTTTTTTTTTTTTTTTTAAATTTCGATAAGTATTTTTCGAAAACAAATAATTTTCTATAAAATCTAATAAATATTAGTTCTGTGTGAGTATTACAGTCAGTCTTAATACTGCAGCGAGACAAGATATTGAGCAAAATTTCTGTTTTTTCTTTTTGTTAAGTTATTTACAAAGATTTTGATGTATAAAAAGGAATAAATATTCATCATTCAATAATTTCGAAACCACAGTTAATTACAGATTAAAGTGAAATTAAATTAAGTTAAAAAGGGGAATAGTAGAACCAGCTGTCATTCAAAATGTCCTAGTTACAAGAAAGCATTTGGTGCTCTAAACTTTTTGTAAAGTAAAAAACAAAGTATACAATCATAAACATTTATTACTATTGTTTGAGAGTTCTCTATGCTAATTGTAGAATAGAGCTCTTCAAAGTGGGATATTCAGGCTTCAATCCCCGCCACAGAAAAAAATGAAAGTTACAAAAAAAATTCGTTCAGCGTACACGCATGTTGCAGTGGGTGCTTGTGAGTTTCCCAGGTTTGCTTTTTTATAACACGTAAATGTGGCCCTCTATCAATGAAAAATCCTCTCAGAAGTAAATTTATGCAGTAGTTATTGTATTTTGGACGGCAAGCAAACAGGTTGTTGTTGTTATTTATGACACTTGGACAAGCCAAGTTTCTTAGCCGATGGCTACGAAATTAAGTCAGAAATGCGCATCTTTCGTTTAATTAGATCATCACGAAGGTGAAAGTACGATTTTGCTCTAAGAGCCTCCGATAGATGGCATGACTAGAAAATCCCCTCCCTCAATTTTTGCCTTTGATCTGGAAGGGAAGGGAATTTTCACCAGACCATTATAGTTATGCTATCTATTCAACAACCGATCACAGCTTTTTCAATTCTACAGTATATATATCACATATATTTTTTGGGTCTAGGCTACCACGGCTTAGCAAATTGGTTGTTCTTACGCGATGTTGAAATGCATTACTATTGTATGTTTATTCAATGCGTCATCTGAATTTTACAAAGCTGCTTGAGATTTAAAAATGGGAGGATCTTTAGAAAATGCGCTCACATCTTTTACAATTTACATCTTTCCTCTAAGAATTTTATAACTTTATAAACCCATACCTTTTCTTTAATATCTTATAAAAACAATAATTTAATTTTTTGATTTTTTTAAAGCTGTATTATTACTATCATTGTATGTTATAAAATGCTTTTGACTACAATCGTCAGAATCGTTAGGTTTTTTTCCCTTTTTTATTAAGTTCTGAATATTTCTCTGAATACCAAAGTTGGAGAGTACATTGCAGGAAAGATATAACGATTTCAACTCAGTTGTCATATTAGGCAGTCATTTAAATAAGCTATAGAAAAATATTGCGTTAAAAATTTTCCTTAAGAAAGTTGCATTGAAAAGCAAAATTAATGTTATATATGTAACATTAATTGCAATCATTATAAAAGTTGTATTATCGTGACTTTAAGTAAATGACTTATAAAAGTAAAGTTGTCCTGAATGCATACTTTACTTCATCGTATCGGAATTAAGTCCATAAATTTAAAGATAAATGATTTCCTAGCCACTTTTGAATGCAATGGATTAAGGAAACATTTACCTGCCCTGTTACTCACAATAGAGTGTGGGGAAATATTTTACTTGTGCTTTAACAAGTGTTATTATAGTTCTTATTATGGAAATTACTTATTAACCTATTCAGAAAAATTATTACTTTACATTTTCTATTTCAATGCTTAATACACCAAGAGTATTGAAGCTTTCTGTTTATAAGCTACATCGAAGATAATTCTCTATTAGTCTTAATTTTTTCAAAACAATTGGCTATGCTAGCAACAGCTATTTTGTCACGCCCAACGACTCAAAAAAACTTTATACTTGGTAATTAAAGTTTTTTTTATAAGGAAGACATATCTGCACAACTGCCTTAAAATATTGGAAGCTGTTACAAATATAACAATACCTAAATACTAACACGTAAAAAAAACTGGGGAACGACAAGGAATACCTACATAGGTTTCGTTTCTTAACGGGAGCTGTATGATTTTTTCTAAATTACAAAGCAGAGGTGAGAACTTTAAGAAAATATGCATTATCACGAATTAATTAGAAGATTGCCAAAATTCAGAGATCTAAAATAATAATGTTCTTGATAAAATGCATATTGTACTATATAACAAACGGTGAAGTCATTGTCGCGTTTTTATGCCCAAGCGGCATTATTTCAGTTCTTGGTCTCATTGGGACTCTTTCAATCCCATGACTCAGTGCCTACCATCCTCTGCAGCTCTTGGCCTGAAGTAGTAGAAGTTACTAAGACAGTATAATCACGTGAATTAATTTACTTTAAATTATTTGCTATATATATATTTTAATTTTACTTATTTATAAAATAGAAGAAGTTTTTTTACTACATCATGAAAGATAAATTATGATTAAATGTAAAATAATTATTATATGACATATAATAAGTACAATCCATACAATGCACAGATGACAACTAATGATTATTCAAATTCAATTGGTTTTGCCTTTTTTTATTTAAAAAAATTTACTTTCTTATCAATTACGGAGAGATTTCTAATTTATTGTACAATTATTTTATAGTTAAAATATCTATAAATGCATAATATTTCTTTATTCAGAAAAAGTTGCATATCGATCTAGTTAGATAACTTCAAATATTTTCAGTATGACTAGTGACATCTATCCTCAGCAAGACTAACTACAATCAATCACACACACTTTCGTTCCAGATGTTTAAATGATTAAAATTGTTAAAAATGTATTATATTCTTTACAACGCGGAAAAATAAACTTCAGATATACTTCCTTTCTCACTAAAAACAGCATCCCTATATAGTTAAGATGAAATTACGAATTGAAGTAAATTTTATCCACCCTTAAACAAGGGAGAAGATTATTCCTAGTTACTTAAAAGAAATCAATTCAAAAAATAGATTTGATGACGAGAGCTCAAATTTAATAATGATTATCAAAATGTTTTATAATTTTAGGAAAATGTATTTCCATGTCAACATTTTATGAATTCAATAAAAAAAGAAAGAAAAATTATATTTATAAATTTGTTGTAATTTTTTTTATAAGTAATTAATGTATAGTAAAAATTAAACTTAGTATTTTTAATCAATTATTAAAAATTTTTACTTATTGCGTACACTATTTTATTTATTTTTGTGACCAAATATATCATCAATTAAGGCATACTTTTATCCGTTTTAAATTCCTTTAACGGATAAAAATTGTACGAATGATTACTGACGCATTTGCATATCGTCTACAAAGTGAATAAGAAAATGGCAGCTTTTTATTCTGTAAAAGGAAATATGAAAAATTATTATTAAAAAAATTCTAGCGAGGTTTTGCTATTGTCAAATTTTTATGATGTACTTAGTTATACATTCATATTCTATGAAGTTTAAGTGCGTGTGTGTGTGTGTGTGTTTTAAGGCAATCCAAACTTCGAGGTGGCTTAGAGCATACTCTCTTGATTGTGTGCAGAATAGATCAAATACTATAGTCCATTGGGCTTAAGTCAGGTGAATAAGAGGGCCATATTCCCACAGGTATGAAATCTGGACGATTTGCTTGACAGCAGTGTTAAGGAGCAAAAATTTGTTTAAAAGTCCAGATGCTATTTTTAAAATGCTTTTGGGCCCATGAAAATAAAACCGACAGTAAAATCTTATTGCAGTACATGGTTTTGTTCATTTTGACGCCTTGATCTATGAAAACCAAAGGAGTTTTTCCAAATTCACAAATGCCTCCCCAAACCATAACTGACTGCATTCTACTCTTGTGGAAGCTCTAGGACTATCAGATGACCAGTAGCGGTCATTTTGTCGATTACAGGATTGTTCAATTATGAAAAGTTTTTCATCCGCGAAGATGAAATTCTTCCATGCGCCTTTTGCGGACTTTCAAAGGAGAGCTCGACATCTTTGCTATTGTTTACTCTTATTTTGCTCAGTTAGTTTTTGTATTTTTAGAAGTTTGGTAAAAGTCCAAGTTCTTCTTATGCAATTTGTCTAACTGATTCTAAATTAACCCTTAATTAAAAACTACCTATATTTCTTACTAACATTAAGATCCCTTGAGCAAATGAAATTACTATAAAATTGGTTGACATGAATTAAACCAATCAAAAGCAGTACAATTTTGTCAACATTATAAAGTTGTCACCCTGTAAAAGTTATAAATTTTTTATCATTTTCAATTATTTTTACACTTAACGAACACACATATTCATAATATATTGTGAAATACAATGCGCAAAATATTATTCGTTTTGGAAACATGCAAAATATGTACTCCAGATTTCTCTTACAACTGTATCAAAACATTTAAAAAAAAATTTTTTTTAATAGGTGATTTTTATAACATTAGTAACATATTTACCCAATAATATTTTCAAAAGCAATTATTTTAATGGTACATTGCTTCTAAAAATAAATTTGAAAACGAAATTGTTTCTAAGTACTGATATGATTTTATTACTGTAAGCGAAATCTATAATTCTAGGAAATATAAATATTATAAACCATAGATTTGTTTAACATGTGTATATATTTATAGATATGTTAAAATATCTGTACCTATTTTTAACATTTCTAGCATGTTTTATATTTAATTCTAATGCAATGTTCAAGTCCATTTCGGCTAAAAAAATTTTAATTTTTTAATAAAATTAAAAATAACATAGATATTAAGCTATCACTTCAAGAGATGGATCCTTTTGTTATTAGATAAAATATATTAATTTTAATAGATTAGTTTATTTGTTATATATATATATATATATATATATATATATATATATATATTTATAAAGGTCATTTTTCTGTACACGATAGCTAATACGATCAAGAGAAAAGAATCTGAAATAAAATAAAAAATCTGAAATTTAAAAAAGAATCTGAATCACAGAACATCCAAGCTCGCGATGAAAATTAAGCTACAGAACTGCTAAACCGAAAATTGTAATATAAATGTATTTATAGGGAAAAGATCATGTACATTGTCCTTGGTCCTTTTGGAGCTTTACGCTAAAATATCAAAATCATATACAGTATATGCTTGAATGCATACATACTTTCCTAACAATAAATGCAGATTGAAAATTCGAAGAGAAGTGGATACATATTTATTGAAGCACTAGTTATTTCAATAGTATGACACTGTATTTGCGGTAGGTACTCGTTTTCTTGAGCCTAGGTTTGATTCAAGCTAAAGTTTAAGTAGGAGGAAAAGATGTGCAGCAACTCAGTGAGGATGGAGTTTCCAGATTTCTTTCCCGAGTCACTTGGATATGACTCGATCCACGAAACAGATACTCGAGGAATTCAATTAAGAGGAGGACATTATAATGTTTTACAATATAATGGACATTACTACGTAATGGATGATAGGATGTTATTATGTCTTAGGCCTTTAGGCTATGGGATGTAAAATCTGTACATTAGAGTTACATAAAAGCAATTGAAAAACGAAGTAATTTCAAGTTATGAGCACATAAGTAGAACTAAGAAAAATTGCGAGTATATTAAAATATTTTCTTCTAGTACTTTGACAAGTAAGAAAGAAGAAATATTTCCTCCTCCTGTGCATATTAAATGTGCATCAAAATTTTGTATTGTGTGTGCTTGCATGTGGGTGGGTGTGGGTATGATGTGCAATACTGTTTGCTTACCCCCCAGTAATAGCTTCTGCCAAAGCGTCTGTATCTGTCTGTAGCAGTGGAAATAAGACGCGCTCCATTTTCAACAGGAGGATCCAGAAAAATCTTTCATTAAACCTTACTGAATACCTTGAAGTAATACCATAAATTCGTAAAACTTTAAAAACTTATTTGAACTTAGCAGTTCTTGTTATTATAGCAACCACCACCAACCAGGCTACTTGGCTGCAGATATCCTTGCAGTAGACAGACAGTATTTGACAAAAAAGATATATTTAATTTTTCAGTGTTCCTCCACATGCGACACACACACAAGTATGCACAGCTCATTGTCAGTAATAAATTATCTAGAAAGGTAATTTAATAAACTTTCTTTATAGTGTATCCTTATAAAAATTCCACGCTAATCATCACTTTTAAAAGCCACCATTTATCAAAAATAAGAGTCGTTGATTCGATATGCTTGAAACTTATGGTATAATGGCAGCATATAAAGTTTTCTAGCCAATTTTATATCCCATTTTAGAATTAATATTTTTCTTTACATTCTGATTATGCACATTATGTACCATTATAAGATTTGTTTGAATTTATCTTTCAGACTAAAAAAGATTTTCATATTAATTATTTATTGCTTATATTAAAAACAATTTTCAAAACTTCAAAAAGAAGATAGATCATACTTTTTTGCAAAAAATTACACTACTTGAATGTAGAAAAAAAAAAGAGGACCCAATACTGTGCATGTATATTCTGTTTCTTGGATTTACGCATAAACGAGATCAAACATTTTACATTCCATTACAGTTCTTCATGAAGGATGTCAATTGTGTTTTGCAATATGAAAGCAATTTTTCACTATTTTTGTCTTAATTGTATCATGTTACTTGATTTATGTAATACAGTATATTATATTAGTTTTTAATTTAAATTTTTAAATCTAAGAGGAAACTACTGCTGCCTCAGGTAATGAAATAACGAGGTAGTTATCAGTACTTATCATTTTCATTTTGTAGAAGAATTTCACACACATAGCCGGAAACTAAATCTAAATTAAACTAAATGGCCTCTATGAAGTCTACAGTACTTGTATTTGTTTTCTAGACTGGGGGCATGGAGTGCGTTGCATATATCCCAACTAACTGGTCAGCCTAACGTGAAAACACTCAGTGTTTGGTTGCTAAGCAATTGCTTGGTCCTTATCAACTCAGTGGAGGCTAAGTCAACCTCCTCGAGTCCAAGAATCAAAAGTCAAAACTGGGCCTTTAGGAGAGAGAAGCGTTGCCACAATACCACTAAGAGTCAAATCTATGAATCTGATTATTATATTATGGGCCAACTTGCGGCTCCCGAGTCACGTGTTCTCGATAAATGTACCAGACTTCTTTTTTCATATTTTTGTTATTGTATTTTAAAAAATTACTATCGTTCCGTATATTTTTTCAAAATGTCTTTCAAATTACTTCCAAATATGAAAAAGTGCAACGTTGTGACAAATTTCATTGCCGTTTAAGTTAAGAATGATATGACTCCTCGAAAACTGCTCAAAAGAACAAAAACTTTGGGGTAGTCGTCCGTAATCGAATGACTCCAGACTGATTTTGAATTTGTAAACTTTCATTACAATGGACAAATGACATTTTGCTGCGGATGAATCAATTTGTATCCCTCTTGCTACAGATTTAATTTGTAATCTGGAATTTTTGATAAATTTATTCTAACTTGTTTTATTGTATGTAACATGTATTGTTAGTGTTTGAATAACACAAAACTTGTATTTTCTAAATTTGTTTATTTACAGTTCTTTTAAAAATAAGAAAATACGAGTTAGAAAATATAGGGTTTAATAATGAGTGGGAGGCGAATTTCTTTTTATTGACTATAGATAAAATCATTGTGTTATTTCTAATTCTACTGTCAAGTATTATAAAGCTTTATGTCGACATTATGAAACCATTCCTCCTCAATTTCCTAATCAGTATCCACCAAATTCCAAATTAAAATCAGATAAACTTGCTTCTTTAAAATCAAATTTAAGTTCCTAGAATATTGCGAAATGCTTGTTTTAAAATAGATTGTGTATAGGAAGTGTTTATTAATAAAAACTTACAAGATGTAGTTAAACTTTTAGATCCGAATAATGCATAATCGCAGTAAGTTGTTTCGCAAATTCCCATCTCGAGACACACAACTGAATGAAGCATAGCTGCTATTAATACATCTCTTGTATATAATTTAAAAAAAGTGATATGAAGAACTGTATTGCATTTAGCTTGTCCCTTGTCAAATCGAAAGATATCATAGATCATCCGCAATTGGCAGTTTTCATACGTTTTATCTCACCTGACTTCGTTGTTAAAGAGACATTATTAGATTTAGTAACATTTCAAAGACTCAATCTGTGGTGTCTATATTAAAAATGCGTTAGATTTCATAATGAAAACTAATGATGTGCCTCTTAATAAATTAGTAAGCAATGCAGTTGATGCAACTCCAACAATGCTGGGCAAAAACAAAATCGGACTTATTGGGCTTGTAGATTCTCAAATTCCACAATTCATACCGATTCACTGCATAATTTATCGAGAACATCTCGTTACAAAATATTTAAAGTATTCTGATGTTATGAAAACAGTGTTACACATGTTTGTGTTACACAGTGTTATAAATTACATTCGTACCAATGCAAACAATAATCGACAATTCACTCCTTTCCTTGAAGAACAAAAGGACGAAGAACTTTATTTATTTTGCATTGTTGGATTATTATGTAACTACAACGTATTAAATCAGTTTGTACATTTTTGTTTTATTTCATAGCTGTATTTCCAAAACAGGAAATAACTTATTGAAAATTAGACGATGAAGATTGGTTATGAGACTAAATGTTTTCGGATGATGTCATGGAGCATTTGCAAACACTAAAATTACAGTTGCAGAGGAAAGATAAAATGATGTTTGACCTCTCACAGAAAATATTTATTATTCAAATTTAAATTACAAATTTTTCAAAAAATATCAAAAATAAAACATTTTGTCGTTTTCCTCGAATTAAAAAAATTGGTTCCATATTAAACAAGAAAAACTCAACAAGTATATAGAAAAGCTTGAAAGTATAAGGACTTGAAACGTTTTAAATCGTCTCGACTTTTTTTCTGAATCCATAATTAAATGAAATTAATAATATATATATATATATATATATATATATATATATATATATTCAAGGTAAGTTTTCCATTTCCAATATAATGACCCAAAAAGCATCTGAAGAATTAAACTTAATAGAGATGCAAGAAGATCATGATCTTCAATTAAAATATAAGTCGACGCCGATTACTGAATTTTGGAAATTTGTACCAGAATCAAAGTATCTTGAATTAAAAAAGGCTACTTATCGAATTATTTCAATATTCGGAACAACTTACCAATTTGAACCATTTTATTCCACTTTAAAATTCGTGAAATCCAAACATTGATCAGTATTAATTAACCAGTATCTCAAAGAATTACAGAGAAGTGTTGCCATCACCAAATTTTAAAGAATTATCAAGAGAAGTAAAATAAATGTCTAATTTTTAATATTTAAATTCAATACACGTATTTTGGACTTTAATTATAATTTTTATTTAAAAAAAATTGTAATACTTTTTCTCGCATGCCTTTAAAATACGTATTTAATTGCGGCTCGCGAAATTTCAAATTTTGAAAAATGATTCTGGCTATTAAGGAGCTTGACTACCCCTGTTGTAAATAATGGTACATTTTTTTAGAATGGATTAGTTCTTATTTCTTGAGTTACGGGTTCAATACATGGATCAGGGAAAAAAACCCTGATCCATGTATTGCATGAAAAAAAAATTACAAGGGCCTGTGCAAATTTAGAATCCTGTTGGATGTAAAATATCACAACTGCTGTGGGCACATGAACACCAGAGTGCCAAGTCAAGTGTCAACCTTGTCAATAGAAAGAAGCTCAAAATTAAGAAGAAGTTAGTTGCAATAAGCGACTTCCCAATCGATAGAAAGAAACAAATGGACAACCTATTGCAACTATCAAAACGGAGCTGTAGTAGCCTGGTTCTGAAAGACCTCATTACCCTGAGCAGTAAATGATGAGTTCTATACCTGAGTCAACTGAAGATCCGCTGTGTTTTAATAGTATTGGCAGGGGCAGGTAAAGCATGTCGTAGTCACACTCTACTCCCACTGCTATGAAGTACATGGAAAGGAGAGTGCCGCTCAGGAGACGACTTTTATCTCTTAACCGTGGTTCAAAATTTCGTGGCACTTGATTTTTTTAATAGTTTGTCAGCAGGCGAAACCAAGTGTCCGCGTATATATCGCGAGTAAAGAAACAAAGACAATTAATTGTTGAAAGCTTTATGATTCGTTAAGGTTAACTTATGGAGGACGAGTGTTTCGATAGAAACTGGCAGTTGGATGACGAGACTTTTGACAGGATTTGGCACGAAATAGAGGATATTACTCGACAAATAAAATCAATAGTTTATGAAAAAAATGAATTAATAATTGAGCTAATGTTTATTTACAATCAAGCAAAACCTCTATCTATAAACTGGCCATTTTACAGTCGGGAATCCCGAATGCAACGTTTGGAGCAACTGCAAAGTCGTTTCAACAGCAATCTGGCTGAGTGTCATGCCAAACGTGAGGAATACAAGAGGCTGTATCTACTTATTTCTGAGAAGTTGTCCGCAATAAGATCCGAGACACCGCCTGCTTTATACAATGATTTAATCGAAGAAATAAACGAGTTAATTACTAAAAGTTACTATCAGGCATTATTGGAGCATCGTTTTCATTTTATGGCTATGAATATTTTCTCAGATCAAAGCTAACGCTACTTTTCCTTCGTGCATGGCATCATGAAGTATTCCATGTGCTCACAATGCATTATCCGAGAAACTGTCATACAAAACTCAATATATTCCTAAAACAAAAGAAAAATTGTTCAATATGGTTTTTTCTAACATAGAAAATTGAGTTGAAATATTTTACGAAAATATTTGTTGCTGCATCATAATCTCGTATTCCATTGTTAATTGTAAGTAATTTTGTATATTTTCAGCCGATTGTAGTCATTGATTTAAGAGCTGTGTTGCATAAAGGTCTCTTATCTTTGCTGACCCTTAACATACTCCGAAAATACTTTGCCTAAACCCTGAGCTAATATTCGAAAATGCCTATAAATTTATGTTAATTTTAATGAGAACTTTATGATATTTTAAAAACAATTCTGTTAATTGGTTTTGTTACGTCTTCTATTTTATGCATAACTATTTATTAGAAATATTTTTATGACAAATCAAATGTATGCGCTACAAAATAGGGTAGCTTTTAAAATGTGTTTTTAAGCAGTATTCTTACCCTCAAATTTATAAATCCAAGAATGTAAACATTAGCTTCTATTATTTATTTTTAATATAAATTAAAGTTTTATAAAAGTGAATATTATATATTAGTATGTTTCTTTTGTCTAATTTTTAGTCTATTGTCTAAATCTACCCATAAGTTTGTTTTAGCTCTTATTTTCGATTATTTTTATTAATTGCAAAGTGTAATCTTTGCAAACTTAAAATCTTTATTATCTAAAATAACACTTTATCTAAAATTTAATATCTAATGCAAATGCTCTCGAGACTACAGATTAGCTCTTGCTTACGTACTAAACTAATTAGATACTTTGACATTAGAGTCAATAGTTATTATTCTAATCTTAAATTCTACACCTCATTCGTCCAAAATGAATACCAACCGTTTACTTTTAGCGCATCATTATACTTTTTAAACCAATGTTTTTCAACTGGATTTACTCCAACGACCAGTAGAATAAATATTTTGGTGCGTTCTCGCGAACCGGTTTTATAATTCAACCGATTAGCACAATTTTTACTCATGTATAAACCAGAAACACAAAAATTTTTAAGGAATAATAAAAGAAATTAATTTTATATGCGTAATTACACGATATTCTGTATTCAAGCAATCGACAATATTCAAGGCAAATAGGGGCACACTCACTGATGAATCAAGTGGACGGCACAGCAATTTATAAAAAGGGATTAGGTCCACAGTTGCCAGTTTGTTATACCTTTCATAATCGATCACATTATTTCCTGAACTATTAAACCAACTGCTTTTTCAATACCAGTTGTCGACCGAGGACACTTTGGACAGACAAGTGGATATTTCCTGCGGACCGGCAACATATATATAATTTAAAGCATTGTTGAGAAACAATGCTTTAAATTATATACGCTCGTCACATCAGCTCTAGTTCACCAACACTAACCACTTAAGGACAAATCAACCAAACTGCAAATTCCTCTCAAAATATTTTCTTATTAGCTTAGTACAGAATAAGTAACTTATAATTTAGATTAAGATGAGAACTTTCCAAGTACCCCAGCTTTCATGGATCCTAGTTTACCGGAAAGTCATTTAGAAAATATACTCAGGTTTTCTTCATCTTTGTGCATTGCTATATCTCTGCGTTTGATTAAAAATCATTTTAATCCGGTTTAATAAGTTCACACATTTGACTTAATACATATTTACTCAGTTTAGATATTCCGTGAAAAAAAAGGTGCACCAAGATTTCATAGATCCTATCTTTTAGGAATGTTCTTTCAAAAAAATATTTTATGCTATATTAAAAACAGGGCTAATATTTCTAAATAAACAAAAATATGGAATGAATTGAAAAAATCACTGGATTGAAATTTTGTTGAAAATGTGAATTTGAATCTTAACACATGAAAGTAATATTCACATTATAAATCACAGGACGAAACACAGAACGAAGTATTATGTGTAGATCGCCTAAAAGTAAATCAAAGGTGTGGGTATACATATATAGAAAGCTTGAATCACTGCCGAAATTTAATACTTAATAAATACTGAACAAGGGATTCTTTCCAACAGCGTCGCAGTGCAATTCTGAGCAGCGATTTATTGGGAAGAGTGAAACATATTCACTGAAGATAATAAAACCTGTACATTTTTTAGATAGAAATATCAATATTTTTTAAGAAAAGTTGCGATTTTAACGATTATTAATGCTGAAATCAATATTTCTAAACATGAAAGTTGTTTTTTTATCGTAAGTTAGCCAGAAGCTATAAGATGCGTAGGTTTCATCAAATGCAGATATCAATTCAGCTATAGCTAGAAATTTGGAAGACTAATATATATATATATACACACACAAACATAGATATATATATATATATACACACACACAAACATAGATATATATATAGCTTAAGGTAACTGATCAAAAGTATGTTTTGTCCCCAGGAACAGTTCTCCCGAATTGATCGGTTAAAATCAAACGAATCTAACGAAATCTAGAAAATCAAACGAAATCTAAAAAAGTTTGAAAATGCCTTAAGTTATGAAGGTGTTAAATGCTGAAATTCGTGTAGGCGTTTCATCTGCCTTCCAATTGGTTTCCAACTGGTGATATGTTGGAAAAATCGAAAACATGCTTAAGATAGGAAATTGTGTTACAATTTTTTTAATTATATTAAAATCTTTTACTATGTAAAAGATCCACACATAAACGCTATTTTAAAGTAGCCAAAAATTAACACAATGAATTTAAATCAACAGTAAATAGAAAAAATTTTTAGTCAAAATAACAACGTGTAGTAGCCGTTGTTGTAAGTTAATGTCAAATTTTGATATAAATTTCATTCTTTGCCTTGCGATGAGCTTAACTCAAAATACTTACTTTACAGCTTAACGCAGAGAAAATATACTTTGAAACACCGAATAAGAAAAAATCTACGGAACACATGAATTTCTATTTCTATTTGCTTAGGTGCGCAAAAATCAGCATGTGACGAACTTAATTAAAAATCAGAAATAGCATGCAAAAACAATTATTTTTATTTATAATTACAAAATCAGGGATATCATGCGAAAGCTTAAAAGGATTCCCCTCGTATTAAAATTGTGTGTCTGAATTTTTTCAGTTAGTTTGCAACTTTATTAACTATTTTCACATAATTTGTTTTATGTCAATAAAATCAAGATAAAAAGATTTGCGGCATAAAAATTTTGCGAAGTCCTTGTAACCCCCTCACACCATGAACTTTATTCTCAATTTTTAAATAAAAATTTTTCATTTCCTATATTTTATATGTTAACTACGCATACAAGTTTCTGTCTGGTAAAATTACTCTGTCATCAAACAATATGAAGCCTATTTTGTATCTAAATTACAAAGGAATGGCTTTAAGAAAGAAAATCTTCATTTTCTATTTTCTCTAGTGTTGTGCATCAAATGACGGATGTCCAGATTTAGCTTTCTATGCTTTTCTTTCAAATTCTGATATTTTAGACTTTCCTCAATTGTTTATATGTCACGAATTTAAAAGAGTATTCAAGAAGCTACGCATTTCCACTCAGTCAGCGTTATATTCAGAAAATATTTAGATACTTAGCGAAAAACTTCTCTTAGCTCTTCATTAAGTGATGTGAAAACTCACACATACACAAGTTTAGAAACCATTGTGTTTAGTTGGCGTGATCTCTGGAATGATAGATCTCAATACCAATTATCTTAAGTATTAAAAATTTGAAAAGTATATATAATTTTTATATTCTGAATATTTTGGAGAAATACATGTTCGGCTAACCATGTCCTAAAGGTAGAACTGTGCTCTTTGAATCAGAAGGTATTATGTTGGATCCCTAAAAGGATTTACCAAATCCAGATCCAGATTAATCAGATAGTATCCCACATAGGATGTTGTGTTTCTGCTTTATACGATCACTTCTGAAGCTGAACTGCTTGAATAATTTCTACTCACATCACTTCAGAATCGATGAAAAATTCTAGAAGAAGAATCCTATAAAAGGTGATCTATGAAAAATCCTCCCGAAAGTCACACAAGGAATGGAAGTTTAACAACAATTAAGGTAAAAGTTTACAATTGGATACCCTTTAATTCTTCGGCAATTTTTGATGCCAAAATAGGCGCCAACATGTGACTAACAAGATGGCCGATACACAAAAGCAACACAAATATAAGGTTATCTCGGTTATTAGAAATTTAATTTTATCGCCAAGATGTATTGTCAAAATTTTCGCCAAACCAAGTGGTACCCGATTCTACACTGATTAATACATCTTCTATTTATTAAGCTGCCGGCGAACTTGTCAAATAGTCATCGTGCCAGACTACTGATAGGGAGGTTCTGGGTTCGAATCCCGGTTCGGGCATGGATGTACTTTCTCTCTATCTATCCTGTCTTTGCGTTTTCCTTGTGTGTGAATGAGGTGTGAATGGTTGCCTACTCTATAAACGGGTCCCTATGGCATGTGTGTGTACTGAAGTAGTCAGACTCCACACCAAATGTGGTTCAGTAGGAAAAGCGCGCCCGAATTTGCCAGTCTAGCTGTGTGTGTGTGGTACACGAGAACAGCAACATTTATTTTGCTATTCAGTGTGTAGTGTCAGATGTTCTGAGTGCATATCTATATATCTGAATGTGGACTTTAAAGTTTTCCGGATATACTACTAAGCTGTGCTAAAATACGGTAATTATTTCCGAAAACGCATGATATAATGTTTTAACAACCTTTAGCTTTACAATAAGAAAGCATTTTTTCACTGTCTTCAATTATGTTTTATCATTCTATTATATCACATGATTTAAAGCCGAATGATTTGCGCTCTTGTCTTGGGTTCGAATCCCACCTTGGGTATGGATGTTTGTAGTGGTTCAGAATCCACTTTAAACCGTAGGTCCCGGTCCAATTAGCCCTCATGTGCAAAAAACGACCGTTGAGCGACAAACAAATCAAACCAACCACATGATTTAAAATATGATGCACTAAACTAAATTCTGTGGCACGACAGCCCATGTGTGCCAATCCTTACGGTGCCCATCTCAGCTTTCGTGATCGAGAGGCCCGAGCGATGTGCGAAGCATTTGTCCCGATTAGGTGTTCAGCCTAATGCGAAACCCCCAGTGTTTAGTTCCCAAGCATGCTTAGTACTCAGTTTATCGATCATTAAAGGAATGAAAGGCTGAATCGATCTTGCCCAGCCCGAAGATCAAACCTCGGACCTGTGACTTTGGAGCGTAAAATGCTACTACTAAGCCACCGGGCATCATATGTTGCACTACATTGAATTATAAATCGAAAAAGTATTGTATTGCTCTGGACAAAATTATAAGTGCACTATAAAATAGATTTACACACAAATTAACAAAACTTATAATTAGAGATATGAAGTTTCCTTCATAAAGTGATGCACTCTGCTTTAAATGATTACAAAGTTTGGTTTTTGAAATGTAATCGAAAAAATTGCCAGAAATTTTAAATGGAAGATGAAAACTAAGCTGTAAATATTTAATAATCATTCACAACAGGTGTAAGAATATTTTGAAAAAATATTTTATATTTTTTATGTAATTTACCACCATTAGTTTGAAGAATTTATTTTATTTTCAAAGAACTTCCTCATATTAAGTATTAAATTTGAGATTCTTTCAAATTAAAAAAAATAACGTCTGTGGAAAATTTATCAACTTATGTTTTTGAAATCTTAAACAAAGTTTATAGTAATTTAGATTTCTAGATTAATATTTTAATTGGCTATATATGGGAATTTGAATAGTTTTCTATACGAAAATTAGTTTTGATTTCGGTATCTTAAGCAGCCGCAATTCTTGTGAATAAAAATGTAATAGCTTATTAAATTTTTAATATTTAATGCATTTTCACGTTTATTTCAGTTTTTGGATTAAAATACCTATTTATTATTGCTTTCCAATTTACATTTTAAAGCCGTAAACTGGTTCTGTGTTAAATATATTTTCAGAAATGAGACAAACATTATAAAAAAAGAACAGTAGAATGAATCATCTGAAATCAGTAATTATAAAATATTCTGAAGTAACAAAATAAACTGTTTTATTTTTTCTTATTAATGTCGTTGATCAACATTTATAAATCAAGTCCATAAACTTTTGATTTTATAAACAATCAAAATCCATACTAGCCTAAAAAGCGGCTTGAGAACATCTGGCGACGTATGCATGTTAGAGTATGATCACCAACTTCCCACACATTGTAATTCAGGTAGTTTAACCACACCATTACATTAAGTAGAGTTATTTGGAAATTAATCTGTTCGATAATTCATCTGAAGGTCATCAAATTGAAAAATAATATAAGAAGAACTACCTCCATTGTCCTAACAATATTATATAATATCGTGGGGTGAGGGGTAAAAGCTCACTTGTCGACACAATATCGGTTTACTGTCAATCAAATGAATCTGTGAAACTGATTTTGGTCGACTCTTAAATAGGCTCTCTCTATCCCACTAAACTATCTTACTCACTAAAATTTTGTGTCATCATTTTGACTTGTTTCCTGAAATGGATGCATTTTAGTAATTACATAGTTTGGTTAATAACAATAAAAATTTAGATAAAATTGTACATGATAAAGTAATATTTTAAAAACTGAATGTTGATTCAATGTTTAAAATAAATTCGAATGGTAACCAGTGCTGGTTTGAGTTCACAGTAAAATTTCTTCCGTGTTGATTTACATCATGATCGAAATTGCTTTAGAGCTTTCATATTTATTCTTTAGCTTTTGAAATTGTCTTCTATCTATAATCGCTGGACAAAAAATGTCTTTTCTGTCCGCATCACCTCATGTATTTTAAGACAATGGTATTTAAGTACGTAGATAAGGGCGAATATTTTTAAAGTTTATGGCAAGAGCTTACACGCCACGCACTGATGTGTGTAAAAAAATTAATAAGTGATTCAATGAAAGTATTTGAAGGTCGTTGATCCATCGTGATTTAAGAGGAAGGACCGTAAAAGACCCAAAAAATTTAACCTGTCACTGACAAATTATCCTTTTATTTGGTTAAGATTGAGACCACGATCCTTAGAACATTCCCCAACCACTAATAAAACATAGCGAATCTTCCATTAATATGGGTATCGAATTCACTGCCACATCCCTTAATAAATAAAAAATTATATTCTTAACCAAACCACTGCAACCATTAATATTATTTACAAATTCTTTTCAATCTTTGAAAAAGCATTATTTTTTCTTCTGCAGCAAATTAATTCCAGCCTTTCTAAATATGTCATCAATCAGAAATTTACTGAAATGTGGATGATAGGAATTTGTTGTTATACCTAAATATTAGACTTCACTTTGTGAGGCCTTGGTAGCCTAGTAGTTAGGGCATCGGCCCTCTGTACGGAAGGTGGGGTTCCATTCCCAATGCCGCGAAAGACCCACCGAGTGCATGCAATATACATGCTTGTAAAATCTGTGAAATCGAAGGTACTGTGTTTGGCCGTTGAGCAATTGCCATGGGTGTAATGGCCTGAAGATAATTTCCTCTCTCTTCAGATCAATGTCAAAATTGAGTCGAATGCATCCTCTGGTGGTGCCATCTATCGGAGAAGTTTAGAGCAAAGTCTTACTTTTACTTTCGAGCTTCTCTGGTTAAATGAAAGACGCACCCAACTAACTGACTTAAATAGCCAGCGGCATAGCAACCTTGGCTTGTCTAAGTGTCTTAGAACAACAAGAAAATAGTCCCAAATACAATATTCAATAAATTTACAAATATAGGCAATTTTCACGTGTGATATAATTCGACTAATTTTCGTTGATCGGTAAATAATGTTGGAAGCGAAGCGTTTTGAAATAAACAAATATTTTAAATTATTTAACTTTTTTTTTTTTTTTTTTTACTAATCTTTTCTAGTTGTTGTTAATTTTCTACTTGTTTCAAGATTCCATGGAAATGGCAAAATAAAATAACAAAAAATTACGAGAAGAATAAGCATTAGTTTAAAAAAATGTATGAAATAATAATACATTCAAATTTCTATAAATTATATATATATATATATATATATATATATATATATATATATATATATATATATATATATATATATATATATATATATATATTTCAAAGGGTTTATTCATGTTATTTCATATGGGTTATTGATAATTAAACTTCTCTCGGTTATTTTATTTTATAAAATAGTCATGTTAACATATTTCCTTCTTAGGGGAGGGGAAGATTTAGTTAATAGAAAATAATTTTCATAAGTATAATTTTTCTACATTATCATTTATAGTCTATAATATATATATGTGTCTTCTCTTTTCTAACAATAACTCCTAATAAATATTTAGAAGAATTGCATAAAGCATCATTTATAGTCTATAATACGATATCTCAATTCATTATTGAATAGACTTTATTGAATTTATTTGATAAGGCAACCATTTTTCGTCTTAAATTATTGGAACAGACATGTTCGTAGAATTGTAAATTTGATATACCATAAAAGTACAGAAAATTTTTAATAACATACTATAGGTAAAAGAATAAACAAAATCTATATTTCACAGAAGGATATATTTTGCATTCTTTACTTTTAAATTGATTATCAATGTATATTTTTATGTTTTACAAAATACAGTTTTTAACTAGCAATAAACAATGCTTACTTATTTTAGGCTTGGAAAGAGAAAGTAGCTGTTTTTAGAAGCCTAATGCCTCTGATTTCATATGGGAACTTAAATGCTGATTTTCGCCAAAATCCAAAATGTCTCCATTGCAATGCTGCGGATCTTTTCAGAAAAAAGCATCGAAACATGTATGAAGCTATTCATGTAATAACCTATTGAAGGATGAGGGTACATATTGATAGTTGAATGACAAGCATGCGGGCAGTCTTCTTTAGTCTTTTCAGTTCTCAAAAATGGATGCATAAAATCATTTCATAAAAAGAAAATGCATGCAAAAAAC
The DNA here is from genome assembly GCA_030067965.1 of Latrodectus elegans. NCBI lineage: Eukaryota > Metazoa > Arthropoda > Arachnida > Araneae > Theridiidae > Latrodectus > Latrodectus elegans. Next base: position 103,194,661 of record CM057811.1, on the reverse strand, counting down.
ATTTTAAAAGCAAATATCCATTCGAAGATTTTGGCATGACGGGGAAAGACGGTATTATCTTCATGATTTTGACTACTTCGTTTGATCAAGTATGAAATTCAGAGTTATTTGTGTTCAACATCACGGGTTGGCAGAAATAAAAAAAAAGCAGGAATATAGAAACGAACTCAGCACACTAACCTAAACCATTATACAAGGACTGTGATAGCCTCTTTAAGAAATCATGTGACTTGGACAGGAGCAAATAGCAAGTTCAATACCTAACCCATCTGAAGTCCGTCAAAATAGCAGGATATGCAGTTTAAAAGTTATTTTGGATACAATATTTCACAGCTTCTGTGGTGAAAGGTACAGGGACGGTTGCCAGCTCAAGTGTCGATCTCGTAGTTTGAATGTAATTAAGTATTAATATCTGGTTAGTAGTATTAACTAGCAGAAGTATCTGCAAATCGTGTGACATTATCGAATCAGAAAAGATTTCATTGGTTTAATTTTTTACAGAAAGTTACAATGGATCCAGGGTTTTAATAACATGTTGTTGCATCTAGAGATAATCATTTAATGGATAGAAATAATAGTTTATAAAATATTGAGATATGTAAAAGAAATATGAAAGTTGCGTGACAAGTAAGAAAGAACTATTTTATTGTTGGAACAGTCAAAGATTTATTTTTGAAATTATTATGTCATTAAAGATCTTCCAGTAACACAATGTAAGTTCTGGACAGGCAAATAAAATATTGGTACTTTTCCATAATTTCTCCATTCTCAATAATCGCCATAGCGAGAAGGGAAAAATCGTAGTTACTCTCATAAATATTCTATTTGCATTGATTGTCCATCATGCATTGTATAAAAATGCTTACGTTTCCAGAAACTGATAAAAAAAAACAATGCATTTTATTTACATTTTATAAGCTGAATAAGTACTAATTGTTTAGTTATGATTTTTACGAATACTAACTGTTATAATCTACTGAGAGAATTATTACCAAGCAATATTCTAAAACAACTGGCTTTAGCTTCGTTTAGCATTTAGCTTGTTTACCATTGTCTCTTGCTTTTTCGTTAATTTTTGCACAAAAAAAATTATTTTAAACTTAATACATTAAATTGAAAAGAAAATTTTGAGCCAATTAAATCATGGTATCTGCGTTATATTATTTTCGCTTCTCCATAAAATATAAAAAAAAAAATAAATGCTATTTCTTTAGTATTAAAAGCAGTGGTATAATAGAAAAGTACCAAAAGATTTTTAGAATAAGCCGAAAACAATTCAAAACAAAAATGTCATTTTAAGCTATTAGTACAGTAGATCCTCCAGATTTTATACAGCTGCACAAGGAGTCGAATTCACTCGTTAATTTAAATTAATAAGCAGATGAAATATAGATACCCCTCTTTTGAGAAGGGCCACTTACATCTTCAAAAACTGAAGCTCTTTTGTCAAATTCTCATCTTTTATCCTCTAACAGCGATTGTGAATTGTATTCTATATGCTAGCAATGAATTCGTTTTTCAAGTTCTTTCTGATACAACTTGCGATGAACGAAGTAAAAGCATTTTTTTACGAATGTTTTACAAGGTTTGTAATAGAGAAATAAAAATATAAATTGTTTCAACAGATTTTCAAATTTGGTTAATTAGAAGCAATGCTGTAATTTTTAAGCAGAGTAATTACTATTTAAAAATATTTTACATAAAATTTTTCTATAAATAATCATTTTATGATGATATTTCTCAAAAATCGATACGTTAATGTTTCAGAACACTTTTCAATACAAGAATGATATATTTTTATGCATCTTTTTTGAAAATTGTGCTACCTTTAGGTTCTTAAGAATTTTTAATTGTCTTAGAAAATTTATCTCTAACATAACAATATTATTTAATAATATTTTATACGATTTTTTTCGTATTCGTATTAAGTATTACTAGTATTTAGTATGAACGGTGCGTGTTTAGCAAAATGGGGATTTTCATAAATTTTTATTACGATACAATAAGATCACTATTAAAATTAATCTTAAAATTAATTTGAGCATATAAACTCATATTTTCTTTTATTTAGCTTCAATTACAAACTTAGATTAATTTATAAATCTAGGAATTGTGTCTTTGCATGAACCAAGTTCATGAGGAATAATTCACTTAGAAACCGTCCACAGCCTCTCAAAATGAAAATTTTGTTAGCACATATTTCTTAATAAAGCCAGCCGATGGCGGAAAGGCTAGGGAACTTAACTTGGAAGCAGCAGGTCGCGGGTTTGAATCCTGGTTCAGGCATGGATGTTCCTCTCTTTGTGTTTGTCCTTCTTGATCATTTCACTTTCGATATGAGAATGACACACCCACTGGGTGCCCCACTATATGAGATGCCATCACTTCACCATTATAGAGCTGAATAGGACACAGGCAACTGGGCATTAGAAAAATTTTTATAATTTTTAAGATGTGAATATAGTTTCTGAAATTTAATACATTCTCTCAATATTTGATAACAAAAAATAATAATAATTAAGTCGCAGACAACAAACTGATTGCTTAATGAAGATTAAAAGCTCCGTTTCGTCCAACGATTCCTCTACAGAAGTCATTCCGTGAATAGAAGTTGTCCTATTTAGATGTCGATTTCTTCATAAGACCATTATTTGCACTTAAGAAGTGGTCAGCTGCATTGATCAGCTTCCACGTAGCCATCGGGGAAACAAAGAATAGCCTAAAGCTGATACTTTTAAATCTTGGTGAGAAAAATGTTATTATACTTTTCAATAAGTAATGAATTTAATACTTGATTTAGTCAAAGAACTTTTTAGTGGGTATATGCAGATGAAAAGATCTTTTGGCTCCAATAATTATGCTGCTGTAACGGGATGTAGAGATTAGAGTGCCCTCCAACTCAAACGTCTACCTCCTCACTTAGAATAAGTTAGAAATAAATTAACGGTTAGATGTATTAAGTGGTGTCACACACATTGTTGGCCAAAGTTGACTGAAAATGTGTCTCATCAACCCAAATTAATAATCATAATATTGTTGGCAGCTTTAAAAATGTGTCAGCTTGATTTTCCTTAATGGATTCAGAATACTTTAAGAATACGTGGTGCGAGTTGGAGAATATGGTTCAATTATTCGAATTAATAGTTAATGTCAGAACATCTTTATTCGATAAACTCTTATGAATCTTTAATGAAGCTCTTGTAGTTTAATCAAATATCCTACACCGCATCAACTACAACAACTGAAAGGATTCCATGAACAGTTTCATGAAACACTGCCTGCATGTGTAATGCAAGATGAGCCATTTATGAGATTGAATCTACTCTTATCTCGGAAGTTGTTTACAGTATATTTGATAGATCCATGTCATTTATACCATGAATTGATAAGTCAGGGGGATAAATTGAAATGAGATATTAATGAGCAAAGAATATACGAACATCACCTTTATACAACTGCCCCTCATTAGTTTTGAAAAAATTACAAATGAGCTCCTTCATGATGCTTCAGTATCGTCTGTAAAATATTTTATATTCTACCATTCAAATTTTATAAGCATGAAGTTTTTTGAAGTACTACATTTTGCAATAACTCAGTGGAAGAAGCACATCGGTGAATATTATATTTTCTCTAATAGGACAAAATAGTTGGAATATTGCTATCAAAATATATAAGTTGCTGCATTAATTTCTCATGATCCTGTTAATTGTAAGCAGTTTTCTATTTCTTAAATAGGTTTAAATTAAAATTGAACTTAAAAAACTGAGATACAAGAAGATGTTAGCACATTTTCCAATCTATTAACAATTTGCGAACGAGAATTTTGGAAATTATTGTGCTAATATTTCAAAATATTTTAAAATTTACAATCGACTTAATTTTAATGATTATAATATTTTAATGTAATTGGTATGTTAATCAAATATTCTGTTAGCTTAAAATTTAGGTAATTTTTAAGGATTGGTTATCGATCGTGTATTTTAGTATATACACATACTTTCAGAATATTTTTATGTAATAACATTCTTCTTTGCAAATGTATTAAGCTGAGCATATAAAAAAAGTTTCTGTTACAAATTTTTTTACTATACGCCAAATAAAGGTATAATTATATCTTAACATTTACACTATTTTTCACATATTCAGTCATGCTAAATGTTTTGGTTACTCAATATGAAAGATTTATAAAATTATAAATAAAAATATTCAGATTTTGTATTTCATGTTAAATTTTATGAATATTATAAGATATGAACAATTAAATAAAAAATAACTCTTCTCTTCTTCTCGTGTATAGTCTTCTCGTGGCGATGAATGCCTTTGTGCGAAATCTCTTTCAACTGTAGATCCTTGTAAAATGTTTTCACGTGCAGCTGAAGATTAATTTAACTAAAGCAATTGAATAAGAAATCTGAAATTATTCTTTATTTTCTGTTAAGTTTATTATATATTTCGGAGTTTAATTTATATACTGAGATATTAATGCATTAAGCTCATAGGTGTGAATGTTCCTTGGAGAACAGTGAGAAATGTGAACCAAGCTTTCTCTAGGAAGCTACGATTTCAAAAAAATAACCCTATTTATATGGTATTTAGTATGCAAATAAAATGAAAACTTTTAGTAAAAGCTGAAAAAAAACTAAATGAAATGTGGAAGTTTAAAGAATATAATTAAACAATTATTAAATTGATACTACTAGGATTCTCATTCCAACGAAATTTGGAATTGCAACTTACTTTGAAAACAAAGATTGATTTACTGCAAAAGGTAAATACAAATTTAAAAAAAAATCGTGAAAATTAATAATTATTTTATGAAAACATGCTATAGATATTGCAAAGAAAGTTGGTTTCTGGTGCTTGCAAGGCTAAGAAGGACAGCCGAATAGTAAAGGCTTTAGCCTTCACCTCAACACGGATCATGGCCTCCAATATTATTTTTAGTTTAGATATTTGTAATTGTTTGGAATCCATTTTAATTATTATGTTTAGCTTTTTCTTGTTTCTAGTGTCCTATCAGCTCTGACGGACTCAGATCAGATCAATGAAACCATTGACTTCAATGAAATACGAACAGGAAGTGGACAATTGTGGATGACATACCTGACCTGAGGTGATACCTGTTCTTTCCGGTATTTAGGGCAAAGAATTTTCAGTTAAATTAGACTAGGAAAAAATTTTTACCACAATTTTTTTACCGCTTTTTGTGTTTGGCGAGCTGTGACTGTAATCTTTACTTTAGCCATGATATTTTTTATCAAAATATTTATCGATATATTTTGCGTTGTAATTTTTTTTTCTGTTAAGGAATAGTGATTTGCAGTGTATCAAATTTCCTCTCTTTATTGTGAAATCGGATAACTGTCTTCTTAATAGGCGAAATTAAAAAATATTCAGATGCTTCTAAAAAACTTACAACTGTTAAACTATTTATTATTTAGCTTGAAAAATTAATTTTTAAAAGTTCATACGCTTTTTATAGTGTGATCTTTGAAATGGTAAGTTTCGAGATCAGTTTCATTCAGAGTTGAACAACTGCTATGGATGTTAGCTTTCTAATTTCTCCCTATAATAAACTGTACTCGGCTTAAAATATATAATAGCACTCATCGTGTTCTAGTGTTAGAACAGCACATCCCACACCATAAGTTTCTATGTTTGACGTTGTCGAATAACGGAAGGTAGATGTTGGCTTCAGCATGCATGACTATCCAGAAGAGCTCTTGGGAGTTTTCAAGGTTCCCTCCTTGGTGAGACGTCATTTTGTTCAATGATTCATGAAAAGCCATCTGAAAGACAAATTATAAGGTGGGCATTAAAATTCCGGCACAGATGCCGTATAATCCAAAATGCCAAATTCTGAATTTTTTGGATTTTTTAGCATATTTTCTGATGTACGTGGCAATTTATTTTTATTACGTCATAGTGATGGAGATCTATAAGAAATGTGCAGATAATTCTATTTTGGCATCCTTAGTGACATTCCTAATATGAAGTGATTCAATCAATGAAAATAATGGGAAGTATTAAGAATCCACGTACTTAGGTCCAGGCAGATGATCCCAATACATGAGCTGGTATCTTTCCACACAAAAACCTTTGATTCCACAACCTTATGAAGTGTACAGGATCACCAGTTAAGTCGAGTATTGGACTTAATACCTGTAATTCATAAAAATGACTATTTTCCCAAGCGTTTCAACTAATAATATGTAGCATTTGTTTTCAAATTTTGAAAATTTTCTATTTTTGTCCTTAAACATTGTCAAACCACGTAAAAAAACTATATCTAGTTAGTCGTATTTAGCTGAAATTTATGCTTTTAACTTTTTAAGATTCAACTTTTTTTTAATGCCTTATTATTTTATACATAAAAAACACACTTTTTAGAAACAATTTATATAAGATAATAATATTACACTGCTGGACAACTGGTAAGGACGGATTACACTATCACCCATAGCAACCACAAAATAAAAGGAAACAAAATGTCGAAAATTAGAATAAGTGTGGGATATAGTATTAAGTATGTGTATGCAATTTTTTTTCCACGCCTGTTCATTATGTCATAGCTTTCATAAGAGCTTTAAAGGTTTTGACGCGTGTGGACAGTTGTTGTTTCAAGTCAAAGTTTTACATTAAAGATTTAATAGACGAACCTGAAATTTTTGGCATGTCTTCCCGACATCACTTAAATGATTTTATGCTTAGCCGAATTATTGGAAAGATCGAATAGGGGCGAAAAATAACAGATGTAGCCTGGGAGTTTGACATCGCTCACAGCGTTGTTTCACGGCTGTGGAAGTCATTTAAAACTACTGAAATGTGTAATAGGCGGCACGGGTGAGGTCATGTTAGAAGTACGACGCCTGCAGAAGACAGATATATCGTCCTATCAGAAAAAGGAACAGGCGCACCACAGCTCAGCAGGTGGCAAATCAGTTTCTTGCTGACTCAGGAAAGCAGATCTCCAGAAAAACTGTTGCCAGACGTTTGAGGGGGGGGGAGGACTATAAAACCGCAGACCTGTTGTGTGAGTCCCATTGACCAGACAGCACCGTACTGCCCGTCTGCAATGGTGTCGTGAGCATCGCAACTGGACTGAAAAGGACTGGGCATGCGTACTATTCTCAGATGAGATTAGGTTCATTCTGTCATCGGATTGTAGACGCCAACTGATTTGGCGCGAGAGTGGTACTGCTTATCGTCCAAAAAATATCCATGAAAGAGACCGATATCCGGCATGCAGTGTCATGGTGCGGTCCTGCATCATGATCAATGGCAGCACGCCCCTACATGTGGTTGCGAATGGGACTATGATTGGCCAACGATACATTAATGAAATTCTACTTCCTCATGTTCGTCTTTTCCGTGGTTCTGTCTGTGATAAATTTGTTTTATGGACGACAACGCAACATGTCATCGAACACTCGCTGTTCAGGAATGTCTAAACAGCAAGGGTATTCAGCGCCTCATATGGCCATTACGTTCTCCAGATCTAAACACCATTGAAAATGTGTGGAATGCCTTGGGAAGGCAAGTTGCTGGTCGAAATTATCCTCCGACAAACAAGAACAACATCATCCATGCACTCACAAAGGAATTGGATAAATTGCCTCAGCAGCTTATTGATAATTTTGTGCAAAGTATGATACGACGTATGGAATGATGTATCACACTCCATGGTGGACATATCCCGCACTGATATCTTTCTTCAAGGTGCCTGCTGACTTTAAGATGCAGTGTTCCATTTTTCCGTATGCAGCATCAGATGATCATTTTTTTTCTTTCAGATGTTTCACAGCTTTTATACTTTCCAGAATAAATATTCTTTATTCTAATGTCTGAACAGTGTGGCAACTATATTTTATCCTACTAGGCCTCATATCTCGCTTAATGTTATGCTACATTGCAATTTGTGATCACTCGTCCTTAGCAATTCTCCAGCAGTGTATATGTTAAGCAATATCGTAGGGTTTTTTAAATGCTTTATTTTTGTCAATAGTATTTCACTTCTCAAATATATTAATCTAAGTATTAAAAAAATAAATATTGATCGATTCTTTCATTAATTTTTAATTAAACTTATGATTTTAGAAAAAGCCGGTGAAAATATATTAGCGTTTATTATTTTCGCTAATGATCTGATCCATCTTCCAATTTCTTCTGATATAAAACTTTTGTCTTAAGTTTATGGCTAAAAATTCATATGAAATATAATCATATTTTCCGAAATGTAGTAAGTTTTCTCGTTTTTTGACACATCATTTAAAAGATAAATTTATTCTACTTAAAATTTTAAACATACAAATTCTTTTGCGCCAATAATTGGAGACTCAAGTACTTGATTCAAGCCACGAACATTCGGCTGATACGAGTTGTCCGATTTAGATGTAGGTTTCGCAATAATTTAAATGGTGAAGTGATTAGCAGCATTAAGAGGCTTCTCAAAAGTCAGATACATAGCCATCCAAAAGTGAATCAGCCCAAATTAATAATTATTACATAAATGAAAGCTGATGTCCCTACAACTTGGGAACAAACACTTTAATTGTGATGCCATTATCTTCATTGAAGATCAACCAAGATATTCTCCAATAAGGAGTCAAAATTAATAACTGACTCAACCAAAAACCAGTTCAGGGTTCTAAGCAGTTTATAATATTCTTTGGCTTCAATATATTTGTTGCTGTGGCGTTGTGTGGATAGTAGAGCACCAACTCAAGTGTCCACCTAGTCACTTAAAAATCGTTTGAAATTAATAACCGTTTAACTGTTTTAAGCGCTTGCCTTTCTGGTACAACTAGAATGAAAGCGTGTCACATCAACTCAAACTAATAAACATAATATTATTGGAAGTTTTGTGTAAGCTTGTTAAATTGATTTTAAGTCATAGCTTCAGTATTTTTTAAGAAAATGTATGATTCTACCCGTACAATGCAACAGGCCGAAGTAACAATATATGATAAAACATTGTTATTATCTAATTTATCATCAATTTTGTATCAAGCGTATCATATGAGCACAGATACACCTACCCAAGAAAAAGATTTGATAGAGCTCCGAGGAAGATTTTATGGAATACTGAATGTATGTCACGAGAAAGATACGGAATTTAGGCGACTGAATCATCTCTTTTCACAAAATTTCGTACAAACGAGGAAAACGATGCCATTTGACGAGGAACTGGAGCTGGAAAATCGAATGAATAAATTAATAGATGACTGCAAGTTGCAGAAAATGTATGAATGTCATCTTCATGAAAACGTCATGCGTATTTTCTTTAAAAAAAGTGCTCTTCCATCCTATTTTAATGAGAAATGCGGGAAACATTTTATCGATAGATATATATATATACTTTCAGTCATACTATAATTTTATGTTGTGAAATTCTATTAGTACAAATTTTCTTTCTATGTACTACATTTTGCAATAACTCTATGAAGAAGTTCGCTTTTCAAATGAGAAATGAGTTTGTATATTTCATATGAGAAAGAAGTTGCTATATTGCCATAACAATATTGGTTGTTGTATAAATTTTTCATAATCATATTAATTATATGCTGTTTTATATAGTTTAAGCAATTTTTAATTATAAATTAACTTAAAAAAATCTTTACTATAAAATGCCTGCATGTTGTGAAATCCATTAACCATTTTCTAACGAATTTACAGAAACATGCATTTGTCTATCAAAGTAATTTTAAATTTATAATAGTTTTATTTTTATTACTCTAATAGTATTTTAATGCTATTGGTATGTTACTTTAACATGAGATTGCTTTAAACTTGCTATTTATAAGATTTGATAGCTATTATAAAGTTTTGGAAATTTATGTAGCAAAACCATTTACTGGAAATAATTTCTTGGGCAAATTAGTGGTTCGTGTTAAGCAATATTTTGATTTACAGAATCTCTTATTTTTACTCAATATCTTTCTAATTTTCAAATGTAATTTTGTAATTGCGAATGTAGAGCAAATGTAATTTTTCATATCTAATTTTCAAATAATCTGAACATAAGACCTTTATTTATTTTTATAGTATTTTTTTGAGTTTTTTCATATTTCTATTGAGTACTTTTCTTAATTAAATCCATCCCTCTCTTGGTTATTTTTGCATAAAATTGCTTTATTTTCTAATAAACTTCGTATCACAAACTGAAATTTTTCTCATTTTAAGTTTGTATCGAATAAATTTTAAGAAATTTTAAATATAAACTGTTAAATAACCTTATATTTTGGCGTAGAAGTTTCTAGTTGTGCACAAATCCATCAACTATTTATCCTAATTACTTTCACGCTTAGTTAAAAATTAACTTAAGCTAACCAAAAAATACTTTCAAATTTTTTTCTATTTCTTCATTCGGTTTATTATAATTTTTAATTCATATATTAAAATTTTAGTTTATATTAAGTTCACGGGTCTTAATGATTTTTCGATGTATACGAGGGTTGCTATTTATATTTCTGGCCTTGGCAACAGTAAGTGTTGCTAGGCGACGGAAGACGATTTTAATCGAAAGTTTGATATTTTTAAACATAAATTCAGCAGACGATTTACCATTATAGCTTTATTTGTGTTGTTGACAGTAAATTGAAAAGTTCTTCTCTGTCAAAAAATGGAATTGAATCGTGAACATTTTCGTGCCATTATTTTTCAAAACTTTCGACGTGGATTGTCAAGACAAGAGTGCTTCGATGAACTTAATTCTTTATACAGCGATAAAGCGCCATCCTACAGCACTGTAAAAAATTGGTATAACGAATTTAATCGTGGTCGATGTTCGATCCAGGACGAATCCCGTGCAGCTCGTCCAAAATCCGTTGTTGTGCCAGAAAAGATCAATGCTGTGCGTGAACTGATAAAGCAAGATCGTCATGTGACATACCGTGAGATAGAGGCGTCTTTGGACATTAGTATGACTAGCATCAATAAAATATTGCATGAACATTTCAGCGTAAAAAAAATTTGTTCGCGTTGGATCCCGGATAATCTGACAAACGCTCAAAAAAAGGCTCGTGTCGATTGGTGCAAGGAAATGTTGGAAAAATACATTCAAGGTACATCAAAGGCTGTGTATAACATCTACACAGGTGACGAATCATGAATCTATGCATATGAGCCGGAAACAAAACAGCAATCAACTGTATGGGTCTTCCAAGACGAGGCAAAACCAACAAAAGTTGTTCGAGGAAGAAGCACATCGAAACAAATGATTGCCTGTTTCTTCGGCATTAACGGTCATGTGGCAACAGTGGCGTTAGAGCAACGCAGGACGGTCAATTCTGAATGGTACACGACCATTTGTTTGCCAGAAGTCATTCTGAGAAATTCGAAAAAAGCAGAAGAACAGGCGAATCATTCTTCATCATGACAATGCGAGCTCTCACACATCGACTCAAACAAAGGCATTTCTGACGGAGCGAAAGATCGAACTGATGGGTCATCCGCCGTACAGCTCTGATTTGGCACCCAATGACTTCTTCTTAATCCCACACATCAAAAATAAATTACGTGGACAACGATTTTCGACCCCCGAAGAAGCGGTTGATGCATTCAAAACGCATGTTTTGGAGTTACCTCAATCGGACTGGAAAAAGTGCTTTGAAAATTGGTTCAAACGCATGCAAAAGTGTATTGATCATCATGGAGAATATTTTGAAAAACAATAAAACCAATTTCGATCCTACATATTTGTTTTTTCATTATTAGGCCAGAAATATAAATAGCAACCCTCGTATACAAACATGTGAAGAGAAAAGCAATTAAAAATGAAATTTGGAAGGGTTGTGAGAATACAAGTTACAAGATCATCAAATCAATACTCTTGTGATCCATATTTCAATGAGTTTTCAATCGGCGACTTAATTCGAAAATAAAAAACGTATTTGCAGCAAAAACAATGCTTTTTCGAATATTGGGAAAAATAATAAACATAAATTATCACAAAGACAATTTGGTTACGGTACTTGTGAATCTGATCTGACAAAAGAATATTTAAAGCTGTGTGAATTGTATATATACAATTCACCAGTTGGTGGCTTCAATTTCCACTTTTAGCTCAATTGTTTACAATAGTTTGGAATTCATTTTAACTAAAATTTCTGGTTTGATTAGACTTTGTGAACAAAAAGTAATTCTTGAGTAAAAGAAATGAAAATGGCACTCTGAGCTGACCATGACTCAGAAGAACTGCGAAGAGCTAGGAAAATACCAGGTCAGATTCCAAGCAAATCTTTTCCTGTGAATGATTTTTTTAAAGGCGTTTTTACTTTGCTTTGTACATTCTTTTCTGTTTAAGAATGGTCCTTTGCAATATTACAAGTCTCCTCCCTTCATTCTAAACAAAATAATTAATATTTTTCATTTCTGTGTTTCTGTTACAGTTAAATAACCTTATATTTTGGCGTAGACGTTTCTAGTTGTGCACAAATCCATCAACTATTGAGCAAATCCATCAACTGTGTTTATGCCCAACCATCCGTTGGAAAAGGACCAGTCTCTTCTTGCTAGCGCCATACACTGACATGGAATTTGTTTCATTCTTACAAAGGATTAGGATCTACATAAATATATTTTTCTGTAAATATAATTTATTAAATATTGATTATATATAATAAAGAATTTTACAGAACTACAACACAATCACTCTTATGTTAACTGCATTTATTATTTTTCTATCATATTTTGTTTACATAATTATAATTAATCTAATTGCATATTTTGTGACGTTATAAAATGTGTCATATTTAATTACTGTAAATAACTTTTTGATGTACTTTTATGTTTTTTAAATAAAAGTCCCAGAGAGATTTCTCATATTAAACTGGTATCCCATATTAAACTCATATTAACTTGGAGTAAGAAGCAGGGAAGTTTCTTTGGTCGGTTATGTTATAACTTCTGTCGGTTAGCACCGTTTAGGTTATCTTCCAATTTCTACCATTTCACCCCGAGAATATAGCCCACTTTTTATGAAAAAATACCCTAAAGCATTATGCACAATGGAGGTCTAAATAAGTTTATAATAGATGCAATTCATCACGCTCTTCAATGTACGGTGTCAAATGCTTTATTTCTGGATTTCTGTTGGAGTATGTGCTTTGGAATTTTCTAGATGAAGAATCTAGTAACATGATAATTAAGTTTATTTTAAGAAAAGCCAATTGTATATATCTTAGGTTATAATATATTACAATCTCTTTCAGTAATAAGAATCAATATGCTTCGAAATATAAGAATTTTTTCACAAGTGCCATTTAAATTGCATTATATTAAGTCACGTGATTTATGATACACCATATATTGTATCAAATAAAAGACCACTGTATTGCTCTGTAATAAAAAAAAGTGCACCAAAAAACTAAATTGCTTTCAAATTTTATTATTTGAAATGGTAACGAAAAAAATTACAAATATTTTTTAATTTAATCATTAGATTTTATGCCAAAAATTTTTACTAATTGTCTACAAATAATGAGAATATTTTGTAAGATATTAAACTTTGTTCTTTTTTAATAAAAATTTTGCCTTCCTCAAATTTAAAGCTTTTGTTTCATTTTAAGAAAATCGTCTTGTAAGGATGTTAAAAGTAACAACTTTTCAATTTTAAATGAACAAGTTCGATAGAGAAATTTAATCAATATTTTAAATTTTTTGAGCATATTATACGATAATCTAGATTTTTACTTTAACATTTAGCAAAATCGTGTACTGAAACTTGAATTGTTTTTGGATACATTGTGATGAGTTACACGAGTAAAATAATTACCATCGCGTCCTCACGATACTATACCGTGTCCGCGGTTGGAGATCACCCATATAAGTTAAGTGGGTTTTAGTATTACAAAATAAGTTGTTGTGACAGTGATCTTAAATGAATAGACTGCTTACTTAGTGTAAGCTATTTTATCCCCTAAAATTTTGTGCGATTATTTTAGACTTGTTTCCCGAACTGGATACAATCCAACAATTACATTACTTGATCAATACCAATGAAACTATCGAAATTATCAGTTGTAAGGTAATTTTTAAAAGAGTATATTTTCTACTTTCGAAATAAATGCAACGTAAAACTGCCAATTTTTTAATGTGTATCTTATGACTAGAATCTACATTAAAAATATATTTATGGACTACATTTTTGTGATTTTAGTAGTTTGCTAAAAAATGAATATCCCTTCTTTCCAGTCACCGTATATATTTTAGAAACAGTGATAGTTAGTGAATGGGTAAAGTTAAATTAGGAACTTATGCTTATATAGTTTAAGGAAAAAGCGTTTACGAATTTATTCAACCAATGAAAGTATTTGGTTCAATCTTCGAAATTAGAAACAAAGACCAAGCAGATTACGCGAAGATATGAACTATCATTCAAATTAAATGCATTTACATTACACACAAATGTATTTTCTTCATAGTTTATTGCGTGAATATTCTTATATTTTTGTTAATAGTAAAATATATCTTCTTTGATTTTCCCGAATTTGAACATTAAAAAATCTGTGAGACAGCTGCATGGATCAAACAAGAAAAAACAAATCCAAAAATCAAAACCATTTGAGAGTGTCATTGTCCAACCATAGATAGAAATCTGATAATCAAAAACTCTAAACTACATAGATCTTCGGTAGTTTAAAATTATGTAACTGGATATCTCATCCCTTGTCGTATCTCCTTTGTTTCCCTTATGTTAGATAATTCGATTTTACGATTTTACGATTTTCGATTTTACGAAAAAAGGATCATTAATAAATAAACACAATAAAAAAATAAAACCTTATTTGTCAATTTTTTTATTTATGTTGATGGAAGCATTTAAATTAAATCTATGAGCCCATGTTTTCAAGTAGTGGCCCGATAGGTGTAAAACTAATTCTAAAGTCAAGCATTTCCGCTTTGATCCTACTGGCACTGCTGAGAAACAGCGTAGTCCTCTTGACCGAAAAAGTTATGAGTTCTATATTGAACCCGATTGAAGAAAGGAAGATATGTCAGAGTCAAAATGGGTTTTATTAGTGGGGCAAAAAAGGCTGTAAGGAGCAGCTGAAGTGTCGACTTTGTCGCGTGACCATGCTTTAAAACTAAATGGTGGTGGACAGTGTTTAGAGAGAAAGGTATAAATAAATCCATTAGTTGATAGGATGGTCAAGAATGATATAGATTGCACTTCAGGGAATTGATATCCAAGGCTCACTGCACTCTGTAATGTACGATGACGAATTCACTTTTAAATTCAATAGGTGTATCTGGAAATTATTTACTTCCACACTTGATCAGAAAAATTGGTTCTGCTAAATAGGTCTATCTTCAATAAAAGCTTCAATTTGCTTACAATATAGTTTGGTAAACAAGGTACTACTCAGGTATTCACCACATCACCTAATACTGTGTCAAGTTTACAGTTTGGTTGATGGCCTGAAGCAAGTATGGTCAAATTAAATAATAGTCCTGTTATTTTACCAGCTGAAAACTTATCGAATTCTGTTGATTGCAGTTCCTGAGATGGAAGCATCGCATGTATGTCAAAGATTAAACTCTGTCATTAATGAGATGAAACGAGTTGGTGACGTCAGAGAAGCTTTAATTTCCGAAATGACTAATATTTTGAATTTAGCAAACAGTGTGCAAGGAATTCTTGTTCCGGAAGAAACAAACCACTTGCATGAGTTGAGGAGAGATTTCCTAGAAAAATGGCGGGCATTTCGAACAAATCACGAAATATTTTGTACTTTGGATGGAGTATTTTCTCTGTATTGGCCGGACATAAGTGATCTGCCTCAAACTGATCCAGACTATAATTTAATAAATCGAATAAACATTGAAATGAACCGTCATGAAAGGCTGAGAATCCAGGCTGGTCGTGTTTATGACAATTTTGTCTCAACATTCTTACGCTCTGCTTAACTAATGAGGGGCCTCAAACTTTTTTTATTTATTTATTTTGCAATTTAAATATTGAATAATAATTTGTGCATTATAATTTAGAACATAATTAGCCTAAGATATAATTTTGCAGACTTATTTTCATTATAGAAAGAAAAATACTGTAAAAATAGTAAAATTATATATTCATAAAATTACATGGCTACTTGTACTCAACAGTAAAAGATAAATGTTAATATTATAGAACTTAAAAATATATGCAGCATTTCAAATTCAAATTTTCTCTAATTTCTGTAACATTATATTTGGGATCATTGTGGTAATATGAATGCCTTCACAACATACAAATATTTTGTTAATTAAGCTGTTTAAAGAAAATCAATATAACTATCTTAATTTGTCTTTAGCAAATTCGATTTCATCCGATATGGATTTAGAAAAATATGTTGAGACATTTATGGTGTATGTAAAGCATTCTGCTTTAAATTCTTTCATGTTTTATCAATTACTTTTTAGAAACAAATTATTAATTTAATCATAAGTATAAAGATACCTGTCACAATTTTAAAGCCTAAACATACTAAAAGATATTATAAGTATATACTTCATATCTTTTATATGCGCATAATATGTTGGCATTATTTTCTAAAATAAAAAATTTAATGATACATTTAGTTCTATCTTCAAATATATTAAAACCACATTCTCCTATCGTAATTACTTTTGTTTTTTTTTAAACTTTAATCAGATTTAAATAATTTAATTAATCCTTCCAATTGTCTATCTTATATAAAAATTGGTAATAAATTCATTTTGCCAGCTGATATTTTCAAAGTATTCTTTCTATGTCAATGATAAATATAACCTAAACCGCTTTTTTAAGCTATTAATTTTTATGAGAAGTTTCTAAGATCTTAACGATTTATTTCTTGATGTAAATTCATATTGTATCTGGTTCTATATATATATTCTGTACAATTAATTTCAAAATGAATGCATTTTGTTCATTAGTATTAACATCTTGAACTTCTTATAAATAATAAAATATTTGTGAACTTCGCGTTTATATAGGCCAGAACAATGAGGCAAATTTGAACATAATCAAAAGGAAAAATGCTACATACATTTTCCAAAACTAAAAAATTCTAATTCCTCTATCGTCGATTAGATAAAAACCAATCAAAATTTCTCTAAGCCTTTGGAGATTTCATTGTACTACAGTTATAGAACAAGGTATCGTGTTGCGGTACCAGTTTATGATCAATTTTCTCATATGTTAGTTAATTCTATAGATAAAATTAAAATCGGTCGAAGTTTGAAGCGATTATAATAATCGCATGTGTCAAACTCATAATTTATCGTACTAAATTAATGGGGGGGGGTTCCAGCTGGAAGTTTTATTGGAAAGTTAGTGCATTCAAATCTCAATTCTGCTCCATGTTTTTATTTATTCAAAATGCGACATAAACTGCTGCCAATGCATTACTTACTTTTCTAGAAGAAAAATATAGCAGCAAACAGAATTCATTTTCCATACTTAAATTATTAAGCATTGACTCTGAGTTGGCATTATTCTTGGGGTGGGACTGTGCTTCTTGAACAAAACTGTCACAAATTTCAATATAATTTTACATTCAAATATGGAATATATTTTTTATCTTATGAATGGAAAGCATTTATATCATAAAACACGTAAAATCAACCAATAATGAATAAAGTGTCTTCTTGAGAGAGACATAGAAATTGATTAAATGACCTTTTATTAGGTACCTTAATAAAAGGTCATTTGATCAATTTAATTCTCTTTACGAATAATATCCTTCGAAGTGGAAACTTTTGGGTTCAAACAACAGAATAGACGTTACATTTCTGGTTTCTGGCCATACATTTATGGAGATGGTTCTTTCTAGGATTCCAGGTTTGATTTTTTTTTTATCGTTATACGGTCATTTTTTGCATTCTTACTATTCCTACTTACAACACTTTGCGAATCTGGAGAAGCAATGGACCATCTGATTCTTTGTGGGATTTTTAGCTGCTCCACTGGATATTAAGAGGAAAGATCACTCCTTAGACAAATGACTTTTGTCTATTTTCTGCAGTTTACTTTTTGTAATATTTATTTCTTTGTATTCTGCCTGGCCTTTGGAAATAAAAAAAATTGTCATTTTTTATATACTAGGGCTAATTAGACCTGGATCTTTAGTTTAAAATGAATCCCGAACCATTGCAAACAATCATGCCCTTGGTGGGACTCAAGCCCATGAGCTGCTTAACGAAAGTCAAGAGCGCTAATTATGTCTGCCAGCTTAGCTTGAACAGTTCAGGATTTTATATAAAACGATACTTGAATCAGGACTTCGAAAATTCTTTTTGGAATGCGGATGACCCGGCACAGGTAAGCATTCCAACGTTTAGTTCAATGTCTTGGTTCCAACTCGCATTTTGTTCAAAATTCCTTACTGCGTTATGGAATATAGTTAACACGTGTGTTAAAAGAATGACATTATAACGACAAACGACTTATGAACAATCAGTTTATTTTGATATAACTGATCAACCATAAAAACCATATTTTATGGAAGGGCAGATTTTAAATTAGATAGTTATGTGATACTACTATGAGAATAATGGAATTACATATAAAAAGAATATTAAAATTACATCATTTTAAGCAATTAATATTTAAAGATATATTTTTTGGTTGTTTTGGTTTTTCATTGATATTCAAATGGCTTCCAACATCCTTCAACTGCTTAGCAATCTTAAGTAGTTAAGGTACAATCAGCTATTTTGCAATCAACTAAATTATAAATTGTAAATTACATTTTTCATTCAATACATTTTAATTCATAGACTTCAGTGTAATGTATTTTATGATTCTAAAGTTATTAATTAAAAATACACAAAATTTTCGTTTCAATAATTAAAGAACCATTATGAAAATTAATTTACCTATACTTTTCTGTAAAAAATATTTTTGTTTATGTTCGCATTGAAATTTGATTAAATTTACATCTATCAAATTTCTAACATTCCATTGAGAGTTTATAAGATTTACCTTCTAAAGTCACTACTATATATATATATATATATATATATATATATATATATATATATATATATATATATATATATATATATATATATGAAAATTTATATAATAAACTAATAATGAACAATCCAGTATCTGGCGTAAATTAATCGGCAATTAAATTTCTGAAAAATGGCTTGTCTTACGAATTTGAAGTTTCTGAAGGATTTGAATTTCAATGGATTATGTTTTGAAGAACTTACACAGTCGGCTGTATTCTGTCTCAACCAAAAACATTTAAGGCACATATATCTATCTTTATCTGTAATGTCTTTCCTCTGCTGTGTGAAATTTTTGCAGAAGAGAATATTATCTCCTTTTGTTCTTCATTTATGTTTTAAATTCAAATATTAGATTCTCTGGTTTTAATGAATTCGTATATAAGAAACGAATGAATAATAATTACAATGAAACACAAAATGTTCTAAATTCCATTTGGTTGTCAAAAAAATTTTAATAAAATCCATCAATTCATACTTTTAAACAAGGAAGAGCTACTCAAGTGTTAAGAACAGCTGTTTCAAGAACCAAATAATTCATGTTATGACATTAACAGGAATGATTATTTTATAATTGCATTGCGCTCAATGTAGATTGAACAGGCGATACATGCGGTTGTGTTTCAAAGTGACTCCCAGTATCATACATAGTTAATGATACTGAATACTGGGGGTCATCTGTTCATAGTGAAGAGTATAGTTGGAAAATGATGTATTCAAATTGAAATGAGATTAAGAATACGGAAAATAAAATTCTACATTTACGAAAACTAAAGTAATGTTTTATGCTTACCACTCAGCACACAAATAAATCTCTTAAGTTCTTTTGCGTATTATAAATAAATTTTGTGTATGTAAAAAAAAAAGTATATGATCAGAGGTTAATCTGTTCGTGGTCATACTGAACGGATCGATGCTGAATAAAATATCTGTGAAATCCAATATACTTACTGTATTGTATCGTAACAGGAAGTGAGGAATTGTAGCTCAGGTATTGACCACATCGCTTAAACTAATCTCCAACTTACATTTTACAATTGTTTGTGAACAATCAGTGTTGTCGAGTAAGTACACAATTTGCTTACTCAACATAAGATATTTTAACAACTGCAAGCATGTATAGTCGATATAATAGGTAGCTGGAAAACTTTTGCAGTTGCGTGTCCCGAAATGGATGCTTCAAAGTTATTACAAAAATTGAAATATATCTATAGCGGACTAGAAAGAACTGCTGCTACAAGAGACATCTTGATACATGAAATGACTTCTATATTGAATTTAGTGATTAATATGCTTGAACATTCTACACCAAACCAAGCGTTCCAACTGCATCTTCATCGCTGTGCGTTCTTACAAAAATGGCAAGAATGTCAAGCAAATTATGGAATGATCTACGATTTGGAGCAAGCATTTTATCTGTGTTCACAATATGTAGGTTACATATCTCCAGATGAATCCATTTACTACTTAATAAATCAAATAAATATGGCAATAAATAATCATAGAGCAGTGGGATATCATGCAATATATATCTATAACAAATTTCTTTCTATTTTAAACTAAATACTATATTTTCATTGAGTTATCTTATAATTAAATATGTGATACGTAATGTATGTTTGGAATTTAAATGATAAACAAGATTTTATACATCATAATTTCGAATATAAAGGTTGCAGTTCATGATTTTGCCTTAGTTAAGAAAAATAGATTGGAACAGGATGAAGAATTATAAATCGAAATTATATATTTGATATCATAGAGTTTCGAAATTTAGTATTTTCAAACAGTCGTATGTATGTTAAAACTGGAAAAGTAACAGCGTGTACATGTTTGGAAATCTATTGAAACTTCTTCCAGCAATGTAATAGTAGTTATCGTTTCTAGTAAGCGACATAATCTGTTGTTTTATTTGTTACATCTCAGTTGTAATTTTTAATTACTCATATCGAAATATTTTTGATCAGATATGCATGAACATTGTGTGGTATGAAAATGTTTAATATGGAATTTTTTAGATATATCAGAATCTCTATACCTTACATTTTTAGACTTTATGCAATAAATTTTCTCGAAATTTATCGTTTGAATCTTATTGCTTTTGATATTTCACAATATAAGCAAAATAAAAGATTTTTTTCAATCTGCAATTTATATTTATTAGACTCTTAAAATCACCTTCAATAATTTCTCCAAAACTGAATTTAAAATGTTTATATTGACTTAAATAATTATTCAAATTTCTAGGGTCTTTCGTTAATTCTGCCGTACATAGTACTTGGCAAAGAGTTCAAATTATATGTAAATCGTATCAATATTTCTAAAGATTAAGATTCCAAGACGTTTCATAGTGCTATTGTATACTTTTTTAAATTGTAAGTAATCATTACATGAGCTTTGTAAACTTAGTAGTTTATTCCTTTAAGAGAACTTATATTACGCGTTTAAATTTTATGCTTGTGTTATGAATGTTCATTAGTTTAAGGAAGCATAATAGGTGAGTTGGATACTTAAAGCTCTTGCTTTCCATTCAGCAGTACATAAATTCGAATCCTTCCTCAGACAGAAGTTTTTGTAGTGATTAGGAGTTCACATCAAGCCATAGGTTTTAGTCTAATTAGTCCCAGTGTGAAAAATTACCACTGAACGACAAATTAAACAAGGGAGGATAATTTGGAGCATTTAATATAAAAGTAAACATGAAAGAACGTAAGTAAAAATTTAAGACACAATAGAAAAAGATTTTATTTTAAACAAAATGAAAATAACAGCTTGGAATGCAAAACTGAAAATTATTTATCAAGTTTCTTTCGTAACTACGATGAAACTAATCGAAAACAATAAAGCTTTAAGAACTTTTGTATATTAAAATTGTGATTGGGTTTATTTTCAGTTTGCTTATCGCTTTATAATTAATTTCACTAGAAATATATAATGCAACTCTTAATTTAAATAGATTTTTAATATTAACAGAGTTTTAACCTCTTCAGATTTCAAAGGACTGCTGCTAGATATAAAATTCGAAAATTGTAGACTCGACTTCTATCGCAACTCTAAGAGTTGTTGATTTAAAGTATGATATGAATTGAATGATAATTTATCTGTCTTTCTTTAGCAATATGGACAAATCGAATTAGCTTTTCCATCATTAATTTACAAAGCATTGACTCAATGTTTCAAAACAGTGCTGCGATAAAACGAAATTCTACTAAGTTTCAACATATTGCTAATGAAAAAAGGTAATGAGTCATTTTTTATGATTCGAAGGTACTTACGTTAGCGAATCATCAAAAATAAAATTAATATGTTGGAAAGTACACCTGATTTGGAGTTTAAATTATTGTGTCACTTCTTTATTAGACTACGTTATTCCGAAAAAAAAAAGACTTATTTTCTTCGTAAAAGACAGGAGTATGAAATGAAGGATTATATAAGTTCTGTCCTATATTCACATTATAGAATAAAATTAATGTTACTTTTCTAAAATCGAATTCTTCTGTCAGAAAAGTGGTTTAAAATTTTTTGGAGAATTATGAAACGGTACGTGAGTGAATATGCCTTGAAAACTTTTAAAGAAAAAATTCTTTCCAAAAGTCAAATGACCAGCCACACGAATGGAAAGCTTTCTCGGTTTTAGTTCTGCAGATCATTGGTCACGCATTCAGTTATATCAAAGTCGATTTATTAAAGACAAATACTTTCTGTGATCAGAAATGGAGCTTATTAGTGTTGTAGATCTTGTTGCCCATGTAGAATAGCTACATTAGGAAAATCAAACAATTTACAGCAATGTTGAGCTTTTATCTATGTACATTTTATCTATATACATCTTTTTTTTTTATAAATAATTTTGTAATAATTTGCAGTAAACTAAACTTCATAGCACTTTATTATATTTCATACGTTTGTTCAAATGTATGAAACATAATTGTTATCTTAGATTTGGTTTACATAGACATTAAAAGTAAGACCACGTTTTTCAACGTAAATGGTTAGAACACTGTACTGAATTAACAGACAATTAAATTCCAAAACTTTGGATATTCTGTTACAAATCCAAATTTCTTAAATTAAAATTTAAATAGGCTATTACTTGAATATTGACTATTTCGTATTTTGTCTGCTTTTAATACCTGTCTTAACCGAAGATCTTTTAAGACTTTTGCACAAAGATAACTCTATATATGGAGAGGCCTTAAAGAGTCTTCGTAGTAAGGCATTCTCATACATTTTTCGTTATTAATGTTTTCCACTGTAGATTGTGTAGTTTAGGATATGAGAGATTTTTACCTCACTTTTCTACTTTTTGTTGGAAATTTAACAGCTTCTTGCCTGTTTTTAGTATATTCAGGAAAATAAAGCGAATGTAATAGAAAAAAGTTTGATTAAAGAAACCTTTGTATGTGGCATAATTTCTTACTCCTTTGGTTAACATTAAATCAAATCCATAAACCCTGTTTCCAGCCCACAAAAACGCTAATTGGGAGTGGCGAATACCAGCTCAGATATAGACCACGTCACACTGATATAGATTAATAGCATCCAATTTGAGAAGTGGTTGGCTGTGAGCAGTATATACAATCAATCTCAGTACGTAGCTGCATTATTTAACATACCCTATTTTAACTGCTGAAAACTTATACAGTGAGAAGAAATATTTAGCTGTAAAAGTATTTCCGAAAGAAAACTTGAGTATTTCTGTTTATCTCGTTATTCAAAATGGATGCATTACAATTATCACAAGAATTGACTGATATCCTTAATGAGTTAGAAAGAATTGCTTCTAAAACAGAAAATTCCATAACTGAAATTAAACATATCATGAATTCAGTACCAAATATACTCGAAAATCAATCGAAATATAAAGGATTCTTTTGAATCAACTGCAGAAATGTTTCTTGGAAAAATGGCAAATATACCAAACATATCATAAAATATTCTTCATTTACGAAAATCTTTTTTCTTTGCGTGTATTTGCCGGAAGTACATACCATGACTCCAAAAGATGCAAACTATAATTTAGCTAATCCAATGCTAATAGCAATTAATCATAATAACGAGCTAGCTATTTGTCTTTATGGTAAATTTGGTTCCAGTTTGAAAAGGACATGAAATAACTGATGTATCAGAAGCGGCCTTCTAAACTTGTGTTAATTTGTGCTTTGGACTTTAAATAGATAGCAAGCTTTTATATTTCATTATTTAAAGTGTAAGTATTGCAATTTTAAAATGTGTCCTTGTCCCTAATTTAGAAGAAATAGACTGGTATATTGCAATATAGTAGTGTCGTTGCATCCAAAGCTGGTACTACATTGTTATTTCAAACTGGGGTACTGACGTATTATCGCAACTATGCCAACCTCAGGGATAACTTGCCAAATTGGCAACCCCAATGTTGTCCTCATCTAAGGCGCTGAATTGGCAATTATTTACTTCCTTTTAAATTTCCCTGCTTGCCACCTTTCTCAACCTAACCGTTCGTTGAAAATGGCAAACTCGAATTCTAAAATGCGAATCTCGGATTTACCGAATTCTGAAAAAAGATGCCGTTACACTTTTACAGAAATATAACGTTTTACCTGACGTTGGGAAATGTGCCAACTCTCACCCAATGAAGCTTTATTTTGGAAAACAGATTTTTCGGAAGTGCAACGTCGCAACCTGTAATCAGCACGCGGGAATAAGAAGTGATAATTGGTTTGAGAGAAGCCGTATCCCGTTATTAACAACAGTAAGATTCATGTATTGCTGGTGCAAAGAATTAATAACAGTCAAATTTTGTGACGAACTTAATTTAGCTGACAAAACAGTCATAGACAAACAGTCAGGAATAATTATATAAGAGAGACTTGTATTCTCCACATGCAAAGCAAAGAAAGAACGAAAATACGTGGACCTATTGTGGAAATAATTGAAAGTTTGTTCACGAAAAGGAAAAATAATTCGTGTCGAATATTGCCAGAGCAATGAAATTTTTGGAGGCGTATGTCGAGAGACCAAATAAGCATTTTTAACAACCGTTCCTAATAGAACTGCAGCCACGCTGTTCCAGAAAATAGTAGAAAATATTGAGGAAGGAAGTACTCTTTATTCTAACAGTTGGAGATCGTATCAGACTAATCAATTTGCAATCTCTGGATTTAATCATTTAAGAGTAAATCACAAATATAGTTTTGTCGACCCCGAAATGAGTGTGCATACCCAAAGAATGTTTGGTTCCGCAAAATGGAGGAACAAGAGACAACAAGACATTATCTTGAGTCTTGCTTGGCAGAATTCATATGGCGACAAGATCAAGAGAAAGATTAAAAAAAAATTGTTTTGATTCTACTTTAAAAACCATTTTGCAATGTTTTCCACCAAAACGTAATTGATATATCGTTAAATAAAGGTATAAAAATTGTACTGCTAAAAATTACTTATTATTTTTTTTATATATTATTTATTATTTTCTTTCATACTGTTTTTCTTACATGATAGTTTGAAATGAATGACGAATCAGTGGTAAGTATTGAGGTCTGTCAAAGTGACGACTAATAATATCTCCGTCTTTTCCTTCTACCCTGACAATCCGCAAAAGTGGCGCTTGTACATCACCAACGATTTGTGGTGTTACAATATCTGTATAAACATAAAAGAATGGAAATGCAGCGTGAGGATCTGCCACAAAAGGGCTATGTACAGTTCCCATGATTTTTTCACTACTAAATCTTAGAAGTTGCTTCAAACCATCATTGAAAGTGATGGGGAATCCATCTTTCAGAGTTATTTTTACTCTCTTTGCTGACTTATTAAAACCTAAATATACTTTGTCATGTAATAAAATATCATTCATAGCTTTTAAAATATCAGTAATGCTCTTGTAACTTCCAGGTGGTATAGTTTTCTGTACATTTCGAGTAATATTTCCAGTTGGTATACCAAATATAAACGAATTTCTGTTATCATTTACATTGAAACATGAATGAGGATAAATAATTTCCGATTCTCCATTTAGATTTATAGGAGTTGGCAACTGTGTTATAAAATTAGAAATTTTATTATTAGGGAAATATTTCAAAGAGCTATCAGAGGGTAGTGTCACATAAAATGACATGATTTAAAATGACGGTTTAGAATATAGCACTGTCTATTTATACCATTCTAATATGTTTCACCCAAGCATTGAATTTTTCAGGATAACCTAAGAATTTTACAAAGTATTCGGTTGAACCTTGCCTTTTCCTTATCACTTTTTCTACGGGATAAAAACCCGAATCGGTTACTTTTTGTAGCTCCTGGGAATAAAATGTGCCTTCAATAATTTCACCTGATAAATCTTTTAATTTATAAACTAAAGGATTTCTTGCTATGATTTTATGAATTGTAAAAATTTCTCGTGTCCAATTTTGCTCGTACCCCTTTTCAAAGCGCAATTTTTCTTTATTTATGCGAACTGTATCTCCAATTTTTAAAACAGTTCGCGTACTATATTCTTTCTGATTACCATACAATGTTTGCCATACTTAGGTTTCGTTATTATGATTTACTGCAATAGGTTCCATTTTTATACTGCGATGCCATGTATTATTATAACTTTGTATTAATTTATCTATTACGTCAATATATCTTTTTGTATTCATTTCTGTGAAATATTTCCACATTTTGGTTTTTAGAGTTCGATTAAACCTCTCTACTACGCTCGCTTTTGTTTGATTATAAGTCGAAAAAAAATTTATGTTTCTGTCTTTTAAGTATTTCTGAACCACTTTGTTTCTGAACTTAACTCCATCATCAAATTGCAAAATTTCTGGAGTTCTTTCACTAAATATCACTTCCAAGGCTCTTTTCACACTTCGACCTGTTTTATCTTTTAAAGGAATGGCCCAAGCATACTTGGATAAAATATCTATGCAAGTGAGTAAATACTTATAACCATCATTAAAATTTGCGAGAGATTGCAAATCAGCTAAATCCACTTGAAACTGTTCGTTTAAACCTCCAACAATAAATTTATTCCTTGGAAATTTATGTCTCAAAGGCTTATGTAAAGTATAAGAATCCTTTGTTTGTAACCATTCTTTGATATGTTTTCTTTTTACTCTTCCTTTTAAAGTTCTATGTAAAATATTAATTCCTCCAAAACTCCCTGGAACTTCAGGATTTCTATACAACTGAGCCAAAGCAGCGTCCATTGTATTTCTGTTAACAATGAAGAATGATTTTTAAATGTTGAATGCACTTGCTTTTATACTTTTAAAACCCTCTGTTTACATGACACATTTATTTTCAAAATGTTCTGTTTTTATAATTACATAATTTAATACACTTTCATATTATCTAAAGGAAAAATAATAATTAAATACACATACACATAAAATTTTTAAGCAATGATATTTTATTTAGCACATTTTTGAAGTACATTTATATACAAAAATATACAACAATGTTACATATTTTTTATCAAATTATTCATTATTTTCGAAATTCTCGAATGCATCTTCAGGACATAAGGCATTTCTTACATTTCGAATAATGCTGTCTAGACGTAAATTTTTCAAGAAATCAACTGTCACATACATAGCAGGTTTCAGAGCTAAAAATGGTTCATTTTCCCTGAGACCGTGATAAAAAGAATCAGCAATTTCTAAAATTTCTAAAAAAATGCATGCGAATTAAAAGTTTCTACACGGTTAGCCCATAGTTCTTCAGCCAAAACACATGGTTCTTTTAAACCTTTCTCCTTTAAATGTCACGCACTGCATTTTCAAGGGTTTCTAACAAATGTTGGGTTCCGAGACTGACATCAAAGGAACTTTGCAAAGTTTCTTCAATAATGTCGTCAAAAACATTAAGATAAGCATCTAAAAAATTCACCGTGCGGAACATGTGATCTAGAACAGCATTTGCAATACTGTTATAGTTTCGCAGCATATTAATATATTGCTCTGCAGAAATGGTAAGGGATTTTGAGTTCCATCCTTGTTTCACACGAGTGAATGTAAACACTTTA
Organism: Latrodectus elegans; assembly: GCA_030067965.1. Lineage (NCBI taxonomy): Eukaryota > Metazoa > Arthropoda > Arachnida > Araneae > Theridiidae > Latrodectus > Latrodectus elegans. The sequence continues at coordinate 103,166,688 of CM057811.1, read as the reverse complement.
AAGTCCTTACTTGTAATCTGAATTTCTGATTCAGGAAGGAAAACACTGCTTCGTAGATGATTCTCATTTTGAGGCACAGTTTCTCTATCCAAAATTTGTTCAATCCACCATGGTCGAAGAGTAATTCCTTCTGAAGTTGGATAACATTTCATTCCATATTTCTGATACTTTCTAATGTGTACTGAAACAACTCCACGGAAAGTACTGGGAACAACAAAATGGAAGTCTCCTATGAAATACATCATCTTGAATCTCATTTTCATTAAATACTCCTGAAGCCTAGAAAAGTAAATAAAAATTTAAATGACTCATCAGTATAAACCACATCTAAAAAAAACATTGAACACTAAGTAACTGTAAAATAATAATAATTCGTTTAAAATAAACTCAAAACTTACTTTAGATTCTTCTCTCTTGACTTTTTTGCAGCTTTTACCTACATCTAAGTCAGAAGCATTGATTATCACCTACAAAATAAATAAAATGTGGAGTTCTAAATATGCTTCATAGTAAGATACACAAAAACATTTAAAATTGGTATATAAATAAATGCAAATTAAAACTAACACTTACCGTATCTGCCGATTCATTTAAAGCACGTTTGTTGCTTGATGAAGACATGATGTTTGTAAAAAGTCAAAGGAGTGCAACTTGAAATCCCGTTCAATAAATCGAACCTTTCGAAAGCTTGTATTACAGGCGAAATGAAACACTTAGACAGAAACTAGAATTATTTTCCAAATCAACAGCAAGAAAGCATTGTGATTGGTTCAGACATTGTATTCATCCGCGCAGCGTAAGCATATTGCAGTTAACAGGTTTTTTCCTTGATTGAACATGGTTCATCACACTGAAACATGTTTATTCTCATCTTATGACGTCACAACACCAGCTAACAAAAATACTCCCGCCGTTTCCATGAACACCCCTCCTGAAATAATTTTTAAAAGCAGTAGGAACTCAACAACTAAACTCAACTCTAAAAAATAATCTCGTGGTCTTACACGAGAAAACCGAAAGTCACGTGATCTTACAGGTCACGTGACCCCCTGCCACGCCCCCAAAAGGGGCGTTGCCTTTTTGCCTACTATAAACCTAGGTATACTTCTATCGTTAATAAATGATAGCTTTGTTGGTGACTTAAATTGTAATTTTTTCAATAAATTTACTTTATAATACACAAGACTTGGAAGATTGAATTTTTTGATTAAATTAGTTTTCTATTTTATGCTACCTATTTAAGTGGTTCTTGAAAACCTTCATGGAATTGTTAATATGTTTTAGTATTTGAGAAAACAAAGGTTATTTCAGAAAGATTCAAATTGTAAGCGAGTATTAGTGTATCATTTTAACAGTAACACATTATAATTATGCTAATGTTAAATAATGTTTGCATGATACTCAAAGTTATCGGCTTACATCCGGCGAGCGAATTCACATGAGTTTATATACACTGAAATGATCTTATAGTGTATTCATTTATATGTTCAAGGACAATTTGTCATAAATAATGGGTAGAAGCTTTACATGCATAAAGAATATAACGAAGAATATTATTGAGAATTTTAATTATAAATAAATGGGAAACGGATTAACAAATTCCCAAGCTGAAATTGAAGAAAATCTCATTTTTATCTTCATGAATTAGTATTAAATCCATTATGAAGTCATCCTTGTGCACATTACGCAATTTAAAACTATGTCTTGATTTCTATCAGGCTTTCACTGATATCTCATGTACTAACGTCAACCAAAACAGCTAATTTAAACTGAAGGATTGAAGACAGCATGATAAAATATTGACGACATTGTTTGAAAGTCAAGTGTCAACTTCGTCATTTGACTTCTTAAACTGAGAACTAATTGTCCTTCATACAAATATATTCCAAGTCTGTAACTTTTAAAAAGCGGATTTTTTTTTCCAGTAGATAGCACACTAAGCCTGAAGATGATGGGGTCATAACCAATATAATCATTTTGTAGCTGTGACAGCAAGCTTCAAAACGCCATATTTGTTTAAGAGTTAGTAGCATGTTTTTGGTCGGTGGTAAACATGTCGAATGTTGAGCCAAACAAAGAGCATTTGCGGCATGTGCTGCTTTTCTTATTCAATCAGAAGAAAAAAGCAGCGGAGGCACATCGAATCATTGTGAAAACATACGGTGTACATACTCTATTTGCTGATACTTGCGAATGGTGGTTTAAACGATTCAGAAGTGGTGATTTCGATGTCAAGGACAAAGAATGTGAAAATCGACCGAAAAAGTTTGAAGACACCAAGCTGCGAGCGTTATTGGATGAGGACGACACGCAAACTCGAGAAATATTAGCAGAGCAATTAAATGTTTCTCGTGTAGCCATTTCCAAACGCTTGCAATCTGTGCAAAATATCCAGAAGGCTGGAAAATGGAAAACCGCAAAGTCACATGCGAAATACTACTTCGGAGACATGAAAGAAAGTCATTTCTTCATCGGATCGTAACGAACGATGAAAAGTGGATGTATTTCGAGAATCCAAGTGATTTTGCAGCAAGACAACGCACCCAGTCACACAGCAAAACCTTCTTTAATAAAACATTGGAATGCGTATGGTTAATAAGGCCTTTTATTTATATGATAGAGAAAAATAGCTGTCTTGATGGTAATTGTCACCTTGATGTAGATACTATATTAAACCAATTATATACTATGCAATAGGTTTCAGTGCCATATTTTCTATATTTCCCAGTCGCCTGGGAATTGTAGAAAATGAAATGGCAGGCGTCCAAGGATCAAGCGATCATATATCTGCTGTGTGACTCGATGTGTGATAAGGGTGGGGGCCATTTCAGCGATATATTTAAAGTGTATAGGGTCGCGCTAGCACTGGCGCAGTTACACTACATCCCCTAGGTGGGCTCGGTGGGAAGTGGTGCGGTCTGGGCTTGAAATGAAATCAACCTTTATTTATGGAGTGTACTTCTAATTCTTTACTTCCATGGAGCAACAAATGATACAGGATCAGAAATATTTTGTTATTAAAAGAACTGAGGGCAATTTTGATAATGTTTTCCCTTTCTTAATTAATAAGAGTCTTATTAGTACAATTGGAAATGTCAAAAATGTTCGAAAGGTGAAGTCTGGTGGTCTCTTCGTTGAAGTTTTATGAATTGAACAGGCCAAAACCATTTTAAAACTGAAATATATCTCGATAATATTAATGTTATAGTATTTCCTCATAATAGGTTAAATTCTACACCCGATTCTTCTGATCCCAATGTTTATAAATTGTTACTTTTTATTGAACTCGAAATAAAAAGCAGAGAAACACTTCCATTTTCGCAAAAATCACTTGAAAAACAGGTCAGATAGCTCCTACTCTGAAAAGGAGAAAAAGACTAAATCATCCACTTAACAGCTTTTTGATAGTTTCTCAAACCAATAATATTTGCATATTTTGTAGAAAAGTCCACCCGTTGGAAAACTGCAACTTGAACGTCAAAGAAAAAAGAAACAAACAAAGCTCTCGGCAGATGTTTTTTATGCCTTGGTCTAAAGCATAGAATTAAAAATAGTAAATCCAAACTAATTTGTAACACGTGTGGAGAGAAACTCCACCAGACTATTTGTTTTAAGTCGTCTACGGATAAAAATGCTGAGGTTCGGGAAACAGAAGTTGAGCCATCAATAGTTTCTGCGGTTTCGCATGATGAAAGGAAACTAACATGTGTAAAAGTAAAATCAAAAGGAATAAATTAATTACTCGTTTATTGTTAGATAACGGCTCAATGCACTCATTTATTTGTCAGAAACTAGTTGACAAATTAAAATTCGTGAGAATAAGAGAAGAAATATTAACAGTTTTTACTTTCGGTAGCAAAAAGGCTATAAGCAAAATTTATAATGTAGTTCGTGCGACATTACAACACAGATTTTCCTAACTCAAAAATAGAAATATAGGCTGATCACAGATGAAATATCAGGATCAGACATACTACCCTTGAAGCAAAAGTAGTAAATGAAAACATATATAGAACTAAGAAAATATACTCTTTCTGACTCCCCTAATTGTACAGAGCCTGTAACTATTTTGATAGGGGCAAAGTACTGTTACAGCATTGTGATTGGTAAAATCAAACATTTGAATAAAAATCTCGTGGAACTATTGAAAATATTTTTGGTTGATGCCGATAAGGTTAGAAAACAGATAATCACTCTTCTCTTATATTTAATGCTGTGGTAAAAGAAAATTTAATTTCGAAACAAATAGAAAAATTTTGGAATTTAGAAAACTCTGGTTTAATTGATAAAAATAACGAAGATAATTCTTTCGCGAAAATAAAGTTTTGTCCAGTTTGGAGTTAAATATTAAATATGAAAATCAAAGTTCGATTGTCCTGGAAACTAGATAAACAAGATTTAAACAATAATAAAGAAATCGCTGAAGCAAGATTTGACAGGTTAAGAAGAAGATTATTTAGAAATCCCAAGCTATTTAAAGAATAATGAGAAATGTTATATGAGAGATAACAGAAAACACACACAGAGGGAATTATTGAGTTAGTGCCCAATCCGAATGAAACGGAAAACGTTACGTTTTATCTACCATATAGAGAAATCATCCGGCATGATTGCACGACTAGTAAATTAAGTCTGATCTTTGATGCTCCTGAAAAGTCTTCGAATTCTCTTTCCTTGAATGACTGACAGTAGGCATGTTGGTCCAAATCTGTATCCAGAAATTTTTTATATTCTTTTGATTTTTGATATTCTTAAACCTATAACTTTTACCACTGACATGCGACAAGCGTTTTTGAATAATTTAATCCACAAAGAAGATAGAGATACGTTACACGATTTCTCTTTACTGAGGACCCAACAAACGAATCTAAGCCACCTATAGTATGCAGATTCACTAGAGTTTTGTTAGGGATTAATAGTAGACCTTTCTTATTGGCAGCGACAAATAAACATCACTTAGTAAAGCATTTTGAGAAGTATCCTAAAACTGTTTCGTTCTAAAAAGATAATATCTACGTGAACAATATAATCGGGAACCATGAGACTATAAAACAAACTTTATCCGTTTCATTAGAATCTAAAGAAATTTTCAGTCATGCAAGTTTGCAGTTGCATAAATGGCAAACCAATTCTGAAGATTTACAAAAATTATGGAAAGAGAATAATATAATTTGAATTGATGATTCCGTAACCATAAGAGATGGAAATCTTCCTTACAAAGTTTTGGGTATAGCGTTAGATAACTGTAAATACTGGTTTTATTTTGACATGTGGGTATTAATTGAGTTTGTGTCTAAGAGAATACACATTAAGAGATTTATACTACAAATCTTAGATCGAATATTTGACCCATTGGGATTTCTGAGACCATTTACTTTGACAATCAAGTGTCTGGTGCAAGATGTTTGGTCTTCAGGTTGTTTGGTCCCAATAGGATGATGACCTGCCTATTGATTTAGTTTCAGCTTGGAAAAGTTGGTGAAACGAGATCCCACAGCTATTTTTTTCTGTGTGCCTCGCTATTATTTTGCTGAAATTTCAGTAGGTAATTTCAAATGTCTTCAGTTACAACTTTTTTCGGACCATAGTATGAAAGCATATGGATTAGTTGCGTACTTACGAACAACAACACATGACCAATAGAACAAAACAATTTTCGTTACTTCTAAAAACCGGGTAGCTCCGTTGAAAACCATGACATTGCCAAGATTGGAGCTTATGGTGACCTTGTTATCAGCTAAACTCAGTTGTAACATTTTAAAGGCTTTGAACTTAGATATCCCTTGTTATTATTGGACAGATTCGAAAATTGCTTACTTTTGGATTAAAAGCTTTAATTAGAAATCGAGTTGAAGAGAATCACAAGCTATCATCACCATCAACTTGGTATCATTACCCAGGTGCAACGAATCGTTTTGACATTGTTTCTAGAGGGACTAAAATTCTTCATCTGCTTCAAGACCCATCTTGGCTGCATGGATCTGAGTAGCTACAACAACCTGAAGAGTACTGGTCACAACTTGAAAGCATTGAGATTAAATAAACTGACGATCTCGAATGCAAGAAGAAAGCTAATGAGGTCTTCCAAAACGAATGCCTGGTAGAAAAAATGACAAATCCTATTGAGATCAGTAAATACAATAGTCTTGAAAAACTGGTACGAATTACTGCCTGGGTAAATATATTTATTATAAAGCTAAAGAAACGTGGTTATATTCAAATCCCATTAACAACAGAAGAACTGGTAGATATTGAAAACTATTTGACCAGAACAGAACAAGAGAAGCAGTTCAGTGAAGAGTACAAATCACTGGGAAAAGAGAATTCAGTTCAGAAAAATTCTCTTTTATTAAATTACGTATTATGGGTGATAACAAAGTTTTACGGCTTTAAGGAAGATTGGAATTCTATTATTAGTCTATTGAAAAAAGAATAGTTTGGAAAAACACTATAGAACAGCCAACATAGTGGGGAGGCTTCTATGAACGATTGTTGAAATTTATGAAAGAATGCTTAAGGAAAATCATTGGTAAAGCTCTATTAGTTAGCTTTATCTAATTCAAAACTTTACTTTTTAATATTATCAAAGTCAAGAGTAATTAATCATATCTTTTGAATTTTCAATCAATGATTAATAATTTGTCTATTGATTTCATATATTTTTATGAATTTTTTAATTTATTGATGTCATTTATGTGCTCTAGAAATTTTAGTTTAAATTTTTATAATTGGTATTTTTAATCATTGTTATGTGTTTGTTAGTGTTAGTCTTATTTTTAATCATTGTTATGTGTTTGTGTGTTAGTGTTAGTCTTAAATTTAAAACTTTAATTAGTGAACTCTATAAAGAGTTGAGGTGGGGAGTGTGAGGAAAAAAGTTTGAAAAAGATGGCGCTATCTCCTATTATTATGTATGATTTCATCGCACTTTAGATTTTGTTTCCATTGAGGGAGGAACTTCTCCCAATCTCTCTCTCTCTCTCTTTCGATGGAACTATAAGTTCCTTTAGATTTCTTGAATATAATTGTTTGAGATTTATATGTAATTGTTTAATGTGTGCACTTTTTGTGTTTATTGAAATTGATTTATTTATAATATAAGATCTTTTGTTTACTTTCCCGAGCCGTGTTTTGAATGTACTCTTTCGATTTTCGATAATATCTAGATTATAGATCTTTAATAAATTTCTTCAAAGTCTTCGTCGAGATATCTTCTGTCAATTACCCCAGGCTGTACCTAGCAGATAATTCCAGTAAAGTAGACTTTAGGAGAAATGTCTGTATGAAAAAAAGTGGTTTTCAGCTTTGAATGGTAAAAATTTTATCTTCAAGACGAGATGAACAAGATAGAGAATCAGCAATTAACTCATTTGACTCGAATCAGATGGGGATGCATCTTTGTCATTGTACTGAGCCACTGTCGGCATATTGAAGCTTCTCATTTGTATTGTCTTTTATAGGATTCGAAATTTGAAGAAAACTGCAAGACTGGAGGACTATTAAATTTTCACATCTGATGCTATTAGCACATTTAAATTCTTACAAGTTTCCATTAATAGTATTTCAGTTATCTATATATGAAATTTTCTTTTTCTATGAATAATTTTTTATTATATTCAGCATAAGATTAAATTTTCACATTTTTTATCATAAAAAGAAGTTAAAAATATTAATTAAATACTGCTAGTTAAATAAAAAGATTTAATCTGTTATGAGAAATTAAAAATAGCACGTCAAATAATATTTCAAAACATTGAAATTTGGACAAAATATTTTTAATTTTTGAATAATTATAACATCTAGAAGGGGCCAGAGGAAATAATATTTATTGAATACTTTTTTTTATTTTGAATAAAGCAAACTTATTTGTTTTGTTAATATTATTATGACTTTTTTTAGTAATATAACCTGACTTAGATAACCAGTATAACAATTAGGACTCATAAAGGGCATCTAATAAAATAATTACCTGTTAGTTAATCTGTTAGATAAAATAATTTATTCGCAGATAATTTCGAATTTCTTGGGGTGCATTGAGACCATCTATTGTGATAATTACGTTTTCAGACAGCTCAGGCGTAATATGTAATAAAAACTATTCTATCCCTCACTAACAGTTATTTCCACCGAAATTCCCTTTAGTTCCAAATATATTAGGATATTTTCTATCACAAATTTTGAAGCATAACTATCTTTTTCAATCTGTCTACTCTCAGAAACTCCAAGAATATGCCACATACTGCAAATTTCAGGGGCAGGTTCTGAATTATTGGTTTTAATTAGTATGTTTTCGTGACGTATAAATAAAACATCAATAATACCACTGTTGTAGATAATTACACTGGACAATATAATTTTTTCACAAAAGAAGTAAATAGTGACTCTAATTTTATATGTTGAATCCAAATATGTAATCAGATTCCTTGAATCAGGTATAGTTTTCTTGTGAATGTGAACTATGATTCTTCAAATTAAGGAGAAATTGAAACAGTAGTGAGCCTGGGAATAAGTATTTTTGATAGTTGCCATTTTTAATTCTATCTTGGTTTTTTACTATTTTTATTCGTTTTACATTTTATATACTTTTTATTATACCAAGAAATAGTTTAAATCAACCAAACAGCTTCTGAAACGTATGTAGAGAATTGAAATTCAAGTTTCAAGGATGAAATTTCACACCACTTGTGAAAAACTGTCGTGAATTGTGCTTTGGTTGTAAAGCTAGTGATTTTGATAAAGACTGGGCCCCAGATATATGTTGTTCATCATGTATTTGACTTCTGACGGGCTGGAAAAATGGTACTCACCATATACAGTTTTCAGTCCCTATGATATGTAAAGAACAGAAGGACCATTGAACTGTTACTTGTGCATAACAGACATTATAAAAGTATAACCCAAAATATACAGTAAAGTATCCCCATTTCATCTGCAATGAGAATCGTGCCTCCTAAGGAAGAGAACCCTGTACCAAAGTGTCCAAATTTTATGACTAGAGGCGATAACTTCGACTACACTAAAGAGATAATTCTTTTCCTACATCTTAAGTGTGAGCAGATTGTTCACTAGAGCCTCAATTTTTATCTCAACAAGATATTAATGAACTTATAAAATCATCTAAACAGTGGGAGGGAATTTTAAATTCCAAGTTTAAAGAAACTTAAAGAAGATGTACAAATATACGTTTATCGTAATCAACATTGTGAGTTTAGAGATTATTTTTCTGAAGAAGGCAATGTAGTTTATTCGTAATGTCTATTCAGTAATAGAGGCTCATGGACATCCACACCAGCCGCATGAGTGGTGATTTTCCATAAACTCAACGAAAGTTGATTTGAAGGTTGTGTTGATGCATTATGGAAATGAATTACCATCAATGTATGTCGTGCATGTTAGTGATATCAAAGAAACATAAAAATATGAAAATATTGTTAGAAAAAATTCAGCTCACTAAATAGAATTGAAATGTATGCGAAAAATTTTATTGGAGTATTTATGTTAGTATGGCGTATAGTTTTATATAGGCTATAACTTTATTGGTAGGTTTGCAACTTCAATACATAAAATTTTGTTTTTTGTTTGAATGGGACAGCAAAGATATGAACGTTCATAACATAAAGAAAGAGTGTCATTAAGGTAAATTTCTTATTCCAGGACATAAAATGCATTAAATTCTCCTTTTGTGGTTCTCGAAAAGGTGTTTTTACCTCGTCTATAAATAAAACTAAAACTGTTGTAAAAGCTGAGGAAATAAGTTCTACTACCTTTATGTAATTGAAATCTAAATTTCCAAAAATATGTGATGCAAAATTGTGAGGGAAGGAATGTTTATCGAACCAAAAATAAGATCAATAATATCACATGGAGAACATTTTAAAGAACAACTGAATCCATCGAAAAACACAGAGGGGAAATCATTTAAAAATATTTTCTATGGATTTTGTGGCAATAATAAAGAAGAAAACGATATGGATATAGGGAGTGATCTGGCTTCATACAAAGGAATGCGCTGTGACATATCCTTAAAAATTCACTCATTAGATTGTCATTTAAACTTTGCTCTGAAAATCTTCAGCTGGGTATGATGAACATCAGGAGATTGCTACCATGGAGAAAAATGTTCCAAAGCAAGTGGAGTCTCAATATCCTCGCCGACTACTACTAGACAATGAAGCGAGGCGTCCTAAATGCGAAATTCAACGAAAAATCAAAATATACAACTTTTTTGGTAAGCCAGAATCCTCTTATTTAGTATCAATGTTTTCTGACTATCAATACTTTTGAAAATTTAAAAATGTATCACAAAAAACCTTGCCTTATGGAGAAAATCTGAGCTCATATTTAAACTTAGAAAGGACAATTTAATAAGATTCTGATTATTTAGTCCTTGTGAAAGAAGAAAAATTATTTCCCTACATCAGTATTATCTGAGAGAGTTAAGTTTTCAAAAATGAAGAAGCGTTATGGAATTCTTTCATTACCCTATTCTGAGCGTAATATGTTAAGAAATTTTTCTCTTCGTGTTCGGATGCTAACAGGATTGGCAATGTGAGCTCGTCTTCATAATCTGTTTGAGGGGTTAACTTTTATAGTACGCGGTGGATAATCCACAAATGCAGCGTCATCATCATCTTCGTTCATTTTGGATGTATCATATCACAAAAAAGATTCAACCAATGAACAATAATAAGCCAAGTAATAAGCTAATATTCATGAAATTACAAGAAAATTTTAATATTGCTCCAACCACATGACCAAGATGAAAAAATTTAAATTGTGCAAGTATATTACATTGAAAAATTGAAAGAGTACTCAAAACATTGATAAAGAAAAATGAAAAACAAAACTGTAAAAAATTCCTATGAACGTGAAAAAGTTACAGAACTCCTAACGGCTGCGTTTCCAATCCAGAGACCTCGGCGTTTATTTACTTTAGCTTAAACAATGCAAATCGGGTGATCTTGAACTTTTTACAAATGTTTTAGATAAATATTAAAAAATCAGACGTGCAATGCCGTGAAACAAATTTCAATATAAAAATGATAAAAAGTATAGGAATGAAAAATAAAAATCTTAAATCATTAAAAATACATAATTCTTCATCCGTGGATTCAGATAAGATCAATCAAAAATTGTAATCCTAATCCTTATGAAGTGTAAACTACAATTATGAGAGGTTTTCATCTGTTACCTTATCAATTTAGGATTATTTAGTGGTTTTCATCGATTAACTTATCGATTTTGGATTATTTTTCGACATTTACAATTAAAAAATTTTAAGACCAAATTCGAAGAAATGAGGTATGCCTACCTCATCACTTGTGATACTCGAGCGTCAGCTAAATATGGTACTGTCAAGTGTATATGGTATGGTCGCAGATTGATAAATTCTTGTTCATCCAGAGTAAGAGTTCACGTGTGGCGATTGTAATGTTTTATATTGCAAAAAATAAATGAAATTCGTTGCGTCTACATTAAATTTTAAAAAAAAATCTTAAGCCTAAATTTAGCCTTAAACCTAAATTAATTTTAAGCCTAGATTTTCCCTGGTTTATTCATGTCATTATTGTAAAACGAATACAAATATTTTCTCTTGAACATACATGTGTATGTATCGTATATTAATATTACTAAAACAACTCGACAATTGTGCAAAAAACAAAATTTTTACTACATTTGAATTAATCTTTAATAGAAGTTTTAATCACTGAATATTATATTTTAATAAAAATATTTTACATTTTAGTCTTTCAAATGATCCATTAATTACATTACATAAATAAAAACATAGTTTAGTAAAAACTTCTTACATGAACTTCAACTTTTTAAACTGCTCAATTTAATTAATATTAAAATTTACTTTTATTAAACATACATGGAACATATAAAATGCATTTTATAATATTCCTTACTTCATTTTTATGTACAAAGACCAAATAAAAAACTCAAATTTTGATGCATTTAATTTTTTAAGTCTTAATTGTCTCCATATTACTTGTGCAGAAAAATTGAAATATCCAGACGTTTCCTCTTTAGAGAAATTGTGTCTAGACTAAGAAATAATTTTAAAAATGCAAAAAACTTTTATCTTCTCCATACTGTATTTTATACTGCTATAAAACCAAGTTTATATCTCTCCTGTTTTTTAAACGAATGCGTTCAATTTATTTCTTTTTCTTGAATTCACTTTTTACTAAAGCTCATACATACTTCAAAATATTTATATAAATGTGTATAATATAGCCATATTTTAAAAATACGTATGCATGTAACATGTATGTCATACAATATATATATATATATATGCATACATACATATAAATATATATTAAAGAATTTTATACTTAATTATATACAGTTTTCAAAATAGTTTCAAACAAAACAGTTATTTAAAAGGGTAGATTTTAAATTATATAGTGTAATTTCAATTTTTAATACATTAATTTATTGAGGAACAATATTTCACTTTGTATCTTGCTTATATTTTTTATGAGAAAATATTACGTTTGTTAAGTTACTTTTTACCAAATTGCAAAGTATACACCAGTAAATTAAATTTTAAATTATTCTTTATGGCTAAATCTTTTTCATTTTATTATAATATTTAAAAATTCTTAAGAAAATAATTGATTTATTGTAACTTTTTTAATATGAACGAACAAATTAATTCAATTTTTAATACATCACTTTCGTGCTCTCTTTTATACTGTGCTCTGATTGTTTTGTAGAAAATCGGTGTTAATTTATTAAAAAAAAGGTATATCATATTTAAATAAATTACACAAATGACTTGAAAATGCAAGGATACAGTTTTGAATTCATGTAACAAAATGTCAGTCATCCAAGGGGACAAATATCTGCGAATTGTCTGAAAAAAGTAGATCAAAGCTTGCGAATTCTTCTGTATCTCTTTATATAAGTAAGTAAATACAAGTATATGCATATATATATGTATGCAAATGTGTATAAATGCATGTATTAATTTATACATATACGTGAATGTTTCTGTATGTATTCTCAAGTATATAAATAGATATAAGGACACACAAAGAATATAAAAAAAATTATTCTAAAACAGGAAACAAATTAATAACATAATCACAAATAAGAGGTTTTGTGATTATTAAATTATTCATATTAAGTTTAGCTATTTATTAGCAGGAAATAGGTCTGTAAGTGTGGATCTTTTGGCGAAAAAAGAACTCATTTTTAGAGTCGTATCAAGAGAGTGGACTTTAATTTATTTAAGAAGGTGGGTAAGAGAAGTATGACAATTTTATACCAATTGTGAGGATACTATTTTTCTTTGAATTTCTCTCACATCTTGTCGCCACTTTCCATTCTTTATTATTCTTAGAAGCAGAGACGGCTTCCATCCCGCAAAGCCTCCGCCAGCTCTGTTCTCCGATCTCTTATCTGCCGAAAACGTTATACTTAGCCTCTCATTTAGGAGCCATGTGACAGGCTGACATGGGTGGCTGATGTAGGGATTAAAACTTGATAAAAAAAATATAAAAAAGTCCGTCTAAGGAGGTCCGTGTTTGCGCAATACTAAAATTTGATACAAACAGACACGCACTGATTTCAAGCCATCCTGGACAGTGGGAGACGATTTTGTGGGTATTAAATCCCTGGAAAAAGAAAATAAACTTTAAATCATCCTTCCTGATTGAAATCTAACCATGCAGTTTTTCGTTCATTTTTATAGTGTTCTATTGCCTGCATGAGAAGGACTTCAACCAATGTTAAATGAACCAAGATTTTCATGCACTCCAAATAATTTTTGTATTCGAATAATTTAAGACAAATTTTTGATTTTATTACCTGATTAAACATCTAAAATGTAAGTTATGTATCTGACCATGTTAAAACGGCTTATATCAATGTGCAATGGGCACAAATTAATTTTAACTGATTTGTGGAATAATTTTTTTACTGTTCCACGAAACAAACAATATTTTACAAGTACTCCCCAACAACTTTTGGATTTCAAATTGAACCATTCAAGTCCACAAATTCATCTCCCGAAATAAATGTGATGTATCCGAAATTATTGGACGACAAATGGCTTGTGTCAGCGTGCGCATAACTCAAATTCATTTTAAATCGTTTGGAAACCTTTTTCATAACGTTCACATATCACTCTATATTTTCCAATAATATTTATCTGGACAACTTTGAACCCAATGAACTGAATCCACTAATACGTCATCCATACTAAATGGCATTTTTTAAACGAACCCTGTTTAAACGAATTGTGTCCACATGAAAGAGGCCAAATCAGCGCGAAAGATTTTCGAATTAGAAACAGACAAAAGTGATCAAGTATTGAGAGCACTATCTGAATGAAACAACTAATTTGGGTTATTTCATGGTCAGAAAATTCTTTATATACCCTACGACTGCAAGAAACCAAAGTAAAATTACTTGCATACCTGTCAGAGAAGCATCTTATCCTATTAGACTAGAAAGCCCTACATAAAAATGATACATTAGGGAGATTTTTTGGTCTATCAAAAGTTTACGTAGGATTGCCCGATTTTGCCTCGTACAAGCCCCTTAAATCTTTCTTACCTCAACATTTCTGATTTCATTCATAAAAGAACTCTGCTTCTTCATAAAACACATTGAAGTAAAAAAAAACTTTGGCTTTCTTGCTATCATTTTTTCTCAGCCTCTCGGGATTCTTGTTTTAAAAAACTAAGTTGGATAATTAATTGGTTGGAATTTTTTTCACTGAAACGTGCTTGTAAAATAGCTCAGTTTTTAACTCAATTAATACTCACTCAAGGACTGTATAAAACACACACTTTATTTCTCCAACTCTCATATGGCAACTGCCGGTTTCTTTTTTATGACTCAAGGGGGCGCTGTGCTCGGAGGCACCATCATTCCGCCCGGAGTTGAAATGGTACATTCAACAATTTGAAATCTCAAGAAAAATATTAACACTATGTAATATATGAGTACAATGATACACACTATTAATAATAAATTACAATAAATACATAATGATACACAGATATATTTGATAGAGTTCTCACTCCTTAATTAGGCAATGGCAAAATGCAAATTTTATTAATGCTTCTTTTAAAAACTCCATTCTTCGTTTTAACTAAAACTACTCTCACCTTCTTATCCTTTCCTGGGAATGTTTGCATTATTCTGCCCAATGGCCAGTTACAAATCTGCACATTATCTAATTTTAAAATCCCCATAATGCCAACTTGCACATTCTCTTTGGTGAACCTCCACTTTTATCTTTCTTGTATTGCACTTAAATAATTGTTAGACCAATGCTTCCAAAATGTCTGCACTATCTTAGTTAATGTTTGCCATTGTTTTAATTTATTGTCATGTAAATTTAGCATGTTTGGTTCTGCAATTGCTGTGATAGGTCTGCCTATCAAAAAATGGCCAGGTGTCAAGACATCATAATCATTTAAGTCATATGATAGGAAATGCAATGGGTGGGAATTAAGAATTGTCTGAATCTAACCAATTACAGTTAAAAATTCCTCAAGGGTTAGTTTTAAATTGTCTACTACACGTTTAAGATGGTATTTCGCGGATTTGACTCCTGCATCCCAAAGTCCACCATCATTCGCGGATCTAAGGGGAATGAAGTCCACTTAACCTTTTCTTTGGACAAATAATTACTCAAGTTTTCATCTGGACTGCTAACTACTTTACTCAATTTTTTTTAATTCGGAGTTACTGCCAACAAAATTAGTATCGTTATCAGAAAATATGTGGGCACTTTTCCCTCTTCTGCTAAAAATTCTCTTAAGTGTAGCTACAAAGTCATCACTAGAGAGGTCCGTTACCATCTCTAAATGACAAGCTTTAGTCACAAAACAAATGAAAATACACACATAAATTTTATTATACATTCCTTTTCTTTGATTGGGATATTTTATATAAAAAGGACCAAAAAAATCTGCCCCTACCCAATTAAATGGAAAGTTTGGGGTTACTCTCTCTTCACGTTTCATGAGCTGTTTACCAAGTGCTGGTTTTGCTGTAAAGCAAACAACACAATCGTGCACTAGTTTCTACAAGGTTACGTCCACTTAAAGGCCAAAACCTTTGTCTAATATGAAACAATAACCGTTGTGGGCTGATATGTAAATAGTTCTTATGAAGCATTTCAGCAATTATCGCTTTCAATATATGATTGGTAGGTAGAATTATAGGAAACTTTTTATCAAAATTAAACATAGTGTTGGCTAGTCTTCCACCAACTCTTACAACACCCCTTTCATCTAAAAACGGGAAAAGATTTTTTTAACTTACTATCTACAGGCACATTACTATCCTTCTGAAGGCCTGTAATTTCCCTTTTAATCTGAATGAATTTAATCTGAATTTCCCTATTAATCTGAATAATATGAACTCTTGTTGAACTTATTTTACTAAGACAAATTCAGCATCTTTAATAACCTTACATTGCAGGGGAAGTTACATTTTGCTGTGATTTGCAATTATTAAGGAACATATAAAGAAAAGCTAAAACACGTACAAGTTTAGTATAATTGTTAGTATATATAATATTAAGTAACTCCTCAGTTAAAGAATTAAAAGTCACTAGGAAAACAGGTCTCTTGAACCTTCGTTCACTCTTAACCAGTTCTGTATTAAATGTTCTAAGTCATCTTTAATTAGCTCTTCACAGTTGTTAAGCGTCTCTACTTCCTCGATGATAAGTAGTGGTCCATGCCACCACAAAGAATTATTTCTCAGTTGTTCTGGATTGCAGCCACGGGAAACGATGTCTGCAGGATTTCGGTCCGATGATATATGCCTCCATTGTGAGACATCTGTCAGAACTTGTATTTTAGCCACTCTGGTCGCGACAAATATTTTCAATTCTACTTGATACTTCTAAATCCAGGACAAAGCAATTTTGCTGTCCGAAAAATACCAATTTTGATCTATCTTAAGTTCTAGGGAAGTGCTAACCTTTTTCATCAATTTAGATAGCAATACAACTGCACATAGTTCAAGTCGTGGAATCGAAAGTGTTTTGATTGGTGTAATTTTTCTCTTGCTGCACACTAGGTGTGAAGCTACTTCACCTCTCGCTGATTCGCATCTTAGACTGCTGCACCGTAATAGCCTTCTGAGAATCCAAAGAGTTCAATTTTTACAGCATTTTCTGGTAGCATACATCGATTTATTTTAATACAGTTAATGTCACACAACCCATCAAAAAACTGTAACCATTCTTGTACGACATCTGATGGCAGTCTTTCATCCCATCTATTGATAACCTCCACAGACGTTGCATGAAAACCTTAGCCTTTGTAAGCACAGGTCCTATCAAACCAAGTGGGTCAAAAATGCGGGCAATTATGGACAAAATTTCTCTCTTTGTAACCATAGAAGCATCTTTTTTGGGCATATTGTAGGAAAGCTCATCACTCTTGGTCTTCCATAGCAACCCTAATGTTTTTGTTTGATCAAAGCTATAGTCATTTGAATCTTCAGAAAATTCTCTTAACTCTGTACAATTACTTTGCCATTTATGTAGTTCCATGCCACAAGTTTTAAATATTTGAGTTAATTCTTGCTTTAGACACTTTACACTTTCTAAATTTGACTTAGATTCCGCTTTCACGCGAGCAATATCTAATTCCATTTTCGTTCTTTCAAGTTTAATTTTTTCTAATTCTAATTGTTGAATCTTTTCGGATTTTCCCTGTGCGAGCTTAATTTTCTCTAACTCTAGTTGCCGCAACTCATCGGACTTTCGCTCTTCAATAATAATATTTGCTAATTCTACAACGGAATCTTTCTCTGTCACGTACTTCTGGTTTTGTTTTATAATACTGCTTAATTCTAAAATAGTCATTTTCTCATTGACATCTTCTCTTAACTCAATAGCAATTAATATCAAATCCTCTTTTTTTTACGCCTTTAAATATTTTGGATAGTTATTAATACTTTAATATATATATAAAGATCTATTCTCTCTCTCTCTCTCTCTCTCTCTCTCACACACACACACACACACAGAACATGTAAATTACTCAGTCACATACCTCAATTACGTTGACAATACCCAGCAGAGCCGTAAATTATCACTCATAGCCAGTATATAGATCCATAGGTTGCTGGTTTTCTCCTGCGAGACTATGACCATTGTAAAATAGCTCAGTTTTTAACTCAATTAATACTCACTCAAGGACTGTATAAAACACACACTATATTTCTCCGACTCTCATATTGCAACTGCCGGTTTCTTTTTTATGACTCAAGGGGGGCGCTGCGCTCGCAGGCGCCAACAATGCTGCTACATGTACAATAGCACAGATCTCTTGTCAAGTGGATGTCCTAACTGCCGAAAGCCGTTCTAAAACATTTCGCCCCTCACCGCATGAATTGTCTTCTGGGGCATGTCTCGCGAGGGGAAATGTCGCAGAAAACACTAAAGTTTCTGTCGAAACAGGCATGCAGAAGACAGAAACCCATTATGCAGAAGACAGAAACCCATTTCCCGCTGTTCAGCAATGACTGGGATCAAACCCAGGACCTCTGCTCAGCAGATCTTGGTCCTTTCACTATGTTATTATTTAATAAAAATTAGTAAGGCTTTGTTCTATAGTTTCAAAATTTCATTAGAAAAATGATGCAAGAGGTGAAATTTATTTGGAACATTAAATACAGCCTTTGGCAACTTTATATCATTTATTTGCAAATAATAATTATATTATTTTTTTTAAGTTTCCCCCCCCCCTTTCTGAAATGTGTCAGCACACTTAGATATATTATTAGCTCTAATATATTTAAATATATTATAAAATATATTCACGGTGATACCTAAGAAAAGTTTGCATAATTGTCGATAATGCATAAAGCTAAATTTTATTGTAAATACTTTTAAGTATTTCTATCTGGATCCTTAATTCGAAATTAATTTGTAACATGGATCAATATATTATCACTCACAGCATTTGGTAATATTTAGAATGTTTTGTGGAATGATATATTCAGCACTGCACATAACCATCGACGGTAAACGCGCGCGTGTGTGTGTATCATACACATTCAATTATCTTGATGAATTATCATATATGGCTATTTTTTGTCAAATAAATATAGATGATAATTCATCTAGATAGCTATAATTATCCATTTCATTAATAATTAGTTTCTAAAGAAGTAATAAAGCTTGAAATGCATTACATAAAAACAGAATTTAATTTGGTTATAGGATTTTCAAATGATTTATTTATAAAAGAGAAGAATTTTCATTTGACATGTATTTTAAAATGTATTAAAAGAAGTCAAGCCCTGCAACAAAATTAAATTGAATGTGCGCTTCTAAATGTCTAGACAGGAAAACAATTCAGATTTTTTTTTTCATTCACAGAGTAATATAAACAATACTGAAAGTGAGACACGCAATTTAACATTGCTCTCGATATCTATAATATGCAGTCTGCCACTCCTTTTTTCTTGCTTTATATAGAGAAAATTTAATCTTTAAAAATATAAAATTCATTTTTTCAATTTTACTGACATGATTATTTTAGTAAAACGTTCTCTAACATTCATATTGTCAAACACTCTTAGGAATCTATTGCACAAAAGAATAAAAACATTGAATTCAGGTATATATATTTTTTTCATAAAAAAACACTTTACAAAAATGTATCCTGTCATAAAATTCAGCCTCAACATTTGTTTGAATTTAAAAGAAAGCAGAGAATTGTGAATTTACTCTCACTCTTTGAATGATTCTTTGAAAAAAAATAAATAAGCTTGGAATAAAATCACGCTACAAATGAGTTCATAGTCTTTGTAATATTTATGGAATATTTTCGTTATAATAAATTTAAGATAAGATGATATCTTATAATTATCTTTGTAAAATAGTGTCATGTGAAATGGAAAGTCACTGGTTCAATCCTAGCCATTGCTTAATGATGGAAAATGATACACTTCAGATTTCTGCATACACTTCTGTTAGTGTGGGTGCATGGGAATTTTCCTGATGTTTTGTGGAGTTAACACCAATACCTCTAAAGCAGATAAAGGTTTCATTTTAAGTGTTACTAAATATGCAATGTCGCGTTGAGTCACTATTTATTCTTTTTTAAATAGTGTCTGCAGATTTAATTTTCAATTATTTTTCTGCTTCTATATTAAATTGTAGCACAAACAGATGTCTCAATTGTAGCCGTAGATTACACAACATGTACTTTCAATCTAGTTTCTTAAATCAACACCATAGATGAAATTTTCAATTTTTACCCACCACCGTTAGCTAGATTTTGATGCTATGGCAAATTTGAACATATAAAGTTGATAGCTTAAACCAGAGTACCCATTTTCCTCTCAGACAAACGATTGACCAATGATTTTCCAAAAATCGCAACCCTGAACGAATATAGTGATTCTCATCCTCCCAACTATCTTTAGTTAAGGTTTGCAAGTTTGCAAATATAGGTGCATATTTACATAATCCACTTCATTTAGAAAATAATTAGTCACAGTTAAATTCATTTATTCCAAATAAATGAAAATTTAACTTTTAGTCCCTAAAGAGTATAGAGTTTTGACTTTACAATTCACAGTATGTGATACCTCCTATAAGTAATTCCATTGGATAGTTGACTTCGTACTCATATCTTTTTGAAAGATATCAGGAAAACTCCCAAGCGCCCCGGCAGACTTATATACAGAAATTCAGCATCCGTCCCCCATTCTTCAACATTGGTTAGATTCATGTCTGGGAAACTGCGTCTTGATGAGCTTAGACAAATACAAATTTGATTGAGTCTAGGCCTCATGCCAATACGAATTTTCTTATAAATTTGTCATCATAAAGCCGACTGTGGGATAGCTACCACCCATAACTTATTCCATCACGTTTTCGTGAGAAATAGGCTAAAGTGTTTACTTGAAGTGAACAATAAAATTTGCTTTCTATCACATATAACAGATATATGCATAGCGGTGTAGGCCAGCCCCGGATTGTACCTTTAAGTTAAGGGGTTTGGTATATTCGCCCACCACCAAATGCCTCGTCATTTTGAACTACGGTCAGGTGACAGGGACACACCTGAGCTGGCACCCCTTCTCCACATCAAACCCATACCAGCGAAAGGATTTTGGATGTCACATATTAACGTGGACACGTACTCAACCCACAGAGCTCCAATAACTCAGTGAGGAAGGGTCATTGCAATCATTGCCCTCGGCAAATGACTTTGCTGGTCTTAACGGGAAGCGGCGTGAAACTACTAAGCCACTGGAGCTCACATTCTATAGTAATAAGAAATTCTACAAATTCCAAATATTTTCGTCTGTAAAATATCGAATTCACGCCTACCAAGAGAATCTGCTGAAACTTATGAGTTCGATTAGTTTAAAACTGAAAATTCTTTTACCAAACGCAAAACTAGGGCAATGTCTGAAAAGAAGCGAGATTGGTGCAGCTGAAGATTGTCTGCTGAGAGAACATATGTTTTCTAACTGTTCTAGAGAGGCTGCATTCACCCTCTTTGATGTTGTGCAACATTCAGAAGAAGTTCTCAGTTCGGGTATTGATAACGCCACTCGAGAATGTTTCATAATGATTATCCCATAGACTGTGTTTGCAAACTCAATTTAGTTTGGTTGATCTATGATCATTTTTCACACACGAGGACTTACTGGCCAGGGATATACCATGTAAAGTAGACCATGAATGTCCTGGGGATCAGATCTGTTGAACTGAAAGCAAGAGTTTGTTGTGAACGGTTACTTTTTGCACTTGGGGTATAATTAGACAAGGAGCTGCAGTTATAAGGGCATTCTGACATCCTACAAACATCGAAATCAGAGGTGAGGACTGAACCTACCAAATGTTTAACTGAAAGTCACAACAATACTAAGCAGTTCGACTCGCGAAGCCTGCATACTCTAGCTGTTATACACTAACTATGTACCCCCCGATGTAACAAAGACTTACTATAACTTACATTCTTTGATAAAGGATTCGACTCAACCACTGATGAGCAAAGGGTAGTTTGGTTTGCGTTTTCATTTTTTGCCAGCTACTCTACCGGTTGAGTTTGTCGCTCAATAGTAGCGTCTTGCACACGAAGATTAGTTAAAGTAAGGACTGGTGTTTCATATGAGTTTCAACCAAATATCTCTTTCTAGAAAAGAAAAGAACCAGTGAACTGTTAAATTGAAGACCAAATTTTTAACCATACAGCTGCTTGCTCATTGTATATCAAGCGGTTATATTTTGGGTTTTGCGAGGTTTATTCTATACAACAAGATAATATGGCTTGCATTCAAGAAAAATCTTTAGCAAAAAACGATGGCAAAGTGTGAATGTGAAATTTCCTACCTTTTGCTTCGTAAACTTTCAAATTTGCTACCTAATCTTTGGCTCTATTAGACTTCGCGATCAGAAAAAACGTTAGTATTTATAAAGTAAGAAAAAGCACCGTGTGTAGGAAAATTAATCCAATGTTAAACTCATTTCAGTAAGAAATATTAAGATGAAGCGAATTAAAAAAAATTCCAATTCATTTAATTTACTTTAATTTAAAATTATAAAGTGTCTCCAAATTCTTAAGTTCCTTGCTTCAGTCGCTTCAAGAAATTTTTCACGTCAAGGAAAACAAGAGTTTAAAATTCAACGATAGCCGCGAATTAAATTAAACATTGTTTGGACTAATGTTAAATTCCGAAAACTAGTTGAGAGACTTTTTTCTCGTTTTTTAGCGAGACAATTTCATCCAGTCAATTAAAGCTTAACGCGGAAACTTGTTTTCAAAGAAATTAATTATTTCATGAACACTCTATTCATATCTATTTAACTGTATTAAAGTTATACAGAAAATTTAGAGATTCTCTCAGCGAAAATAAAAAATAACTTTTTAAGTAAATTCTGGCCGCCAAACTTGTCTAGTGGTCAGCGTTCCAAACTGCGGATAAGGAGGTCATGGGTTCGAATTCTGGTTCGGGCATGGAAGTATTTTCCCTCTCTATCTATCCTGTCTTTGTCCTTTCCTTGTATGAATGATGTGTGAATGGTTGCCTACCCTATAAACGGGTCCCTTTGGTATGTGTGTGTACTGAAGAAGTAAAACTCCACACCAAGTGTGGTTCAGTTGGAAAAGTGGAGCAGCGCACCCTATTTGCCAGCCTAGCTGGAACACGAGAACAAGTAAAGTCTCGTGTTGAAAATGGACTGCCTTATATAATCTAAGTTTTAATAAAGTAAAGGTTAAGTAAACAAACAATATAGCAATTCTTTTGAATTAAAAAAGGGCAGAAAATAATTTTTAGATTCTTTGAAATATGCTGTCTTTATAAACATAAAAACAAACAATAATTTACTAAATTTTAATAGCACGTTTTGTAACCTAGATAGAGAATTAAAATTCTCTCACATTTATATCTGTAAAAATTTTAATTTTAAAATAAAACTCTCTCTCTCTCTCTCTGAATGTGTATGTTATTTGGTACAAAAAGTACTCGTTTGGGAATATTTGATGATGCAATCCGTGACATAGAATACTGGTTTCGGTTTTTATTATTATTACCTCAATTCTCTTATAAATTATTCGAAAGATTATCAAAAAATTCATTTCTACCACCAAACTTTCTTGGTAAGCTCATTTTAAATTGAACTTGAAAAGATGGCGTTTTAAAGTAAAACCGTGTTCTTAAGTAGTAGCATCATATTGTTGGTTGTTTTAACCTCTTTGTCTCACTTTTACGAAAGATGGAAAGTGCTACGTATATTTTAAATATTACAGGCAAATATAGTTAGTCTTTCTTTTATTGCGTGTTCATTTTAGCTCAAAGCATTTAACAGAAAATAACAGTATAAGTACAAATGATATATATTTTTGCAAATAAAATTAAAAATTTAGATGAATAAGTTTTTCTCGTATTTAAAGGGCGGTGATTGCCTGATTGGATAAGACCTTTGTTTTCGTTATCCTAAGATAAACGATTTAAATCCCGACTCAATCGAAGATCCGTTGTATTCGGCTGGGCATGCTGTATATGTCATGATCACAATATCCTCCATGTAAAATAGCTACCTCTGGGTGGTAGCAGGCAAAATCTGTGAGTCTTCTGCTTGGTCCCGGCTTTTAAATTATGAAGACCCTCTTTCAGGACAAAGATGGAGCAGCCACTGGGGACCTCTTTATATGAGGTGCCATCGCTTCTCCCACTTAAACTGCTGGATGGTTGAAATTCTAGAAGGTTATACAATAAAAACAACAGGTTCACCATGGCTTAGCGGGATGACATGGGTCTTCCCATTGAAAGATCCCGTTTGATCCCAGGCACTGTTGAAGAACGGGAGATGGATTAAGTGCGTCAGCCTTCTTCATGCATGTCTGTCGGACTGGATAATTGGAGGTTTTCTGGCTTTTATCTTGCGGCCCGTGAATACGGACCACAATATTTGATACAATTTAATATGCAATGTATTTCGTGATTGTAGATTATGCGGTGGACTTAAATACAACAGCCTTAGGTAATTGGGCAATGCACAAAACGATGACAAAATTAGGATGGCTCTAGCTAAAAATATAGATATATATCTGTTACTTTCATCTATATTAGGTAGCTAACAGCAGCATATCCTTTAATGCAACAAATATATTTTAAATAAAAACTTTAAGGAAAGGAAAATTAATTAAAATTTTATTAATTTAAAGAAATGAATAAATTAGGTATAAAAGCAAGCTGTTAATGCTTAATACATTATTTAAAATCTAATTTATCTAGTGGAGGAAATAGAAAAAAATCAAATGTTAAAGGTCTTAATGAGGTGAAAGGAAACATTCCGCTCATGAAAAGTAGTGAACAAAAGAATACTCAAAAATTTTAATATTTTATTTTATGTTTTCAGTTTCAAGTGTTTACATGTGTCTCATCAGTGAAATAGTGTATAAAAGAAATCTTTAGAGCACATGTGATCGAAATTAATCATAGTTTGGTCGTAGATGTTTTAATTTTTCAAAAATTGCTACCAGTGATTAATGCCAGTGTATACAATATTTCTAAGTAAATCAAAATCTATACAGATTTAAAAAGCTTTTAATTGTTTGTAAAAATCACTGAAAAGCATTTTAAATAAAGCGTGCAATATTTTCTGAAAGCTTATTCAACTGCAAGTCTCTTGAATAAAGTCTAGTAACTTATGTAAATATTTAGAGGTGAATCTACAGGTTGACCTCAAGCTTCAGATTATTGTTGAAATGTTTATGTTATATCATAAGCGGAAATTTTAAAATAATCTTTGATAGAATCTCAACTGCAAACCAAGTTTTCTCGTTTTTAATAAGTATCTTATATTAGTTATTATTATTTTTTTTTTGTTATAACACTTCGATTCTGCTAAAAGAATGACCTAGACACTTTCTAGAATGCCTACATCTTCTACCAATTTAAATATTTATGTTTTTGGTCAAAAAGAATTCATATAAAGAAACAAATCTAACAAAAAAGGTGCAGAAGGATATTAAGGAGAACTAAGTTTCAGCTAAGTTTAGGGGTTGAAACCTAATTTATTATTTCTCAGATGACAGTTAAGTGAAAATCAGCATCGATTAATTAATGTGTAAACCGAATTCAACGTTATTCAAGTTACAGTTAACTAAAATTTAACTATGTAAACGCGGATTAAGCCAAATTTTTCATTTCTCAAATATTGGTGGCAGTATATTTAGTATTTTTAAGATGAATTTTGTCACATGAAACAAAGTTAAATCAGGCACATCAAATTTAACATTGCTTAATCGATAGCCAAGACAAAATATATATGTATATATATATTTAACATTTTTCAAAAAACAATTTCACCAAATTTACCAGCAAGGTTAAGTTTTAAAATTTTTTTTCAAATAATAGTGGTTCTAAATTTAGCATCTTCGATGATATTTTTGTTTAACCTGGGTGTTGAAATCAAATTTCACATTGGCTAGGTCAGATGTTTTAAAACAAAAAAAGAGTTGCTTTCAAGTATGATGCAATAAATGGAGTGTCAAAGGTTTAACTATGTACTTCAATATTAACAGACTTTATAAGGTTTAGGAACTTGCAAAATTTTCAGCAAGTACATAGTTAAACTTGCAAGATTGAAAATTCTTCATAAGTAAATATGAGGTGCCAATAACGAGTTTTCACACTCATCAAAACGCACACAGAATTATGAAGTATACAAAAAATTAATTATTAATAAAGAGGTGACATTAAAACAGCTTATAAAACAATATTTTATAGGTTAAGTAATATTATTAAACAGAATTCTTATGGTTTGCAAAAAAAAAAAAAAAAAAAAATTTGATGTATTTTTCCGAAACGTTTTTTTTGTTTTTTTTTTGGGGGGGGGGGTTATTTATCGAAATTGCCACAAGTTGCTATTGTGAATGACGGAATGCAACAAGGAATATCAGTTTTACCATAAAATAAAGCAAATAAGCAATTCTTCACTTTGAACAATGAAAAAATGTATTCATTTTTTATATCCTGATTTTATTCCAGTAAAAGAATAAGCTTTAATTCGGATTTTTATCTTTTACTTTCTACACTACTAGCCATTAAAATTGCTACACCAGGAAGAAATGCAGATAATAAAATGATATTTGACAAATATATTATACTAGAAATAACAAGTGATTAAATTTTCAAAAAATTTGGCTGGATAGATCCTGAGAAATCAGTACCCAGAACAACCACCTCTGGCAGTAATAACAGCAGCTATACGCCTGGGCATTGAGTCAAACAGAGATTGGATTGCATGTACAGGTACAGATGCCCATGCAGCTTCAACACGATGCCACAGTTCATCAACCGTAGTGACTGGCGTTTGCTGACGAGCCAGTCACTCGGCAACCATTGACCAGACGTTTTCACTTGGTGAAAGATCTGGAGAACGTGCTGGCCAGGGAAACAGCCGAACATGTTCCGTATCAAGGAAGGTCCGTACAATACCGGCAACATGCGGTCGGGCATTATCCTGCTGAAACGTAGGATTTCGCAGGGCTCGAATAAATGGTAGAGCCACGGGTCGTAACACACCAGAAGTGTAACATGCACTGTTCAAAGCACCGTCAATGCGAACAAGAGGTGACCGAGACATGTATCCAATGGCACCCCATACCATCACGCCAGGTGATGGGCCAGTATGACGATGACGAACGCACGCTGCCAGTGTACGTTCACCACGAAGCCGCCAAACACGGATGCGACCATCATGATGCTGTACTCAGAACCTGGATTTATCTGAAAAGATGACGTCTCGCCATACGTGCGCCCATGTTCGTCGTTCATCACACCATTGAAGGCGCTCTTGTCTATGACGCAGCGTCAAGGGAAGCCGCAGCCATGGTCTCCGAGCTGAGAGTCCATGCTGCTGCAAACGTCGTCGAACTGTTCTTGCAGACACTTGTTGTCTTCCAAACGACCCGTTTCTTGACTCACGGCTCGTGACGTGGTTGCACGATCCATTACGACCATGCGGATAGTATGCCTGTCTTCTCGGCTGCTAGTGATAGGGGGCCGTTGAGATCCCGCATGGCGTTCCGTATTAGCGTCCTGAACCTATCGATTCCATATTCTGCTAACAGTCATTGGATCTCGACCGACGCGAGCAGCAATACTGCGATAAGATAAACCGCACTCCCGGTATGCTACAATTCGACCTTTATCAAAGTCAGAAACGTGCTGGTACGCATTTCTCCTTCTTACACGAGACATCACAACAACTTTTCCCCAGGCATAACGTTCAAATGCAATTTGTGTATGAGGAACCGGCTGAACAATTTCCTCATTTAAACACAATATAGGTGTCGCTACTGGCGCCTGCTTTGTCTGAATGCGCTGAAAAGCTAATCATTTGCATATCACAGCACCTTCTTCTTTCGTATAAATTTCACGTCTGTAGCATGTCGCCTTCTTGGTGTAGCAATTTTAATGGCCAGAAGTGTATATCAAAGGTATTGATAATTTAGGTGGTTAATTTTAAAAATGCCATATTTTTCAAATCATACATAATTAATTTTAATTATGCGTCATAAGAAACTTTCATAAGAAATAAAAATAAAGTAATTGAAAACTACAAATATTTGCAAATTTCCATTGTTAATTACTTAACATCCGTTTCTTGCTTTTCTTTTGCCGGGAGAGACAAGAAAGCAAAAGACCTGAAACAGAAACATTGAAAAAGTAGAAAAGTCATGTTAAATAAAAAAAAAAAAAAAATTTATAGCCTAATATTATATTAATTTTTTTCAATGATATCAAGATAGTTTACTATCATGATTATACTATCATGATAGTTTTATTAATAGATATCATTGTTCTTTATATGAGACAATGATAATCAGGAATAACAGTGCTTTTCTTAAAAATGATCACAATTTTGTTTTATTTATATCAGATTTTAAAATTTATTCTATAAATTTTAAATTTCTGTAATTGTTAATGAATGAATTATTAATGAATTCCTGAATTTCATTTCCAAATGAAATAGAAAATGTTAGATTAATTATTAAAATTGAGGATGCAAAAAAAAAAAAAAATTTCAAAACTCATTTTTTCTTTTTTTTTACATTTTTCTCAGGAAAAGTTATCAGTTTGAAATTTTATATATAAACATTCTGATAGCAAGCATATAAAAAATTTAAAAAGTACAAAAAAAAAATTAAACATAAAAAAATAAGTACCCGCCACAAATATTTCCATGCGAAATAAAGATCCGAGATTTTAAATATCCCATAAATGTTAAATAAATAAAATTTGACTATTAAAACATATATATATATATATATATATATATATATATATATATATATATATATATATATATATGGCAATTTATTGATGTTTGTAATATATATACCATCGTAAGTATGCAATACGCGCGTGAGCGAGTTAGACATTCTAATGTAACATTACTTGCAGACATCAATATTTTAAATGATTTGCCGTTTAAAATATTTATGTAAGCAAATATATATGATAATTTGTGTCTTTTAAAAAATCACTCTACATTTCCTTTACATGTTTGTGATACAATTTTGATTTGCTAGGCACAGTGTCTACAAATATTTATTTACTTACGTTACATCGATTTTTAGAAAATTATTTATAGAAAAAATCATGTCATGTTTGATATTTTTCTGTTCGTTCACTTGTTTGGTTCATTAAATTAAGAGGTAAGAACATATTGGCTGGCAAAATAGTTCCTCACAGACATTGCGGCTTGCAGTAATTTTTCCCCCTTTATGCGCAACTTGAGGCTTAATTGTCAAGAGATCTATTTTATAAAGAAACTGATTTCGCATGTGTTCATTGGACCCAATCATGAGATCGCAATACTGAGACTGAATATGAATTTTAATTGTACGGTATAGTATGAAAAATATTATCCTGTAGTGTTTTATAGAGATTCGGGTATCGACTTCGTCAATTTTCATTGGTATAGAATTCCTTGCTAATATTTGTTGAATCGACTTAACGCTTAACCGACACAATCTTTTGATGCAGAATTATATTTATCAACAGGGTATTAAGTATGTGTAAAATGTCAAAATGAAAAAACAATTTTAAAAAATCGCAACAAAAAATTCCTCTTGTAAACATATTATAAAGTGCTTCACAGATCATTAACAATATTTTAAAGTGATAAACTGTTGATTAGAATTGTTTGTTGTCCTACAAAAAAGCGGCATTGCTTTTTTGTAGGACAATTATTCTTAATGATCTATAGTTCTGTACCCAGGTACCTGGCGTTTAAAAAG
This sequence comes from Latrodectus elegans, assembly GCA_030067965.1. Taxonomy (NCBI): domain Eukaryota; kingdom Metazoa; phylum Arthropoda; class Arachnida; order Araneae; family Theridiidae; genus Latrodectus; species Latrodectus elegans. The sequence goes on along the minus strand of CM057811.1, from coordinate 103,136,914 downwards.
TAGCGAGATCGACACCAAAATACGACCATTAAATCGAGTGTGTCTATGCATGTTAATATAAGTAAAATCTTATCTCTCCGTCTGTGTATTACTTAACAAAACAAACACATGAAGGTCATCCGGGTCACTTTGACTTGGTTTAGTGAATAGCCGGACAATACATACATAAAAGATGAGAGAGGACCATTCGGTTTAGTCCACTCTTCACCATCGAGGGCAAAAAGTTCGTCCCCGAACTATGCCACCCACCACAGCCCGCTGTTGAGAATGAATGATCTACAAAGATAGAGCCTTGTATTGAGTGACGTAGGGCCCAATACACTGCAGTTTGCTTATATGTCATTCGAAAAACCTTCCGGAAGCACTTTTCTTCGATTATGACACATATTCACGTGTCGCAAAAAAGGAAACACGGGAATCTCACCGACTGAATAGGTGTGTATGACGAAGTCACAACATTCATCACCCATTGCTCAGCAGTGGTTAGGATCGAATGGAAAACATAATGTTCCGAATGATGCTGATCTTCAACTAGGACCACGGTGAGTCACCAGATCATTTGATTTTGTTTGCTAATTATTATGATATGCATCTGGCTACCTATTTCTGTTGGAAGTGCTGAAAATTCCAGTTAGATGAGACATTTAACTGTTCATCATTTGAAAGCCTGGTCATGTGACGGGGTCAGTATCTGAGCTAGTGCCATCCTCTCTCGACCAAAACAGCGAAAGGATGATCCTCCTTACAAGATTTCCAGCGATTATTGGCGCTCTAAGCATGATGATGATTATTCGCAGGGCCAGGTTCCTTCATTGAAAAATATCATTTATAATTACATTTATCCAAGTGGCCATCTTATTTCAAAGATATTTTTATTATCAATTAAAACTGATAAATGGACATGCTACATTTTAGATTTGTAATTATTCCCTCGGATTACAACGTTACCTTAAACTGTATTTATGTTCTACCGAAGTATGGTTCTAGCTAGTTCGAAGTTCGATTCTGGTGAAAATGATTTTTTCATGCGCGTTTAAAAATGTGGGTGTTTGGAACGTTTCCAGATTTCCTCTGAGAAGCCCAAAAAATCCTCTACGCACATTAAAAAATTCTTAAAAACATTTTGCTGCTAGGTTATTCAGTATTTGGTGTCTATATATTATCCAATCCAATCGCTTTAAAAGAGGAAAACATTTCTGGAATAAATCATAAAACTGCTGCATTTCAATATTAAGTTAATAACAAATTTCACAAACTCCAACTTTATTAAAATAGTAATAGCATGTTCTTATCAGATTTCAAAAAGTTAAAATATTTTAATAAATCTCAAACTAATATTCTAAAAATTCGTTTTTGATGAGAAGACTGCAAAACGATTGCAATATTGATATTTAATAATTTTTTTTTATTTTTATATTTATTTTATTTTATTTATTTATTTTTATGCAATTTCCGATATCTTGCGAAAACAAACTATTTTCTATTCCTTTTCTATTTTTTAACAACGGAAAATAAATAGCGACAAATTTTAATTTTGCGTTAAAAGATGGCAAAACGACAAACGTTCTTTCTGAAATCGTAAAAAAAAATAAAGAATAAAGATATTCAGTACCACTGTGTATTTAATATTCCAAGAGATAAGGAAACTCAATTGAAATCTCCGTCCAAAATGTGGAAGTGCAGAAATAAAAAAATAAAAAAGACCCCTTCGTTACTTTAGTATATCCAATGAATATTAAATAAGGCGGTAAATGAAATGGGTCCTTTAGAAAAATGCGCCTTCACCGCACAAATCATTTCTCCGAAAGCCCACCCCCACAAAGGGGTAGGGAAGATGTAAGAGATGTTTAAAGTTTCGAAAAAGTAAATACCCGCAGGGATTAAAAGTCTCGATTTTTAATATGCACTTCTTTTGGAAGTGGAGCCGAGAGAGGTAAAATATACGCAGCTCCACTTTTTTTTTTTTTTTTTTTTTTTTTTTTTCTTTTTTTTGAATTTTGAAATGTACATATTTTGGGAGATTTATTTATGAGGTTCAAGTTTCATTTCTTTCTACGTAACTAGAGCTTATATTAAATGTAATTTCTTTCCGCCTCATGCACTCATTTTTAATACTTTTTCAACACTTTCCTTTTAGCTGCTATTAATAAAAAATACAATAAAAAAGAGAGAAAAAAAAAGAAATATTTTTACTAATCATTAAAGAACATTTATTATTTTCTACCAGAATTATTATTCATATTAGAATCAAGAATTACTGCAAAATGGTTTTCGAAAATAATTTTGAAAAATTTAAAGGCTTTAGGTAAAAATAAATAAATAAATAATAATAGGCTAGACACTGATTAGAGTTTTTAGCTTCTTAATTTTCAGAGCAGGTACATACGACACTCCATTAACCTGGCTTTGCTTTATTTGTCACTCAACGCTCATATTTTGCACATGACAGCTAATTAGACCGAGAGTTACATTTTAAAGAGCATTCAGAACCATCACAAATATCCAGACCCTAAGTGAGATTCGAGCCCACGAACTGTTGAATTGAAAACTAGATACTAATCATTCCGTTGCTAGCAAAGTGACTCAGCACAAATATTTCACATTAATTCAGATTTCAATTAACGAAGTATTCATTCATAAGAATTTTATGTCATATAAGTTGATATCGTAAAACATTCACTGTAATTTTCAATTATAAACGCGTGTGTTCGAGTTCACGCAAAGATGCTTAAAATTTTAACAGTATATCATTGTCGACCTGGGGATTGATGGCTCAGCTCTCGAATCCTCCATTCAGAAATTCGTGAGTACATTTTTTCTGCTAATATTTATTTAATTACATTTTTTCTGTTAATATTTATTTTGCAGAGATGCCCCCCCCCTTCTACTTTAAGCATTAGATTGCGATCGAATGGCACAAACTGACACCTGAATATCTTCACTCGAGATAATAATTCAAGTTCGTGAAGGTTCGACACCAAACTCAGTCATAAATGTTTACAGTGGTTAGGACTTAAACTTTATATCATTGTCGACCTGGTGACTTTCCACTCCCTGATTTTAAACTCCGATGTTCGTGAGTTCGATCGCCCGTATGAATGGTCACTTTGCAAAGATATCATTACTACTTAGTACATCAAATCACGCTCGAATGACCAAAGAGTGGCCATCACTCGAGATTTTAGTATTCAACACAAAATTCAATCGGAAATGTTAATAGCGGTTGTGAGAACCTACTATAGACACGACAAACAAAGTGACAAACTTACCTAAAAAATTTCCCCCTATCTGACTTTTTTAAAAAAGAAAAACGTCTTCATTGACAATTGTGACTTTAACTCAAAAATTCCTCTTGATTCTATCAGAAAAATATAAATCCTTGAATTAAAAAGACAGCAGCTTTCTGTATCCTCCTTTTCTTCAGTACATTATTTGTTATAATGTTTGTTATTTTTAAAGTACGATTCACAGCAGGTTTATCACAAACCTCCCTTTAGCTATCTTGCATCTTTTAGCTCAATCGTTAGTGTGTTAAGTTACACTAATGTGAATACTGGTAGTTATCCATTTAAAAAATAATTTCTTTTCTGTCAAACTAACGATTATATTAAAAATAAATAAATAACAGCACTATACCAAATTAGACTAAAATATACCCTATTAACAATGTGGAACTGATCTTCAGATGTTGCGCAAAAGCATTCATTAGTACTTTTGAAAAAAGAGGTCAATAAAAATTCTACTGTTTCCGTACGTATTTCAATACCTATGACATTTTTTTATCTTTATTCCTGTTAAAATAAACAGTCAGATATATTTCATTCGCATAACCATTTGATAAACACTCAAACATTTAATTGAGAGCTATTGAATCTTATTTTTATTTTCTTTCGTCAGCATCCTCCTACTACAGCACTAAACCTATTTAAAAACATTTTTTTTTTTTCATTTTATATGCCGAATTTACAGTTCAAGTCATAAATCCTTATTTTCTTATATCCTTATCTATAAGATCTCTTCATTTAATTCTTTTTGGCCTTCCACTGACTCCAAACCAGTTAGGATTTTCCTTAAACAGTCTCGTAGAAACTTGTCTCCATTCGTACAAGAACTTGGCATTCAATTCTTTTTCCTGAGCGTTTCTTGCCATTAACAGAAAGTACGTTGTTCCAAATTTACATTCATCGCATTCCGTCTAACATACTCTAAGAATCACATTTTCTAGCAATCTGTCCCATAACCCCGCAGAGGAATCAGAATAATGATGACTTTACAGGCGAGAGTATAACATTCTATTTAAGAATGATGGTTGCAGTAGTTTGTATGATATGTAAAAGCAGCAACTCAATTTTTTTAATACTTCTATTTGTATCAATGTAAGAAGTCCTGTAATAAAATTTTAGATGTCGTGTTTTCTAACAACTTTCACCACTTCGCGAAAATATATCAATTAATTTTGAGTTGGAGTACAAGCAAGGCATGAGGGGATGTTGTTTTTTTTTTTACTATCAAAATTTACTTCCAGTTCACTAGAGAGGCTCAAGAACACATTGCATGTGTCATAAGCATTGGATAACATTATGCAAGCGTCATTATTCAGACCCAGACCATGAGTTTACTGGCTAGAGGCAAACGGTAAACTCATCCTGGCACTCCTCGAACCACGCACGCACATTGCCAGCTAAATGACACCTTGCGTTGACCTGCCGTTAGATGCCATCATCCTGAGTGCGCATCCAGGAGTAAACATGGTCAGCATAAATAGAACCGTCTTTGTTTTGATCTAGCCTACTTTCCGCAATGATAAGTGAACCTAAAAAATCCAGAAAACATTCCCCTGGCCATAATGATCGTGTCTTCAGCCTGGATCGTTCCAGCAATGAATGCAATGTGCTTGCTTTCAGAGATTTCACGTCGCCAACGTACATCTGTCCGAAGGAGCATAAAACGTGACTTATCGGAAAGCGCTACCTGTCATAATTCAGCAGACGTTTAGTTACGGTATTCGCGTGCGAATTCTAACCTTCGCCGCCAATGAACAGCATAGGTGCTTGAATTAGGCGTCTGCTTCGGCGACCTCTAAGTAGTAACTTTCGGTGAGTAGTAGTTTGAGAGACTCTGTTGGTACCCTTTTGGCTCATCTGGACGGTCAGTTGCTCAACGGTCTATTCACTCGAAAATATCTTCGCAACCGTCTTTCAACGGCTGTGGTGCATTTGCCGTATCACTGATGTTGGACTGTCCCATTTCAACATACACAATATAATTTTAACATGGTGGCTTGCTAACTGTTTATGAACTAAAACGTTTCGCAAACTTTCTCGCACCCTTAGCCCAAAAACCAATGATTATGCCCTTTTGGACGTCGGATAAACCATTTCTTTTATGCATTACGCCAACGATTTCAATGTTTTCCGAAACAGTCACACACTCTTTATACATTCTGACTGCTGTGTGCTGCCACCTGCCTTCAGTGATTGTATGTGTGTGTGTGTGTGAGTGAGTGAGATATGGAGTACCTGATAACGCACCTCTACTTATGACATCATCAAGTGCTTGCTACTTCAACAGCAACCCTGGTGTCAAATAGTTAGAAAAGGAACTGGAGATGATAAGTGAAGACGGTCATGTTATGACGTAGTTTGAACCTTAACGGTTCCGAAATATAAATGTTGTATTCATAATCCTATTTTGTAATTATAATTGTAAATAACTGTAAATAATGTTTAATATACTATAGTTAAAATGCACATTCGTTGTATTATTAATGTATTAAACTAATCCACACACACACACACACACATACACACACACATATATATATATATATATATATATATATATATATATATATATATATATATATATATATATATATATATATATATATATATATATATTGTCAATTTTATTTTTGTTTATCAAATGATGAGTGAGTAGCTTAGGTGGGGAAGGAAGAAGTTCAATAATCATTTAATAAATTGAAAAGTTCCAATTTTTTATCACCTTCTAAAGATTTGTCGAAATTAATATCTTTCATTAAAATAGACTTCTTTTTGCTCATTGTTATAACTTCAACTTTTTCACTCTATAACTTTTAACTTTATTAGATAGATGGTTAAGGTTCCCTTACCTAAGCACTAATTTTTTATAAGTTAAATTCATCTTATTTATTACTGTGGTACAACTATTTCACCGTTAACTACTTCAAGAATAGAATCGAAATTCTGTGTCCTATACTTTTGACTAAAACTGCTCCATTTACTATCAAATGTTCGGTTTCTTCAATTTTTGCTCAAATTAAATTAATTTATTGATTTCATTTAATGTTTTTAATTTAACTGGATTCTCCTTTATATCTACTTGAATTTCTGAAAAAAATCATCATTTGAGTATCCAAATTTTAGATTACCCCCAATACACGTAAACGCAATGTATGGTAAATCTAACCGTGTTTTACCTAAAATTAAATCGCATGGCTGAGAATTATCTTCGGCAATTAATAAAGGAATACATTTTCCAACTACATCATCTACACGAATATTTACTACAGCTTTTCCAAGAGACTTAGTTACTGGGTTATTTTGATTTCCAAAACCGAATAAATTACTGCTATCTGGGGTCATATTCAGATTAATTTTTATTGCGATACTTTCTTTTAAAAGGCAACAGCTGCTTCCTGTATCAATCAATGCGCAATCACTTTTATTTCCATAAATATAAGCATCTTTTAAGTAATTCGTAGACGCCAATGACGCACTTGAATCTGAATTGTTTTGACTGGCGGATTGATTATTCCCCTCGCGCTTTTGATCAGTTTCAAATTTAAACATTCACTGAGAATGACCTTGCTTTTTAATTTCTTATAGTACACAAAAGTCTTCGGCGCCAGGCATTCACGATATATATGACCATAATCATTACCGTTAAAACATTTAAATTCCCCTTTTTCATTTCGAATATCCGAGCTGAGTAACTTTTTCGATTAACACCTTTATTTTCACTAAACGGAAATGATTTCTTTTCTATCTGAAATTTATCATTACGAGAATTATATAATTCGATGAGTTTCTTAGTTTAAAACTGTTAATAGATCGAACATAATCATAATTATTCAATTTATCTGTTAACTGGTCTGGAGAATTAACTTTAGGCCATTTATCCACAAAATGTTTCTGAGTTGTTGAATTTACTTGCTTCTTCAATTATTCAGTAGTAATTAAATTTTTTTTAACTATTAAAATCTGAAATCTCGAGGCCCATTATTCATTCTTCAAAATAGTTTTGTAATCCGAATGTATAATCCTTCCATGTACTTTCTGGATTTTGAACATGATTTAAAAATTTAAATCTATCAGCACTTAACTTATATCTCTTAAGCAATAATAAGTTTACATATTTATAATTATTTGCATTATCTTCGTTTTTGCGCGCTATTAGCTGTGTCATTATATATGGAAGCAGTCCCAATAATTGTGACACCCAATACTCTTCATTTAACCCAAAACGTCGTACCTGCCGTTCAAATAAAACAAAATAAAAATTTATGTCCCCATCTTTGATTTTATATTCGTGCATTAATTTTCGAAAATTTATTGTACGTTTTTACTTTCGGCGTTGCTACTTAAATCTGAAATATTTTCATATTGAACTCTATTTTCGATACTTTAACGTTCAAGTTCATGCTCATGGTCAGCCAACGTTTTGGCGGCTATTTCTAATGCAATTCAATCTTCAGTAATCCTACTTAATAAGTTCTTGCTAAACTCTTCATCATACGTCTCTGGTTCCGTTATAATACGTTTGAAATCAATTATTTTAGCACCTTCAGGTACCGAGAGACCTAATTCTGTTGCTAATTCTATTATATCTACTTTTTAGCCTTTCTCCAAAAAGCCATACTTTGCAACTATAATACTTAATTACTTTTTACATAAAAATACTTTATCAATACCGAAATCATTACTTTCGCTTTACCCAAAATGAAAATAATTATTTATTTAAAAACGAAATTACTTTTTGCAAACGAAATTAAGAAAATACTTTATACTTATACACATAATTCTTAAATCTCGTTCACTACTTTAGAATACGTTCTTCTCTTCTTAGAGTTGGGTTTATATTTAGAATACGTTACTTAATATGTTAATATACATTTCGAAGCGAAACAATTAAAATTCGCCTATATCAATTCCGAAAGCTTCGCGAGTTATATCCCTCTTCTGATTTATTATCAATTCTATTTTTGCTTATCAGATGACGAAGGAGGATAGAAGTTCTTAAATTTACCAATATTTAAAGATTTATTTACAAACATCTTTTAGCTAGCTCCTTTATACACTCTCTTCTCAATTACATGTACATATCTCTTAACAAGATATATTAAGTACAGCCATCTCATTATTTGTTAAGTAATATTTCAGTCTTAATTTTAACAACATATATATATATATATATATATATATATATATATATATATATATATATATATATACATAAATATATATATATATATATATATATATATATATATATATATATATATATATATATATATATATATATATATATATATATATATATATTATATATATATATATATATATATATATATATGTTTGTGAATTTGATTTGATTTTAAACTAGAATGTTACCTCGCACATATTTTGCTTTTTTTAAATCCATATTAAATTTAAGTAGTGAAGATGGATTCGGTTTGTTTTTCTATGGGATCCGCGTTTTTACCCGCGGGAGGAAATGTTAAAGGTATGCTAATTGAACACCGAACTACAAGCATCCATATTTAAGTTGAGAATCGAATTCAAGAACTCTTGCGAAAAGATAATGATGGCATAAAAGTATTTTGATAAAATTAAAATGAAATGGAAAAAGAACATGAGCATATTTATGTATATATATATACATTCTCTAAAATAAGTTATATTTGCATTTGGAAAGATCAATTTTTTTCCAGGAAATAAAACTTAAATTAACGACGCATTAAATTAAATTAATCTCAACTTCATTAGAGATTATTAGAAAAAATATATTATCCGCGCAGTTGCTAGTGAGTGGTTTTTGTGTAACTGCCCTTAGTTAATTTCCGTTATTATGCTTTTCATTAGTCATTAGTAAGGCGTTAATTATATCTGTCGTTTAATATTAACGCGCGGAAGCATTAATTCAGTTAGCTGGATTCTCTCTAAAAGGGGATTCTGTGTAATTAATTATTTTCCTCAAGAGACGAAATGAGGAGTAATCTAATAAACTCTTCGTTCGTTGCTGAAGATGCTTTAAGACTCAAGTTATCTCACCCGCACAAAGTGCCCGCGAAATTGTTCAGTAAGAAAACTTTTGGCAGCAAACAATTATTAAACCTTGAAAACTGGGGAAAGAATGTTATAACAACAGTTAAGAATTAAGCAATCATTTTTCGTGACGAAAAAGTCTAAAAGAACACTTCGCAACATCTTAAATCAATCTGATCAACAAATCTCAACGATGTGTCTGACCTCTTAATAAAAAATTACAGCACTGAAAAATAAAATTCGGAAATAAAGTGTTATTAGGCGTAGCGATATCCGCATTTATACTGTTCATTTTTGTAAAAAGTGATAGAAAGACCTATTTATCAAGAAACAAAAAAGTGTTTTCTATATTTTAAGATCGAATTTGAGAATGCAAAGCCATATAAAATCAACCAATTATGCATTCTTTAATACATTCCATTTGACACCTTTTCTTTGGATTACAATATTAAATTGGTCTTAAAACATCTCAATGCAGTTTATAAATTTAAGGTTGGTATTTGTTTTCAATTTTTACATCACAGTTGCCAGTAGTCTAAATAAGAATTTCTTTATTTGTTTGGAAATTTAAAGTTATCTATTTTTATTTGTGATTTAAAGGGACAGTTTGAAATTAATTTTATCGTGGCCAAATGGTATGACAACGTTCAGAAAGAGAAAAAAGTCGGAATCGATTGTGCTGAAGAACGGGAAATTGATTCTGTGCTTTCGTCATCTGAATGTATGACATGGGGTGGGTGGTTGGGAGATTTCAGGGTTTTCTCTCTTGCGACATTTCTACGAAGCCCACTGCCCCTGAAAAACCCTCCAGGAAGGTGATGGAGCACTGGATACAATAGTGTAGATAGGCGGGAAGGGGTGTTTATCGCACACCACTCAGAGCCGGGAGTGAAATGGCAGCTAAGCCAAAATTTTTGAGAAATATTTAATTATATAATTAAAATATCAATTTTAATCAAGAAAATACAGTTAAATTTAATAATTATTGTCACTTTGAGAATCAAACGTGGAAGAGGCAAGTTAATGAAAAACGGGAAGGAGAATGGCAACCTAACAGTGGAGAGGAACTTGCCATAACAAAATCTTCTTTCTTTTACATTTCCATATTAACAAGATGGCATAGTTAAATTCCTATTAAAAATTATGCTCTTGAATCATGTTTTCGATTATTGTTTAAATAATACCGCGCATTTAAATGATACAGCACCACAAATCTTGAATTAACTTTATATTTTGTTCAAGAGATTTGTAGCGCTGTATCATTATTTTGTACAATATAAACCTCTCTTGTACACATGTGTAAATAAACATATTTTAAAATAATCCTGAAGAAATTTTTGAAATGCTATATTAATCAGTTCCATTTTTTCTTTTTTTCTTCTTCTTTTTTTTTCCATTTGAAATGAGTTTATTTTATTTATTTATTAAATTTTAGTTTCGTTATGTATACCAAATAATTAGTATTGATGTTATACCTCTTGCTTTATGGATCAATAATTCAGGGAAGCTTTAAAAATGTAAGCTCCTTACAGATAACTTATTTAATTTAGTAAATGCAGCAATATTGGCAATGTTCTATAAAAGTCCTAAATTTTTTACATGTTGCCTATGAAATACTTAAATATTTATCAATCAAATAAAAAAAATTCTATTAAAAAATGTAACTAACTTCGGTTGACAAATATATCACTGTGTGTAATTATTTACTATTTATAAATTCAGAGTGAATGATTTTCGTATAGAAATTTTAATATTCGGAAATATTATTTGACATAACATTACTCTTTTTAGAGAGATTAAATCATTTCATTTAACAAGCAGTGTTTTTTCATACTTAATACTTTACTTTATAAATAAAAAAAATTCATTTTTTAAATAAAAAATGAATTTTTTTTATTTACAAAATAAAGCATAAAATATTAACAATACATATTGCATTAAAATGAAAATAAATAAAAATGAAAATTTTTTCAATTTCATTTTAATTTTAAAAGAAAATAATAAAAATTCATCCCCTAAGAAGGAAATATAATAAAACTAAGGCATTAATGAAAGATTATCAGAATACAAAGTACAAATAAAAAATTCTATGGAAAACATTAAAATTTTCATCTTTAATATAATCAGTAAAAGACGTATATAACATACGAAAAAATTTATTCCAAATAAAATGAATTTATGTGCAAAATATTTCTTATCACTTTTCATAATAATTTGCTTTTATAGTTACAATCATTATTATAAATAAGCAGATTTTAAAGAATCAAACTCCAGGAGTTTTCCACATTCATGTTATATAATTTTTTATTCCATTTTACCAATTGTTCTTCACCAAATATGCATAATTCAATGTATATGCAACATTTTCAATTATATTTGTAAATAGTTGTAAGCATTAATGAGAATATTTCTATATGATTACTGTAAAAGCCTTCAATGAATTTACAACTATAAGAGGTATTACGTTATTTAAAGAATCCATATTCTTTATATTATTTAATTATACATTAGGTAATTTTAGAGTTTTTAAGCACCTACATTAGATCTATTAATTTATTGCGTTTTTTGAGCCACATTGCGGAAAGGTATGCTGTCTCCTGTTGATGCACAAGAGCGATCCCTGCATGCCAAACGAACAGATGAGTTGACTCAGAGTACATACCACGGGCTCTAATAAGGGCGCGAGGGCGGTTTCCGTTGCGACATCGAAAAATGAGAGTACGAGTGGATTTATCACTGTCTGCGCATCATACCAGCCTCACCTCAATATCTTCTCTTGTAGCATCTCGTCAGTCTTCTGTATTTTAGCTTTGTGTTGGCGATAACAAGTTTTGTTTGAGAAATAACTTTTTTTATTAAATTAAGTCCTAATAATGCCGCTTAGGCGCTGTGCCCCTGCGAAAGCTTCCTCAGGGGCGCCCAAGAGGAAGAAGATGATGACCACTAACGAAAAAATTTAACTTTTAGATATGATCAAAGAGAGCAGAAGTTAGGCATGTGTAGCACGTCATTACGGGATGAATGTATCTACAGTGCGGTACATCAAGAAAGAGGAAGCAAACGTTCACAAAACATCTTTAGTGACCTTCAATAAAGAAGCGAAACGTGTGCAGATAGTTTCTGCACACCGTCATATTGCACTACATCTCTAATTCAGCCGATGGATCATGGTATCATTTGTACCCTCAAGGGGACTCCTTCCGCGCCATATTGAAAACGAGCTTTAATGTTAAGTCTATGGAAAAATTTAAAAACATATTTCTGAAGTTCTATTATAACTAGACCTTAACTTTTTGTAGTTTTTTATAACGCACAAAAACAATGATTTATTCTGTTTTGAAATTTATTTTTATTTCAACTATTTTTAAATTGGCTTAGTAATTTGATAATATGCTTAAAACATTAATAACTTAAAGTTATAAAATTTAGAAATTTTAAAAACTGACTTAAGTTGCAAATATATTTATAAATGAGATCGAATTTTTATTTTTACTTTATCTATGATAGAATTTTTTTAATTTGTATGCATAAAAATTAAAATATTTCACAAAAATTAGCAACGCCCATATGGCGGATGAATACATGGTTGTTTGAATAATCAAACCCAATCAATTGCATGCTTTAGTCAGCAAGCTTCTCCTCACTCGCTAAAATTTGGAAGTTTGGTTTTTCGTAGTTTTAGGAGATAATTTGTGAGTTCCCTTCACTCATCCCCAGCAAATGATGCAGGTGTTCCTGTAAAAATATGTTTCTAAATTGGCGCGAGAAAGGACGTTTCTGTCCCCTTTACTATATAGGAGAAACTTTGAGGATTTCCTCTCGTATATAGTAAAAGGGGGAAAATGTCCCTTCTCTGAGGATATATATCAGTGGTTCTCAACCGCCGTTCCGCGGAACACTGGTGTTCCGCGAAGCTGTCCCAGGTGTTCCGCGAAAATTTTGAATATAATAAGAAACAAGAAATTTTTTTATTATTATAAAATAAATACTACATAGTTTTGTTAATTATTTGAAATTTAGCAAAAATATTCAATATTATTCTAAATTTTCGCGGAACAGTCAATAATATTAACAGTGTAATTATCAAACGACGCAGTTACGTCGTTTGGAGTTACTCCAGGGAATACCACTAAATTTCTAATGTACTCGATAATACAGGGAGCGCTACGTAGTGTTGATTTCGTGCTGTTTCTCTTTCTTCGTACGAAATAACAAAAGCGCAATTTCGACCTGAGGTTCAGCCATAATTTAATATAAATATCTAGTTTTCGTGAGTGTGTTTTTTATTATATATATATATATTTTATATTGTTGGAAATTGATAAGATGAAATGCAAGTTGTGTAGTTTTAACAGTATTCTTATCTTTTTAGTTGCTTATTTTAACATTTATACAAGACTTTTAAATCTGAAATATGGACAAATTTTTGAAAAGAAAGAGTGAAAGTGAGGTTAATGTTGGGGCGAGTACAAGCAGGTCTTCTTCAATTGAAGGTGATATGCAAGACAACAAAAATGCCGAAAATAAACGTAAAAAGATATCCGAATCAGTTCGGAATTATTCGGAAGAATATCTGAAGTTTGGTTTTACATGGAGCGGTAGTCAAGATGTTCCTATTCCGAGATGTATTATATGTGGTGAAAAATTGGCTAACAGTGCAATGGTCCCAGCTAAGTTACAGCGACACCTTTCAACAAAACATTCTTGTCTAACTTCAAAAGGTAAAGATTATTTCGAAAGATTGCTGAAAAATCAAGAAGTGCAAGCAACATGCTTTCGAAAGAGCGTTACAATTTCGGATAAAGCGCAAATCGCTTCTTATAAAGTGGCAGAACTAATTGCATTGAAGCAAAAGCCGCATGATATCGCAGAATCGCTAATTTTGCCCGCATGTTTAGAAATTGTTAAGATTATGTTTGGCAATGAAGCGCAGCGAGACGTCCTAAAATTCCCGTTTCGGACGATACGATAAAAAGAAGAATTATAGATATGTCAGGTTTTATAGAGAACGCGGTGACGTCGAAATTAAGTACAAAAATTTTGCGCTGCAAATTGACGAATCCACTGACATAAGTGGCAAAGCCCAATTAATCGGATTTATTCGCTTTGTTGACGACACTGAAATAATAAATCAGTTTTTATTCTGCAAGGAACTTATTGGTCACGCAACTGGAGAAGACATATTTAATTCAGTATCATCTTATTTGGAAGAATGGAAATTATCCTGGGAAAATTGCGCAGGAATCTGTACTGATGGAGCTCCAGCCATGCGTGGCAGTATTAAGGGATTTTGTAGTCGAGTTAAAGCAATAAATTCAAATATAGTCTCTACTCACTACTTTCTGCACAGGGAATCTTTGATTTCGAAGAGTCTACCAGCAAACTTAAAGTCTGTTTTGGAGCAAGTCGTACATATGGTGAATTATATTAAATCGAGACCATTAAAAACCCGTATGTTCAAACAACTTTGTAACACCATGGAATCCAAATATGAATGTTTGCTTTTGCACTCTGAAGTGAGGTGGCTCTCAAGAGGAAAAGTGCTAACCTGAGTTCATGAGTTGAAACAGGAATTGCTAGTTCTTTTTAGACAAGAGGGTAATGATGTATACGTAAAATATTTGGAAAATGATGCATGGTGTACTAAGCTAGCATATTTAGCCGATATCTTCAGCTACTTAAATTCAGTCAATACATCTCTTCAAGGAAAAAATGAAAATATTCTGACATCCACAGACAAATTGCTAGCTTTCCAGAAAAAGCTTTTGCTTTGGAAAAATCGTATTGCTCAAAATCGCAAATTTGATATGTTTCCGTTATTAGCAACGGAAAATATTGTTAACATTAACGAAATGATTTCAAATGTGACAGAGCATTTGTCAATATTGCAGGACAAAATAACTCATTACTTTCCATCTCTTAATATTGAAGACTTTGATTGGGCACGAAATCCATTTGGTGAATTTGATATAATGAACCAAGATTTTTCTATTCAGGAAGCAGATGAGTTTATTAATATATCAACGGATCGAACGTTACAACTAAAATTCAAAGAAGAAGGAGTGGAAAGGTTTTGGATTTCCATCGAGAATGAACATCCATTTATTGCAAAACGAGCGTTGAATATCTTGTTGCTCTTTTCGACGTCCTATCTGTGCGAACTTGGATTTTCAACTCTAACAAATATTAAAAGCAAAAAAGAGAAAGACTTATCAATTTAGAAGAAGAAATGAGAGTAGCGCTCTCTTACATAAGACCCAACCTTGAGGAAATTTGTAAAGGTCGTCAAGCGCAAATTTCTCATTAAAATAAGTTACCATGTAATATATATCTTTATTTCAATTAAATATTAATCTTCCAATTATTTTGTGTGATTTACATTAGATTTACAAATTTTATGATAATGGTGTTCCGCCAAAATCGAGACCACTTAAAAGTGTTCCGTGATCCCAAAAAGGTTGAGAGCCACTGATATATATATATATATATATCCTCAGAGATGAGATATTTCCCCCTTTACTATATACGAGAGGATATATAAAGAACTTAAAAAGTTCACTACATGAGAAATGTATAAATTTTTCAATAGATTTAGCTGTTTGTTTAAAGTCTACATATATATATATATATATATATATATATATATATATATATATATATATGGATTTTAAACAGCTATAAATCTATTGAAAAAGTTTAATTTATACATTTCTCACGTAGTGTGCTTTTTAAATTCTTTATTTATATTTTTGATGTAATTTTTCAAGAACTATAACTACATGATATGATATTGCAATAAACATTTATAGACATTGCATAGTTCATCAATTCCATATTTTTTAGTCTTTGTTTAATAAAAACTTTCTATAATTAGTTGTTTTTTTCAATTTTATGTTTGATCCTAAGTTTATTGCTTACTGAGTTTGGATGCAGAATTAACTTGAACATTTCTCAACAAAACCTACGGAATATTTATTTATCCCTGAAAAATATCAAATATATATGTGTGTGTGTGTATATATATATACATATATGTATGTATATATATATATATATATATATATATATATATATATATATATATATTGATTTTGAGGTTATTTCTGCTAAGTTTCGGTTTCTCGGTAAGTAAAAGCATTCCTTTTAAAATCGGAATACATATCGGTTTCAATCATGTTTGGGAATGTATGATATTAAATATATTAATAATATAAAAATCTACTTAATAATAATTATCTTCATTGGCCTTACACAATTCAGAATTTTAGGAAGAATATCCCTCTTATTAGCAGTTATTATGAAACTTGTAAAGTGTTGGAAATTGGGATACTCTCTTGAACAAATGTGTCATAGAACATTCTCAAACTATCCTAAATGTCATTTTTATTAATTCAAATATGACATCACTGCACCAAAATTAAATTTTTAAAAATATATTCTAGCATTTGAAAAATGCATGTTGTGAGTCATTACATGCAGTTTTAGTATACTAAAAGCTAAAAATTTGACATGCATTACTTATAATAAATTTTTGTAAAATTGTATCCCCCTTTTTAACTCTCTGTAGGAATGTATCACATTTCCTACGAATTTTATACTACTGATATTGAAGGGTTCAGCGGATATTACGTATAGGATCGATATGACAATCAAGAAAATGTATTAAAAAGAAAAAGCTTTAAATAAGTTTTTTGGAAAGTCAAGTATTTTTTGAAATCTCCATATACTATTATAATTTTCCTCAAGATTTATCCTATATTTTATTGATGAAATCTTATATCTACCAACATAATAATTTTTGATAAATTTACTTTCTGAAAGTTTTATAATTTTATAAAATCTGTCATCTTCGCATTTTCTTTCACAAAAAACAAGAATTTCTATCAATTATTCAGATGATCATTAAATTTTATATTGCCTTTATTAATCTATTCAATTACAAGAATTGATCTTAAAAATTACTTTAATTTTAATCTACTTATACCAGTACATTTTGATTTTTTTAAATATCCATAGTAAATCAAATATTCTTAAAGCACCCTTTTTCCTCAGCAATGAAATGTGAAATATCAACAGGAAAAACAAAAAATTTAACATAGTATTTTATATATTATAACGTCACCGTTATTGTATGATTATGGAATTCCAGATGTTCAGGGAAAGCTTGGATATAAATGGTATGACATTGTAGGAACTGGGGAGACCTTGGACCTACATGTGGTTGCCCGTAGCGCAACACTGACGCCCTGGCTACATTATGAATTTCGGACACAAAATGCCGGAATCTCTCACCACTGCTAGAAAGAAACTTGATCGGAAGAAAGTGGTTTCTCGAAAGGGGGAAGAAATGTTGTCTTGTGCCACTAGATTGGCAACATGGAGTGTGCTGCTCCACGGGGGAAGCAATTCATCAAGTGCTGTCCGAAAGTCTCGTTGTGAAACACTCATAAAAGACTTCTACAGGAGTTTTCATTATTGCCTTGTACATTTTATTTACGCGCCGATATATTCAATGCCCCTGCCCATATATTTGGACACCATAAAAATTGCGCAGATTATTTTTGCAATCGCCAGAGTATTTCTGCTGATTTAATTTCAAATCTAAAAAACAGCGAAATTTATTTTAAATTAATGGAGGCGATAAACTTTTCAACAGAAAATGCTAAAAGTTTATTGTTTGATGTCACAAACAATGCAGTTGAAGATTTTAATTCGATAATTGCCAAATTTATTGAGGGAAAGCGGATTAATTACTGTTTCCTTCGCTCATACCAAGGAAGCTATGCCACGGCTGCTCTTTGCCGCACTCGAAGCTGCATAGAGAGCGCCCTGGAAAGAGTTTGACTTCTGCAGAGCGTAAAAGCTCATTGAAAATGCAGTTGACATCAGAAAGCAAGAAAAGAAACAAGTTAAGCAAATTTCGTTTCGGAAATGAAACAAGATCAAGAAATCTGTTTCCAAATGAAATGACAAAAAGTTATGGGGAAAAAGCCGAAAAGAATCATTTATTGAAAAAAAAGGAATTTTTTCTTAAAGATCTTTAGCTCAATGAAATCTAGATAAGAGAGTTGGAAACATCAACAAAAGGTCAACGAGATTGTCCTCAATGGTTTTTGAAAGGCGAAAACGAATAACTGTCTCCAATTTTGGAAGTATTTGCTGCAAATTGCCTCATACAAGCTGTGAAAATATTGTTAAATCTCTGTTATATACTCATTTTGACAATAAAGCGATGAGGTATGGCAGAAATCATGCAGATGATGCAGTTTTGTGTCGTAAAAATTTAGGGAATGCAATAAAAAATGTTGCTCATTTGTATATATATATATAGACAGCGAAGAACCATATTTAGGTGCAAGCACTGATGGTTTAATTGACAACGATGGTATCCTTGAAATTAAATGTCCATTTTCTTGCAAAGATACTACCCCAAAGGAAGCAAATTTAATTAGGAAATTTAAATTTTGGAATTTAACAAAAGAAAAACAAATTGGTACCATTAACAAAAGACACAAATAATTTTACCAAGTCCAAGGGCAGTTACATATAACGAAAAAAACATAAACATATTGCTTGTTTGTCCTATGGACACCGAAAGGCCAAAAAATCGAAAAATATTTCAAGGACGATTTATTCTGGAGAGAAGAAATGGATGATAAACTAAGAAAGTTTTAACATGATTGCTTATTGCCGGAGATAATTGATTCCAGATATACGCAATCAATGAAAATCAGAGATCCTCCATTTATAATCGAAGCGATAAATAAAAAAATACGGCAAATAAAGTTAAAGTAATTTTAAAACGAAAAAAATCTCAAAAATTTTTTGTATACAGAAAACTTCCTAAAATATTTACATTTTTTTCCAGGTATGTACATACTGTAAATATAAATTTCCCATCTTTAAATGTAAGATATCATATATATATATATATATATATATATATATATATATATATATATATATATATATATATATATATATATATATATAATTGAATGATTGTGTAGCTATTATAATGTAGTTATATATGTTATTATTTTATGTATTTCAAATTTCAATAGTCTTTCAAATAAATAGGATAAAAAAATTCATGCTTTCACTTGATTATTACATACTGGTTCACATTTATTCTTCATAAAGCTTAAAGATTCTGTAGAATTTATTAACGTATTTAAATATTTTATTTCTTTTAGAAACTTAAATGAAATAATTTTATTTTTATAATCTTTTATACATTTTGGTCTAAAGAATACACAAATGGAAGTTTAGAAAATTATTATCTTTAATTTGCTACTTTTGTTAGTAAACTTATATTTTTATGGAAAAGTAAATTTAATACCAGCAAATAATAAAAATGCAAAATATGTGGTATAAAACATTGGTGTTGTTCATGTCCTAAAACATATTTCATGTCGAAAATAAAAATTATGACGAAATCAGTTTAAAAAGAAATTACTGAGATGCGAAAATACTTTTTACAGAATATATAAAATGCCACTATCGAATTCAATATAATAGCACTTAAAATTTTCGGAACTGAAACACTTATGATTTTTAGAAAAGAGAACAGAACAGATAATTTTCGAAAATTAGAAAAGGATAAAAATAAAAGGGTAACTGACTTTTCGTTTCCTGGGTGCGAACAGGAATAGAATTCAACTACCAAGCAAATACGGCCTGCATACAGGATTTACTTACAGCCATGAAAAAGAGAAAAGTTGGCTAATTACGCATATACTTTCCCACCTTGACCCCAGAGTAGTAATGTAACGTCTTAAAAAATCAACTGCGATTGCTCTTTTCTCATTCAGTTAGCCTTGCAATATATATATACACTACTGGCCATTAAAATAGCTACACCAGGAAGAAATGCAGATAACAAAATGATATTTATTGGTCAAATATATTATACTAGAAATAAGAAGTGATTAAATTTTCAAAAAATTTGGCTGGATAGATCCTGAGAAATCAGTACCCAGAACAACCGCCTCTGGCAGTAATAACAGCAGCTATACGCCTGGGCATTGCGTCAAACAGAGATTGGATTGCATGTACAGGTACAGATGCCCATGCATCTTCAACACGATGCCACATTTCATCAACCGTAGTGAATGGCGTTTGGTGACGAGCCAGTCGCTCGGCAACCATTGACCAGACGTTTTCACTTGGTGAAAGATCTGGAGAACGTGCTGGCCAGAGCAACAGCCGAACATGTTCCGTATCAAGGAAGGTCCGTACAATACCGGCAACATGCGGTCGGGCATTATCCTGCTGAAACGTAGGGTTTCGCAGGGCTCGAATAAAGGGTAGAGCCAAGAGTCGTAACACACCAGAAGTGTAACGTGCACTGTTCAAAGCACCGTCAATGCGAACAAGAGGTAACCGAGACGTGTATCCAATGGCACCCTAAACCATCACGCCAGGTGATGGGCCAGTATGACGATGACGAATGCACGCTGCCAGTGTGCGTTCACCACGATGCCGCCAAACACGGATGCGACCATCCTGATGCTGTACACAGAACCTGGATTCATCTGAAAAGATGACATCTCGCCATACGTGCGCCCAGGTTCGTCGTTCATCACACCATTGAAGGCGCTCTTGTCTATGGCGCAGCGTCAAGGGAAGCCGCAGCCATGGTCTCCGAGCTGAGAGTCCATGCTGCTGCAAACGTTGTCGAACTATTCGTGCAGACACTTGTTGTCTTCCAAACGACCCGTTTCTTGACTCACGGCTCGTGACGTGGTTGCACGATCCATTACGGCCATGCGGATAATATGCCTGTCTTCTCGGCTGCTAGTGATAGGTGGCCGTTGAGATCCCGCATGGCGTTCCGTATTACCGTCCTGAACCCATCGATTCCATATTCTGCTAACAGTCATTGGATCTCGACCGACGCAAGCAACAACACTGCGATAAGATAAACCGCAATCCCGATACGCTACAATTCGACCTTTATCAAAGTCAGAAACGTGCTGGTACGCATTTCTCCTTCTTACACGAGGCATCACAGCAACTTTTCACCAGGCTACAACGTTCAAATGCAATTTGTGTATGAGGAACCGGCTGAACAATTTCCTCATTTAAACGCAATGTAGGTGTCGCTACTTGCGCCTGCTTTGTCTGAATACGCTGAAAAGCTAATCATTTGCATATCACAGCACCTTCTTCCTTTCATATAAATTTCACGTCTGTAGCATGTCGCCTTCTTGGTGTAGCAATTTTAATGGCCAGTAGTGTGTGTGTGTACACACACACACACACACACACACACACAAATATATATATATATATATATATATATATAAATCAGAGTTTCATTTTCATATTTCAAGTTTTAAATAAATTTTGTTAAATAGTAATACTGAAAAATTACAAAAAGTCGATTATTATGTGCTGAAAATGATTTGAAATTGAAATCCTCTAAAAAATGCTTAGTTCAAGTGTGAAAACGATTAAGAAATTAAAATCAAACAAAGAAAACATTTTTAAATGAAGCACAAAAATTAAAAACAATGATCTATATAAAAATACTTAAAAAGAAAATATAAATTTGAGGGTGATGGAGAAGAATAATTTATTTACTTATATACCTAAAGATGAGAAAATTTTATAGCTAAATTGTTACGTGATACTTTAAAATGAAAACTATAAACTATCTTCAAAAATTTATGATTTTTGGCTAGTTAATATGAAAATAAATACACTAAGAATCAATATAAAAACAATATTTAAAGATGATGTTATAAATTTGGCTGCAAGCCAGGAGCTCTGATGTTGGATACCTGGAGTTCAGATATTTTGTTATAGATGAAGAAAATTTAAGAAATTTGAAAATGGTATATACACTGAATTTAGATGGAATGTGAGGCCCTAATCTATTTTACGACATTTCGAGGAGTGAAATATTTAGAGTATTTTGTAATGTTTATGATTTTATTGAGAAACACATTCTATTTTAATTTGTTGAGAGGCTAAGCTCTACTCACACACAAACACAAATCATTTACTTATTCCCAAAGTGAAGATTTTTTAATTCTTAAATTAAAGGTTCTCTATTTTTCTTGAAGTGAATTCACTTCTTCAGATACGAATGATGATATCGCCATATTTGCACTAAAAAGTGCGGATTATGTGATAGGTTATATTGCTTTTAAAGTTTGCTTAGAAATATATCAAGAAACAATGTCGAGATGCCTGATCTATGCAAATAGAGAGGTAGACTTTCCATTCTTACAGAAATCATTGATAGAAATTATAAGCGAAATTCATGGAATTTTCCGTAAATTTTGTATCGAAATATTTTATAAAGCAAGAAAAGTTATTCCAAAGTTAATAAATAAACTACCTAATTTTCTTTCTTTTTTAAGAGATAAAAAATTCAACATTTTTGTCTGTTTAAAATATTTATACAAGTGAAGTACTTAGAGAGAAGAGCAACTGTTGCTTTCTCATAAGACCCATTAAAAAGAATCAAATCTCGTAAGATCAAAGCAAATGGAAATTATATCAAAAAAATAAAATAAGTATATTTTATACTTTTATTTTGATTTGAATATTCATATTAAGTTTTGATCATTTAATGAATAATAATAACAAAATTGTATTAAATTTTTTTATGCATCTGTGTACTTTACTGCAAAACAGTAAATCGAATTATATTTCTTTTAAAAATCTCCGAGCAGAGCTTTTTCTCTCTCATTGCTTGACTAAAAGCTCACATATTTGACTCGGATATTTCCGTCGTCAAATTTGAGAAGCATTTGAGACAGCCCTACTTTTTCCTCACCCATGAGATTTACAGACATACAGTTCCCGGAAGGAATACCCCGAGGCGGTAATGAGGGCAGTTGACAGTGGACAAACATTCTTCAAGACAAATTGACCGCATATGCGAAGAAAATCTGTATGGTAGTATGCTGATGGAAATTAGGATGCGGGGCGGGTTATATTGTCCACTTTACCCCTATTGCGGTTAAGTGGTCTACTCGTTCCCTTCTTAAAATTCTCTCCTCCCCCCCCCCCCAATTGAGTTAGGAACTATTTTTTCTTTGTAAACAGGTGCTTTGGCGTGGTTTATGAGTTTTAATTCACCAATCAGTTCTTTCAATCTTTGAAAGAGGGACTGCCTCCAAGCAACTGGGCTAGATGGCGCTGAAGCTCATTTCTAAATTTATTTTCAGGAAGGATTCCCCTGCTAGACCTCCGTTGGGGAAAATCGAATCCTATGTTAATCCTATGGATAATATTTTAATGTTTCACAAGTGCAATTTTCATGATAGAAACTTCCGGTCTTTTGCAAATTACAAAAAACAGAGCTACTGTCACTTCGACGTCCATTTTTAGCGTTTAAAATTTTTTAAAATGTCAAAATATCTCCATCCAAGTAAATTTTAACCAAATTCTAATTTTATTGAGGTTGTACAAAATTTGGTTTAAAGATATTTCCTTTTTTTCTCCGTACACTTACAAAATGAACATTTTTTTTAAATATATTTGATTGCATTAATATTTTGATACGAATTTTGATTACAAATAAACTCATTCTTATTTCTGAAAATCCACCTCTGTACACAACGCCACCTATGAAACAGGAAAATTTTTAAAGCCTAACTTGGCTGAGTTTTCTACTTCACTACGGTAATCTAAAGAAGGAGGAATTTCTAAAAAAACTTCTCCCCATATGATTCCCGCGGTTTTACCCTGTGGTTCGCAAACAATTCCAAATCGAGCAAGACGAATTAGCTTTTCTCACTCATGAAATAGAAAAGGCATCTGTAAATAATGCATGTTAGATTTCTGTTTATTAGCGTTGGAAAAGTATCTATGATATGTACTTTTAAATCAACTTTGATTATTTTAAAGTAAATTTTCAAAATGAAATATTATAAGCTGTTTTGTGTTACCTTGTTCACTTATATTATATACTACGATTTTGAAATAAGACTAACTATGTATTAAAAATTTAAACTACTTTATGTGTGGAGATGTAAAAAAATGCATTTTACAATAGACACATACATATATATATATACATATATATATGTAAATATATATACATATACATATATATATACATATATATACATATACATATATATATACATACATATATATATATACATACATATACATATATATACATACATACATATATATATATACATATATATATGTATATATATATACATATACATATATATACATATATATATACATACATATATATATATATATACATACATATACATATATATACATACATACATATATATATATACATATATATGTATATATATACACACACACGCACATATATATATATATATTTCTTATAAAATAAAATATCTAATAATAAGAACGATAAGTTTATTAGAATAATAGTGAGACAAATATTTTAATTTGATTTTTAATCATTTTCCAAAATTATTGAGTTTTTACCTTTACAAACATTTGGACATTTAATTTTATTTTCAACTTATTTCATGAATAAAAATACATTATAAGATATGATTAATAAGCATACGATACCAGCATATTGCGTCTGATAAGAAATTAAACACTTTAAATTTGAAAAATTATATATATCTTTGAAAAAAAATTGGGTTTGTAGTATAACTTCAGCGGAAAAACATAAGAGCATTTCAATAACCAAACGAACGATAACAATACATTGCAACACACTGCAATACAGATGACATCAATGGTCTTAGGGGAAAAATTTTATGCTCACGAAATTTATTTGAGAAGAATATTGTCCTGCGCAACGCAAATGACATTATTTTTGACAAAAAAGGAATAAAAGTAATAAAATATCAAAGAATGAATAAATATCCTGTAGCACTTAAGGCGATATAAAATCTGTAACTGATGTTATAGTATTGATGTTCGAGTAGAAATGCTTAAGAGAGAATATCAGGAGGGATATTGAGAATCAATTAGATATGCTCAAAGTGACTAGTTTAGAAATAGTGTGATTGAACGACTCTGTATGGCTACAACAATAATTAAATCATCAATCACCTTGTTGTCACTAAGATGGGATACGCAGTACAATACCGTCTCCAAACAGCTTTCTAATGCAGCCATTCCAAACTATTCGACCGCAAGATTCTGTTGAACATATTATTCACTTTGACGCATTTCTCAATTGATGATGAATGCTGTTTTCCGAAAATTCAAAATTCTCGTAAATTCATTTCAACACTTTTACCATTTTAAATGTAGTTGGATATTTTTCTCATTAATTAAACTCTGTAAAATTAGTTTAAAAGATGGAAAAACATAAGAAATTAATGGCATAAATAAAAATCATAAATTTTATTATCAAATCCAAGGACAATTACATATTAGTGAAAGAAACTTTTGATGGTCCCCAAAAGGAATTAAAACTGAAATTATTTTTAGAGATTATGTATTTTGGGAGACACAAATGAAAACTAAATTTAATGATTTTTATTTTGACTGTCTTTTGCCAGAACTAATCGATCCACGTTATCCTAGATCAATGGACATAAGAAATCCAACTTATATAATTGAGGAGCAAACAAAAAAAAGACAAAAAAAGCTGAAAAATTAAAATCCAAAAAAATAAAAGTTTAACTATACGAATTTGTATGTTTATGTTTGTATATAGAGTGTTTGTGTGTGTGTGTGTATATATATATGTACATATATATATATATTTATAGTTTCTGTTTTTCCTTCATGAAATGTGAATTGCTCAAGCATTTCTTTACTTTATTAACAGATTTATTTTAATTACTATTTTACCTCATATATATTTCAAGGTATTAACTAAATTTCCCGTACGCTCATGAAATTGTATTATATTTTACTCGTATCACAATGAAATTATACCTGAGGGTAATTTGAGGTAAGCATCTGTTAGGAGCAAATTTAAAACTCTCTCTTTGGCTGTTTTTATGGCGTTAGTACTTTAATTTTTCACGATATAACGCGCCAATTCTGGCAGACTCCCTAACTTTGAAGGATTGATTGACAAGCGATTTCAACCAATAATATTGTTTGGGATACTCCCCTCTACAAGCTTGAGAACTAACACCAGATGGGGCGACAAGACAACAGAAGTTCTCACGTAGGTCTGGAAGAGCCTTAAGACACTTTACACTCACTCCACGATGGAGGCCCTCTTCTCGGTCGTTGACGTAGACAATGACGAGTTCACTTGAAAGCGTATTGGCTCAATTACGGCATTGGCTTATGTTTGTCTAATATTCAGCAAACATTAAAGGACATGAAGAGTGAGACCAGAAATTCTAGCTGAAAGAAATTAGGGTCGCGAACGTGGTGTACGACTATCCAGGTTTCACGCCTGAAGCAGTTGATGACTCAGCGGTGGTGAAAGCGGTGAGGCTGGCGGACATTATAAGGAATGAATGATTTATTGACATGACAAAAGTCATCAGCACCCTTATCGATTGCCACTCGGATCCACTAATGGATGATGACCTCCTTGAGATGATGAGTCTGCAGTTGAGGAAGAAACTGAAATGCGTGACCTTACCCTAGAGAATCTGCAACAATGGTGCAACAGAGCAAGAGCTATGCAACAATTTGCACAATAT
This sequence comes from Latrodectus elegans, assembly GCA_030067965.1. NCBI lineage: Eukaryota > Metazoa > Arthropoda > Arachnida > Araneae > Theridiidae > Latrodectus > Latrodectus elegans. The sequence goes on along the minus strand of CM057811.1, from coordinate 103,110,015 downwards.
ATTGATGGCAATATGGTTAGAGTTGTCAAATTCAGCAATTACATTGAAGGGGTTATGACCTTGTACAGGGAAATTTTGAAGGAAAAGAAAAAGCAAAGACAATAACTATCCATCACATGTCTCTCTCCAGGCTCTATCGTCTGCGCCTCCAGCAGAAGAGTCTTAGAGTGAACCTATAAAGCTTCTACGAGTCAGAGAGTCTTGTGTTGGTGACGGAGGTGAGAGCCTCTCCTCCGTCACCAACACAAGACTCGTCGCCTTTCTCAGAAAGCAATGTTCATTAATGTTTATTACTGTATAAAGTTTTGCAATTAACGTTAATAATTAGCACCGACACATTAAAGTAAATACGTATACTGTTGTAATTTTTGTCCTAAATGTATATAAATACTGTTTACATATTTAAAACATTCGTGTACCCACATACACAAAAATTCCTAGGTTCAATTCCTACTTCGGGGTTTAGCAGTTTCGTGAAAGGTTCCGGTCCCCATTAACTGCGAAAAATGAGGGATCACTGTAACTCTTTCACCCCTCAAACACCCCGGCGACGGATGTTTGATTTTACAGTTAATGTTAATTTACCAGTTATTCAGCTTCCTCAGCACACCCTGCTGTACGTTTTTGAAATACAGAAATAGTAATAGTTCTAAGTAGGTCTTTGCTAATTATTATAGTTTTGACACCTCCTATGCTTTAGAAAGGGTCACCAATGATGCACTTAGCCACAGTTTATTGATTGCTTTCATTTCCTACTATCATTTTGTTTTCACAGAAAACTCGCATTCAACAGATGCTTGACTATGAAATAGTAAAAATAAATCAACATTTCCAAAAGTATCAATAATTTTGTCTATTTGAGAGGTTAAAATAAAAAATATCTACTTTATCTTTGGTGGGATCAAATTTCTCATCTTCTTAAGATCTTATAGTCGTTTGTAATGATTTAAACTCTTCCACAATATCACAAAGTTTTTTATTTTGGAACCCGCAAAACCCAATCTTTGTATGACTTTCTTATAGTCCTTTGGTCATAGAAAAGATACTTTCTACCGGGCAAATTAAATAATTTATTTCACTGATGAGCAAATTCATCTCGATTCACTGAATTATAACGCAATTTACAACAAAGAAGATACAGATATAGTATATGTAACTTAAAATTTTATATTAAAATATTAACATTCAGTGAATTTTATACAATATAGCGAAAACAGAAAGATTATGAAAAAAGAATCAATTGCTATATTGCTCGTCTGATTGCTCATGAGCTTTTTGGTGATGCCTCTCTTCACTTCACTTCACACACATCAATCTAAATCAAGCCCTAACTGAACTGGATCATCTTGAAGACATTGTAGCTGAACTGGAGCTTCATTTGGCTCAACAGTTATGAATACAACAATCTAATATTCACTGAGTTTATATCTAATAGTAACATTAAGAACTAATACTCAACTATGTTTTTAGACTATTTCACACATTCAAAGTTTTAAAATATTAAAATAAAAACTTAAAATTATAATATTTTCCAACAAAAAATAATACATTAAGATAACTAAAAATTCCAGGAGTCATTGACGATTTTCAAGAAGTTAAAACTCAAGGGAACTTAATTTTTTTTTTTTTTTTTTTCAAATAATTTCCAAGAGTTACACGAACTCTGGATAAGTAAGTTGTCATATTTTTAATCACTGCAATTTCGACACATAACAAACTATGAGATTAGTATTGTAACACTGTGAATTTTGTAACATAAGTTAATCTCAAGGTTTACTCTTTTGCGCAATCATTAGCTTCTCAGACAACCCTATAAAACATGTTTAATGCAATCCTAGAATTATAAAAGGTCAAAAATAATTACACTGGATAATCCTATAATTCAAAGAATCTAAATCTGGATGATAGTGAGTGAAACCTTCATTTTAAAGTAATTAAAGTTGAATAGAAAAAAATTCGAATGATTTCAACTTTAAATTGGGTCCCTTCCTTACCAAGCAAAGAGGGAACCAGACAAATATAAGAAAATGAAAAATGTCAAAACTGATCAAATGACTTTAAATTATCAATTATTATGTCTTTTTTAAAAATCATTAAAATGTGTTTATAGAAAAATCATAGATTACTTTCCAATATACAGAACAGAAAGAAGTATAACTGAACGATTAATTATTACCGAGAAAATTTCTCTGAAATTATTATGCATCTTCCCACAGGAAATAAAGTTTGTGTTTTTATCACAAACTTTGTGTTGTAGCTTAGTCTTGCCTTTTCATACTCAAGAAAATTCGCACTGAAAGGTATTTCTCATTAATGGTCACCCTTGTCGAAAATATTTGTGTCCAATGGCAGACTAACCTGCAACAAAAGGGATTTCCTATCAAAATACCGCTGAATAGTGCAATGTAAGGAATTAATTTTTTTGAGTCCAAATATGATATAACGAAAGTAAACACCCCTACCTTTTTCTTGTTATCGTTTACACGATTAGTATACATTACTTCCCAAATATTGCTAATTTGACTCTCACAAAAAAACTTTGGTTTTTAGAAAATAATATTTCATTAAAATGTTACGATTATTAAGTGTTTCATTATGCATTTTCTGTCTGCCATGTATTCTTTGCATTTTGTTAATTTAGAAACGATTTTTAGCTAATATTTATTAACATGCATCTGTAGTTTTGAAATTTAAAACCAAACTGCTTATTACTTAAAACTATTTAAAATCAAATTAATCGTTTTCGAAAATCATTTTTGATTTGTAATATTGTTGCTTTTACATTTAACACTTTTGCTGAAAAATCATTTTTTTCTAATGTTAAAAGATCAAATGTTTTATGTCTGAGTACTCATAAAATGATTCTTAATAATTATTTTTCAACTTGTATTTCAATTTATAAAATATAGATGCATATTTTAATTTAAAAGAAATCATTTTAGATGAATATTGTGAAATCAGGTATATTTATTATTCTGCATTTTAAAAAATCAGATCTATCTTGAAAGTTATAAATTTATTGAATATATATATATATATATATATATATATATATATATATATATATATATATATATATATATATATATATATATATAACAATTTTCTTACTCGATTATTTAACCGAAGAAATTTTTATTCGGTTAAATAACTGAGTAAGAAAATTATTGTTGAGGAAAAATTTCTCAATATAAAATCATGAGCTATGAACATTAAAATTCATTTTTCTTTTATTATTGTTATTTGAAAATCTGCAATTCCTGGTTTTATTTGTTTATGACTCAATAGTATTTTTGACGCATGATGACTAATTAGTATGGGTAATAATAGGTGATCTCAATGAAAAACTATCATTCAGTGTATCAGTTTATATTCATAAAGTACACACAGTTCATATTCATTCAGTACATATAATTTTCAGTGCATCAATTTAAAAAAAACTAATGTTATGAATTTAGACTGTTCGGTTGAGAATAGTTCTGATTTTATTTAAAAATACTTAACAAAAATATAATTTTGTTTTCAAAAAATTAAGCCTTAAACTCCTTTGAACTTGCATATTTTTCCAAATGAGGCTCGCGCTTCAAACAATCCTTGCTATTTCAACATCAATTGCTAGTTGTAAACGTTCGTTTAGTAAATTAAAACTAACATTGATACATTTAAGATCAACTATAGGACAATATCTCCTAAGTGACTTAGCACTTTTAAGAGTAGACCGAGAAAATTTTTAAATGATGGACTCTGATAAAGTAATTCATCAATTTGATTTGTCAAAGGCAAGAAAAATCTATGTGCAGTATAATATATCGAATATTGCCGTTAATAATTATATCATCTGCTTATATCTGTAATATATATTAACATGTTTTCATTACTCAAAATTCTTTTTTATAACAATTACATTAATGTGTAAAACATATCTTTAACTAATTTTAAATCACAAAAAGTCTGATTATATGTCTCTGACATTTCCATATCAAATTCTAGTTTTGAATTTTTTTAACGAGATTTTTTTAATATCAAATTTAAAAACATAACATAGCCTTTAAAATTATCTAGATTCTTTGAAAGTAAGTACTTTTTCCCCTTTGTTATTAACATTAGATTCTTATCAAGAGTTTTTCTTTACATTATAAAGTAGATTTTTGTTTTCACGAACACGTTCGGGAACAGTAACCAGTAAAATAGTTCTTAAAATCCAAAGTTCATAAAATAGACAAATAACTGTTCGATCTTAAAATTATTTTTCAGCACTCTGCTCTCTCTCTCCATAAATAAAGCACTGTTAGAAAAAATATCTTGTATGCATTATATAAAAACATGAAAAAAATTCAGAATTAAAAACACTTCTTACTTTCATTTTACTCAGCAAAAATCAGTTTAAGTAATCACTTTTTTCTATTTCAAAATTACATATTTAAAAACACATTTTTTTTTCAATGTAGAAAAGCATTTCACTCTGTTTTTTTACCCTCCCAAAAAGTACCTTAATCTTGTTAATCATTCTATTTGTTTTGCAGATGGTCACAACAGTAAACAGTTTTCTTCATTTGTGATACCTAAATGTTCTTTTTCATATTTACTATGTGTTCTCCATCGTTTAACTATCTAATAATCATGAACAAATTATAATTGAAACCAGATTCAAAAAGTTTTGAAGTGAAATTTCAGGGAGCAGGTTTTTTGTTGACACTCATGAATGCATAACTAATCTTCACTCAAGTCATTGGATAATTTTTTTCTATAATTTTTATTATATAATAAAAATTATAATTTTAAAATGTCACACAGAAGATATATTTTTGGTCAATTTTTCATTTGCGAAATATTTTTTTAATTTAAAAATTATAATTTTTATTATATAATAAAAGAGAGTTTCAACTTTAAAATGCTATAACATAAACTATATCCCAAATTTTTACACCAATATAATAATTGTTACTTTAAAGTTACTTTTAATTTGAATATAGTTAACTTATTATAAAACTATAATGCATACTAAATTTAACTTTTCAATATTTTAAATTTATTGAAATTAACATATAAAAATATATGCATTTATAAATAGTAATAAAATGTAGTAAGGGTATAAATGATAACTGTAATAAGGGATGTAGTAGCATTTTTTTATATATTTACATGGCACTTGTTTTATAAATATGCTAATATTAATATAATTAGTTATGTAATACGAGAGATAAGAATAACAATGAAAGAATTAAATAGTACAATTAATGACAGACAACTAATCACAATAAGAATAAAACTGCCAACATATTTTAGGAATAAAAAGGAATAAAATATAGATTTTATAGATTGATTTTAAATCATGAAAAATATTTGGCTCAGTTTCATTTGACTTGACTATTGATCACTTTCATTTGACATTTGTTAAACATGCTTAACTACTAACTGACACCAAGCAAGGATCCTCAAGACGCATTTATTGACTATGACAAGGCATTTGTATAAACTAGTAGTCACAATTTGTTAGCAATTTTGTTGTAGACATATTTTATTTTTATGAAAGACATGAATTTTTTAAAAGGTTTTCAATTCACATAAGATTGTGGTTTATGTCAAATCAGTCCTTATCTGCAAAAAATAGTCAAGGAATAACAAACAAACCAAACAACATTGATCATCTTCAAGTGCTTTTTCACAATAAGAATTATTTCTTTTATTTCAAAGAATAAACTAATTTAACATATTTCTTCAAATGTAGGAAATTATAAGATAAATTTTAATTTATAATATATTAAAGGCCTAGTTATCTAAATTAAAATTTTCTGAAAAATACTTCTGTGCTGAAAATCAATGTTTTTAAATGGAATTTAAATGTGAATTTTTGAAGAAATTACATTATTTTTAAGTATTTCATTTATTTCTGAACTAAATTACATTTTACACAAGAAATTTAAAACAAAATCTATTTAAATAAATTATAATTTAACAAGTATTTACTTTTTCATTTACCACAAATGATTTAAAAAACAGAATATTAATAAATAGAATAAATATTAATAATTTTATGAAATATTTTAACTCTAATAATTTTCCTATCATCACTGAACTAGTTTTAATAAACATAAGAAAAGTGTGTTAATAAACAAATTAACATATTGTACTTCATTTCGTTTAAATTACTTATAACATTTAATAGTATTACCAAATATCTTGCATTGTGCCCATACAAAAATAATTTTAATATTTTTGTATAGGCACAATGTTGATTGGGAAACTTTGTTTTGTACAAGCATGTATTTTGATACATTTGTAGACCAATAAAAACTTATCGTAATTATGGAAAAGAATTATTATTCAAAAAATGTAATGACTTCAATAGCATATTCTAATCATATAATGAAACTTGAAATATTGATAACAGTATTAATTTCGATTAAAAAAGAGAAACTGAAATTTCCAATTGTTCTTAAGCGTTTTCTTAAAATTGGAAATTTGAAACAAATTTCCAATTTTAAGAAAACACTTAAGAACAATGTATAGGAATTTTCTAAAACGATTAAAATAATTAAAATTCATATATGCATCAACAAATTCAAATTTTTTTTGGGTAGAAAATAAATATTTTAAAGGAAATATCAAATAATTTCAATGAAAATCTGAAATCTTGAGTGATAAAAATTTGTTTAGAAAAGATACATTATATTATATAAATATATAATAATTAACAAGGGGGGGGGAACTTCAGTTGGTTTGCAGCTCTCCATTCTCATTTTGTTACACAAGACCTAATTCAATGAAAAACTACATTTAAAGATCATTCCAAAAAACTGCAAACATATACAAGCCAATGAATGGTGAAATTTGAACCCTCAACCTATCAGCTGAAGACTATAACACTACCTAGTCTGCTACCAGTTTGACTTTCACCCAGTTTGAACTACCTGAAAATGACTCAAGAACAAAATAATGAAATACTGTGTAATTATAGCTGAGTGACTGCAATAAATACAAGATTTGAGATACATTGTTGTCTCATACTTTCAACTAAAATTCTGATGCAAAACTTCTTGTGAATGTAATTAGCTACAAGCCAAAAATCCTTAAGTAATGAATTTTTATGTCAGTCCTTCTAAAGATAAATAAGACTTCATATTATATTATTATCAGACAAAAAATAATTTTATATTATTTAAAATGAAAAAAATAAATAAAGCTATAAAATCATTTTATAGCATTACTAATAAATGCAAACATGCTATAAAAGTACTAAATTAAAATTATACATAAAAATGGTGATATTAAAAATCTCTTGAAAGTTTTACATATCTCAGTATGATGCAACAATTTTAAACAAAAAATGAGAAAAGGAATAATAACTGTAGTAATTAAATTACAATTTACTTTATGTTAAGTTCCTTTTTTATAACAGATACAACCCTTGGCTAAAAACTTAACTAAAACTTTAAACTTAACAGTACTAATGAATTCACAACAATTTAAACTAGTTCTTAATATAAAAACCTAATACTTGCTTTAAATATATATTGAAAAATAAATAAGAAATTTTATAGTTAAGTTAATATGTAAAATCTGCATCAAAATGAGTTAAAAAAAATATTTTAAATTAAAAAAATATTGTTGAAGAAATGGCTGAACTTTAAAAATAAAAAAGAAAGCTGTTATTTATCAAAACATCAAATGACATGTTTTGTCTTTCTACTTCAAAAAAGCACATTTGTATACTATCATAATAAAATTATACACCAATTTAAAATATCTTCTTTTCTAATTTTGACAAAAGATCAATTATTAATTTTTATATTTCAATTTATAAGAATTTTAATGGAAAAATAGCTTGAGATGAAAGGGAAATAAAGTGCAATATCAAACAATTAAATAAACAATAAGAGTTAATAAGTCATTTTATACATGCATAAATATATATGTATGTACTAACTATACATTGGACAGATATTAAAATACATTAAAAGGATGGGGAAAAAATAATTAACTTTTAATGTTTGTAAGAGTTTAATCCCACTTTTCACACGCAGAAAGATTCCTATGTAAATTAATTTTACTAAGAAAGAAATTTGTATGATATAAAATCATTGAATATTGGCACTAGTTGAATGTCATAAAATGGTTAAAATAAACTGTTTCATTTACACACTATCAATGTCTAAAAAAACAGTTTTTTTAATGCTTGCTCTATTTAATATAATTTAAAAAAGACATATGTTTACATTTTTAAAAAGAAAAAGATTTCTTGTTTGAATGTCTAGAAATATTTGAAATAACTTTTTTTTACAAATATCACACACACACACACACTTCAATAGACATGTGAACTGAGAAATCTCTTTCCTCAAAAATTATTTTTATTTCAAATATTATCATTTTTTGAGTTTTTAATAGAATGGGCAGCAAGATGCTTTTTTAAACTAACATCTGTTTTAAATTGCTTATTACAGTGAGAACAAATGTGAGAAGCATATAGAAAATGAAGTTTAGAATGTGTTTTTAAATCACCTTTCAATTTAAAAGTTTTGTTGCACTCATTGCAACAGTACGGCCTGTCATCAAAATGAGTAGTAAGATGCTTTTGAAGGTCTCCTTTTCTTTTGAACTTAGCATCACATATATTACAACAAAAAGGCCTTTCATCAGAATGTAAAATAAGATGTCTGGACAGTACAATTTTTGATTTGAAAGTTGCAGCACACAAAGTGCAAGAAAAAGGTCTGATTTCCATATGTACTTTCTTATGAGATTTTAATTTATCATCAGTTTTAAAACTTTGATTGCATACATCACAGGAAAAAGGTTTGACAGTACTATGAGTCAGCTGATGATTCTGAAGTACACTATTACTATAAAAACGTTTATTACAGATTTCGCAAACATAAAGCTTTTCATCCGTATGTGAAACATAATGCCTTTTTAAACTAGACTTGGATTTGAAAGATTTATCACAGATTTCACAAGCATATGGTCTGGAATCAGAATGAACAAGACTGTGACTGTCAAGAGCATTTTTCGCACGAAAGCGCAATCCACAAATGTTACATGCAAAAGGTCGTTCATTGGAATGAGTTGCTTCATGCATTTTTAAATGAAATTTGCTTTTAAAAGACTTTGAGCAAAGTTCACAAGAATAGTTTTTGATTCCCAAATAGGACAGCATATGATTCTGGAGAGATTTTTTATATTTAAATGATTTGAGGCATTTCTCACACTGATAAGGCTTGACATCCTCATGAGAATAAACATGACTGATAAGTCCTTTTTTTGTTTTGAATGCTTTTCTGCATATATTACAAACATGAGTCTTTTCAGTGGAATGAGAAAGAACATGCTTTTCAAAAGCTGCATGATCATTAAAAGTTTCATTGCATAATTCACAAAGAAATGTCATGTTCCTAAAATTTAAAAAAAAGCAATTAAAATAAGAAATTCACAAAATATATATTATATTAAGCAATTCTTTTGAGCAGAATGTTTCCAGATTTCAAGACAATCATTATGTTTGTATGATGAAAAAGAATTACAAATGTTTAAACTGGTTTTACAAAATAAGACACAATCATGTCACATGATCATTTAAAGTGTAATAAAATCCACTAGCATCACAATTTAGCTTGAGATGTCAATTTGAGGTAGACCAAAATAAACTAGGGTGATTTATATACCGTGCATTTAAAAAAATATATTCCACAGGAAAGAAATCAAGTAAAATATTTAATAACTAACAATATATTCCTTTAAAGTTACAAATTGTCACAACAATTAAAAGAAATAATTTGCTTTTTTTTGATACAGAGACCACAATACTGTTTATTGAAAAAATAAGACAATGTTCTAACAAATAGAAGAATATTAATAAATTATCAGAATACATAGAATAAAAATTTTATTTTATTCATGACTATTTCATATACAAAAAAAAGTTTTTTTTTCAAGAGTATCTTTAAAAAAGCTGCAATTTACTTAAAAAAATTTTAATTTTCTTTTCATTTAGAAATAAATAAAAAATAATTTAACACAGGATACTTGTATAATTCAAAAATATAGATAAAGGATTTATCAACATCTTTCTATAAAACAGGAAAAATCTTAAATGATTTTTTTAACAATTTTACAAAATGCATAATATAATAACCAAGTTAAAAGATTGAAATGTTAAAAAATTGAATATTATTACATTCAGAATTTAATATAATTTAAAAGATATAGAAATATTAGAATTGAAATTTGCATAAATCAAATAAAACCATATATCTTGAAAGTAAATAGTTAAAAAGAAAATTGTGTACAAAATTCTTAAAATCATATGTTTTTTAATTAAAAAAAACTTGCCTTGTGAGAAATTAATGAAGCTTTATATTAACTTTATACTTAAAAATGTAAGTATTTTACCAAAAAAAAAAATTCCATATATATCATATAATATTAAACACATTGTTGCTTATAAAACAAGCATGAAAAACATAATTTAGAAAAAAAGAAAGAAATTTTGAACTCCCCATGAATTATTTTTTCAGTCTCATTGTTACAGATAAGTTATATTATTTTTATCATTTTCAAATATTAAAATTTTATTGTTACATTAATTATTATAAATTAAAGAAAGTTTCAGGAAAACTGTAGGAATAATAAATCTACACTATTGCTTTTCAAGATTTCTGACAATTTTAATTACAAGTTTTTACAAATTGTTTCTAGCTGTAAAATTATAATGTTCCAAGGTTGATGGGTTGTCAACACTTTCATTAATTTTTATATTTAATTAGCAAGATTCAAAATGTTCTTAAGTGATAAAGTTTAAATTTAAAGAATGTCAGAATGTTGTATAGTATTACAAGCTTGGAAATTTTTATTTTTGCAATTTTAAGAGAATTATAAACATTTGTTGCTAATTGTCAATTTTTGCATTGTGGCTCATCAAACTCGGATCTACAGTTTAAAATGGATTCCGAACCAATACAAATATCCCAGTACAAACATAATCTGAATAGCCAATTTTGAGGACATCTCACTATCAAAAATTAAATTTTTACACTTTATAAGTTTAATAAACAAAATCTGAATGTTAAAACTATGTGAATGAAAATCAGTTATGAAAAGAATTTTAAAATAAAAAAAACAGATCACAACTTTTTTTCCTTTTATCAACAAATGACTTTTTTTTTTTCCTTATAACTAATATATATCACCTGAAAAAACTGGTTAGAAATAAAAATTGTTTGAATTTTACTGCACAATTTTCATAATTAGGAAATAGAACACAAGAGAAAAATCTAGGAATGGAGAGAAAGAAAACTAAAATATATATTAAGAAAATTAACATGTATATTATACAAAAAGATACAATCTGCAAAGCTGTACAAGGATACAGCTTGCCAAGAACATTAAAATAGTATTTAAACTTCTTTTGCTACTAAAAGCAACTTAATAGAAAACTCAATCTCTTCCTAAACTTAATTATGAAAATTTTTCAAACCTGTCAAATCTAGGATTAAATTCTTTGTTATTTTGGATTTTTTTCTCTCATTTTATTTCTGAACAAATGGTATACTTAAAAAAAAAAAAAAAAAAAAAAAATTCATTGATTTGCAATAAAAATTATTTCACTAATCCAGTTTATAGCAAACTTAACAACATTCTCAATAATAGAACAATTTTCATAATTTTCCTTAATGAAAACTTTTTCAGGATACTGTATTGACAGCTAATTCATCAAGTAATTTTTGCAACGATGCAAAATCTAGAAAAGTAAAGCTTCTGCATAAGAGAATATGTTACATATGATTGGCTCATATTATCAAAAATCTTTAGAGCTCTTCTAATAGTGATTATCAATTTTGAAAAGTAAAATCTTAATTCTTAAATATATATTCTATATATAATTCTAATGGAATATGAATTAGAATCTTTTCTTTCAGATTTTAAAATGTTTTAATATTTTATTGTTTTAAGGCATATTTCTCCATTTTTTCTTTGGTCATGTACATATATATTACTTTATTTGCTCATTTTCCAAGAATATAAGTAATAATTGTTCCTTCTTGTCAAAATTGTAACAGTACAAAGAGATTGCAGCAACTCTACCCGGTTATCTAATTTGCCACATCTTGTAAAAGAGTGAAAAAAGAAATGTTTATTATTAAAATAATTTGGTAGTAGTGTTGTGCACTAAAATAGTCATACACTGAGGATTATTTTTATTTAAGATATTCTCAAGTGTTCACAGATCACTAGATGAGATTAACAGACATTAAACACAGGTTAAAATTTTCAGTTATACAACAATAATTTTCCATTTATATTCATAAGCTTAGTCCTAAAATAGCATTTCAAAAAAGTTATTTTGTGTTGTTGCCTTTTTAAAGCACATTAACATAATTTAACCGATTACCTTTTACAGCACAATCTCTGTCATCTTCAAGAAATGAAAAAACTAGTATCACAGAAAATTAGTACCAAAATTAATTTTAAGAGTATAATGAAATTTGAGTTAATTATATCAATGTTTGAAAAATTTACTAAAATTTCATCTACAGGAGAGGCTAGAATTTAGGCGTAAAATTCAGACCAGTGAAATGATTAAAGTAGAAGATGCATCAAACAGCATATGAGAAAAAAATCGCAGAGCTGAAGTGAAAACTAATCAGGGGAATTGCCTGCGATAACTAAAGAATAAAGAGGCGATAAATAAGAATGAAAATAAACAAAATCTAAAATAAAAAAACAGGAAAATTCTTTTAAATAAAATAAAAATTTATCTCTACAAATTGTCTAAATTATTGTGGTACTTTACCATTATAACCCCGCTTGGAATCCTAAAGAAATAGCGCGTTTCTTACGGAGACAGGAAAATAATCCAATATAGATATGATAATTTTATTGACTTAAAGTCTTATTTTAAATCTAATATATACTAATCAAATATTTTCGAGCGAAAATTGATTAAAAAGTGATAAACAATGGTAAACTAGCTAAATGTTGAACAAAGATTTAACTAATTGGTGTATATGATTGCTTCGTGATAATTTTGCCGATAATTTGCATTACGGTCACAAATCACCAAGGGCAAAAACAGCAAAATTTAATTTTAATCCATTGAAAGAAGGTGTAGCTACATTAAATTTACACATTCGCCGTATTAAATAAGTTTTGCCAATAAGTAATAATTATTTAGGTCATAAAACGTAAATATAAAATGCTTGTATTATTTTTTAGTAATTTCTAAAAACGTAAGTATTTTTAAGCAAATATATGATGAATCTATATGGAATATTTATGACAGTTATTTACGATTTATTTTCCTTTCCCATCACGGTGATTATCGTTATAATAGAATTGTTAATAAATAAAATTTATTTACAATTGACACTTTCATTTATTTAGGTTATGTTGCGACAGAAAAAACTATCTTGGAGATCTTTAATCACAGACTTTTAGCTCAAGTTGTAAGAGAGAATGAGTTTTAAATTTTAAACCTAACAAAAATTGATGGATTGATGATTTCGATAAATTGATTGTAAATCAATATGATGGATCATAAATGAGGACAAGTAAGCGGAAAATTAGAGCGTCTGAAAACAAAGACAAGAAAAAAAAATTTGAGTCAATTGATTTTTTTTTTCACAAAATAAATTGTTGCACCCTCAATATCTTTTGTGAAACATATTAGTAGGCTTTAATTTTTGTTTTGTCACAATGATTCGTTTACAAATCAAAGAACAAGAGAAGGAAAAAGCTCCGATACCCAGTTTTCCTCTTGAAGAATTCCTGGCTTGATTGTACCCAGTAAATGAAAGAAGTATGTTATCCACGGTTTCTCTTTCTCCACAAAAGAATTTATCTGTTGAAGAAAGTCCAAAACACTGTGTGATTTAGCATTTATCTGAAAAGATCTGATGGTACTAATTAGCTTGACACATCACTTCAAGGAGTGAATTAATATACTTGCAGTGAATTTTTGTAAAAGAAGACGAGTGCTAAAATTTAAAGATATATTTAGTTTTATTCCATCTGTAGCTATTATAAGTGATTAAAATGTTTATCTGACTGATAATATTTTCAGGTGAAATCAGGCTCAAAATAATTTTGTTAACGGTCGACTTCGCTAGATTACATTTTCGTTACCAGAAATTCCGGAACGACCTGGAATCCATTGCATTTACTAAAGCTAATATGATGAGTTCAATGATGATTGGGGAAGACATTGTGAGAGTTTTCAAGCAGTTTAGACAGGATAAAGAGTCAGATAATATACCATAATTGGAAAGAGAAATACAGAATTTTGTCACTGCCAAATATAGCAAGAAATCACAGCAGATGTGTTTGCTTAAGAAATGCCTCTGCTGTGAAAACAGAATTCTGTTTTTACAGCAGAGTAAGTTAGTTAACCTATGTTATTGACTTACCATGTGACAAAGGAGTTATTTCTGCTGTTATATATAGCGATTAATAGTTTATTGTCTAGTTTAGGTACATAAATAAATAACAATATGTGACTGGATTATTCAAAAGTACCATCGGACGAAAAAATATGTGTGTATAGGTACCTTTTCGAATTTTGTTCACATCGAAAAATAGACTTTTGAAAAGAATGAAATAAATTTATGTGAAATTCCAATTAAAACCTGATCTAGTTTTTAAAATCATGTAATTGGAAATTAGCGTACAGAAAGCAATTGCAAAGTATCACGAAAATAGAGCTTTTACTTGGAAATCGCAAGCATGGCAAGGCAGGCGTCCTGTCCAGCTGAAGTCTGTCAGCCCTCTGATTGAGACTGAAGGCTCCTTCGCATTAAATATCCTTGTTTAGAAACATAAAGTACGTGGCCATCACGTGAGTTAGGGCAAAAATTGTTCATCACACAAGGGTGCCTAGGCCAGGAAACGCTGAAATTCCTAGTACTTTTTTTTCTTAATTTTATTTTATTTAAATAAATGTTAATAATTATACGCTTGCAATTTTGCATGGTCCATACATTCTAAGCAATAAAATGAGATTTTGATTTCATTTTATTTTTGTTTTCATTTTTGTGGGTTGTTTTCATTTGGGAAAAACCAAAATTTGATTGCCTATACAAACAATAAAGACAAGTTTCGCTTGGATTGAAATTGTTTTTAAATTTTCAGTCGAATTAATTTCTTCATCTGAATATTTTTTTAGTAGCAAACGACCTAAATGGGATTTTAACTTTCAAATAGTATATTGAGAGATATGAATCCTAAATGGGATTTTAACTTTCAAATAGTATATTGAGAGATAATCATATGATGCATTTTATTTATGGAATGAAAATTAAATTTTTTTATTTAGTGCAATAAATATTTTTTAAAAATGTGTTCTCAAAAAAAGAAAACAATTCTGGAGCACAAAATAGAAAAAGGAAATTGCCACAAGAGGAAACTAATCAGAAACTGGTAGAATCTCAAAAACACAATAGGATTAGACCGACAAGCAGAATCAGAACTATCAACATCTGATTCTAAATTTCTTCAGGAAAATTTATCTCAAAATGCAAATTCATCTGAATGTGATCAAGAAGAAGCCATGATTATACCAGAAGAAAACTTAGATGTTGAAGTAGAAAATCCGCCTGGTAACAATGTAATATCTCAAAACGAAGATTTTGACTTTGAATTAAAGAATCCAGATACAGGCCTGATACAATTTCTATAAAATTATTAGTTATTTAATTGAAAATAGCTTTCTCCACTTGATAACAAAACATTTTCCGAGAGATGATTCTGGCTGAAATTTTTCAGAATCCTTTTATTGTAAAACAATACCAAATGAAGAAGCGTATTTAACAATTAAAATATTTTCAAAACGCAGTTTTTTTGCATTCACAGTTATTAATGATGGATATAAGGATTGGGCACATTTATTCCACATTTTGAAAATACATGAAAGAAGTCCATCTCACCTCAAACATAGTTCAGAATGCCGAAAACTCAAAATGTATTTGTATAATTTATGTACAATTGATGCCCTTCAAAAACCTTTATGATGCAGGAAAGGTTTACCGGCGATCTGTTAATAAGGGGCTTATTTATTTAATTCAGTATTTAACCCGATAATGCCTTGCATTAAAAAGTTTTTTGAAATAGTGTAATAGTAATATCGGAAAATTTTTGAAGTTTTTTGAAACCATAGAAAAATTTGATCTAATAATTGCCGAATAACTCTACAAAATTCAAGCATCTAAAAAAATAGCATCGCTCATTATTTAGGGGATCAAATTCAGAATAAAATCATAAACATTATTTCAGAAGAAATTAAAAAGTATTTATTACACGTGATTAAATCGTTAAAATATCACTTTGAATACTACACCTGATGTCAGCCATACCGAACAGATGACTGCTGTAATTCGATTTTTTATAAGAACGAGGAAACCAATAAAGCCCAAATTAAAAAACATTTTTTAAAATCTCAATCTGTCATCGACACTATTGGATAGGATCCGTTTGAATTCATAAATGGACATTTAAAATCGTTGTAACTAAATTCATCAGATTTACGAGGCCACTTTTACGATAATGCTGCAAATAGGAGAGGAAAGCACAAAGAATAGCAGCAAAGAATTATTGAAAACATAATTAAAGAGAGCTCTATATGACCTTCCCTACCCATTCTCTAAATTTTGTTGTATGCGATACAGCTGAAATTTCCTTCGATACAGTTCATTTCTTTGGAGAAGTGCAGTAGCCTTACAATTATCACATTCATATAAAAAAAGGTCAAATTAAAAAAAAAAAGTTATTTTCTCCGAAAACGAATAAAAACATTACTATGAATTAGTAAAATTTTAAATCTTATTTGATTTGAGACACAGGAAACAACGTCCTGTTGGAAGCGAGGTCGAAATCCATCCAACGGAAAGGCCGGAAGTCTCTGGTCTTTAAATAGCGTGATTCTAAAATGAAAAGTTTGAACACAGATTTTATGCTTCATACTTTTTCAATTTGGACTTCAATGGATATGCACGGCTTCGCTTGACTTCAGTCTTAGCTCGACCAGCGGTCAGTTCGTTTCCTTTTCAAAGATTATTACTGAAATATGAAAATATAAAACTTTTATTTTTTCAAATTTTGATTTCTATTTTCTAATCTTTTGGTTTAATAGGGGTCCTTAATTCATTTGAGCTTTATTTTCAGGTTGTCAACGGGTTTGAAAAATTTTTTGAACTTAGAAAAAATATTAAACTTTTTTTTCCAATTTTATTTTGTGCTTTTAAAATTTTGTCATTCCAAATTTTGCTTTCTATTTCTTAATCTTTGGATTTTAAAAGAGTCCGCATTTCGTTCAAGCTTCAATTTCAGGGAAGCCGGCCGCTATGGAAATGAGCAACAAGTCCATTTCTTGAAAATATGCGATTGAATTTTTTCTCTCTTATTTCTTCTCGTTTCTCGTGGTCTCTGAAATTCAATAAAGCAAGTTACAAGTCTCCAATCGAACAATTTCCACTTTACTTTATTTACAGATGAACGGAGCCTGGAACAGCTAATATTTTCCTTAATTCACGGAAGGACAAAATGGCAAGACCATCTCACTTGAATTCTAGCTTACATAGTAATGAAAATGGTGGGAAATGACAATTTTCAACATCATAAATAACTGTTTTAATTGAAAAGATCTCTGAAAAAAATTAAAGAGGAATCACAAACACGCACTTTAACACATTTCAAGTAAAAATTAAATTGTTAAAGAGAAAAGAACACCACCTAGAATAATTGTTACTAATTCACTTGATTAAATTAGGTAACGAGTTTTCGAAAGCGAAGATATAGATGTCGGTGATCAATAAGAATTAATCGAATGGTATTCAGTAATAACTAACAAATTTAATTCCTTAAGTTGTGTAGATAATGAACAGGAACCATTTTTTTAAGATGATGATTCTCTGGTCGAATTGGAAAAATTACAAGAATATAAAGAAAAGGTAGTTATTACTAAATTTTGAGCCGAAAAGAAAATTAATCAAATGAAACTATCTACAGTCGAAAGTTTAAACTTACAAACTCAATTGTCTAGAACAAAAATAAACGAAACAATAGCAGAAAAAAGTACGCATTCTACACCCAAAAATCAGTATTGCACAATTATGTGGAGACGTCAGCCAATGGCTAACTTTTTGGAATAATTTTGGAAAGACGGTATACAGTAATGAATCACTAGAAAAGGTAGATGAATTTAGTTGTCTTAAGCACATTTAGGTAGATCCGCTCTAAATACGGTAAAGGGTTTTTTAATTTCAAATGCATCTCATGATCCCGAAATCGAATTAATTAAAGATAGATTTATTAATAAAGATTTACTTATTCACAGGCATATGAGCGCAATTTTAAATATGCAACCACTTAAATATCCAATTGACATTAGAACTTTTAGAAAATTTTATGAGAATTCCATGACACAAATGCGAAGTTAAGAATCGTTAGGATTAAAATCGGAAAATTATGGAAATGTATTGTTTCCTATGCTGTTAAAAATAAAATCCCAAAGCCTAATATAATAAATGTGGAGACGTACACTCAGATACAAAAGAGCTGTTGAATTATATTTTTTATAAAGCATTCAATTGCAGAGAACGCTGAATTCAGATGAATACAGTAAGTGACCTTGGGAATAAAAATCAAACCAATCGCAAAGTATCTAGACAAAATAGTAGGCGTCAATAGGAGGAAAGAAGTTTTTTTCCCGCTATTCTAGTCAAATGATTTTATATTCGTTTGATTGATGAAATAAAAAAAAAAAAAAAAAAAAGGATGCAGCTGCATATTTTTTTAGCTCAGAAATGAAACAAAATAAGAATGAAATGGCTTCCTGCATATTTTATGATGAATCACGTCATTCATTGAACTGTAAATTTGCTTTAAGTTTATCCTTAAAAGAAGAAAAGAGTATTTTGAAAGACGAGCTTGTTTTCTGTGTTTAATTGTAAAATCATAGGTCGGAACGTCGTTATTCGAAAACAGTTTGCACTATTTGTTCTAAGCAAGATGCCTTAATAATGTTTTATTTAAATAATGATTTAAAGAATAATAATTCCGATAATTCTGAAAATAACACAAACATCGAAAACAGTGTTTTAACTAATAATTCTTGTAAAAAGGAAGTTTACTTAGAAACTATAATTGTGTATGTTAATGATAAGAATTAGAACAATAAATGAGAATAATTTTTGAAACTAGAAGCCTGAAGTCCTATATGAGTAAATTTGCAATCCTTGTGAGTAAAATTGAAAGAATAATGTGTTTAAAATGCAAAGGAGAGGAAACTGTGACAACACACGACTTTTTGGATATATTGAAAATATTTTACAGCATAAGCGATATCGTGTTAAGTTAACTAGCATTGATAAAAGAAATATATATAGCAGCGAATTTGATGTGATGGACCAAAAGCAAATTTGTGCTCCCATTCATAAAATAAATGATGCCAAGTGTAAAAGTGAATTAAAAAATTTTGTAAATTTTGCTAGCAATGTAGAATTAAGAGGATATTCTTGTTTGTACGAAAGGAAACCAACCGAAATCCACTTACTCATTGAGGAAGATTAAATCGGTAAATTTCTTACAGAAAATGCAGAACATTTATCAGAAAGGATAGTGGGAGTAAGCACATGTTTAGGGTAGATGGTTATGAGAAAACCTGTGTACGAGAAAAGAAATTGAATAGCTTTCTATTATTATTGACTTTATATGTAGATTATGAAAATATTAGATCTCTAATAGTTACATTCCTTAGATGTTCACGATACAAGGAAAAAACATTCAAAAATAGAAACACAAGAAATTGTTTTAAGACATTTTCAAGAAGCAATAATCAGAGATTAAAACGATTGGAGAGTCGTTTGTCATTGTCTGATCTCGAAGAACTAGCGAAAAAAGGCTTAGTAATATCGTAAAATTGCTTAATTCTACTAATATGTTAAAAGTCTAACAAGATATATTTGATGAATGGGAAAAAGAGGGCATTAATAAACAAATTAATCCCGATCCAATTACGTAATTTTTGCGCATTTTCTTGCATCATAGACCAGTCATAAAGGAAAACTCAGCAACTAAAGTTCATCCCGTGCTTGATGGATCGGCCATACTCGTAATTTTTCATCATTAAATGTGTGTATCCAAAAGGGATCAAGTATGATAGAGTTAATATCATCGGTTTTAAATCGTTTCAGCTGAGGTAAAATCGGATTAATAGCGGATATTCCCAAAGTATTTTTGAAAAACTAGCCTGCATGAAAATAATAGGGAATTTTTAAAGTTTTTATAGTGTAGAGATGGCGACCTTTATCAATAAGTTACTTACAGGCATTGTCTCATTGTTTTCTGTGTTTCATGCAGCCCTTTTCAGCTAGCTGGATTTTTGAAATACCATTTGAAAAACGTCCCAGAAGACTTGAAGGGATTGTCTATAAAACTAAAACTACGTAAGTGGATAAGTGTGTCTCTAGCGTTGATTGAGTTACAGAGCTGGAATATTTCCGTTCAGAGTCTCAAAAGTTATTAGCGTCTGTAAAATTTTATTTATGTGGTTGGATAGATAGTAAATATTCTTCAAGAAATGATTTCGAGCAAAATTTACAGATTTCTTATTCTGAGAACTTTAACATTTCTGTTTTAGGCCTTTCATGGAATTTTGATAACGATACTCTGTCATGTGATTTTAACGATATAAGCACTGATGACAAAAGGATTAATAAGCCGAAGATCTTATCCTTGACTCATAAGATTTTTGACCCTATAGGGTTAACGTGAAAAGTAACTCTCATACCGAAAGTGCTTCTCCAGGAGTGTTGGAAGATTCAAGCCTCTTGGAATGTTGAGCTACTTAACAACATTCTTGAAAGGTTTAACAATTGGAGAAATCAGCTCTCAGTTTTATGAGAAATTTCAATTCCTTGAAATTTATTATGCTAGCATTTAAATTTGACTTATATGCTTTTTGAGACGCCTAAAAATGTCTTATGCTACCACATTTTCATAAGAGCAAAAATAAGACATGAAGTTGCTTGCCCAGTTAGCACAAACTAGATCACGAATGTCTCCATTAAAGGGAGTGTCTATTCCAAGACTGGAGTTACTCGCAAGCAACATTGGTGAGAAACTAGCAACATTGGTAAAAATGTTATTTGAATTTTTAGAATGTTGAAACAGTATATTGGTCGGATTCAATGGGCACATTATATTAATTAAAGATAAAAGGCCCATGGGTTGTATTTGTAGACCATGAGGGATTGAAATTGGCGCTTTATCTGAAGCTAGCCAATGGAACTACATACCATGTATTCAAAACCCTGCCAACCTGCTTTCTAGAGAATGTTCTGTAAAAATACCCATCAAAGCAAAATGGTAAGATGAACCACTATGACTGAAGAAATCTAAAGACAGCTTGTCGGATTATAAGTTGATTCCAAATGAAAAGGTGTTAAATTCTAAGGTAAAGAAAACTATGATATCTTCTTTGAATAGAAAAAAGGACGAATATTATAATCGAATATCATCATTTAAAAGAATGTAAGTAACAGGTTGAATTTTCATATTTTTCCAAATTACCAAAACACCTAGAGATAAAAAAAATCTGGACAATTATGTTATGAAGAATTAAGAACAGACGAATTTATAATTATAAAGAAAGTCCAAAATGATTTCGTTAGTGGAAATGACAATAAAATTAAGTATTTAAAAATATAATGGATAGAGAAGGACTCCTAAGGGTTAAAACCAACATTTTCCTGAGAGTTGATGAAGAAAGTTTTAGTCTTTTACTACTTTTACTTTTCAACTATAATGTGGAAAAAAGTCTAATAATTTACAAACACGATATGTTAGGACATTTCTGAGTACCATTTTTAATGTCTGCGTTAAGAAAAAAATTACTGTGGATTTTTAAGAGCTGAGACGAACAATAAAGAAAGCCATTAAGATATACGCTGTATGCCGAAGATATAATTCAAGACCAAAAATTATTCCAGAGAGACCATTACCTGCAGATCGAGTAAAGAAAGCTTTTATATTTGAGGTAGTTGGAGTAGATTTTTCTGGTCCTTTATAACGTAAAGAAAATTAAAAGGTCCTAATAATATGTGCTGTTTACGGAGTAGTTCATTTGGAATTCTTTTGTGACTCTGTATCCACTGACAACTTAATGTTGGCTTTAAGAATATTCATATGACGACGTGGACGACCTTCGATTATGAACTCGGATAATGGAACTAACTTCGTTGTATTTGAAAATCTGCTGAAATAGGTTGATAATGAGAAATTGAAAAGTGAAATCACTCGCATCACTTGGAACTTTATGCCACCTGCAGCTCCATGGTGGGGTGGTTTTTGGGAGCGCTTAGTAGGACTAATGAAACAGATTCTAAGAAAACTTCTCGGAAAAACTTAACTAAATTATGAGGAAATGACCACTATTCTGTGCGATTGTGGGAAGTCCTTAACTCAAGACCACTTACCCATAGTTCTGACGATATAAATGATTTGAATCCTATTACACCAATAATATTTTTGCAAGAAAACAAAAGCAACGACGTGTGTGACCTTGATCAAATCGGCCAAGTGCATGGAAAAATTTTGAGAAAGAATTTAACATACCGATTATGAATTTCAAAGGATCTAAATTCCAGATTTCAAGTTAAATTATTGGAAAAATTATGTGAAAATTCAAGAAGAAAAATAATTTTTATGTTCCTAATGAAGGAAATATTGTGTTGGTGTGGAGTGATAATGTAAAGAGAGTTAAATGGCCAATGGCTTGAATTTTAGAAACTTATCCCAATAAAGATGGGCTTGTTCGTCTAACTGAAATAAAGACAAAATAAGGTGTCTTTATTAGACCGACTTAAGAACTCTGCTCTATGGAAATGGATAGTGATTACATCATTGTAAATAGTACTACTACGCATCATTGTGTTAGCCCAAATCATATTGGAGGAAACCTAACTGATGTTGTCAGAAAAACTGATACTGTGGCAACCATAGAGCTAGGTCTATGGTGACAACTTGATCTGGTAGAGTTGTCCGAGTGCCTCATCGCTTTGGACTATAATTTATTTGAGTTTCAGTTTGAAGTGAATCTAAAAAACTCAAAAGCAAAGATTTAAGTTTGACTTTAACTGTAACCGAAACCGCAAATAATGCGAAAGATGCGTTTTGTAAATATAAACAGTTTAACAATTAAATGAATGTAACGGCCAAAAGAGGTTGTTTGTGAATTTGATTACGATTTTTTATTTGTTATATTTGATAATTCTTATTAAATCTTTTTTATTTAACGAAGGAGTTTATTGTTTTAACTGTGAACCTGGTTTACAATTTTAATGATTTTTTATTTAAAATAGAATAACAATCTTTTGCAGCGAAAAAAGAAAGTTAACTAGGATTCGTCCGGGAAATCAAGAAAAAGTTGCAGTACAAAAAGAGAAACTGGAACCTTTAATCAAGATTTTACATTTAATTAAGATTGCAATTTTTATTAGAAGAAGAAAAGTACGTTGGAAACTCTTATAGCTTTTCTGAACCTGGTCCGTGTACTTGAAGAAGATATGAGATCATCAAATTTGAGTACCGCCTGTCTTCTTTCGAACGGTCAATCGTGTCCATCGTACGAATTCATCAAAACAAATTTTTAAAGCAATGATGTGGAAATCTTAAATTTTTAGAGGTATTTTCAAAACTCTGAAAATTATATTTTGCTGTCAGTGACAATAAAAAATAATTCAAGCATCTTTAGTTGAATTTTATTAACTTTACAGCTTCACCCAGAATTCAGATAAATGGTCAGCTTTTACTTTGAATTTAAATTTATGGGTTTAATTTCCATTTTGTGGAAGGATGATTATAATGGCCTGGAAATCATTGTAAACAAATTAATTCTTGTGAGCAAAAATGTGATTATTGAGTGGCAAAAAAATTAACAATGTTAATTTCAAATTGATAATGATGGTTCAGTTTTATCATTACTATTAGATGTCGAAACTAGTTAATTGTGATGGGAGAGAGCAATTGAGAATCTCAATAAGAAATAAAAAATTGTGAAAACAATATATTTACTTTAAAATTAAAATTCTTTTTTTTTATTTTATTTAAACTCTATTTTTTTTTTACTTTAAAATTGAAAGAACAGAAAAGCTGTCACTGACAATATAATTTTATAGGTTGAATTTACATTTAATTTTATTAGAAATAAAATAATTTAAAAGTCACACATATAAAATTATTATGATGGTTTTGATTATAGGTTTTAAAAAATCTTTATTTTTTATCAATGAATTATTTGATACTTGAATTGATATCAAACAAATATATTTTTAAGAATGTTTTCTGTCATAAAGGTATTACAATTATAATCTAGGTATGAAAAACCATCAATGTTCTTCTATTATTAAGTTATCAAAATTTTTTTTTATCATACGTGTTGAATTTTATCATATACTTTTCAATAATGTAGGTACTCCTAAATTCTAAGCTGCAACATTTTAAAATTGAGAAGTTGAATGATTAACATTCTGCTCTTCATTTCATGTATTCAATGTAAATCTGAATTGGTAAATAATATTTTGAATTTATTTGAAACTGCTATGACTTTGTTGAATTTGAGGCCTTGTGTATTGCAAGTGACTTTAGATTAGAAAACTCCTGTAAGATTTAGAAAAGTTTTTGTGCTGAGGACTATGCTATCCATTATTTTTGTGGATATGAATATTGTACTACTTTTGTAATATCATATAGCGACTCTTTTTCTTTTAAGTTAAAAAAGTTATTAAATTCTTAAAGAACTTGAAATGTCGGATAAAATTTGTTTTATATTCCTTAATTCATTTTTTTTATTTACAGGCTAAAGATTCAATTATTGTTAGTCAACTGTCTCTAGTTGATTTAGCTGGAAATAAGTTTTCCTTAAGGACAAAAAATACAGATTCTGAGTTTTGTAAAGCAGGTGTTTATTCTTATTTTATTCAATAAAATTAAAAACTTTTTGCAATATATGCCCCTTTTAGAATTCATGTAATTAATTAAACTTTTATTACATTTTTTGGACTCATTTATTTAGAACCTTTGTTGAAGGTGAAGGCAAAGATAAGGGTGGTTGTGTGAATCCAAGAATTGTCAACTATAAAGAAAATATTGTGAAAAAATTATCATGAATTTTTTTTTTATTTTGTTACTTTCAAATTATATTAAGCTCTAAAAGTGTAATTGCTCAGCAAATATTCTATTATGTTATATTCATATTACCTACAATATTTCAGATTTTATCATTAGAATTTCATGTCTGTGAAAGAACTTATTGAACACTGATTTTTTTCTCTGAAATTTAGCTATGAAATTTAAATTTTTTAATATCATAGACTGGGCTTATCTAGGCTAGATCATTATGGTAAACTATTGCTTGTTCATAGTAACATCATCAAATTTCTTGATTTTTCATTATTATTGTTTTTTTTTTTTTTGTTTCCTGGATTGATCTAGTTACTGTATGATTAATGTGCTACCTTTCAGTTCAGTAGCATATTGGTTTACTATTAACCTCAAGTGTGAATGTTTGTATCAGTTTTAAATTATTTTAATTTTTTTAGTTTACTGAGCCTTTAAGTGCAAAAAGTGACTACAGAGTGATTTTAAGATGTAATTACATTATTTAAGTAATTGATAAAATTTATTTTTAACTATATTTTAGAAATTAATATTAATGTTTAAAATTAAAGTAAAATTTATTAATTAAAATTAATATTTTAAAGGAAATATAAATATTGTTGATTTTATTGGTTTTTTTGTCTGAGTTTCAGTTGTAATTGCAAATCCATAGGGTTTTATTTTTAAATAATATATTTTTATTCATTACTAATAATTTTATCTAATTAATAATTGTTAATGGCAAAATTTAAAATTTTTTGTCATTATTCAGATTATTTATTTTTAAAAATTGTGAATATTTATAAACAAAATCCCATACTTAAAATTTTTTTATAAGTTGTTAGTTTTAATACAGTTAAAATTTTTAAATGTATAGTTAATTTTTAGAACATAATAAATCAAAAAAATTTATAGTGATTATAAATTTCAATTTTTTAGTGCAAGTACTATTTTAGGTCAACTTTGACTAGATGTATGCATCTTATGATTCAGAATTCATTATAAGACCTGATCTGATTAAAACTATATTAACACACAACACAGATGTCTTAATCATTTATATTTCCTTGATAATTTTGTTACTGCATGAATCATCCCTTTTGCACCAAAAATGATTATGGAGTCAGTTAAACATTTTTAAATATGTTAATCAAGTTCCTGTAATATATGATGTTGAATTGAGAGTACAATAAATGGTATACATAAATAATACATTTTATTATATATATATGACATGTGTTTTTATGTATGTACTCATAATTTAATTGTCTACTTAAAAAATTAAAAGTAAATAACATTTTATAAAGATTAAAAAAATTTTTCTTTTTATTAAAATTTTTTTTTAATGTTGTACATTTATGGAATCACATTTACATGTTTCAATATTTATAACAATATTTTTTCTAAATAAAAAAGGTTGAATTATTTTTTAAAAAGATATTGGCTGGTATGTTAATTAAAGTTGATAGCAATTACACATGTTTGGTTCGATTAACAAATATTTATGCATAATAACTATGTAGGCTTTGTGCCTCAAATCTTGCTCAAAAGTAGGTCAGTTAATGCAATATAAACAATCATAAGTTCTAGTCAGAACTGAGTGGGATATTTTATATCTTGTTGAGTGTATAAATTATACCCTTTCTATACAGTGTTAATCTTAGTCAGTAAATAAGAATTCCATAAACTTATACCAAATCCATTAATTTTTAATTATCTCTTATTTTCGATATAATTTGGTCAATTAATTTTATTGAATATTGTGGGCAAGGCAACTTGTATGGAGAAAATGTTCAGAGATCGAAACAGCCATGAAGTGGCGTGTTTACATAAAATATACTATCAATTATTTTATCATTCTGAATTCAACATTTTTTTTTAATTAAAAGTTTAATACTACTTATTTATTTACTTGTGGAAAACTGATGAAAGGGAATGATATAATGACTAATAATAAAAGTAGAACTATTTGTACCTGACTTATTTAAATATCTTAAAATAAAATTTAATTTTATATAATTATTTATTTTTAACGAGATTATGATGAAATTTTTATGGTGAACTTATAAATTCAAATAATAGTTTGAAAAATTCTGTATGATACATTTAAGCATGAAGTTAGTTTTTTACAAATTTTAAAATGGCTCTTGCATTTATTTACTGTGTCTGAGACTGAAATTCTTACAGCTATTAGTTACAGTTTTAGTTCAGATTTTCTCAATTTCACAGTAAGCTATGAAACTAAATATTTTCTGAAAACGAAAATATAAAGAATGTTATTTCAATCATGTTGATATTTTCTACTATATCAATTTCTTAATATTAAAACACAACTTCTTAACTTTATGTGTGTATTATTATGATATATAAACTTATTTAAAAAATTGTTACAATTATTTCCAATGATGAAACTTCTAATAAAAAGAAATTAATTTCAAGTTAGATGCGTGAAGTTGGATTGTTTCCAAATTATATTCCTATTTTATATCTGATAAATACGTATCAAAAATTTTCAAATAACTTTTTGTATCATATGTTTATTTTAATTTGGCATTTCAAAAGTTTAGAAGATTACAATAAATAATTCATGCATATTAATCAATCTGTCATTCAATCATATTAGGTTTCTTTAAAAATTTCTTTAAATTCTACTTTATGTTCTTATTTAAAATAAATTTTTTCATCTATATTTAGCATATTTTTTACTCCAAGCAATTCTTGCAAAATTTATTAAATAACTCAATAAGTAACAAATTGGTTGAATTGCTTTATATTTATTATAAGTCTCACTGTATAAACAATACATTTTTTAAAGAAAATTTTTAAACTATTATCGAGGTAAGATAGGGAATGTCAATATTTTTTCTCGTGTAAAAAAATTTTTTTTTCAGTTTTGTTGACACATTGCCTTTTATTTAATGACAAATTGTAAAGGAATGAGAAACTAATAATATGTGTTTTAATTTATAAATTGGACTCATCATTTTAATGATATTTTTTTGTTTCCAATTTGAATTAAACAAATTTTGATTATAATAGATTCATCTACTAGAATATAAAGTCACCTATAGCAATTTGATTAAGTTCCTTGCTGATCGGCAAATACACAGGAATACTTTTGTACAAGATTGACTCAGAGGCATAATATTTTGCTTAGCTTTTAGTAAGATTTTATAATTTATTTTGCCTTTACCATAATATTTTGGAAAATTGGAAAAATATCTCTTATATTTAAATAAAGTACTGAAATGTTATGAATGAATAAAATACAGGTTGTAAAATTTATATTTTAACGGAGACAAATTCTTTTTTCTAATTTTCATTTACAAATGCTTGATCCTTACATTGTGAAATAGAGTAAAAATGCTTAAAAAAAAAAAAAAAAAATTCAGATATGCTTAATTAAGCAAATTTACAATTTTTTCATGTAGGGTAGCTATAAATTCAAACATTTATGAGTTCAAGGTTAAAGAAAACAATGTAGAATTCAAGTTATATGAATGCAAAAAAAAAAAAAAAAAAAAAAAAAAACTTGGAACATATTTCAATATTTTGCCTAATTTTGGCTGTATTCAATTTTTTTTCACCCCACCACCAGTTTAGCCCTTGTGGAGGATAAGAAATTACCATTGGGCAACAAACAAATCAACCCAAAACAAGCTATCAGTAGGATGTGTGCATTTAAACTCAAAACTATAATATTGTAACAACTTTTAAGTGATTAATTGTTAAAAGTTGTAATACTTTGAATAGACATCAGAAAATATACAAAGTGCAAATTTTTATAGCTTTGTATAATTCAATTGCTATTAGAAAATATTAATTTATTTTGAGTCATTTAGTCAACCATTTCATTTTATTTGTTACACCATTATTGATGCCTAATAATTCAAATATTATACATTTGATAGAAGAAGACTATATAGGAGAAACTTCATTCCTGTTGAAAAAAATTCCCACCTTAAACTAGGAGGTTTTTTTAAAACTATTGTTTGATAAAAATTGGAATTAGTTGTAAGTTTGAAATGACACTAAAATTTCTAACTGTGAATTTTTATTAAATAGATTTTACTAAATTTTAATTGTATCAAGTTTTACAATACTAAACTTCAAAACTATTGGTTATAATATTAGCTTAAGGCATTTAATCACTTTTTCAGTTGTAGGAATATTCAGGATGTAATGATAAATCACAAAGCATCATATTAAAAATCTTATTCAATAATCTTATTTTTATTATGTTGTTTTGTTGTGGGCTTTAAAAAGCTTTCCCCTTCTTTACTTTTGTGTTATTGAAAGTCACACATTTCAGTTTTATTGATTTGTGGAACTTACAAAAATGTAACTGATCCAGCTAAGTGTTTCTAGAATTCTGGAGTTCTGCCTAAAATACTGAATTTCCGAATCTGATTTAGCTGTCCATATTTGCAAGTTTCATTTCTTGGAATTGTATCTTAACATTCTGAATAAACATTTAAATATTCAAATTATATTAAAAAAATATTTAAAGTAAATGTTGTATAAAGTTGGCACCTGATATAATTTATTCTTGCAGGTACCAAAGTATATAAAAATCTTTCAGAAGTAATAACATAATTTTCATAAGGAATATTCATATGAAATTTTATTACTTAAGCCTTTCATTTGTTGTAATTGCTTAGATACAAACTAAACGATTTCCAAAAATATGTGTGGGTTTGCTATCATAATTTAATTGGTTTTTTTTAAATATTTCATTATCTACTAGAGTTTTATCGAAATGGAATTTGAAATTGTGTTAAATATTTAGTTTTTAATGTTTGTACCAATAGTTTTTGTCATTATTAATACATAATTAAATGAAATTTTTTTAAATATCATGTGTGTAGCTTTGAAAACACAAATGAATAGAGTTCTTTTAGCCTAGAATTATAACAATAATCCTTTAGATATTTCCAAGAATTGATAGTGTAGAAATATTAAATTTGTCCAGTGGCTTGATTAATATTCTATTTTTATTGATTCTTTTTTGATTTGACAAGAGTATTCATATTTCTAGATAGCATATAGAATTTTTTCCTTCATAATTTAGAGTGGTTGCTTAAATTAAAGTTTATAATAATAAAGGTGAAATAGTTCTTTTATAATCATAACGGTAATTTCAATAATATTTGTCAATTTGAATTTTTTTAAAATGGATTTTACTTTAATGTTTTTCTTTTCTTTGTTTTGGTTTTAGTGTGTGAATTTCAGTGTAAAATATTTTTTTCACACTCTATTATTCATACAAAATATCTGTGAATACAATTGAAACTTTTTGCTATTTTAATGTTGAAAGTAAGAAAATACTCATTTAGTATTTTTAAATTCTTTTAATTTAGTTAATAAGTTTCCTCATTTTATGCTCTGTAGAAAAATTGAAAATTTTTAAATTTATGTGGATATAACTTATGTGCATATTAATCATTTATATATTTATTATTTTCAATGAAAAAAAATGCATAATTATTGTATATATATATATATATACACACACACAAATATGTATGTATATATATATATATATATATATATATATATATATATATATATATATATATATATATATATAGAAAAATAAATACACTAAAGAACATGGCACAGAAAATTGCACATCAATCTAGTCTTGCAAAAAGATGACTGAGCAAAATTTTCAATTTGTAATAGAATATTTTGATTATGTATCCGTTGCTAGAATAAATGTATAAAAGTTTTAAAAAAACAGTGACAATGATATTTTAATATCCTATTAGAAAAAATGTGGATATTCAGCATTTTTAAAAAATATTCCATTTATAGCAGAATGTTGACATTTTTAAATTCTTTTGCAAAATTGTATATTTTATAATTGAGCTAAATTAATATTTTTTCTAAAAGTGTATTAATCTTTCTAGTTAATTTATCTTTGCCTTTAAATAGAAAAATAAACATTGTAAAATGTTGAAATCTGAAAATAGAAAAAGATGCTTTGATTTCTTATATTTTTTTGTAGATTTCAAACAACATATAATTGTGTTGTTTTCTTATTTTACCATTTGTTTTTTTGCAGAATGTGATACGGTATGCTGAAATGACTCAAGAAGTGATTATAGCTCATCCTGTTGGAGTCTTAGGTCTGAGGAGTGGGCAAGGAACTTGTATGGAGAAAATGTTCAGAGAGTGAAACAGCCATGAGGTGGCGTGTTTACATAAAATATATTATCAATTCTTTTATCATTCTGAATTCAACATTTTTTTTTAATTAAAAGTTTAATACTACTTATTTATTTACTTGTGGAAAACTGATGAAAGGGAATATATAATGACTAATAATAAAAGTAGAACTATTTGTACCTGACTTATTTAAATATCTTAAAATAAAATTTAATTTTATATAATTAATTATTCTTTAAGAGATTATGATAAAATTTTTATGGTGAACTTATAAATTCAAATAATAGTTTGAAAAATTCTGTATGATACATTTAAGCTTGCAGTTAGTTTTTTACAAATTTCAAAATGCCTCTTGCATTTATTTACTGTGTCTGAGACTGAAATTCTTACAGCTATTGTTTACAGTTTTAGTTCAGATTTTCTTAATTTCACAGTAAGCTATGAAACTAAATATTGTCTGAAAACTAAAATATAAAGAATGTTATTTGAATCATGTTGATATTTTCTACTATATCAATTTCTTAATATTAAAACACAACTTCTTAACTTTATGTGTGTATTATTATGATATATAAACTTATTTAAAAAAATGTTAAAATTATTTCCAATGATGAAACTTCTGATAAAGAGAAATTAGTTTCAAGTTAGATGTGTGAAGTTGGATTGTTTCCAAATTATATTCCTATTTTAGATCTGATAAATACCTATAAAAATTTCAAATAACTTTTTGTATCGTATGTTTATTTTAATTTGGCATTTCAAAAGTTTAGAAGATTACAATAAATAATTCATGCATATTAATCAATCTGTCATTCAATCATGTTAGGTTCCTTTAAAAATTTCTTTAAATTCTACTTTATGTTCTTATTTAAAATAAATTTTTTTGTCTATATTTCGCATATTTTTTATTCCAAGCAATTCTTGAGAAATTTATTAAATAACTCAATAAGTAACAAATTGGTTGAATTGCTTTATATTTATTATAAGTCTCACTATATAAACAATATATTTTTTAAAGAAAATTTTTAAACTATTATCGAGTTCAGATAGGGAATGTGAATATTTTTTCTTCTGTAAAAATTTTTTTTTTCAGTTTTGTTGACACATTGCCTTTTATTTAATGATAAATTGTAAAGGAATGAGAAACTATTAATATGAGTTTTATTTTATAAATTGAACTCGTCATTTTAATGATATTTTTTTGTAACCAATTTGTATTAAACAAATTTTGATTATTATAGATTCATCTACTAGAATATAAAGTCACGTATAGCAATTTGATTGAATTTATTTCTGATCGGCAAATACACAGGAATACCTTTGTACACGATTGACTCAGAGGCATAATATTTTGCTTAGCTTTCATCAAGATTTTATAATTTATTTTGCCTTTACCATAATATTTTTTAAATATAGGAAAATATCTCTTATATTTGTATAAAATACTGAAATGGTATAAAGAAATAAAATACAGGTTGTAAAATTTATAATTTAATCGAGACAAATTCTTTTTTTTAATTTTCATTTACAAATGCTTGATCCTTACATTGTGAAATAGAATAAAAATGCTTTCAATTTTCAGATATGCTTAATATGTAAATTTGCAGTTTTTTCGTGTATTGTTGCTTTAAATTCAAACATTTATGAGTTCAAGGTTAAAGAAAACACAATGTAGAATTCAACTTATATGAATGCAAAAAATGAACCTGAACATATTTCATTATTTTAACTATTTTTGGCTGTATTAAATTTTTTTTCACCCCACCACCAGTTTAGCCCTTGTGGAGGATAAGAAATTACCATTGAGCAACAAACAAATCAACCCAAAGCAAGATATCAGTAGGATGTGTGCATTTAAACTCAAAATTATAATATTATAACAACTTTTAAGTGATGGATTGTTTAAAGTTGTAATACTTTGAATCGACATCAGGAAATGTACAAAGGGCAAATTTTTATAGCTTTGTATAAATCAAATGCTATTAGAAAATATTAGTTTATTTTGAGTCATTTAGTCAACTATTTCATTTTATTTGTTCAACTATTATTGATGCCTAATAATTCAAATATTATACATTTGATAGAAGAAGACTATATAGGAGCAACTTCATTGCTAATAAAAAAAATTCTCATTTTAAACTATGAGGTTTTCTAAATCTATTATTCGATAGAAATTGGAATTAGTTGTAAGTTTGAAATGACACTAAAATTTCTTACTGTGAATTTTTATTAAATAGTTTTTACAAAATTTTAATTGTATTAAGTTTTACAATACTAAACTTCAAAACTATTGGTTATAATATTAGCTTAAGGCATTTAATCATTTTTTCAGTTGTAGGAATATTCAGGAAGTAATGATAAATCACAAAGCATCATTTTAAAAATCTTATTCAATAATCTCATTTTTATTATGTAGTTCTGTTGTAGGCTTTAAAAAGCTTTCCCCTTCTTTACTTTTGTGTTATTGAAAGTCACACATTTCAGTTTTATTGATTTGTGGAACTTACAAAAATGTAACTGATCCAGCTAAGTATTTCTAGAATTCTGGATTTCTGCCTAAAATACTGAATTTCCCAATCTGATTTAGCTGTCCATATTTGCAAGTTTCATTTCTTGGAATTGTATCTTAACATTCTGAATGAACATTTAAATATTCAAATTTTATTAAAAAATTATTTAAAGTTAAAGTTGTATAAAGTTGGCACCTGACTTGATTTATTCTTGCAGGTACCAAAGTATATAAAAATCTTTCAGAAGTAATAACATAATTTTCATAAGGAATATTGAAATTTTATTACTTAATTCATTTGAAATTTTATTACTTAAGCCTTTCATTTGTTGTAATTGCTTAGATACAAACAAAACGATTTCCAAAAATATCTGTGGGTTTGCTATCATAATTTAATTGTATTTTTTTAAATTTCATTATGTACTAGAGTTTCATCAAAACGGAATTTTAAATGTGTTAAATATTTAGTCTTTTATATTTGTCCCAATAGTTTTTGTCATTATCAATACATAATTAAATGAGAATTTTTTGATATATCATGTGTGTAGCTTTGAACACACAAATGAATAGAGTTCTTTTAGCCTAGAAGTATAACAATAATCCTTTAGATATTTCCAAGAATTGATAGTGTACATATATTAAATTTGTTCAATAGTTTGAATGATATTCTATTTTTATTGATGCTTTTTTTGACTTGTCAAGAGTATTCATATTTCTAGATAGCATATAGAATTTTTTCCTTCATAATTTAGAGTGGTTACTTAAATTAAAATTTATAATAATAAAGGTGAAATAGTTCTTTTATAATCATAATGGTGATTTCAATAATATTTGTCAATTTGAATTTTTTTAAAATGGATTTTACTTTAATGTTTTTTTTTTTTTTTTTTTTTTTTTTGTTTTGGCTTTAGTGTGTGAATTTCCGTGTAAAATATTTTTTTCAAACTCTATTTATTATTCATACAAAATATCTTTGAATGCAATTGAAACTTTTTGCTATTTTAATGTTGAAAGTAAGAAAATACTTGTTTAGTATTTTTAAATTCTTTTAATTTAGTTAATAAGTTTCCTTATTTTATGCTCTGTAGATAAATTGAAAATTTTTAAATATATGTGGATATAACTTATGTGCATATTAATCATTTATATATTTATTATTTTCAATGAAAAAAAATGCATAATTATTGTATATATATATATATACACACACACACACATATGTATATATATATATATATATATATATATATATATATATATATATATATATATATATTGCAAAATAAATACACTAAAGAACATAGCACAGAAAATTGCACATCTATCTAGTCTTGCAAAAAGATGACTGAGCAAAATTTTCAATTTGTAATAGAATATTTTGATTATGTATCCGTTGCTAGAATAAATGTATAAAAGTTTTAAAAAAACAGTGACAATGATATTTTAATATCCTATTAGAAAAAAATGTGTATATCCAGCATTTTTAAAAAATATTCCATTTATAGCAGAATGTTGACATTTTTAAATTCTTTTGCAAAATTGTATATTTTATAATTGAGCTAAATTAATATTTTTTCTAAAAGTGTATTAATCTTTCTAGTTAGTTTATCTTTGCCTTTAAATAGAAAAATAAACATTGTAAAATGTTGAAATCTGAAAATAGAAGAAGATGCTTTGATTTCTTATATTTTTCTGTAGATTTCAAACAACATATAATTGTGTTGTTTTCTTATTTTACCATTTGTTTTTTTGCAGAATGTGATACGGTATGCTGAAATGACTCAAGAAGTGATTATAGCTCATCCTGTTGGAGTCTTAGGTCTGAGGAGTGGGCAAGGAACTTGTATGGAGAAAATGTTCAGAGAGCGAAACAGCCATGAGGTGGCGTGTTTACATAAAATATATTATCAATTCTTTTATCATTCTGAATTCAACATTTTTTTTTAATTAAAAGTTTAATACTACTTATTTATTTACTTTTGGAAAACTGATGAAAGGGAATATATAATGACTAATAATAAAAGTAGAACTATTTGTACCTGACTTATTTAAATATCTTAAAATAAAATTTAATTTTATATAATTATTTATTTTTTACGAGATTATGATGAAATTTTTATGGTGAACTTATAAATTCAAATAATAGGTTGAAAAATTCTGTATGATACATTTAAGCTTGAAGTTAGTTTTTTACAAATTTCAAAATGCCTCTTGCATTTATTTACTGTGTCTGAGACTGAAATTCTTACAGCTATTGTTTACAGTTTTAGTTCAGATTTTCTTAATTTCACAGTAAGCTATGAAACTAAATATTTTCTGAAAACTAAAATATAAAGAATGTTATTTGAATCATGTTGATATTTTCTACTATATCAATTTCTTAATATTAAAACACAACTTCTTAACTTTATGTGTGTATTATTATGATGTATAAACTTATTTAAAAAAATGTTAAAATTATTTCCAATGATGAAACTTCTGATAAAGAGAAATTAGTTTCAAGTTAGATGTGTGAAGTTGGATTGTTTCCAAATTATATTCCTATTTTAGATCTGATAAATACATATAAAAATTTCAAATAACTTTTTGTAACGTATGTTTATTTTAATTTTGCATTTTAAAAGTTTAGAAGATTACAATAAATAATTCATGCATATTAATCAATCTTTCATTCAATCATGTTAGGTTCCTTTAAAAATTTCTTTAAATTCTACTTTATGTTCTTATTTAAAATAAATTTTTTCGTCTATATTTCGCATATTTTTTATTCCAAGCAATTCTTGAGAAATTTATTAAATAACTCAATAAGTAACAAATTGGTTGAATTGCTTTATATTTATTATAAGTCTCACTATATAAACAATATATTTTTTAAAGAAAATTTTTAAATTATTATCGAGTTCAGATAGGGAATGTGAATATTTTTTCTTGTGTAAAAAATTTTTTTTCAGTTTTGTTGACACATTGCCTTTTATTTAATGACAAATTGTAAAGGAATGAGAAACTATTAATATGAGTTTTATTTTATAAATTGAACTCGTCATTTTAATGATATTTTTTTGTAACCAATTTGAATTAAACAAATTTTGATTATTATAGATTCATCTACTAGAATATAAAGTCACGTATAGCAATTTGATTGAATTTATTGCTGATCGGCAAATACACAGGAATACTTTTGTACTCGATTGACTCAGAGGCATAATATTTTGCTTAGCTTTCATCAAGATTTTATAATTTATTTTGCCTTTACCATAATATTTTGGAAATATAGGAAAATATCTCTTATATTTGTATAAAATACTGAAATGGTATGAAGAAATAAAATACAGGTTGTAAAATTTATAATTTAACAGAGACAAATTCTTTTTCCTTTTTTTCATTTACAAATGCTTGATCCTTGCATTGTGAAATAGAATAAAAATGTTTTCAAATTTCAGATATGCTTAACATGTAAATTTGCAGTTTTTTCGTGTATTGTTGCTTTAAATTCAAACATTTATGAGTTCAAGTTTAAAGAAAACACAATGTAGAATTCAAGTTATATGAATGCAAAAAATGAACTTGAACATATTTCATTATTTTGCCTATTTTTGGCTGTATTAAATTTTTTTTCACCCCACCACCAGTTTAGCCCTTGTGGAGGATAAGAAATTACCATTGAGCAACAAACAAATCAACCCAAAGCAAGAGATCAGTAGGATGTGTGCATTTAAACTCAAAATTATAATATTATAACAACTTTTAAGTGATGGATTGTTTAAAGTTGTAATACTTTGAATCGACATCAGGAAATGTACAAAGGGCAAATTTTTATAGCTTTGTATAAATCAAATGCTATTAGAAAATATTAGTTTATTTTGAGTCATTTAGTCAACTATTTCATTTTATTTGTTCAACTATTATTGATGCCTAATAATTCAAATATTATACATATGATAGAAGAAGACTATATAGGAGCAACTTCATTGCTAATAAAAAAAATTCTCATTTTAAACTATGAGGTTTTCTAAATCTATTATTCGATAGAAATTGAAATTTGTTGTAAGTTTGAAATGACACTAAAATTTCTTACTGTGAATTTTTATTAAATAGTTTTTACAAAATTTTAATTGTATTAAGTTTTACAATACTAAACTTCAAAACTATTGGTTATAATATTAGCTTAAGGCATTTAATCATTTTTTCAGTTGTAGGAATATTCAGGAAGTAATGATAAATCACAAAGCATCATTTTAAAAATCTTATTCAATAATCTCATTTTTATTATGTAGTTCTGTTGTAGGCTTTAAAAAGCTTTCCCCTTCTTTACTTTTGTGTTATTGAAAGTCACACATTTCAGTTTTATTGATTTGTGGAACTTACAAAAATGTAACTGATCCAGCTAAGTATTTCTAGAATTCTGGATTTCTGCCTAAAATACTGAATTTCCCAATCTGATTTAGCTGTCCATATTTGCAAGTTTCATTTCTTGGAATTGTATCTTAACATTCTGAATGAACATTTAAATATTCAAATTTTATTAAAAAATTATTTAAAGTTAAAGTTGTATAAAGTTGGCACCTGACTTGATTTATTCTTGCAGGTACCAAAGTATATAAAAATCTTTCAGAAGTAATAACATAATTTTCATAAGGAATATTCATTTGAAATTTTATTACTTAAGCCTTTCATTTGTTGTAATTGCTTAGATACAAACAAAACGATTTCCAAAAATATCTGTGGGTTTGCTATCATAATTTAATTGTATTTTTTTAAATTTCATTATGTACTAGAGTTTCATAAAAACGGAATTTGAAATGTGTTAAATATTTAGTCTTTTATATTTGTCCCAATAGTTTTTGTCATTATCAATACATAATTAAATGAGAATTTTTTGATATATCATGTGTGTAGCTTTGAACACACAAATGAATAGAGTTCTTTTAGCCTAGAAGTATAACAATAATCCTTTAGATATTTCCAAGAATTGATAGTGTACATATATTAAATTTGTCCAGTAGTTTGAATGATATTCTATTTTTATTGATGCTTTTTTTGACTTGTCAAGAGTATTCATATTTCTAGATAGCATATAGAATTTTTTCCTTCATAATTTAGAGTGGTTGCTTAAATTAAAGTTTATAATAATAAAGGTGAAATAGTTCTTTTATAATCATAACGGTGATTTCAATAATATTTGTCAATTTGAATTTTTTTAAAATGGATTTTATTTTGATGTTTTTTTTTTTTTTTTTTTTTTTTTGTTTTGGCTTTAGTGTGTGAATTTCAGTGTAAAATATTTTTTTCAAACTCTATTTATTATTCATACAAAATATCTGTGAATGCAATTGAAACTTTTTGCTATTTTAATGTTGAAAGTAAGAAAATACTTGTTTAGTATTTTTAAATTCTTTTAATTTAGTTAATAAGTTTCCTCATTTTATGCTCTGTAGATAAATTGAAAATTTTTAAATTTATGGGGATATAACTTATGTGCATATTAATCATTTATATATTTATTATTTTTAATGAAAAAAATGCTTAATTATTATATATACACATATAGATAGATATATATTGCAAAATAAATACACTAAAGAACATGGCACAGAGAATTGCACATCTATCTAGTCTTGCACAAAGATGACTGGGCAAAATTTTCAATTTGAAATAGAAAATTTTGACTAAACATCCCTTACTAGAATTAATGTATAAAAGTTTAAAAAAAACAGTGACAGTGATATTTTAATATCGTAACAAAAAAAATGTATAAATCGAGTATTTTTTAAAAATTTTCCATTGTTTGCAGAATGTTGACTTTTTTAAATTCTTGTGCAAAATTGTATATTTTATAATTGAGCTAAATTAATATTTTTTCTAAAAGTGTATTAATCTTTCTAGTTAATTTATCTTTGCCTTTAAATAGAAAAATAAACATTGTAAAATGTTGAAATCTGAAATTAGAAAAAGATGCTTTGATTTCTTATATTTTTCTGTAGATTTCAAACAACATATAATTGTGTTGTTTTCTTATTTTACCATTTGTTTTTTTGCAGAATGTGATACGGTATGCTGAAATTACTCAAGAAGTGATTATAGCTCATTCTGTTGGAGTCTTAGGTCTGAAGAGTGGGCAAGGAACTTGTATGGAGAAAATGTTCAGAGAGCGAAACAGCCATGAGGTGGCGTGTTTACATAAAATATATTATCAATTATTTTATCATTCTGAATTCAACAGTTTTTTTTTAATTAAAAGTTTAATATTACTTGTTTATTCACTTAATGAAAACTGATGAAAGGGAATATATATTGACTAATAAAAGTAGAGCTATTTGTACCTGACTCATTTAAATATCTTAAAAGAAAATTTAATTTTATGTAATTAATTATTTTTTAAAAGATTATTATAAAATTTTTATGGTGAACTTATAAATTAAAATAATAGTTTGAAAAATTCTGTATGATACATTTAAGCTTGAATTTAGTCTTTTACAAATTTCAAAATGGCTTTTGCATTTATTTACTGTGTCTGTGACTGAAATTCTTTCAGCTATTGTTTACAGTTTTAGTTCAGATTTTCCCAGTTTCACAGTTAGCTATGAAACTAAATATTTTCTGAAATTTACAATATAAAGAATGTTATTTCAATCATGTTGATATTTTCTAATATATTAATTTCTTAATATTAAAACACAACTTCTTAACTTTATGTGTGTATTATTATGATTTATAAACTTATTTAAAAAATTGTTAAAATTATTTGCAATGATGAAATTCTGATAAAGAGAAATTAATTTCAAGTTAGATACGTGAAGTTGGATTGTTTCCAAATCATTTTCCTATTTTATATCTGATAAATACGTATCAAAAATTTTCTGAACTTTTTAGATCTGAACTTTTTGTTACATATGATTATTTCAATTTGGCATTTTAAAAGTTAATAAGATTACAATAAATAATCCATGTATATTAAGCAATCTGTCATTCAATCATGTTAAATTCCTTTAAAAATTTCATTAAATTCTACTTTATGTTCTTATTTAAAATTAATTTTTTCATCTATATTTCGCATATTTTTTATTCCAAGCATTTTTTGAGAAATTTAACTAAATAACTCACTTCAAGCATTAAATCTTTCAATAAGTAACAAATTGGTTTAGTTGCTTTATATTTATTATAAGTCGCGCTATATAAACAATTTATTTTTGAAAGAAAATTTTTAAATTATTATCAAGGTCTGATTGGGAAAGTCAATATTTTTTCTGGTGTAAAAAATTTTTTTTTCAGTTTTGTTGACACATTGCCTTTTATTTAATGACAATTTGTAAAGGAATGAGAAACTATTAATAGAGTTTAATTAATAAACGAGTCCAATTTATAAAATAAAATGAGTTTTATTTTATAAATTGGACTCGTTATTTTAATGATATTTTTTTGTAACCAATTTGAATTAAACAAATTTTTATTATCATAGATTCATCTACTAGAATATAAATTTGCCTATAGCAATTTGATTGTATTTCTTGCTGATCGGCAAATACACAGGAATACTTTTGTACAAGATTGACTCAGAGGCATAATATTTTGTTTAGCTTTTATTAAGATTTTATAATTTATTTTGCCTTTAACATAATATATTGGGAAATTGGGAAAATATCTCTTATATTTGTATAAAATACTGAAATGTTATGAATGATTAAAACACAGGTTGGAAAATTTATAATTTAACAGAGACAAATTCTTTTTTTAAATTTTCATTTACAAATGCTTGATCCTTGCATTGTGAAATAGAATAAAAATGCTTTCAAATTTCAGATATGCTTAATATGTAAATTTGCAGTTTTTTCGTGTATTGTTGCTTTAAATTTAAACATTTATGAGTTCAAGGTTAAAGAAAACACAAAGTAGAATTCAAGTTATACGAATGCAAAAAATTAACTTGAACATATTTCATTATTTTGCCTATTTTTGGCTGTATTCAATTTTTTTTCACCCCACCACCAGTTAAGCCCTTGTGGAGGATAAGAAATTACCATTGAGCTACAAACAAATCAACCCAAAGCAAGCTATCAGTAAGATGTGTACATTTAAACTCAAAACTATAATTTTATAACAACTTTGAAGTGATGGATTGTTAAAAGTTGTAATACTTTGAATAAACACCAGAAAATGTACAAAGTGCAAATTGATAGTGTAGAAATATTAAATTTCTCCAGTAGCTTGAATAATATTCTATTTTTATCGAATCATTTTTTTTTATTTTTCAAGAGTATTCATATTTCTATATAGCATGTAGAATTTTTTCCTTCATAATATAGGTTGGTTGCTTAAATTGAAGTTTATAATAATAAAGGGAAAATAGTTCTTTGATAATTGTAATGGTGATTTCAATAATATGTGTCAATTTGAATTTTTTTAAAATGGATTTTACTTTAATGTTTTTTATTTTTTTATTTT
The DNA here is from genome assembly GCA_030067965.1 of Latrodectus elegans. Taxonomy (NCBI): domain Eukaryota; kingdom Metazoa; phylum Arthropoda; class Arachnida; order Araneae; family Theridiidae; genus Latrodectus; species Latrodectus elegans. The sequence continues at coordinate 103,067,753 of CM057811.1, read as the reverse complement.
TTATTTTTAGTGTGTGAATTTCAGTGTAAAAGATTTTTTCATACTCTATTTTTTATTCAACCAAAATATCTTTGAATGCAATTGAAATGTTTTGCTATTTTTATGCTGAAAGTAAGAAAACGCTCATTTAGTATTTTTAAATTCTTTAATATAGTTAATAAATTTAAAATTTTATGTGGATATTAATTATGTGCATATTAATCGTTTATATTTTTATTTATATTTATGAAAAAAATCATTTTTAATTTTATTTGTAATTGGCAACAGTGTATTTTTGGCAACAGGTTATTTTTACTATAAGATTGAAAATAAGAAAACAAATAGTTTCTTTTTTTAGTATAGTAATTTCTTGTCAATACTGACTCTTTTGTTGAAAAGATAGGTGTTTAATAAGTAAGCATTTAAATTTAGTGGACAAATTTTTCTGGAATCTTGGCTCAAATACATTACATAATATGAAATTATGAACATAGAATTTTAAGAATCTAACTTGAGTTTTATAACATGTGCAGCTTCCTGGCTTTTAATTCGACAAGTCATTAGTTCAATCTCACCTTTAAATTCAATGTTTAGCATGGATTCTTAACCACTACAAAATGTTAATCTTTTTTTAGTTTTCTAATACAAAAAAATAACTGAGCAAACAAAACTCAATACAGGTTTATTTAGAGAATTACTACATTATAATTCTTTCGTTTTTGTAATTGGCAACATAGTCATACTTAGGCAAATTTAAATCATAATGTATAAAGGTCATTGAACTAGGGAATAATAAAGAAGTGTTTCAGTATTATTAAAGTTTTTTCAATTATAAGATGTTTTGCTACCAGATTTAAATAATAAAGTATGATTTATAAATATTACAAATATACTTGTCTGTTGAAGTCTTAATAGGATGGTTTAAAAAAGGGAATACATTGTAGTTGAAAGTTCTTTATTGAATAAATTTAAAGCTAAAATAAATATTTAATCCATTTACAACTGCTTTTAGAAAGGAGGCAAATAATATCATATATCCTTTCTCCTCATGCTAAAACCTAATTACATAATAAAATAAAATTAAAAAAATCTTTATCTGTACTTCAAATCTGCCATTAATTTAAATTCTCTGGGGAAATTCTGGCTGTGAAAATTACATTATAGTGTGTTTTCTGTTATATTCAATATGCATAATTTTATCGTGTTAAATGAGAAAATTTGCGGTTGTAAACCAGAAAAATGATATTTAGCCAATATATTTCAAATTAGTCTGATGACATTTTTTAGGTTTTGACCTTCCAAAATAATGTTATGAACTGATGTATGTGTCTAAATGTATATATATAGTGATAGCTTTTATAATATTTATAGCTAGCAATCCGAGGAATTTTATTTATTTATTTTTTGATGTAGAAAACCACTGTAAATTTTATTAAATTCTTATTTTTTTTTCATGCTTAATTTATCAAATTCCTTATTAACTATACGTCAAACATATAATTTTTTTTTTGTAATTACTCCATCCTAAAAGTTAGTTTTGCAACTGAAGGGCTGGCATTCTTAATACTTATTTTGATTGTAGGGAGGACTTGATAGCCATCTTCTATGTGTTAGTTTTTCAGAGTCCATTTCAAACTATAGACTCCAGGAATATTATGAAAGTGACCCAAAACAAGGAGATTCAAAAGGAAATCGAAAAATATCAGCAATTTTTAACTAAGATCATTTTAAACATTTGCAAGAAAGTTGAAGAAAAAGTATTCACTTTCTTTATTTCAGTATTTATAAACATACTGAATTTATATAGTATGTGTTTATACTTACAATGTGGTTTATATTAATTATAATAAAGTGTTTCAGATTTATTCAGAATTTCAGTGTATATTTTAAGTAATTTTAATATTGTTTTAGTTAATAAGGAATAACTACATTATTTATATATTTATTTACAAATAAATTATATTTCGAGTAAAAATTCTTTCAAATATCTTCATATATTAAATGTGCAAATATTTTTTAAAATGTTCTGAATTTGATAATTAATGGCTTTTTTATCCTAATATAGCTCAAATAATTTGAAATCAATTTGTAATATTTTTTGGGAGAACAAAATTCTACAAATGTATTTGAATTCCCATGAACAGCAAGTTCAAAGTTTAAAGAAGCAGCTTTTATCTAATGAGCATAGCAATGGTATTTTGGAAAAACAATTATTAAATGCTCAGAGAGAAGTTGAAAATTTCTCAAGCTGCATGTGAGTTTCAAAACTTCCATATAGTTTTTATCATTTACATAATTGACTATAGAGTAATTAGAAACTAGTATTATTAAGTTATCCAATTTATTTTTATAACCTTAACAAATGTTATCAGAATGTCTTTTCTAAGACATCTTATTGAAATTGGTCTTTTCTTTTCATTATTTTCCCATTTATAATTGTGAAAAGTTTAGTTTCTTATTACTTATGTTCTTAGGTTATAATACTTGGGTTCTTCTAGGTTAGGTAAATTCTTAGGTTAATACTATCACACTATTCACTGTTCCATACTAGTATAATAATGTAAGATGACTGTTATTTACAATTGCTCAGCTTAAATGTCAAATAATTCCAACTTTCATGCTTATTGTTTCAACATCTGAATTAAATTATATGTAGGTTGAATTCTTAAATACTCCATGTGTGTAAATATCTTCGTTACTCTTAAAATTTATTTTTACAAATTCTGGCAACCTTTAGAATTCTATTAAAAAATTGATAATAACTAATGAAAAAAAATTTTTTTAAATTTATTTTTTAACCAAAAATTATCAATTTTTTCCAAAATTTTACATTTTACTTTTTTTATTTCCATTGAAATGAATAAAAAAAATTCTATTATCAATTTTTGAAATATAAGGAAAAGTAATAATAGATAGATAAAGCATTTTGTGCAGAAACACTTATTTTAAATTGTAAATTTTTTATTATCAATGGTAATAAGGTTAATAGAAAAGTATTTGCTGCAATATTCTATGATATGAATGAATTTTTGTTTACATCCTTGATATAGAATAAATAATGAATCAAGTTATTTAAGTAAACTGCAATAACTTGCTATTATTTAAAATAAAACTAAATTTATCTATTTTAAAAGAATGTTTTGTTTCATTAAAAACTTTAAATCGTTAGAACCATATGAAAGATTATGAATTTTATTAAAGCCTTTTGATTATATCAAATATAAAGTAGATTCTTATTTTATTATGAAATTACAAAACTGCTGTTTGAAAGTGTTTAACAATTATTTAAATCAAGGTATTCTATAAGCAATAATTTGATAATGAAAAATTACATTGATGGTGGCTTAGCGAGTTATTGATAATTGTTTCCAAAACATTGGAAGTATCAGTAATGTAATTAAGATCTACTTAGTTATTTGCTGTTGCCTGGGAAATTGGGAAATATGTCAGTTATATTTATATAAAAGTAATAAACCAATTCAGCAAATTTTAGTGTACTGAATAATTAAAAGTTTAATCCATTTTACAGTTTTAGTTTACTTCAATTTTAAACTGCTCTCTTTTAAATACTTCTAATTTTTTCAGTTAGCATATGCATATTTTAGCTTGCAATATAAATTTAATAAGTTTGTAATAAACATTCTTGATATTACTTTAAAAATATGGTTTGTCTTAAAACGACAATTTTGCAAGCTTAAAGTAAATGATTAATTTAAAAATGAATTTACATGCATAAATCATTTTTGTAAATTATTTGAGTATGTTCAACTTCTTGAAAGGTAAATTAAAATGTAAAAATTTATTTATCTAGCCTTTATTTTTTTAAAATATCCATATTGAATCCATAATTATCAGCATCTTAAAAAAATTGATCTAGGAAGGAAATTTTAATGTATGATTATGAAGACAAAGTCAAAGAATTCAAGTTATTCTTCATTAATAGTGAATTGACTTTGCATTGGATTCATACTAATTTTATACACCAGTTATAAAATAATGCTAGTTCTCTGTTATAAATCAATTGCAAAGTTTTTCTTCAATGCATTTAAAAACTGAAAATAAAGAAGGATAAGAAGGAAAAGTACAGTAATTTGTATGAATATAATATCAAATTAAAATTGTTTTCCAATAATAATTGTTAATATGTTATCCATGAAACTTATACTTATTTTCATAGGTTATGAATATTTTTTAAAATTTTACTTTAATTGTAAGGATGAATTTTCATATTTTGATCATCATAAATTGTAATTCCTTTTGATTTGTTTTTAGGTAGAAGATAAAGATAGAATACTTCTGAATCAAAATCATGAGATGGAAAATATGAAGACTAAAATGCAAGAAGAATTAGCCCTTGAGAAAGATAAAATGTGAAAAATTATAGTAAGGGAATTAAAAAAAATTTCAGATAACATTATGATTAAGTCAAATATTGTAATTTAATGTTAACTGTCTTTTTCTTTAAAAATTGCAAAATAATTAAATTACCCATCTTCATTTATTTAAACAAAAAGTTTTTTTCTTAACTAGAAATTATCAGAGTGCAATTGTTAATTTGGCAAGTAAATTAGGATGCCTTGCTTAACTTATTCTTTATAAAAAAGCTTCTAAAAATTTATTATTAATAAGTTTAATATAAAACTGTAATTTATCTCAACTGAAATGGTTCTTTTAGTGTGTAAGTATTCATGTATAAATTATTAAAAAATAATTTTATCTTCCCTATAAAATGACAGTTTATCTCTTACTAAACAAATAACTATTCATATTATTTTTCCCTAGTTTATTGTCAAAAATATTTAATTTTTTGTTAAAAAATATAATTTAGAGTGTTTTTTCATTTGCTACAGTGTAAGTGAAACATAATAAATTCTTTTTACTTTTTAAATAAAAGAATTTTTATTGTAATTCATAATTTAAGGAATAAATAAATAAAACAATTTTATTGTATTCCTTAAACTGTAAATTATGACTATGTTTGAAATAAATGCAATGATATTTTAATGAATTTTAGTTTCTATTTTTAGACAAAGGTAGTGATGGCACATAATTTTCTTTTTGGTTTAAATAGTAAAATATGTATGATTAACTAATGAAAAATGTTATGCTATTTTTTCACTAAAAGAATTGTAATGAAAAATGTTAAATTTTGTTCAATTTTTAAAAATTTTATTACTAAATTATTTTTTGATTAATATAATTGATAACATTACAATTTTTAATGTTCTTTTATAATGATATTTTTTAGTTTTATTCACCTAATTCGTTTATCAGAATGCTTGTTTTAAAAATAACAATTTCATTGTTTTGGGACTATATGAATTCAATTTTTCACAAAATATTTTAAATAAAGCTTTGTTATATTTTTTTATAGAGGAAATATGATTCGTTGAAAAACAAGTAGAACTTGAAAGCAGAATGTGTTTCACAGATTAAAAATTTAGGCAGCTTAAAGACATTTTAAATGCTGATGATTGGAGATACTTAGGTGATATAAATTCATATGCATCAATCACTGCAGGCACATTTGAATTAACAGTACAGCAAACAAGGTCAAAGAAAAATTCCTCTCATAGTGAATATTCTTCAACTGAACTAAAACTGCCAAAATAAAGATCAGTCCTTTGTGAGATTTGTTTCATTAGAGTATTGTTTTCCAAGTTTTCATTTACTTGATGGGTTGCTTAAAGTAAGTACCCTTTTATTTGTGGATTTATATATAACGTTAAATATGCTGATATAATATATATTGTAAAGAAAAATATGCTGATATAAAAAATTGAGTTTTTACTCTTTTTTTTATATATGACCTATTTAACAATTTTTCACATTTGTAAAGTTCTTGCTTAAAGTTTACAACATATAACTATACTTATTATATTAATACTTTGTAAGCTAAACTGCAAATATTTTTTTATGAAAATGTGATCTTCCTTATTTCCTATTTAATGACTTGTTTTCTCAGTAGTTCATTAAAGTTCATAATTTTGCAAGCAAAATAGTTGTTAAAAATTATTAGTTTCTTAAATAATTGTGATTCATATTTTAGTGGTTTGAAAATATGTATTCCAACCAAAAAGAATTTTCCTATTTCTGCCATCCAGTTAATCTTTTGTTGATATTTTTAATTTTTGTATTATTAAAAATGTCCTTAATAGACATTTATGATTTTTACTCAGAAAAAAAAAACCATACCATTATTGAAAATAATTTGAATGTTAATTGTATTCTTTGTTAGAAAATGAAACATTTTAATCAAAATTTCAACAGTCTGATGCTTTTTTAACTAAAGTTAATATCAAGTAAACTTCTAAGGACAGTGGAGAAAGGTTTTAAGAATATGTGGGTGGCAGTCTCACAATTTTGAATAAGCAGGTGTTATAAGGATAAGCAGAGAAACAACATACATATTTATTATAGCGAACAAAACATTAACTGTTGTTTTAAATGTTTATTAGATATTCACTTTATTAATAGAAGCTGATAAATTAAAACTTGGTGTAAATCAATAATCAAACATTAACGAAAAAGTGACAAATTTTGTTCATTAGTAACAAACATAAAATAATTAACATTGTAAAATTTAGGTTAAAATTTAAATGTAGGACAAATTAAAAAAATCATTTAAAAATAAAATTTCTTGTCATTATTTTAAAATAAATTAGTTTAATTACTTATAGATTGTGGCGTACTTAATAACAGTCTAAAGCAATGGCTATTAAATATAACAGTTTACATTACTGAATACCAAGAGTGTATTTCAAGAACAAAATACTGAACCAACAAGCATGAATCTTTAAATTTGCAACTTTTGAGCATTTGATATTAATTTTTAATCTAATGGATTAATAATGTGATTTTAATACAGTAACATAAAAACACAAAATTAATATTTTTACAAAGTTGTAATTGTGTTACCAAAGCAAAAAATGGGATAGGGATGTGCTGGACAAGCAAAGCTGAAAAATGAAGCTAACAAAAATAACAATTTGAAATATATGTTGTTTTTTCCAATCCCTGTGATCAGCAAAGCTAGATCAGGTCCATGAGTCCATTCACCCTAAAAAAGTTGGTGAATTTATTCATAGGTGGGTTAAGAGATAGCTTCTATGGTCAAGAACCTGCAGCACCGGTGACAGAAGTCTGACTTAGCTCAGGAGCCTACAAATTTTAGCTGGACACAATGGAGTGGCCTTCACATCTTGGGTGACCCTCCCAGGAGAATACACTCCCAACGTATTTCGCCCACTCCGCCCAGTGGCATCCTCTCGTCACAATGAGGCAGCCTGTAGGACTTGAAGAGGATTTAAAATAAATGAAAATATAATAAAAATATTATGCAATTCCATTATTTTACTAGGAATTTAAGCACTAAATATATAATTTGTATTTGAATAATAGAAAATACAGATTTAGATCTGCATCTGTATCTTTTCACTGGATCCAAAATTAACAAATTTTTTTTTTAAATTTTTATGCTTTACAATCAATATAAATAATGCAAATAGTTTTCAGCTTAAGAAATTTAGTTTTTTTTTTTTTAAGAATAACACACTATTTATAAATTATTTAAATGTAGTCTCTTGAGGGAACAATAAATTAATGCAATTTCCCAAAATTTTTACGTTGGTAAAAAGCTTTCCCATTCCTAATAACTAAAATGCATTGTTAATTAAATTTCATACCATATCTCCAGTTTAAATAGTTTTTATAATATTGTTATTTATTTATATTGTTTTAGTCACTTGAGTTTGTTTTCACCCTTAGTAACTTATTCCACTTTATTAGACTTAGTTAGTGGCTGAAAGCAGAATGTTCCATCCAGCTTACAATTGTAAAATGATTTTCATTCGCTCTTTGCTAAGGAAAATAAGCCTCCAAGTTCTTAAAGGATTGTATTTCAAATTTTTATTTGAACAATTTTACATAATTTGAAGTTTATTTTTACTGTCCCAAATCAACTTTCATTTACAAAAATTTATAAATAATGGGATGATACCTTTTCTTTTTGAAAAGTAAATTTAGTGAACTTGTTAATTTGTGCTTTAATTCTCAATAAAAGTTTGTATTTATGTTTGCTTTTATTTTAAATTGTTTAATTTTGTATCATCTCTTATTTTAATTAACCATTAATAAATAACTTAAAATTAATTACGGCACAAGTAAGCACTTTATTTTAATGGAGGAATGGAGAAGAATGTTTCCTTATTTTTTCTTTATTCTTTAAACATAAACTAACTTAATACAATTAATGGATTTGTTTAAACTAAGAATTTAAATTTGTAAAGTTGTTTTCCATGTCAAAATTTTAAAGCCTGATTATAATTAAGCTTTGATTAAAATTTCTGGTACAATAAAATGCAAGCTATGAAACTTTAAAAAAATGCAATTTTAAAAAATTATAAAATGAATGAATGGAAGGCATAAACAATTGAATATCAAATAGTTAAATTATTCGTCTTGAATCCCAGAAAAGTTAATTTTTAATTTACTTAATAAATTCCTAAATTAAGGGTTTTCTATTTGCTTTTAGGTTCATAAAATCAAATATCAAAAGAAATTTTAAAAATTGCTAATCATGAAATAATTGCAGCTAACATAAATATATAGAGTGAATGAACAAAAGTAACTTGTATAGTTAATTGATTCACTCCATGTTATTACTTTTAAAGTAGTACATTGTTTAATAATCACTACAATATTTAAGAGAACTTTGTAATTGTAACAAAGATCATACAAAATAATGACAATTGTTTAGCAAGAAATTCACTCCACTTTGTAATATTAATAAAATAAAGAATGTTAGACAGTAAGTTAATTATAAGAAATATTGAGCTATGGAAGTAGCTTCTTGTATGAAGGTATATGAATGTATGAAATTATTTAGGATTTGTGTCTATACAGTTTAATAAAATATTGGATTTACAGAAATTTTAAGAACTTTGTATAGCTTATTAAAAAAAGTTTAGTATTAAAAAATGGCTTAATTTTTTTTTTATAGTTAACATTTTTTTCTAAATATTTGATAGATTCACAGAGTTGGAGAATATTTGAGTTTAAATTAATTGAAAGAGAATTTTTTTTTCTGGAAACAATCGCAAGGTTTTATTGATAAAAGTGATTTATACAAAAGAAGATTCCTTATTGAAGAATTTTAAGGAAAGATATAGAATGATCTGAGAAAGCTATGTTTATGTATTAAAAACTTATTATTTTTCTCTTGGGTAAGCTTCTGATTATATTTAAAATTAAATAATGTTTATAAATTTATTTGAAGAAAAATATTTTTAACCTTATAATATGTATGAGCAAAAATATACATTAAAATTTACTAAATAAGTTTCTTATTGTTTCTGTTGCCTTGTGTATTTCAACAGAATTTTTTGGTCAATTTTAGTTGTACCAAATACTAAATAGTTAACCAAAAAGAGTAATAATTAATTTTAATATTTTAAAATTTTTTATTGCTAAAACTGAAGGAATTTTTTGTCCAATTCTTTTGTCTTCTTTAATTTTCCTAAAACCTGCAAACAGAAGTAATAGGAATTTTGAATTATAGTGAATATGTGACACTAATCTCTTGTCATTGTATTCATTGCACTGTTCAATTGTTAAGATTTTTTTTAATCGGAAATTTTTTTAAATTCGTTTTTTTGTTGTTTGTTGCAAATCAGTTAGGCATTAAGTAAATTGGAAGTCAATGATGTGACAAACAAAGATGCTTTTAAGAATGTCCTTAATCATCAAGAGTAAAATTCTCTAGGAGATGTAGAGACTAAAGGATTCAAATTAATTGAATTTTTTAAAACTTTTATTCAAATTTATTTTAAGAATATTTTATTTAAAATATTTATTGATGTGAGAATCATTCATTTTGATTTGAATATTATTTAGAAGGAGATATAATGTTTACAGGGGAATGCCATCTGCTGGACATTGAGCAGTAGTCTTTAATTATGTCGAAAAATTATGCTAAGAATCGCCACCTGCTACTTATAATATGTGATAAAGCTTTGATATGCTTTTTAAATTTTCATGATTTTTACTTAAATTTGCTATTTTTTCTAAAGTTAAATGACAGGTATTTTAATTATATGTATTTAAAGAGGAGTTATAGTATAGCCTTAAAAAATTATAGCTTGTCAGATATCCAAGTTTTCAAAAACTAATTTAAAATATTCGAAAAAAATGCACCATTTCTAAATAATTTTCTTTTAATTGTTTTAAAAAGTTAGCCCTATAATTTTATAAAGCACTAGAAAATATTTCCTCCTACTTCTTTTAGACATCACAGGTAGTTAACTGTTTTTGCTGTTTATAAGGTATATGAAACTAAAAAGTTTTTCGAAATTCCTTACTTGTAAGATATACAAGCAAAATCAGATGGTATTAACACTTGTGTTGTTGAATTTTGACTGGCTGTGCAGCTGAAACTTTTCAACTATGACAGCATTTGTTAAAGTTAAGAGGTGACGATTATAATTTTCTTAAGCTCTGCATTTTCTATTTGAAGTTAATAAATAGCAAAGAAATAATTATTTTAATACCTATTCACATTATTTAAGGAAATATATTTTTTTGCTGTGTTATAGTTTGGAATAAAATCACTGTCTTCAATATAAAGCTCACTGTTGACCGTGGCTTTAAATAAAGTTATATCTAGAGGAATGTGTTAGGAGGTATGTTAAATTATCGGCAATCGCATATGTTGGCTAATTTAAAAAATCTCCTCTCACCTTCCTCTAGATATTGATATATTGTCATAGTGGAAGAAAAAAAGACAAATTGAAATATATAGCTATTAGGTAATTTTTGCTTAAAGTTTATACAGCACAATGGAATAACAAATAACATTTTAGTATTTTCAACCAACACACTTAGTAATTTATTCAGAAAAAAAGACATTATTATCAAAACTTAGTCTGGTATCTGGCACTCCTTCCTTTAAAGTCCAACTCAGAAAATCCATACTTGCAAACACTTTTGTAAAGCTAATGCAGGCTCCTTGATGTAGAATGGCATTGAGAAGAAAGTTTAAATTTGAATGTCGAACTTGACAATGGTTAAAAATGTGTGGCTCTTTTTAATAGATTATTTTGGCAAAAATAGTTAGCTGAAAACATATATAATACTTTAACTATTTGTGCTGTTAATACTTAAAAAAGTTCATCAATCAAACATCTCAGTGCCTCTACATAGTGGATTGATAAGACTCACTTGATCGTTCTTGATTTTCCTTTTTCTGTTCGATAGAGAAGCATTCGTAAACTTTCATAGACCAGTAAATTCATAATTTAAATTCCGCTGACCACTAATAGGTTTTTTATGTCTTTATTGTATTTAGAGACAAAATTTGATATTGGAATACATAAAATGTACCTAATTAATAAAATGAAAGTATTAATTATTACTTAATTATGAAGACAATTCATAATTAATAAACAATAATAAAGTAAGCAAAAATTTAAAAGAAAAAACAACTAAATAATAATTTAAGTACAAGTTTTAGCATTAAACATTTTTTCCTTTTCATATAAACAAGTCATTGAATCAGAATTTTCATCCCCTATTCTCTAAGAAAAGGTTACTCACTTTTTTTTGGAAAGTCAAAACTGAGATCTTGATAAAGATGAATCAATTTTAAATTTGAGAGTTCCGTCGGACAATAGGTTGATGAGACCTTCTTATAGATGCCTGCTTAAATTATTATCCTGAGTTTCGCTGTAAACAGATCTATTATTTACATATTACAATATACTAGAACTCCTTAATAGCTTAATTTACATATTGAATGCTGAGCAATGGCTAAGTTGTTAGCATCCCAGAATCCTGAGCTGTGGGTACCATGTTCGAATCCTGGTTTGGGCATGGATTTTACCTTCTCTTTCTTTATATTGAACACAATGCTTCTGTAAGCCCATCCTTAACTGTTTCAACTTATTTACATACAGGAGAGTGAAACAATTGAAGAGTGTGAAATGCGAGAAAAAGACCAAACATGATAACTAAAACAATGCAGAGTCAAACAAAATTAACGAATTTAGGTGCAGTGTTCCACGTACATTCCTCAGCAAATTACTTTTACAAGTAATTTCTTATCCTAAATAATGTATCATAAATGTTACATTTTATGCAGAAAATCCTAAATGATACATAAAATCTTAAGAGATGCATTTTCTAATCTCATTTGGTAAAAACTCCCACGAGAAAAACTTGCTTAGCCAAAAACTTAAGTATAGATTCGTTTAGTCAATTATGTCACAATAGCGATGTAATTTGATGAAATAATTAGGATGCATTGAAATTATCATGATTTTGCCGAATTTAAACATAACTTAAGAAAAGAAAAGCTGAGACTTGTCATAAATTATGACAATTTTTATGTCATAATTTATGACAAGTCATTTGAATATATTGATTGTATCACAAATAATTATTTTTAGTATTAAGGAGTGCAATCATGTAAAAAGATTAATTGTTATTAAAATTCACAGGTTTTCAGTTTGGAATCTTATTCGGTGAATTATTTTTCATTGCCCCAAAATGAAGAAGGACGCTTTCAATTTTATATAGGGCTGTTGTCCTGAAATGCTAATAAATGCTTATTGGCAGAAATATTTATGTCTAGTTAGAAGATTGATTTGCAGCAAATGGAAAGTGGGGAATTCTTCAAAACAGCTTTATTGCATCTATTGCATATGTATAGATTGCTCTTTCTGTAAACAAGGTATGATACAACAGAGACAGTTGTAAATAATTAAAATCCAAATTTTAGGAAAACACTGCATTTCTTTTTCTTATCATTTACATTTTTAACGTTTTTCACTTTACAAGCAGTGTTAATTAAATTCTCGCAAAATTTCATTTTTAATCATATACTTCGCCTTGTTTCATTTGCCAGACATCAAATTCCAATGTTTTAATTTTTATTATTCATGTTTACTTTAAATATTTCTAATAAACATTTTCAATCAGTATAAATGAATTAATTTGCTGATATAAACTTTATATGTGAAATCAAATATTATTTTTGATTTAAAAATGTTATATTCTTAAATCAAAATTATTTAATGTTATTCGTTATCAAAAATACCATATTTGATTTTCAGTTTTATTGGCTTTCAACCAATCAGAATGTTGTTGTTGTCTTGTTCTAGCTAGGCTGGTGATATGGGGTGCGCTGCTCCACTTTTCTAACTGAACCGTAATTTGATGTGGAGTCCGACTTCATCAGTACGCATATGCCATAGGTACCCATTTATAGGCTAGGCAACCAATCACAACCTATTCATATAAGGAAAGGACAAAGACAAGAGAGAGAGAGTATATCCAAGCCCAAACTGGGATTCGAACCCACAACCTCCCAATCTGCAGTTTACGCTGACCACTAGACAGGATTGGCGGCAGTCAGAACTTTGTGAAAAATATTTTGACTCCTGAAAGCTCAAAATGCCAATATATGTTTTTACATGTTGAGCACTTTTACATAAATTGTTTCTTGATTGTATTTTATTATTTTACAGTAGATTATTTTTTTTTTTATTGTACAGTAGAAAATTATTTAAGAATATGAAAAATCATGCGTTATATTTTATTCTGAAGTCTTGTTTAAAATATTTTTGATTTAAGATGGTCGATGCCTGCCTGAGTAATTAGCGTTTCCGACTCCTAAGCTATTTGTTCCAGCATGGATGTTTCTTTTTCTCTGTGTTTCGCTTTCCTTTTTGCTGAGGTGCTTATTTTGATGTGGGTAATGATATTCGCCTCTGTGATTTGATTCACCGGTTCCCACCGAGTAACGATAAATAAGTAGCAGTTTCCAGCTTTGTTGTGATGAAGGGTCAATCACCCAGTGACCATCATTAGGGAAAAAACTTTATAATTAAAATTTCAAAATGAGAAAGGATTGATAACTCTAAATCTGTTTAGAAAAATATTTTACTTATAAAAAATGTTTTAAAAATAATTCATGATGAAAAAAAAAGTTCCAATTTCGAAGCTTTATTGAATTTTTAAAAAAAATTGCTGTAAATTTCTTAAAAATAAATGTATTTTACTTTTATAACAACTGGTTGAGAACGTATCAATGAGAAATATAAGATTAATTGACAAACCATAAGATATTAATTTTAAAAATCTTTTTAAGTTTATGTATAACTTGTAATTTTTGATAATATATTAATTTAATAAAAAAAATTAAAAATATATATTCAGTAACATTATTTGCATTACTTGCTAAATCACATACTATTATCGATTCCATTCTATTTGTCAGACGACGAGTGAGTAGCTTAGGTGAGGAAGGCAGAATACCTATAAATTTACTAATATTTAAAGATTTATTTACAAATAGGATTATTTACAGGCATCTCCATCATAGTGAGTTCCTTCTCATACTCTCCCTCTCTCAATTACTTATATATATATCTCTCAACATGATATATTAAGTGCTGCCACCTGATGACCACTCATTTTCTTAAGTAATATTAGAGCTTGATGTTAACAATACAGTTTGGAGTAAAAAAATGTTACATTATAAATTTAAATTATTTGGTATACATGTCAATTCTTTGATGGAAAATGTTCTTTAATTTCAATCCAAATTTAGTGTAAGTTTAAATTCAAAGCATTTTACTTGCTTTAAGTGAACGGTATGTTCAGCATTAATGTTGTTCCAATGATCTGTTTATTTTTAAAATCAGAAGCTGATAAATTCGTCATAACTTTTTCTAATTTTGAAATTAATTGAAAATAAAAATAATAAATAAATAAAAACAATTTGCATGCAATGCAAAAATCAACCAGGGCACTGCAAACACATGTGTTTGGTGTAGGAATCGAATGCACAAATTGCTTACTTTAATGCTTAAGTGTTAACCGTTTAGCTACCAGCTTTCTTTAATGTAGAATAATTGAGTCAGAAAATTATATTTTTTTTTGGCAACATACGGTTGGTTTAGTTCATTCATTAAAATAGGAGAATTGGGATCTATATTTTTTGTTTCAGTAGTATATCATTTTAATTTTAAATTAGTTTCATAATAGATTTTAAGCTTTGAAACGAATTTAAATTGCCCCTCCTTTAATAAGAATTATGTGAAATTTTCGTTTAAAACAGCTGAATGTGGTCCACAACATTTTCACTAATTATTCAATGATTACGAATGTTTCAATTATCAAAAAGCTGAATTGCACTTCTAAATTTTGTAAATATTTAAGTCACATTGTCAATTTTCAATAATCGTTCAAACACTGGTAATCGATTTTCCTTAACGATAATAATATAAAAAATCAGTTTATTTATTTATTGCAAATATTTGAATGATAATTTATAGTTTCCTTCACGTTTCTCAATTAAACGTAATTCTCAAATTCTTCATAAAATTCAAATTAGAATTTTCGACATACAAGCCTACAAGTATTAAATATTTTACAAAAATGAAAATTGTGATATTGGCCTTTAAAAAAGATCTAGTTTCTTAAGTTACAATGGTATTTCGATGGGAACTTTTGTTTTATAGTGAATTCTGAACTATCATATTTGAAAATAACTTTAAGCGATTGAATTTTCAAGCAGTTTGTTCAGCCATCAGCTCAGACATTTAGAGCCAACTGTGAAAAGTTAGATTAGAGATGAAATCCTCAAACGAAGCGGCCATCTCACCGTGGTTTGGTGGTTCAGCAGCGCTCATCAGGACGAAAAGTTCTGGACTTAATTCTAGTCACTGCGCGACATCGGGCGATGGATGTGGCAAATTCTGTCAGTTGAATGCACGCCTATCGAGCATGTTTCGCGGTAGTTTGGTTGGTTAGGGGATCGTTTTCCTCATCGGAAGTTAGTGAGTTCGCATCCCATCTTAACCGAAGATGCGTCGTATTTGCTAAAGGCAGCTGGGTCTCGTTAAATATGTTATGTTCGCAATGCCCTCCAGGTAAAATTATCTATCTGGTGGTGTCAGAATCAAGTATTGGGTGTCTACTGCTTGGTCCCTGCTTCAATATCAAAAAGGCTCCACCCGGCTGCTTTTATCTAACTGGTAGAGTAAGGTTAGGAATAGGGAAGCTTGCTGCTGCAGTCTATCGAGCTGTGTGTCATGTTGTAAAGGAGGGAGAAACTAGTTTTCCTGCAATAAACCTGGTTTATTCCCTTGGGAATTCTGAAAAAGAAGTTTCAAATATTTCTTAATATAAAAATTCAATTATTTTTATGTGATTTCTCTACTATTAGCTACGGTAATAGAAATATGTAATATAATTGAGTAAATTAAAGTAATAGGTTTTCCAGGAAAAGAAAACAGTTTCGCCTTTTAGAATTACTTCAAAAACTAATGTTGAGGAAATATTTATTTTTCTTTTGCAGTACGAATTTATAACAACAGAAACATGGAAATGTCAATACTTATTCTGACGGTCATGAGAAATATATCTCGTATAAATATATTTAATATTAATTTATTCTTTTTATTGTTTTAGCTAGTATTTTTGCTTTTCTCTGTACGAAACTAATTAATTATTGTACTGGAGGACAGAACAGATATTTTTTGTATGTGTGTTGGCATAATTTATTTTACTTCACTTCATGGTAAAGGCTAGTCAATCCAATTAACAAAAGATGACCGGTTGCTTTTATTCCCAAATTTCCTGAGTAAATTCCCGTGAATTTTATATCTCTAGCGTGTGTTGCGTCAATTAATATTGTTTCGAAATTATAAAGTGCTTTGGCTGTGTTTAACGGTTTTTCTGTTAGAAATAGTCAGACGGATTGCAATAAAAAGAAATTTTAACATTATTTTTTTTTAAAGAAAATAATGCCTGTTGAAAACTAGTATTGTTTAAAAGGATCCAGAAAGGTTTCATTCAGTTGAATGAATTACAATAATTAAAATTACAAAACATCGATTGAGCTGGGAAGATCTCTCTTTCATAACAAACCCAACCGAAAACGGATCCAACGGAAAACGGTGTGAACACACACACTGATCTGGCGATTGATGTTTTGTCTAACAAATAACAATAGGCGTAACAGATATGGGAAATAAAGGAGTGGCGTTGGGCAACTGATTTTGCTTTCAATTTCAAACGTGAACAATTATGGATGTCGAAATATAGAAAAGTAAATACAGCATCTTACATGAAATCCTCTAAGAAGAATTAAATAAAAGGCTAATTTCTAGCTTGTGTTTAAATACCTCTGTTACTACAATTACAAACTTGGTGATGCTGTGTGGAAGAATGGGGTTGTTTTTAGAAGCCAATTTGAATTCACATAAAGATAGGCTTTTGTTGGGAAGTAGGGGAACGTGCATGATTTATAAATACTTTTCAATTATATTTCTCATTCATTATAAATTGTCTGTTAAAGCTTAATTTATTAAAAATTAAAATATTCCAAATATATTCTCATTGTTTTGTACATTTATCTTGAAGATTTAAACACATATGATATGAAATTACTGTTTAATAGTTGAATAATATTTCATTCACAATTTAAGAAACAAAATGTTTTAAGAAATGAATTCATAATGCATTAATTTTTCTATTTTTAATGTAACGATTTCTTGACTTGGATCTTTCTCTGTGTGTATATATATATATATATATATATATATATATATGTATATATATATATATATATATATATATATATATATATATATATATATATATATATATATATATATATATATATATATATATATATATATATATATATATATATATATATATATATATATATATATATATATATATATATATATATATATATATATGTTATATATATATATATATGTTATATATATATATATGTTATATATATATATATGTTATAAAAATTAAAATATTCCAAATATATTCTCATTGTTTTGTACATTTATCTTGAAGATTTAAACACATATGATATGAAATTACTGTTTAATAGTTGAATAATATTTCATTCACAGTTTAAGAAACAAAATGTTTTAAGAAATGAATTCATAATGCATTAATTTTTCTATTTTTAATGTAACGATTTCTTGACTTGGATCTTTCTCTGTGTGTATATATATATATATATATATATATATATATATGTATATATATATATATATATATATATATATATATATATATATGTATATATAATCAGAAAATTAGAAAATGTATAAAAAAAATTAAAAAAATAAATGATTAATATCTTAATTATGAGATAAGATACTTAAAAATTACCGTTTAATATAATATTAAATACTTACTATTCTGAGATTGATATGTCCTGGACATATTTTTTAATTTACGGGAAGTGATTGAATTCACTACTAAGACCATAATAGAAATTCCTTGATGATTTTGATAAATTCATTAGATTCACATAGATGAATTCATCACAGATGTTTTTGCTTAAACAATTATTTTTCTGATCAATAACGTATTTCTTTGTGTATAAGTAAATCACCGTGAGAGATGTCGTTAGAAATCTTAAAGTGAATGTTTTAAGTTTGTTGTAGCTAGATAATAGAGAATGACGTTCCTGTCAGACTTATTTCGCTGTGTGTGTGATGGGAAAAATTAGAAGAGAACCTGCTACCCAGGATTCACCTCGGCGTAGTGGGGGAATATCGCTATTTGGAGCATAAGATTCATAGTTCAATACCAGTCTCTGACGGTTGCGCTTTCCTGCTTCCGCTTTCATGCATGTCTGTCGAGGGAATTTTCCCGGTTTCCTTCATTTCAACACGTAAATATGGTGCACAATTTATGAAAAGTCCTTTCTAGAAACAAAACCTTGTATATGAAAACGGCCTTCCGTGGTGCTTGACTGCCCGCTATTCAGTGTCAAAAGAAGCTTATCCGCAATATTTTTTAACGAAATTCAAAATTACAGGGTGGTAGATTTCAATTTTAAGAAATGAGTAGCCAGAAATATAATTCATAAATTTATGATTAAACAATTTTTAACTATATAATTTTGTCTCACCATAGCGTAATGATACGACCGCGCTTTTCAGAGCGAAAGGTCACCATTGGATGCCAGGGTCATTACGGGGCAGTTGTCCCGAGCCCCGACAACAGAGGGCTCCCATATCAAATAAAAAGTGCATTTTATGTTTTCAATCAAATATAATCATCTGCCAAACGAATAAAAAGTTGATTGTTGTGAAATATAGGGGGGAGGGTGCCCAAATTAGTTTTGCTCCGAGTCCCCAATTAAGACCTTAGTTAGAACCAAACCAAGATGAACAAAAAAAGAATGAGCCTTCCTACTATTTCTTCCTCCTTTCTAGACTCACGACCACCGGAGGGGGGGGGGTGCTTGAGAAGTTTCCGCTTTTCTCCCATGTACTACGGGTACATTTTTAAAATCTACGAAAAGTCACCCCAGAAGGCAACATACGTGGTAGCCTCTAAAATACCTTGCTACAGGTACGTTAAATTGGTCAGTACGCGGTATTAAAACTATAAAAGTATAAATAAATAAAGAAGAGTTAAAATTCGGCAAAAAGCTTATGTCAGTGTATAAATATATATATACTACTGGCCATTAAAACTGCTACACTAAGAAGGCGACATGCTACAGACGTGAAATTTATACGAAAGGAAGAAGGTGCTGTGATATGCATATGATTAGCTTTTCAGCGCATTCAGACGAAGCAGGCGTCAATAGCGACAGCTACATTGTGTTTAAATGAGGAAATTGTTCAGCCGGTTCCTCATACACAAATTGCATTTGAACGTTGTTGTCTGGTGAAAAGTTGTTGATGATGCCTCGTGTAAGAAGGAGAAATGCGTACCAGCGCGTTTCCGACTTTGATAAAGGTCGAATTGTAGCGTACCGGGATTGCGGTTTATCTTACCGCAGTATTGCTGCTCGCTACGGTCGAGATCCAATGACTGTTAGCAGAATATGGAATCGATGGGTTCAGGACGGTAATACGGAACGTCATGCGGGATCTCAACGGCCACCTATCACTAGCAGCCGAGAAGACAGGCATATTATCCGCATGGCCGTAATGGATCGTGCAACCACGTCACGAGCCATGAGTCAAGAAACGGGGTCGTTTGGAAGACAACAAGTGTCTGCACGAACAGTTCGACGACGTTTGCAGCAGCATGGACTCTCAGCTTGGAGACCATGGCTGCGGCTTCCCTTGACGCTGCGTCATAGACAAGAGCGGCTTCAATTGTGTGATCAACGACGAATCTGGGCGCACGAATGACGAGACGTAATCTTTTCAGATGAATCCAGGTTCTGTGTACAGCATCATGATGGTCGCATCCGTGTTTGGCGGCATCGTGGTGAACGCGCACAGGCAGCGTGCATTCGTCATCGTCATACTGGCCCATCACCTGGCGTGATGGTATGGGGTGCCATTGGATATACGTCTCCGTCACCTCTTATTCGCATTGACGGTGCTTTGAATAGTGCACGTTACATTTCTGGTGTGTTACGACCCGTGGCTCTACCCTTTATTCGAGTCCTGCGAAACCCTACGTTTCAGCAGGATAATGCCCGACCGCAGGTTGCCGGTATTGTACGGACCTTCCTTGATACGGAACATGTTCGGCTGTTGCCCTGGCCAGCACGTTCTCCAGATCTTTCACCAATAGAAAACGTCTGGTCAATGGTTGCCGAACGACTGGCTCGTCACCAAACCCCAGTCACTACGGTTGATAAACTGTGGCACCGTGTTGAAGCTGCATGGGCATCTGTTCCTGTACATGCAATCCAATCTCTGTTTGACTCAATGCCCAGGCGTATAACTGCAGTTATTACTGCCAGAGGTGGTTGTTCTGGATACTGATTTCTCAGGAGTTATCCAGCCAAATTTTTTGAAAATTTAATCACTTGTTATTTCTAGTATAATATATTTGTCCAATAAATATAATTTTGTTATCTGCATTTTTTCCTGGTATGGCAATTTTAATGGCCAGTAGTGTATATATAATTTTAAATTCCACCATTTTATACAGGAGTAGAAAGAAAATGAAACCACCATTTTTAAGTCATTATAATGTCACAGAATGCTACTGTGAAATTCGTTGAATAGATTTGATATCACAATGTGGGCAACCTAATCACTCACGTCTTTGATTATAAATATTGCAATTTAAGACGTGTTTTAATCAATATGTATTATATATATATAAAAAAAGAGTACATTGTGCGTGCCGCTAAAACTTAGAGATGAGTTCCGGTCCGAACCACGGAATTATATGATGTGGTAACCTTCTATTTTCGGTCCATGAAAAAGATTCCCATTTTTTCCTGAAAGGCTTGGTTTTGGTTTTGAAGGGTTAGAAGTTTTGTCATCATGAAATTTCTAAAACAGTCCGGAACATTTGAAAGTATTCGAGATCAATCCAGAACATTCTGCAATGTTCGGAAATAACCTGGAATATCAAAGATCATTGTTGAACGTTCCAGAAAACACTCGAATGTTGTGTAATGTTCTTTAACATTATTGGCTATTTTAAATTTTTTTTTGCATGTATCTGGCTAACTATTGTTAGGGAGGAATATATAAAGCAAAATCACAGTCGAGGGTTTAAATGTCTGTTTCTTACCATTCAAGTGCAGCAAATGAATAAAAATAGTCAAGGTTGAGTAATCAAAGTAATACAGGGATTGAATATAAACCTAAAATAAAGCGTGAAACGTGCTTAAAGGGAATTTAGTGTTTTTTATTAAAATGATTTGGTTTATATATAGAATACTTAATCGCGTAAAAGAGGAGAAGATATTGCCAGTTTTAAAACAAATTGGGGAACAGTAAATGAACACGGCACAAAGGACGGTTAAGTTCCCAGAAAATAAGAATGAGCACGGTGGACACACAACATTTATCCCCCAGAATACCACTGATCTCTACTTTAACTGCCATTCCAATTTAGATGGCTGCAATTTCCCCTCAAATTAGTCTGTAGTTTTATAATTAACAAAGCGCAAGGGCAAATTTTAAAATATTACGGCATCAACCGCAAGACACCTGTTTTTTTTTTTTTTTTTTTTTCCCCCGCCGTCAATTATACATAGCTTGGTCTCGCATTGGAAATTCGAAAGCATATGCATATGTACCTCGGAAAACAAAATGAAAAGTGTTATTTATAAATAAGTATTGTAAATAGAAATATTGTAGTTAGAATATATTTTTTTTATAAAGATTTTTTACCTCGCATATTTTTATACTTTTAATAATTCCCACTATCACACAATCTCTGATCAACTGTCTATCGCAGATAGCATACGATACACCATTTTCTATCTGTTGGAATGAGCCCGGAAATTTTTCTGGCATCCAGCCGGTGCATATATGTTGAGATTGATTCGTGCAAAAGTATGCATCACATTTTTTCGGTATTTTTGAAATAAATGGTTAAAAAAAATATCATGTATAAAATAAATACATAGTAACTCACATGAATAAAATATTGTTTGTATTTTTAATTTTATTCTTCTCATATTTATCCTGTGTATGTTCGGGTAAAATATTCATTTATTTGTAATCAGTATCTTTAGGCGAACATTATTACACTGGTGTGCAAGACTTAAGCAACAAGTGGTTTTTCGGCCACAGCTCCCCAACAAAGTATAAGATAACCATGAAATTGCAGTATAATATGCACGTAATTCAATAGAAAGATTATTTGCATGCAAATTTTCGAAATAAAACGTCATAGGTGATGTAAGTGTACGTAAACCTTGTGGGTCGGCGCGCGCAGGTCAAAACTGTGATAAAAGGATGAAGAGCACCGTAGTTAAAGACATTCGCTGTAAGTACAAGTGATTTGTTTTGTGGAACATGTCTTCAAGAAATCATTCAGACGACTTTACTCGAGGAAGAATGATTGGGAAGTTTGAGGAGGGGCGTAGTGTGACCAGTGTCGCCGAAGAGTTCGGGATCAACAAAAGTGTTGTTTCTCGTGCTTGGAATGCCTTTAAAACTACTGGTACAGCTGTTCGGAAGGTTGGTGGTGGCCGTCCGAGGAAAACAACACCAAAAGATGACCGTTACATTGTCCTCCAGGCGAAAAGAAACCGTTTTCAGTCAACGAGCGCCATATCTCAGCAACTGTGCACAGCCATAGGACGACAAGTATCAAGATTTACAGTGTCCAGACGCCTCCACAAAGGTGGCTTATTTGCTAGACGTCCTGAACGCTGCATAACTTTAAAAGTTGGCCATCGGCGGCACCGTTTAGAGTGGTGCAGAGAACACGAAACCTGGACACCTCATCAATGGAGTCGCGTCCTCTTCACAGATGAGAGTCATTTTAGTGCTACAAGCGATTTTCGACGTCAGTTGATCTGGAGAGAGGTTGGAGCTCGATTTCATCCTAATAACATCGCGGAAAGAGATAGTTACGGTGGTCCTGGAATTCTCGTCTGGGGTGGCATTATGTTGAACGGGCGGACTGAGCTTCAGATCTTCGATCGAGGTTCTGTAACTGGAGACCGCTTCTGCAATGAGGTAATCCTACCCCATGTGCGTCTGTTCCGAGGGGCCATTGGACCAGATTTCATATTTATGGATGACAATGCCCGTCCACACCGTACTGCTAATGTTCAAGAGCTACTGGAAAGTGAAGATATCACACGAATGGACTGGCCAGCTTACTCTCCAGATCTAAATCCCATAGAGCATTTGTGGGATGCATTAGGGAGACGTCTTGCGACACGACAGTATCCTCCTGGTAACACCCATCAGCTGAAAGAAGCGTTAAAGGAGGAATGGAGACGTTTACCCCAAGAACTCCTGGATAATTTGGTGCTTAGTATGGAGAGACGATGCCAAGCAACAAGGGGAGGGCATATCCCATACTAGGGAACATCTGCCAGTTGTACTTACGCTTTTTCAGGCAATCATGTGTAACGCCACTATATGTCAAATAAAGCCTTTTTTGTTCCATACCCTACTTTAAACTTTATATTCATTTCTGCGCCATTATTCTTTTACCATCGTTTAAGTACAGAATAATGTACATCATATTCAAATTTCATGTCAATAGGATGATTTCTTGTAGAGTTATGACAAAAAACGCACTTGTTGCTTAAGTTTTGCACACCAGTGTATTTTCGAAGAGTGGCGGATATATTTAACTTTTTTTTGCAAAAACACTTTCTGGCATCGAATTTAAATCTGTATCTTTGCAGAAGAATATATTTTAATCGATTTTCGCTTAGGACTTTCCTTGAAACAGAACGGAATATATATTTTCAAACATTTAAAGAATAAATTACTATTTAATGAAAATTTTGTCTCAAACATGTCATTGCGCCATCTGTACACTGTAACTTTTGGTTGTTTAAGAAAGAAATACTATAAATCGATTGAATAATCTACGCAAAAAACAAAGAATCATGTTAATTTTTATTTTGATTATTTTACAATATTTACAAAAATGTTCCTTGCATTTTTATTGAATAATGAACGTATTTCGTTCTTTGGCAATGCATAATGCAATGTATAAATATAAAGAAAAAATTGCTTGATTTTTATTTTTTTATTTTAAACATTTTATAATCTCAAAAAATATTATATTACTAGGCGATTTAAACCATTCCGCTAGCAATCATCACATTGTTAAAATGGTCTCATTATAGGAAGGTAGTGAGTTCGAATCCCGGCTGACCGAAAATCCTTCGTGTTCGCTAATTACTACTGGGGCACGTTAAAACTGAGCGTGGTCACAATGTCCTCCAAGTGAAATGAAACCCCTGGCAGTTGCAGGCCAAGTATTGAGGGTCCTCTGCTTGGTCCCTGCTTCAAAGTAACGAAGACTCCATCCGGCTGCTTCTATCTAACTGGTAGAGCTCAATTCATGCCTAGGTACAGGAAGCATGTTTATGCAACAACAATATTGTTAAAAGTACATTACCGCCAATAAATAAATAAATAGTTCCATAAAAGTTTTGTGCTATCGTAAAATTATGCAGTTACTTTTTTTTTCTTAATCGTTACCTCATATAAATTTTTCTCAAGTAATAAAATTACATTATTGGTGATTTACAAATGATTTAATATGGTGTGAATATTCTAAAACATTACAACAGGTTATAATTGCCAACCTTTACGATATTCGAAATTAGATGGAGAATAGTGCCACCATTTGGAAGTTAAAGATTCGCTTCCAACTCCTGCTGAACATAATTATAAATTCTTATCTTCTTTGCAGTTTTTTTTTTTTTTTTTTTTTTTTAAAGATATTTTTCCTTGTGACGCGTGAAAAGATAGTTTACTATCAACGAAAACCATTTATTAAAATCAATATATTCGGAAAAATCAAAAGGTTTTAATAGAAACAAGAGCTGTTAGAGAAACTGTAAACAAGCGTCGTAAAGTCAAAGAAAGAGTGATGGGCAGGTGAATAAGAATGTGTGTTCATAACTGAGTAGTTAAAAAAAATCAAATGCATATTTATTTAAATTGGTTATTTCAAAAATATTTAAATCATTTTATGTATGTGCATGTTCTCAATCAATTTCCCTCGCTATTTACAATACAAAATCTGCAAAAATATTAAGTTTCTTTAGTTTCATATTATGCTCATGGAGTCTTACTGAATTGAAATTTGCAGAATCCATAAACATCCACGACTTTAATGCCATGCTAGCATTCAAATTGTTCCGTAACAAATTAATGATTATCCATTCAACTCTTTATTCAGTTTAATAAAGCTAAGAATATAAAAAATAAAATATACATCGCACTCATTTAATAATGAGTTTGAAATTGTTTTCCATTTAATAATTTCCGTTAAAGAGGAAATAATATATTTTATTCTTTATTGAAAACAAACCAGGATATTTAATTTTCAAAAATGAAAACATGCGATTATATGAAGCATCTGCGCTAGTCAACTGAATCAGCATTTATGTAAAGCATCTGCAACAATTGATTCATGGTGTATTTTAATAACGGTTTTCACAAGACTGCTTTCCAATTAATAAAATTTGAAGAAGTTTTCAGCCAATAGGATTCGTCTAAAATTTGACTCGCGCAAATGATTGGTTGAAGAATAGTAAGTTACTTTAACCGTCAAATATCTTACAATTCTGCGAATTCTGCATTAATTGATCTAGTAATGTCGTTGAAAGCTGTGTGTGTAACTGTATTACTATTTTTCTCCCACTTTTAATTATAAATGTTTTTCACTTCGTAATTTGCAAAATATAATTCCTATGTATATTTGTATTTTGTAACATCTTCAACTTCTCGGGTAAGTCATATTTTTATTATTAAATTTAGCATTTAACTTAGTTTAAATAAGTAATTAATAGATTACTTAACTTATTTAAACGAAGTTTTAAATTTCTGATAAATATAAAAATAATGATTATATAATAAATATATATATAAAAAAGGAAAATATATAATAAAAATAATAATTATGAAAATTAAAAAAATATGATATAAACTTCTTTTTAATTATAAAATCTTTTTCCGTCAAATTCACCGATTCTATTTTTATGAATTAGAATAAATGATATTCAAAATTAGATTATCGCAATCATTAATTATTATTGCATTAACTCTATGGAATAATATTTAGTGTTTTGACTTTAATATGTGATTTGAATAAGAAAAAATGATTTTGTATCTAATAACAGAATTTAAAGTAATGAAAAAGTTTCGGCGGGCTCATTGTTTCTTAACTTATCTTATTTTTATGAACTTTAATTGATTAATTTGAATATCCTTACAATTTCTTCTTATTTCTTAATTTAGTAACATTAAGGAAATTTCGGTAAACTTATTATGAATTATTAAATAAATCTTATTATAAAAGGATCATGTCCCAATATTTTTAATTTTTATTGCCCCAATATTTTTAATTTTTATTAATCAAATAAGAGAATGCTTTTTTTATAAAATATAAAAATTAAGCATTTAGAGATTACAAATAATCGTGGTATTCTGTATTTATTCGAAACTAGAGTCAATAATACGTATTTCAGGAAATATCATAAAAATGATTATAAATAAAATTTTTTCGCATTTTTAGTGATTTTTATCTTGTAACACAAGTTAATTTTGCAAATAATAAAATTGAGTGTTTTTTGATTTAGATTAACATTAATATTCCGATTCACATCTTATCTGCAATTTAAATTTTTGAGTACCATTAGCTTTTATATCATTATTAAATGAAATTATCATTGTGTGAATCAATTTCAGGTTCTTAGTTTCTTAAAATTTACATTAAACGTTTACTTGGACTAGTATTTGTAAAATCAAAGTTATTTTTCTAGTTTAAAAAATTGATTTTTATTATAAATTTTTGGTATAATTTTATAAAGTTATATGATGCACTAGTGAAGAATATATACAGCGTAAAAAATATTTAGTTTAGAAAATAATAATAACAACAATTCAATAGTTGCGTGGAAAGAATATGATGGAGAATGATATCACCTTTCTGCAAATGTGCTACATGAGAGAAACGCAACTTTTCTAGAACATCTTTGAGAAAATGAATAAAAATATCCTCGTTAGATAAAATAAATATATAAAGATAAAAACTTATAAAAAATTCTAATTTGTATTTATTACATTAATCTATTATTTTTTAAGGGTCTTACTAAAATGAGGTCTTAGTTCAATAAGACGCTATCGGGTTTACTTGTTTTAAGAAGTTAATTTACATTTATTCCTCTTACTTGCCCAACAACAAAAAAACACGTTTTATATTCAGAGTCATAGTAACTGATAACAAATGATAATCCTTTGTATAGTTTACTAGAACGCGCTCCTATCTGTATCACGTATAGAACCTCAGCAGATTCTATACGTGTAAAGTGATTGCCAGCTGGCAATCACTTTCTTATCTGCAATTTTTAGATATAGTTACATTGCATTCCAAAGAGTAAAATATTAGGTGCATATATGTGTATAATATAAGGAAGAGTGAAAGACATGGTTAAAATGGAACTAGTTCAGTATCCCCATATATTGGCGAACGCGGCGAATTTTTTTCGTCGCCAAAGTAAGCACGCCAAGCTAACATGGGAAATTTCCCGAAATTCAATCGAAAAATAAGCATTTTAGAAAACTAAAAAAGGGAAATAAATATAAATGATGGACTTACTTGATATGAAGTTTAGCTGATATGCAAAAATATTATTTTAAATATAAATTACTTTAAAAAATTGAAAAAATGCATTCAAAAAATATTTTTCTAAATATATGCACTTTATAAATTTTAAAATAAGCATGCAAAAAATATTTTTTTAAAAATATACACTTTTAAAGTAAATAAAGATAAAACACTAATACAATAAAAAATATACATTTAGAATTTGAATAAAGTAATTACACCTTCTGCGAAATTTGATACTCATCCCAATTAATTCCCGAAACGATTTAAACAAATTTATTAAAACAATTTTCATTTGCAGCTATGCAAGCTTTATGAAACATATACATTGCAAGGTAAAATTTAAAATCTGTAATTATTTATTGAACAAAAATGTAAACGATAATAAATGAAATTAATAAGATAATAAATGTATATAATAAATAAAAACCAAATAAAATAATGTAAAAAAGAAATTGTAAAACAGAAGAATTTACGATGATTAGACGCTGGTGACAACGAAGCCGAACTGAGGGAAAATCCCTTCCAATTCCTATAGAAACGTGGAACAAAGAATGTTCTATATCAAAGAAAGTCGAAGTAAAATTTAAATAGCTGTAAAATTTATCTAAAACACAAGAAAAATGAATAGTGGCAACAAAAAAAAAGAAATAGTAACTAAAACTGAATTTGGCAACACTACAATAAAAACAAAAGCTGAAATCGGCAACTCTACGAAGTAAACAAGGGGCGCCAGATTTGGCGAGAAATCATATATGGGGATACTGAACTTGTACCAAACTGAATTTGGCAACACTACAATAAAAACAAAAGCTGAAATCGGCAACTCTACGAAGTAAACAAGGGGCGCCAGATTTGGCGAGAAATCATATATGGGGATACTGAACTTGTAATTCAGTACCATTTCTGGAATTTTGACTTGACTCCTTGAAAATCGAGAATTGCTCCGGGAGTTTTTTTTAAACCTTGATATATATTTTTTTTCCTAGAAAATATTATAATTTTTTTAATCTTTTTTATTTTAATATTTTAAAATTTGCTTAAATTAATATTTAAAATTTTAAATCAATTTGTGGAAATACTTAATTTAGTATTAGTATTTAACATTGCCACTAGATGGCGGCACGATTGATATTAAATTTTGTATTAACGTTAGCTACAATAATGGCTAGTACAGCACCAATAACGAAATTTCACGATAATTTAGCTTAATAGTATTTAGATTTATGTAAAGTGAAATGAAACATCTGAAGCGAAATAATTACTAAACAAAAGCAATATTTTGTGCAACTAAGACCAGCGATTTTAATTGATTCTTTTTCTATCGGCTGCTGGTTTCCTTATATTGTATAAAATTCTTTGAATATAATTAAATATAAAATTTTTGAGTTAAAACATACTCTCCAAGTCTCTCTTGCTGAAAATTGCGTATAATTTAATTGAATTGGGATAAATTTGTTTACTAATGAAATAAATTATTTAATATGCCTGATGGAAAGTGTCTTTTCAATGACTACTGGACTCTGGAAAAGCCATACAAAATGGCTTTTGCTTGGTTCAGAAAAAATGTGTGTGTGTGCGTGCTCCTATAGTGCGATTTGTAAGAAAGATTTCTGTATTTCAAATATGGGCAAATCAGCAATTAAATCCCATATGAAAGGGTAAAAGCATATATAGGTATTTATTAGAACAAGCTATATTCTAAAAAATCTACTCATTTAAAAGATTCTTTTTACTTCTGCTGATCCTGTTCAAGAATGTGAACTCAAAGCTTGCTCTGAAATTTTAGATTCATTTGTTTCTTCAAAAGAAGTTTTAAAGGCTGAAATTCTGTTCACCCTTACAGTTTTAAACAGTGGATTCAGCTACAGTTCTTGTAACAATATAAATTGCCTCTTTCAAGCAATGTTTCCAGACAGTGCTATTATAAAGCAATTCAGTTGTGCTGAAAAAAAGTGTGCTTATTTAATGGTTTTTGGAATTGCACCATATTTTTCCAACTTATTGAAAGTAAAAGCTAATAATGTTTCTAATTATGTGCGTCTCTCATTCATAAAAGCTTAAATAATCATCTGCTTATAAAACAATTGGACTGCCATATAAGATTTTATGATAATGATGCAGATAAAACACTGTATTACTTATCCGATTTTTTTAATTCTTTATACTTCAGTATGAAAAAGTGATTGAGAAGTAAATTACTCCAATTGTCAATGGATGGCCCAAATGTAAACTGGTCTGTTTTTACTTAAAAAAAAAGGCTAAATTTTAAAAAGTGAACTTAATTCAAATATTGTAAATGTCAGAAGCGGCAGCCTACACATTCTACACAACTCTTACAACAATGGATGTTCCTCATTCCAGAAGTTGAGGTAACGGCAAGTGCAGCTTACAGTCTTTTTAAAGACTCGCGTGCTCGTAGGGATGACTTCGATAAACTTGGCCCAGGCATAAAATTTCTTTTAAAGTTTTCAAACATCGATGTTTAGAAAATATAAATGTTTTCAACAGATTACTTGAACTGTTACTGTATCTTAAAACATATATATCATTTGTTCAAAACAGAGTATTTCTTAATCTTGGTACCAAAACTTTTGATATTGTGCAGAAGTATACAAAAAATATACTTTTTTGCACTAAATGTAATTTTTTTTATATTTATTGCTTGGGAAGTAGAGCTTTTACTGACACTTTATGAAACTGATAAACCAATATTGCTGGGGATTTTCATGCATTGTTGAAAAGCTTGATGCGAAAGTTTTTAAGAGTCTTTGCTCTCTGAAACTATTGGAAATGTGTAAAAACTAAAATTACTCATTATTTTGTATAATGTATAATCCAGAATTATATAGAATGTTGATTATTTAAATAAAATTTTTTCTATTATAGATGTAAATTCATTGACAGCTTTTGAAATTATCATTAATAATTTTAACTCAAATAAAGAATAGTCTCGTCAATGTTTGCTATTATTTATTTTTATTATTTACATAATTATATGCATATTTTGTTAGGAACAGTTTTTAAAATAAAATTAGAAATTATTTAAGATGAATATCGATGTCTCTTGGAAATTTTTAATTTGACTCTTGGAATTTGATTTTTGGAAATCTGTACGAACCATGATATACATATATATTAAATAAAACTTAGAAGTCCTAAAGTGGAGCAAGTTTCTATGATTTTGCAAACCTTCCCCTTCATTTTTAATGTAGCTTGATTTTATATGTTATAATGATTAGACAATCAATTTTAGTATATGAAGATTAAAAAAGGTGTTAATTAAACCTTTTTTATTATATTATTTGGAATAAATAGCTCTGAAACTATTTCTCTCCACACATACTATTTCAGTTTTTGAAGTTTCCTTTTGTAGTAAATATTGCTTGATAAAGATTGTTTAATGAAAATTAAACATTTAAATTAAATAACTTTAATAGGAAAGAATATATCATTATAATTTCGAATTTTCACTTAGAATTGAAATATAAGTAATAATAATGAAAAACCTAGATTATTCAACAGGTAGCTAATTCTTAACAATCATCTTATGAATAAAAACCCCTAATTAAAAAGTTAATAAATTTATAAGGTTAGATTTTAATTATATAGATTTGATGATTTTCAACTTATTATCATATTTCATTCAGTCAATAAATGAATAATTCTGAATTAATATAAATATCTTAACCCTTGTTGTCTACTTGTTTGCAAGTACTAATGTATAACATAAACAAAACAAATTTTTTTATAGCAAAGAATAGTAAAGAGGGAAGATTAATCAATTACAAAGAGATTTTTTTTAAAGTTTGCTTCAAAAATACTGCTGTTAATTAAAAAAATCAACTTAAATTAGATTTCTTATATTTTCCTATTATTAAACATTAACTAGACAATCGTAGTAAAATTTGCTGATGTATAATAATAGGAATTTTTCTTATAAAAAACATTTATTTGTTTATATTTTTATGTAGTAGATAAACTAGTTTCCTAAAATAAAATTCCATTAACTAACTTACTTTTCTTCAGTTTCCTGAATCTTAAATAATTTATGGATAATTAAAGTAGCTTTGCAATTAAAACTGTATTAATAATGTTTAAATAAATATGATCATTTTAACTTAGAATAACTTTTATAGTTGCATAAGAAGTGATAAAATAAAAATATATATAATACAGCTTTACCAACAATCTAAATGTTATGTTTTAATGTAAAATATTGAGTTATTTAATGTTTAATACAAAATGAAGGAACAGAAATACATATCATGTAACATACAATGGTCATAAATAAAGATAAAATAAAAATTGACTTAATTATAATGTATAACATAAAAAAAATATATAGAGAAAAAAACGAGTTTTGAAATGAAAAATATATAAAGTATTTTTTCATTTCAAAACTCTAAACTAAAATAAATAAACTAACTTTATTAGGTTTTAAATCAACATTCTCATTATATATAAATAAAAATTAATTGTATGGTAAAAAATATAAAAGAACATTTTCTCTAAAAGTTTAAATTCTATATATTTATCGTAGAATATAGTAAAACCAAACATTGGTTGAATAAAAAAAATAAAAATATACAAAATCATATAAAATAAATGTATGATTTGTGCATAAGCAATAAATTAGCGTGAAAACCAAATTGCAGTGAACTGTAGAAAGTTTATTAAAGCTTGATGCGATACAGAACAAAAATTGCATTACTTATAAACAAGAACAACAAACAAGATGTCACTTACACAAAAACTTTAAGAGAACAGAACAAATTACATTTACTTAAAAAAGTGCTATCTACATGCAATTAAATTTAAACATACTGGCCCCCTTGATGCCCTCCAGGGTCTTTAATACAGCTACAATTCTGAAATACTACATTAAATATTAATAATGTAATGTATTAAAATTGTTAAAGTAATGTTACAAATAATAGTTCAATAATGCTTCACAGGTAAAGGACAGAGCTTAGCAATAGGTCTTTTAATTTCACCATGTGAAGTCAAAATATCCACCACTCTTATCTCATCAGTTCCAGGATAAATACAAATTAATCTTCCCAATTTCCAATGTAGAAGAGTGTTTTTTTTTTTTTTTTTTTTTTCCTTGATTTTAACCAATCCATTGATAGATAAATTTTCTTGGGCTTTTTTCCATTTATACTGCTGTTGTAACTATGATAAATATTCTTTTTTTTTTTTATCATAGTTAAAACAGCCATACCGTTACAACAGTTGAACTGTTTCCAAAAATACTGAAAAATCAGCTGTCTAATTTTCTAGCGGTCCACTAGAGATTTTGATTGTTCTAGATGATTTTCTTTCGGAAGTGCTGAGCCAATCAGGAAGTGATCAAGTGTGAGTACAGCTACATCTGTTAGATTGTCTGACTGTTGAACTAAAGGCCTTGAATTCAAGCATGCTTCAATCTGAGTTACAATGGTGATAAATTCTGTATAAGTCAACAATGCTCCCATTGCTCTTTGAAGATATATTTCATGGATTTGACTGCTGATTTCCAGGAGCAACTGGTGGAATAAAGTGCCATTTCACATTTTCTAATGCCAAAAGTGCTTGAAACAGTTCATTTTTCTGACACAATAAAATTGCACAGTAAATTTCTTTACTAGCCCCTTTTGAAGTTTGTTCCATAGTCACTAAATATTTCCTTTGGCTTTCCTCTTCTAGCTGTAAATCTTTTTAGAGCTTGTAAATAAGCTTTAGAGCTAAGTTTCTCAACAACTTTGAGATGTCCAGCTTTGACAGTGAAACAAACAAAAATGCAAACATAAAACCTTAAATGATTTTTTTCTGCAACCAGATTTTGATATATCATAAATGGACCAACACAGTCCAAACCAACTTGATTAAGCACTCTAGGAAGTACAATTTTACATGCTTGCAAATCAGTCATAATTTGTTTTGATAAAAGGGCATGATGTCGACTGCAAATAACACATTGTTTTATTAGTTTCCTAATCTCTGATCTGATCTACCAGCAATGATCCAGAATCTTTGTCTAATTAAAGAAAGCAAAAGTGTAGGAGCTGTGTGAATATAAGTTTCATGATAATGTCTAATTATTAGCTTAAAGATGTAATGTTTTTGAGGAATGACAACTGGATACTTTTTATCTTCAGATAGATGTGAATTATTTAAATTCACATCAATCTGAAATTATTTATCCTCCAACAGGAATAATTCTTTTTCTGTTTAAGAATGGACTCAAAGAAAGTATTTAACTGTTTGATTTGAAACTTTTACCTTTTTCCAAGCATAACATTTCTTTGGAAAATGCAGAATTCTGGACAACTCTTATTACAGAAAACACTTCGTTCTTCTCTATTCAAAAGTCCTGTACATTTAGGAGAAATTTTCAGACATTTGTTGGTAACTACGTAGCAATTCGCAAATATTCCTCCTCTTTTTTTTTTTCTTTTTCTTTTCTTTTCTTTTTTTTTTACCAAGAGGAATATTTTGACAATAATGAATCATCTCCAATTTTAATTAAGTGAACAATGCAACTTTTCTTTTCTTCTCTAATTTACACTGGATTGTCTGAACTAGTCTTAATACCTTCCTGTACTAAATATACTGTATCAAAATTTTGTAACCAATATGGTTCATGAAACCACTGATCACATTCAATTAATTTATAAGGTTACAATCAATCCTCTAGTAGCATAATCTGTAGAGTTAGCTTTCCCTTCAACATGACTGCCTCTATTTCACACGAGGAATTTGATCTTGAATTTTTGATACCTTGTTAGCCACAAATGGAAGCCATCGTCGTGATTCATCTGACCATGCAAAATAATTACTAGCTGGAATATTTAAGCAGTTCATTACTGTTTTTAATAATTTAGCTAACAGTAAAGCAGAGCATAATTCTAGTCTATGCTGAGACTGGACTTTAAATGATATTACTCTAGTTTTAGTACATAATAAAAATACTTCCTTCATTTTAATAGGATTTAATATAAATAGCTACACAATAAGCCTTTTCAGACAAGTCACAAAATGCATGCAGCTCTATTTTATGAAAATTCTTAACAACAAATCTAGGAACTTAAATTTCCGAGTAAACAAAATTCCCTGTGAGAAATGAATCAATTTATCAACTTTTTTGCGTTAATAGGATCAGCCCATTCTAACTTATCTGACCACAATACCTGTAGAAATATTTTTGTGAAAATAACACTTATTGCTAATAATCCCAATGGGTAAGTCTTGCTACTACTGAAAGAACATTACATTTTGTAACTGAAGAAATGTTCAAAGGTAGTACTATAAAATCAAACGTATTGCTATAAGGGTGACAGTTAATTCCTAACACCTTTTTTGATTGAGCCTTCACTATATCTTATTGATTTGAATCTTTCTTGAGTTCAGGTGATAAGCCTTCTCATACTTTGAGCATATTGATTAACCACTTTCTTAAAACAAAACCTCCTTTTCACATTAAACTCTCAGTGTTATGAATTAAAATTTTTTCAACTGCTTTAGAAGAAACACCAGATAAAAGATCATCCATGTGTAAATCATTTCTTACAGCATTTAAAGCTTCTGGAAAACTTTTCTCATCTAAAGAAAGTTGTAAGAGCGAGCGAGTAGCCAAGAAGGGTGTGTAAGATGTTCCATAAGTAACAGTTCAAAGCCTGCATACTTGAATTGGATCCATGGGCTCATTTCTCCAAAATATGTGCTGAAAATCAGTATCTTCTAGATGCACATATGTTTGCCTGTACATTTTCTCAATATCTGTACAAATAGCAATTGGGTGCATTATAAATCGAATAATAATATCCAACTGATCTGGTTGAATTGTAGGACCAACAAATAAATAATCATTTAATGAGCACCTCTGGGATGTTTTAGCAGATGCATCAAAAACAACCTGTAACGTAGTAGTGTTACTTGTAGGCTTTAATATTGGATGATGAGGTATGTAGTACACTCACTACTGAAGGAGTGGGCTCAGAATTAATGGCTAGTTCCATGTGTTCAAAATTAAGCTATTCATTGAGAAATTCTGTGGTATAATTTGTAAATATCTAAAAACAATTCAACTTTTGAGAGCTAATTCTTTTGAATCACTTAATTTTGTAGGATTTTTCTTAATGGGTAACCTAATTGTATATCTTTTGAAACTAGGCAATTTTAAAAGGTTTTCATACTTACTCAAGTTATGATTTTTGTTACAATAAGAATTTGTTTCAGAGAGTAAAGAAGTAACTTTAGAAGTCGGTCTTAAATTTTACTGTTTCGAATTGTTCTGGTGTGTTCTTTTAGAAACAAAAGTAAATTGGTGAAAGTTTCAATTTCATCACCATTTAATTGACATTCATACCACATGGATTCATTAATGAATTCTACACGCTGTGAAATTGAACTTGGAGAGTCTAGTATTGTAGCGTTACGCTCTGTAAAGAAACAACTCAAAAAAAAATGAAGCAGGGCTGACATCTACCTGATGTCGTATTTCGACAGATTAATTAATTATACTGAAATAAAACTCAGAATGTGAAACAGAACTAACATTTATTGAAGTACACAGAACACTACAAACTACATGTACAAAGATTACAAGGTCTAGTAAAAAAAGTAAATGTCAACATATGACGTCAGCTCGCAAGGCACATGATTGGTGGGTGAGATTCTCCCCCCTTTTTGAGGCGCTGGATAGCTACTCAAAAACATCAGTTACAATCACTAGGTTCAGTTTCTTAGGTCTCCTTATGGCACGATCACATCTGGTAACTTGAGGTTGTGTGATCTCTGAAGACGGACTCTGGGATTTCACAGATTCAGTCTATTGAATACTTTGTAGTGGCAAGCTCTCCACGTCATCTCCATTGACTTCGAGTGGAAACACACGCTGAATTGGTTGCACTATTGTAGAATACTGAGTTTTTAATTTGACAGTTCTTACTTGTCCATCCTTACCCAGAATTAGCTCTAACACCCGGGCTAAAAACCACTGAAGGCGTTTTCTCACATCATCCCCAATCAAGACGATATCACCAGGATGAATATTATGCGACTGAGAATTTTGTCTTTGTTGTTGAATCAACAAACCCAAATATTCATTCCTAAATCTCTTTCTTAATGCCACCATCACTTTGAATCAAAATCTTAATCGCTTGCGGTAGTGGTTGGCATCTTGTATATCTAAATCTTTATCGTCGACAATTGATCCGTCAATCAGAAACATAGCAGGTAGTAATAGGCGTGAGATCTTGTATGTCTTCAGATAGATATGTCAATGGATGGGAGTTAACAACTTTTTCGCACTTCCATAAAATTGTCATTAACTCTTTATACGTGAATATTGCTTTAACCAAAGATCTTCAAAGAAGCTCCTTCACTGTCCTCACAAGCCTCTCCCAGAAACCACCCCTCCAGGCAGCTGTGGGGGGGTATAAATTTCCATGCTATGCGTTGTATTTCTGCATAGCGGGAAACTTCGTTCCAGTCGATGACAGCTAATTCGTTATATGCTCCTCTAAAATTTGTGCTATTGTCTGAATATATTACTTGAGGTCTTCCTCTTCTAGCCACAAAACGATGAAAAGACAATAAAAAGGCGTCAGAAGAGAGTGAAGACACCAATTCAAGATGGACAGCACAGAATAGGGCTCAAGTATAGAGAACAATCCATACTTTACTACCACCCTTAATGTACAAGGGACCAGTTAAATCTATCTCTACCACTTTTAACACGGCGGCATCTTTTACTCGATCAGCATGTAGGAAAACTGGATCAGTCATAAGAGATTTACTTTTAAGTTGCTGGCATCTAACACAAGCATTCCATATTTTTCTGATAGTTTTCCTTCCACCTAGTATCCAATATTTTTCACGAATTATGCCAAGAAGTAACTGTGTACCCACATGATAATTCTCTGTGTGAAAATGCTCTATAAGTCTTTGCGTAAAGATACAATTGTTAGGCAGTAGGATTGGCGATAGAAAGTGGGGAGCATCAATACGTTCAGTAATTTGAGTCTTTATACGGAAAATATTGTTGTCATCTTTAAATACACACAAGTTTGGTATTGACTTTTCATCTCGAAAACTTTGAGCTTGTACAGAATGAATTAGTCGGATCTCAGCATTCTCTATCTCCTCTAAGCTTAATTCCCCCACTTTTCTCTGATGAACACTACTTCTTGTATTGGTAACAAATCGTAGAACCCAAGCCACTAATCTTATGATCGAATGAAATTTGGAAAATTTCTCAGCGTACCATGGTACCTTTTCCTCTGTCAAATTTATATTACATACTCTAACTCTTTTCCTTTCTGAAGTGATTTTGGAAGTTTTGTAATTATTTAATTCAGAGACTGGCCATGAGTCTGGAGACTCAAGTAACCATGAAGGCCCCATCCACAAGTGTGACTCAACCAAATAACCAGGTGAACACCCTCGAGAGATTAAATCAGCAGGATTAATTTTCCCTGGCACATGTCGCCATTCGCTATCAGGAAAAGTGTTCTTATTTCTTTAATTCTATTCGAAACAAAAACTGACCATCCCACTTTATGTCTCAACCAATATAAAGCAACCATGGAATCGCTCCAAAAAATAGTTTCCATTTCTGTAATGTTAAGTGCTTGCTGCACCGAATGTGCTTACCTAGCACCCATACAGCATGCCATAAGCTCTAATCTGGGAATAGTAATTTGCTTTAAGGTGGCCACTCTAGATTTTGCTCTGACAAGCACAACCTTTACACCTTGGGAAGTGTCTGATCCCAGAAATATGCAAGTTTCATAGGCCTCTTTACAAGTATCAACAAACAT
This sequence comes from Latrodectus elegans, assembly GCA_030067965.1. Classification (NCBI taxonomy): domain Eukaryota; kingdom Metazoa; phylum Arthropoda; class Arachnida; order Araneae; family Theridiidae; genus Latrodectus; species Latrodectus elegans. The sequence continues at coordinate 103,028,892 of CM057811.1, read as the reverse complement.
GTGCATCTGAGTGGTATCATTAATTTCAAAATAACGCGGGATTTCTATGTCCGCCAGTCTACCCACATCACTCCACCATTTAAGAAAGGGTTTCACAACATCATCTGGCAAAGGTGAATCCCATGATAATTTCAATTTCCAAGTATTCTGCAACAGTATTTTAGGAAGCAGAGTTGCAGAACATAAAATACCGAGTGGGTCAAAATTTTTCTGTAAAACGGCTAAAATAAACCTTTTAGTTATATTACAATCAGATTTTAGATCTCCCGCACAAATATTGCATATTAAAACATCCCTGTCAAGATCCCATAACATTCCTAAAATTTTCGTCATCTCCGTACTCTTAAATAGGTACTGACATTCAACATTACTCTCCCAATTTTGTGAATTAAAACAACCTCGAGACAAAATTGCCCTAGCCTACAAAATAAATTCTTCTTGCTCTCTAACATCATTCACTCCCGCGACGCAGTTGTCAACATAAAACGAAAGTCTCAATTTATTGGCTATCTCAGAATCTTCATCTGGCACATGTTTGAGCAAGTGTGAAAGTGCAGCTAACATAAACGGGCTCGATGATACACCAAAGACTACTCGTGCATGTCGATACACGATTTGCTCCTTCCCCGTGGGATAAAAGAACCTCAAAAAATCTCTGTGCTCAGGGGCTATCCCCAACAGGAGAAAAGCAATACATCTAGAAATTCCAATAGGATAATTTCTAAACCTGTCAATTATATCTGGTATCTACACGATTAAATTTGGACCTATGTGCAATAAATCATTTAATGAGCTCTTTCCAGTTTCCCAAGCCGAAGCGTTGAAAACTGGCGTATTTTTGTGGTGCTACTATTGGTTTTCACAAACGGTCAATGTGGCAAAAAATGCGAGGTTTCGTTTTCACACTCGATTTTTCAATTATTTGTAATTCCTCCCATTCCTTAAATACAGCCTTATAATTTTCTATAAGCCCATCCCATTGTGCGCGTTCACACATTTGTGTATGTCGTTTCCATGCAAAATTCTTATTGGAAGGCAACTCATTTGTATTTGTTTTAAAAGGCAAACAAAGTTCATATCTGCACTCTGGCAGAATTTTCATACTCTTTTCAAACTCCTGTATCACCTTTAAATGCTCATTATTTTTGTTTAACCTCTGAACTGGGTCAAGAATCCCAATGCTTTCTAGATCCCACAACTCAGTAATAGATGAATTCGAAACATATAATGAAATAACATTCAAAACAATATCAGATATTGCATCACATTTCCTGTTTTCCCATCAAAATGAATCCTAATCAGGTCTCTAACAAAAACAAACCCGAATCTAATTTGATAGGTTTATCCATAAACAAAAACCCTACGACATCAGCTCCCTAAAGTAAATCTATCTCGCAATCAGGTGCGTCACTGTCTGATAGAATAATCCCCTTTTCCTTTAACTCATTCATAACTGCAGAACAGTTGATTTTTGGCACATTATCACAAATTCTCTCTTTGGAAAGAGCTTCAACACTCAGAGTGAATGAGTCATCCAACGAACTAACAACCAATTTGTAAACATTGTGTATCTGACTCGGCGTTTCTCTTCCGTCAAATAACGTATGTTGCATTTTTACTTTGTTAGTTGATTTAATACCTTATTTTTCGATTGCATGCTTTGAGATATAGGAATACTGAGATCCGCTATCTAATAATGTTCGACATGTTTCAACTCTGTCATTTGCACGTATTTTTACAGTTAAAGTCATTAAATAAACATTATGTTCAACACAACTATTAGATAATGAATTAGTTTCAATGATATCCGATGTACTATTTTCTTCAGAATAGTCACATAATAAATAATGGCGCGGCTTAGCACAATATAAAAAAGAATTTTTTACTTGACAGAATTTTGACAAGTGCGTGGTAGAGAAACATGAAAAGCAGGCTCTATGTTTGAGCAAACATTTTTTCTTTTCATCTAAGGACATTTTTCTTGCTTCCAAACAGTCCTTGGAATGATGTTTCCCATTACAAAAAACACAAAGTAAAATTCACTTACCTGTGTTGCTTCTAGTGCTAGTGCTTACCAATGATGTTGCCATTGAGTAGTTATCCACTTTATGCACTGCATGTTTCGCATCTTTCTTCTTAAAGTTAGAAGCAGATGCGAAACCAGTTCGAGCTAACTCGACCACTCTTCTCCTTTTACTTCTTGCTTTAGAAAAATCATTAAATTCTCTAGTGAACGATTCTCAGCATCAGATGCTGGTCTCATGTTTCTGCTTCTTTATCATGCTAGCAATATCTCTTCTGGATTCCACTAAAGGACTTAGAAAATCACTGTACTTTTCCTGCGTTCGCCCTAGACTCTCTAGGGCCCGTATCTTCGCTTCTAACTCGTCATATAATGTCGGAAGATCAGTCTTGGAACATCTGGTGAACGCATTTTTCATAACCATGGTGAGCAGGATTCTAACATAAACTTGCACTAAAAGATCCTCACGTCCGAATCTCTCCTTAATCTGGGAAATCGCCTTGGAATAATTATCCGCCGTTACAGGGAAACTCTCCACCGCACGAGCCGCTTTCGATTTGGGCACTACGGCTTGCAGGAGGTACTGAAATTTATCCTCATCAGGGATACTTGCATCATCGTGAATTTTACTAAACTGACTCCAAAAAGTCAAATAGTCTTTAACATCGCCGTTGAACTTCTTTATCTCTATTTTGGGCAGTTTGAACTTTCTCTTCTCAGAGCATTCTATTGCTTTCGGTTTTATCAAAGATAGCTGATCAATTCGGGAGCATAGTTCGGAGAACTTATCTCTATAATCTATTACAGAGAATGGAGATATTTCCGTAAGCAGAACTATGGTGCAAAATGCTTCGTCAAGATGAACTATTGGCATATTTACTACCGATATCTATGTATAGTAAACCTAAGCTTATCCAACACCTCCTTGTTGGATAAGCACTCAAAGAGGCGTGGTCATATTTAACTCCCTCATTAGTAGCCTTTCATCTTAACTGGTTAATAAAAGGTTTACAGGAATAGAAAGCGAAACTCAATGGAGAAAATTAAGAATTACTTTAAAGAAAAAAATGAAAATAATTAACTTTTTTTAAATAATCACATATATAAATCTAATTTTTTATTTTAAATATTAGTTTATCTAATTCTTGTTAGATTGTTTTTTTTTTCCTATGTCTTCAAAGTGTTTTAATATAACCAAAATTTATATTAATTTTTTTTTATTCATATAAAAAATTGTATACATTTTTATATTTTTTATGTTATCAAATAATTTCGTCATATATAATATTAGTGATTTACGTAAGCTTACAGGTTTATATAAATCACCACCATTATACATGACTAATTTTATTGGGAATTACTTTTAAAATAGGAGGATCAGAAATTAATTTTTTGTTTTAGCAGTTAATAATCCATTATGCATAACATTTGTCAGTGGAATATTTTTTTCGTTTATATACCTATTTCAATAAAATTAAATTCTTTTCCTGGAGATCATGGATATATTAATAAACATATCTCTGAAATTTTTAAAATTCAATTCCAGTTTTATGCCTGCTGTTAAATAATTGAAATTAATCAAGCTTAGATTTATTATTCAAATCATTTATAATGATGTAGATTAATTTCTTTTTAGAAAGATGGCAACGATAATCTAAACCACAACATTGTTAATGTTCAACACAATTAAAAAGTATTAAATGCGTAAGATAAAACTTATACTTTATTTTGTCATAAAACCAGAAGTTACAATTCAATTTATTATGAATCGTAAACATTATATAGTTAATATTATCATTTACCACATCTCAAATATTGGTTCTCATTATTTTTGTTTTTAAAGAAATTTAAATCCCTATCAGATGATTTTCTAAGCAGTTGTCTTATAAGAAATATTTTATAGTGATTAAGAAATAGAATACTTATAACTAGATATTAAATGATGTAATCATAAAGGAATGATTTAAGATAAAAAGTTCGACAGTGGAACATCTGAATAATTAGGGAAAAATAAAAATAATTTTTAATGCTTTCTAATTCACTTACAAAGTATATGTAGACTACATATAAAATACGAACATATATGAATTAAATTTGTCAGTTAAAATGAAGAAAAATACAAATACCATGTTTAAATTTCTCAGAAATTGTAAAAAATCTAAATTTTTAATTATAGTATATGCAATAATTAAAATGTATATTGAAATATATTGTGATCACCATAAATAATAATAACTTCAGTATAAGATTATTTATGAACTGCTCTTTTGTATTAATCCTTTCCTCCACGTCATTTTAAAATACAGAAATAAATTTTACAAAAAAAAATATTAAAAAAGAATTTCGTCAATCAACTTCATTGATTTAAGGAGTTTAAAGGACATGATGGGATATTATGAGTATTATTCTTCAAAAATCATGGGGAGGAGGACATTTTATAATAATTATTTGTAGGCAGTTGTGTTACTCCGAATATAAAAACTACTACTCATGAATATTTCAATCACATAATTTTTATTCATTTTCATTTGTAATCTCCTAGGTAATGAAAATCTTATTACAGCTTAGACCATTAAAATAATTGTTGAAAATTTGTAATCTCTGTGCGAATTAAAAATCATCAGTATAACGGTTTTTTTATTTTGTAATTCATTTTATGTATTGTTTCTTTTTTTTATTTTATCAAATATTCCTGAAGCTTTATGCATGGATAGAATCTCAATTCTTCCTGCATATCTTAAGAAACGCGTTTCGTCCCTATCATTCAATATAAACATGTTTACATAACTTTAATTTCTCTTAAACAAAATAAAGTTGCAATTATTTACTCTTAAATAAAAGTTGCAATTATTTATTAAATTAGTATAGCAATAACTATGGAGATTCAAGTACTCGCTTATTTTTGCTTTGTGGAGGGAAATGTAAAAAGTGATGGAAAATACTGTTATAATTAAAAGATCCCCGAATAAGTATTTGACAACATTTTAATATATTTTCGATAGCAGGACGGTAGTGCAATATTTTTCAATGCATATTTTAAGCTAAATTAGTTTTTTAATATGTAAAAACAAAAATTAGGTTAAACAGTCATATATAAGTGAAATGTTATATAAAAAGTCGTGAAGTTCTTATATAGAATGTAACTTAATTCACTATAATTTTTTGAAGCATTCTTGTACATATTCTTGCCAATTAGATAACGGCATAGCAAAATCTGATTGTATCGAGTGCGGAACTTTATTTTGACACTCCTAAAATATCAGAAAAAATTTCATTTGACCCTAAGAAAGACATGCATCCAAAGACTAAAAATAAGGCCTTAAATTTTTTTTTAAGAGTGAGGGGATTGAGCCATAGACCTTCTGTTCCAAAAAACATGGTCTTGTTATTTAATTATCATTGTGAACCCTTTTCAAAGTACTTTGACATCGCATAGATAACCTCTGTTTAAAGGCTAGTCTAGGATACACTGCTTATTAGGGCTGTTATTGATATAAAAAATAAACTTAGACTGATCTTCCTGATCACATTTTTCTATGTAATTTTGATATGTCTAATTACACTCTTTTGTTTTCAAAACCGATTTTCACAAGCAAATCAATCTGATTTCGCATCGCCATTTATAAGATACGTGATTTATAAAAGTCTGACTTCTCTAATTTCACTATATTCCAATTTTAAATAAATTATCTTTTTTCTGGAATGAATGCGTATAAATGTTTGATATTCTTAAAATCCTTGAAAAACATATTCAAAAAAGAAAAAAGGATTCATTTATAAATCCAACTATTTTACCTAAATGAAAAAAATCTATATATCTTTACGACGAATACTGTTGTATTCCTTGAAAAATAGACATAACAATTTAATACCATTATCAAAATAATTTAAATTCATTCATAATTAAAAGTAACTTATGCAAACAGCATTTTACTTGTACTTTTTGATAAGGATGATATTTTTAAATGGTGATATTATGACCCTGATACATCTGATAAATATTAATAATTTTATTGTTCCCTTTCAATATTAATAATTTGTTGTCAAAACATGCATATTTCACTCATGAAAAATATCATGAAATAACATTGCTAAAAGTTAGAATTTATTAAAAAAAAAATTAAAATAGTGATTAAATAACCCTTGTTAATGATTTAAAAGTTAAACTGAAAATTCATCTAATAGTTTTTCATATTAAAGCAATAAAATTAGAAATATTTAAGAAAGAATTATTTGTTGTTTGATCCATTTTGAAACTTGTAAAGAAATACAAAGAGAACTCAACAATCCCCCCCCCTTTTTTTTTCATGGTATTGAATTGAATGATATTGAAATTAAATTTTTTTTTACTAAACGATTATATTATTGCATTTAGAATTTATTAATACTAATATTAATTGCAAAAAAGGACAGTGTTCAATTTAGTTGATGGTTGCTTAATCTTGAATTGTATTTGAAAAAATAATTTGATTCTTTGTAATAATTTGATTCTGTAAGGAATATCATATTAAGAGTAAGTTCGCTAAACTACCTACTGTTAGTAAAATCGAGTAACATGGCTATAGAAAACGATCTTGAAAAGTATGGAAAAGTTAAAATTAACAGAAATATGCATTTGATCAATTTATGCACATAACAACTTGAATAAACACCCTTATTCCTTGAGAAATATTAAAATTATTCCCTATTTTCAAATTTGTTTAAAATTTGATTTTTCCCAAATCAGTCATAATTTCCTTTTTTAAGCATCATAACATTTCTTTTCTATTAAAAACTAAAAAATTTTAACATTTAGATATCTGGATAATCGGGAGTTTACTGTCTCAAATATTCATAACAAGCATATAACTTGTAATTAACAAGCATTGTGTGTGACCTTATTGCTTAATTTAACCTAATTAATTACTTAAAATTTGAGTGCTAAATCTTCGAATTTAATTTTCTGAAGCATAAAATGTTTTATTACAACAAATAAGAAACATATTTAAATATGAAAGAAAATTTCAATTGGCATATTTTGTGCTATCTTTTTCTTGGCATTTATGAGAAATATATTTACTTCTAAATTAAAAAACCTATACTAAATCTAGAACTCTTTATTTTGAAAATTAAATCATTGGAACAATGTTAGTCTTTTTACGTCCACAATTTCTTGTTCGGAAAATGCTCCTACTCCCGCGCGAGAGAACAGTACACACATACACATTTCGACCCCCACCCCCTTTCCTCCTTACTGAAAGAGTGTCATTTGCTCCCCGCTCTACTGTTACTGGAAGGTTTCACCATGACGAATCTATATTTTTCGAGAATGTATTCCCGCGCGAAGTCTGCCATAACTTTCTGGAACATGTGTTTACCATAAAATATAAACTTTTCGATGAACATTTGATTTTTTTTCATATACATAATTTTGAAATATTAATAAAATTTTTTAAAATATTAATAAAATTAAAATATTAATAAAATATTAATATTTAAAATATTAATAATATTTGAAATATTAATAAAATCGTTTAGTAAAAGAAAATCTTTGCTACATATAATTTTTAACAGTTAAATCTATCGAAAATTTATACGTTTCTCATGAAGAAAACTTTTGTTTTTCGTCCATTATACTTTAAATAATTTCAAGAATATCATAATGATATTAGAAACATCATTAATAAACATTATATATTTATAGACAAATTTTAGACCAGATCCATATATTTAAGTCTTTTTGCTAAGATAAAAATTCTCATAACATATTATATAAACTATTTATTTCATGTTTGATTTGTAAGCTCATTTTGGTTTCGGAATAAATTTGAATTCATGGAATCTGGAAATGGCAAATTTATCCAAGAAAAATATCCTGAAATTAATTTTTAAGATAAATAAATGGAAGAATTATATGTGTGGTAAACTTCATTAGGGTAAGTTTAATCCTTAACCATCAAAATGTTTTGAAAATGTAGGATACTTTTAAAATCGAGTAAATATAATTGGCTTTTGAGAGACCTGATGTGCAATAAAATAGTTGATTGAGAACAATAATAGTTCGAAAAGCAACATATTCGATGTTAAAATCTAAATGAAAATCAGAATATTATGCAAGCAAGAAAATCTAAAATATCCAAATTTAGTAATTAAAACTTTTAAAATTTAGAAAAGATTGAAAATAATCGCATTTAAAAATAATGACAATTTAGTTTTTAATACTATAAATTTTTGCATTGAAAGTAAATTCTATGTTCTATTATTTAAAGATATAACTTATTTTAAAGCTTGTTGACTTAGATTTATAAATCCAGCTTCACTTCGTGTGTTTCAGTGACTAATCAATTAAAAAAACATTTTTTTCATCGACATGTTTGAAAAAATGTTGCGAAATCAATCATAATTTGTGTTGTAGAGTAGAATTGCAAAATTGTGTTCCTTCTGGATCACTCGGTGATTTCTTATACTATTTATTCAAGATCTTTTCTCTGAATACATTTCGAAATGCACCTATAATCAATAATTATAATAGTTAAAAACATATATTCTAATGCAGTATTTATTTCTTGAAAAAGGAAAAAAAAATTTTTAAAATATTCTTTCAAATTAAAAATTGTAAAATTTTTGAAAAATAAAGATTTAATGAGCTAACTAGCGTAAAATTTCCAATATCAAAAACTTGTTTATTTTAAGTGAAATAAACATTTTGATATCGAGTAATAGACAACTGTGAATTTCAAAATCCATTGCCATTCCCTTCAGAACATATATATTTTCAATTTCATTTTCATTTAATTCTAGCAGAACATTTTTGTTGACATTGGATTAAAGGAATTGCACATCCTTTCATGAAAATATTTCACATTTTAAGGACAGTATAAACATAAATAATATCATAATCGGAAAAATCGAATAATATTCCTTAGAGAGAATTATAGATCATAGTAGATTCTCTATGATGATATTATTCGATATATTGATTTATAAAGAAATATGTTATGATGGTGAAATCGTATAATAATTAATGTTGTCTCTTGAAAATTAATCCAGAAAAAAATTGATCAAATGCACGATGTATTACTTTTTTTTTATAGTTCTAGTATGTAATCAATGCAATGAAATTAAATGCTTATTTATAGTATACTAAAAATTTTCTACGAAATAAAAATGCACACAGCGATAATTGCTGTATATATTTATATTACACTAGAAATTAAACATTTCACATACATTACAAATGTGAAAGATTTATTCTCCTTTGCTTCTTCTTTTTTTAGGAATATTTTGCTTAAATATCATACTTCCAATGAATTATATCACTAGATGAATAGCTAAATTCTACGGGTGGATTTTAATTTTTCTTTACTACTTTCAAACCCCAATGTCTGGTTTCCTTCAACTCTGAGAAACGAAATCTGATCTGAAGAATGTATAGGGCTAGAAAGGGGGATGAAATCCCTTGGTACAACTGCAGTCCCACAGCTGTGTTCTGAGAATTGACTTTCACAGGATGTTACTTTTACCGCCAGAAGGAAAAATTTGTCATTCCCATAAACCATCAATACATTTGGTATCTTTAAGCTAAGAATACTTTTTCAACATGCAAATTCAGGGAAATTATCTATTTGTAAATAAAATAAAAAAATCAGAAGAGTCAAATAGAACTTATTTAAAATATAATTAATAGCAATTTTTTCGTCAATCTGGTATAAATTTTTAAGTAATGTTAAATCAATACAATTTTTCAAATTTCTCATTAATTCAAAATCCCATCAAAAATTATTTAAAAGTTATATAAAAGTAAGAAGGAGATTTTCTCATTTTTAATAGTTTTAAATGTAATCACATATTATAAAACACATTTTAATCAGATATTTTATCAACAAACACAAATGCATTGAATTTTAAATTTATTAAGTAAAAATAGTTTGCACATAAAATTTTATTTTTAATTCCAGCAACTGTTACATAATTCATAATGATTGACTAAAATGACATAAAATAGTGTTATCTTCTAAGATAAATTCAAAACTTTAGCAGTTAGCTAATAAGAGAAATTTTATTCAGTTTTAGGAAAGATTAATGTTACAATAAAAAGTTAGGCGTCGTGCTTAAAAATGACCATTGAGGGACACAAACATTTCATAAAAAGAAATATGAATGCTTATGAATATAAAAATAAGAGAATTTATGTAACAGTGAGATATTCTTCTTTGCAAAAAATGTAAGTGTTGAAACACAACTATGTGGTGACAAAACAGAGGATTCCTATTACAGGATTATTTTATTAGAATTTCGAGCAAGTGTAAATTAAATTTTTATTTAAACATCTTCATTCATATGATTGAAATTTATCAAACTATATTTGTAATGAAAGTATGTCAAACTTTAGCTTGAATTTTTATAAGGTGGCAATGTTAATCAATTGTATCATTCTGTTAAATATGTTAATATTTCTTAAGGTTGGTTTGTTTGTCGCTCAACGGTCATTTTTTGCGCACGAGGGCTAATTAGACCGGGACCTACGGTTTAAAGTGGATTCTGAACTACTACAAACATCCATGCCCAAGGTGAGATTCGAACCCACGAACTGTTGAAACGAAGGCAAGAGCGCTAACCATTCGGCTGCCAGCTCGGCTAATATTTCTTAAACTAAGTTAAAAAAAAAAATGCCAACATATTGAATGTTAAACACAAGAAAACTGAATTTGGCAACACTAAAATAAAAACAAAAGCTGAAATCGGCAACACTACGCAGTAAACAAAGGGCGCCAGATTTGGCGAGAAATCTTATATGGGGATACCGAACTTGTACCAAAATAACAATTGAAATTAAAAAGACCTAGAATTCAGCAACAAAAATAAAAAAAATACGCTTCAAAAGCAAGCTTGAAGTTCAGAAAAAGTATTCTATTATTTTATAAGAAATTCCCTTCCACAACGTCATCAACCCCTCCTCTTTGCTTGACGACATCTGTAATAAATAAGCAATCTTGTTATGGTGCTGTAGCACCATAACAAGATTGCTATCATCCTCTTGGCATCCTATTTTGCTAGGAATTTGGCGTAGAATCGGAGCAGTTCTGCTTATGGAAATATCCCCGATTAATTAATTATACTGAAATAAAACTCAGAATGTGAAACAAAACTTACATTTATTGAAGTACACAGAACACTACAAACTACATGTACTAAGATTACAAGGTCTACTAAAAAAAAAGTAAATGTCAACATATGACATCAGCTCGCGCGACACATGATTGGTGGGTGAGGTGCTGCCATTTGCAACAAGTATGTTGCTGAGATAATAATTTTTTAATATAAGTTTTTTTTTACCAATGCAGCTGGCGAACACAGTTCTATCGCCAGATGTGGATATAGAGAGAACAAAGAATGATAGGAACGTATATACAAAGTTCAGGGCGCAAGTTTGAAGAGCAGCTCTCTTGCCTCCCAATAACGAGAGTAGATGGATATAAGTAGTTACTAAAACTCTCTTGTTTGAATATCTATCTTTAAAAATTCGCAAGCTATTTTATAATTTGAATCTGTTATAGGTGTGGAGAATACTTAATCCAAAGCGGGTATCTCACTGATAAAGAAATTAATAGAAGATATCGTAGCGCAAAACATTTATTAACGACACATACAGGAAGTTATTCAAATCATTAGAGCGTAAAATACAAAAGTAAAAGAGAACACGCCCTAATTGATAGCAGCAGCGTCGCCGATGCACTGCGCATGCGTGGGAGGAGGCGAAAAGTGCTGCTAATGACGATCTCCCCAACATACTCCCACCTTTTGAGTGTGTCCTGGGCTTAACACTCGAAACATAATATGCTTATTAATACTATAATATAAATTTAATACAAATATACCTAAAAATATTACTTTCACATAAATCATAATGAATTTCTGCTAAATAAAAGTAATAATGATACAGATAATAACAAAGTGAAATTGAGCTAACTGAACACAAAAATAGGTCTTTAAAGTTTATTTATTAGCTGGTTTCATAGTTCGACCACTACTAGTTACTATTGGTAGTAGTTCATCATTTCTATTAGACACTGGATTTTATATTTCCAACCTATAAAGTCGTTGGATTGGTCTTAAAAGTTCCGAATTTTTGGTTTTAATGAAGGCGAGTCTTATCTGACCATAACGACCAGGAATTATTTTTATTATTCTTTAACGACTGCTGTCGTAACTGTCCTAAATATTCTGAACGAAAACGGGACTTTAAAGCATCTCTAAGACGCTGTAAATATTTAATTAGTTTGCCCCAATTCACTTTGTCAACAATATTAATGTCTGGCATTCCAGAAGTTTTAGTTTTGTGTAAGTATTGTTCGGGAGTTAAAACATAAGTGTCGGAAGACATAGAGTGGTTCATCATCTATGTCTTCTGACACATAGGAAAGAGGCCTAGAGTTTATTAATCGTTCACAGTCACATAATATAGTAAGTATCTCTTCATACTCAAGAGAAGCGTGACCCAATATTTTACTTAATATTTGTTTTACAATTTGAGTCAGACATTCCCACCATCCCCGCCACAAGCTGCGGAAGGAGGATTAAAATACCAATGTATCTTTTGTTCAACAGCTTTGAAACGGAGACTATCCCAGTCAATAGTTTGTAGAACCTCGTCTGCCCCTATAAAATTCTTTCCGTTATCTGAATAGATGGTTGAAGGACGTTCTCGACGCGCAATAAAATGTCTTAAAGACTGAATAAAACATTCAGTGCTTAAAGATGTAACGAGTTCAAGGGGGACATCTCTAAATACTGCACAGGTGTATAATACAATATAAGCTTTTCTACCATTTTTCAAATACAATGGCCCTGCAAGATCATATTCCACAATTTCCAAAACGCATGCATCACGGATCCTATCATTTGGTAAAATACCTGGGATTGTCTCACATTTCTTAGCCTTGAATCTCTGACATATTTTACACATTTATTTATACAATTTTTTATTCTTACGGGATTTTAAAATCCAGTATTTCTCTCTTAAATGAGACATCAATACAGTAGTGCCTGCATGTAACAAATCATTATGCGTACACATTATCAATAATTTTACAACACAATGATCAGAAGGTAATATAATAGGATACTTAAAATCATATTTATCATCTCTAAAGGCAACATTTGATTTAGCTCTTATGAGACCATAAGTATCTATTATTAGTCTAAGTTGTTTTAATTTATTATCCCATCCCTTTCACTTTTAAAAGATTCTTTTTGAACTATCAGCTTTAAATTAATTTCTCCCTTTTCAATTTCTTGTCGTGTTAAGTCCTTTGAGAGATTCTTATCAATTTTTCTGACGTTATTATTAAATCTAAAAATCTATTCTATCATTCTTACAATTTTCTTAAAAGAAGAAAAAAATAACTATAGAATCTTTTAATGTTATTATCATTTCTCGTTAAAATAGTTATTACTGTTTTCCGAATTTCTGAATTCACTAATTCTTCATTTGGTTTACTATTTGATTCAGGCCAATTCTCTTTACTTTTCAGAAACCAATTTGGTCCATCCCACAATTTTTATTTCGATCAACTGTTCAGCAGAACAACCTTTGGATAACAAATCGGCAGGATTGAGAGTACCTGAAATGTGATGCCAGTTATTAGGAGAAGTCAAAGAACGAATTTCTATGACCCGATTGTGTATGAAAATTCCCCAATTTTGATTACGTTGAATCCAACATAAAGCAGTTGTTGAGTCAGTCCAACATTATACATCAACATTAGCTAGATTAAGATCTTTAATTATGGACGATAACAAACGAGCACCTATACAGCATGCTAAAAGTTCAAGGCAAGGAATCGTCATGGGCTTCAAGGGAGCTACCCTGGATCTAGCATTAACTAAACTAATTCTGACCCCATTGTAATCTTCGACTCGTTTAAAAACACATGCACCATACGCTATTTGACTTCTTCACAAAACAAATGTAAACTTATTGATTCATCAACCAATTGAATTCCAAACCATCTGGCAATACTTATTTCTGAAAGTAAATGCAATTTTTGATGCCAATTTTTATGTATTTTAATCAAATCATCCAGAAGGTTATCATCCTACTTGAGCTTTAACTTCCATGTTTCCTGTAGAATTAATTTTGGAATCAACATTACTGATGCGGTATAACCTATTATGTCAAAAACTTGGTTAGCTACAGATAAAACCATTCTTTTTGTAACCGATTCTTGCGGTTGTTTTTCTTTCTCTATTTTGCTCGTTAATGTATCTTTCTTATATTAGAATTCCAACATCTTAGATTAAATGAACCAGAAGCCATAATTACTTTAGATTCTATGAAATACTTTTTTAATTCTATCTCAGAATTTAGACTCGTTAAACAGTTAACTACGTAAAATGCTGTTCTTAAAATTTCCGCTGTGTTCTTTAAGTTTTCTGGAACCTTGTTTAAATGATACTCTAAAGTAACAGCCAATAAATAAGGGCTACAAGTTAAACCAAATATCACTCTTCGATGGCGATATTCCACTACATGTTCTCCATTTTTATTATCGTACCACAAGAACTGTAAAAAACCCCTATCTTTTTCCCTTATAGCGATTTGTAAGAAAGCTTTTTCAATATCTGATGTCATGCCAACATAATTCTTACGAAACCGATTTAAAATTGAATCAATTAGTTCTATTAAATTTGGCCCTGAGGACAAACAATCTTTCAACGACAGAGAACCGGGTGGGTGACTACTAGCGTTAAATACCGGTCTAACACTCGTTGTGCTGCTCTCTTTTATTACAGCACGATGTGGTAAATAATGAACTCTTTTTACTTTTTTACTAGAAACCTTTTGAGTAATGCCAAGATTTAACCAATCCTTAAAATCCCTACAATATTCTTCAAATTTTTCCTGAAGTCATTAATTTTCTTTTTTGCTTAAAATACATCTATCTGCGCTCACCTTATTATCAGATAAAAGAGAATATTCAAGTACCCCCCCCCCAAGGCAACGCGACTTCATATCTACCCTCATGAGTCATAGTAAAAGTCTCTTCAAAATATTTCTGAGTGTCCTCTTGTAATTGAGATTTACTTTCTTCTTAAGAGGGATCAATTATTCCCAAAACATCCAACTTCCACAGTGCACCAATAAATCTATCATTTACAAGTAGAGATGGAATAATAAAAGAAGCTGAACTTTCTGAGCGTCGTTCAAAATCAGAATCAAATTTTCCCATAATGGTCCAGCCAAGTTTATTATTTACTGCTGTAATTCCTGACTTCAGATTAATAATTTCACCATTTAACAGTTTGCCAGCAATATCTGCCCCAATTAGCAGTTTAATTTCTTTATCAACATTAAATGAATTTTTTTCTAAATCATTTATTTTAATTCCTTGAGCTCTTTTAACCATGGACCACATGGAATTAGTTTTATTTCAGAACAAATTTGTTTCTTGCTAAAAACTTCTATTTTACATGTGTATTTACATTCAGTATCACTTAATTCAATTAAATAATTTTTATACATTTTTTCAGGAGTCTCAATACTTTCAAATAAAGACTGTTTAATTTTAGTTTCACCAATGCAATTAAAATTCATACTTTTAACAATATTTCAGATATATAAGATTTCATAGAACCACAATCAAATATAGCTCTAATTAATTTTTTATTTGAACCATTAGGAATTTGGACAATTAATGTTTGAAGCAAAACATCTGTAGATGTTATGTAACTATTAAGAGTGCTTGTTTTGTTTTCACATTTTTCTACATTTGATTTATCATCTGCTTTATGAGATGGTAAATCTGGGCATAAAATAATAAAACACGATTTTTACATAAGGGACATTTATGGACAGACCTACATTGTTCACTTATATGATTTTTCTTTCAACAAACAAAACAAGCATTCTTCTTTTTTACAATATCCTTCTTACATTTAAGATTCATAGAAAATGCGTTATTACAATTTTCTGATAAATGAGATGACTTATCACAAAATATGCATGCATTGTTTTTAAACTTAGTACCATAATTATAATTATTATTGTTATTATTACTATTCATACTTAATAATTCACATGCAGTAGGAACACATTTAGATTCATTAGTCTTATTCTTTTTAACATTTACTTTTTCAGAACAGAAATCATCATGAGTCATTTTATTTCTAAATTCTGCATCAACTTCAGTTTTAATAAAATCAATTAATAAATCCAAATCACTCTTACCTGAATCACTAGGGGTCATGCTTCTCTGTCTCTCCCAAATTTTTATTAAATCGGTTGAAAGAGCAGATTTTACTAATGGATATAATATGTGAGCAAATTTATCTTTTGTGAGCCCTAAAAACTGAAGCACGCGTAATTGCGTTTGCAACTTATCGTACAGTGTTATTAAATTAACACTTGATTTGTCAGTTATAACTAACTTTAATTACTCACAAACATAAACTTGTATGAAAATGTTTTCTTTTCCAAACCATTCTTATAGATAGTCCACAGCTTTCTCGTAGTTAGCTTCAGTGGCTGGAAAACTTTGCACTATTTGTCTCGGAATTGATACAGGCATTGTTGATTAAAGCAAGTAATGGAATTTGTCTCTGGAATCAATTCTGCAATCTTCATGAATCTTACTAAATCTATTCCAGAAGTTTAGCCAATTCTTCAGATCTCCATCAAATTGTATTAGTTCCATTTTAGGCAACTAAAGTTTATTAAATGACATCACAGGAGCAGCGACAGTTGATGTGGCACTGTTCAACTCTGGGGAAGCAGTGATTCCTTCCTAGGGATCAGTATCTTTATGTATTTGATTTTAATAAACCTTCAAATTTATTAACAACTTTCGTAAACGCAGAACGTAAAGCTTTTCTTTCTTGCTTGATTTTGTTGAAATCCATTCTTAATAATAGAAATCAAAACAAAAGCACTTAAATATCGGTGAGTTGAGTTAAATTATGCTTAAAAATAACATATATGTCAGCAGGGATTCCAGAAATGTGGAGAATACTTAATCCAAAGCAGGTATCTCACCGATAAAGAAATTAATAGAAGCCATTGTAGTACAAAGCATTTATTAGACAATACATATAAAGGTATCAAAAAACAGAAGTGCGTAAAATATAAAAGTAAAAAAGAGAACATTTAAAGCTCTAAGTGACAGCAGCTGTGGTGCCGATGCATTGCGCATGCGTGGGAGTTAAAGGAGGCAAAAACTCATGCTACTGCCGTTCTCTGCAACAATAGGAAATGCGTGAATAGTTTTAAGAGCATCGGATTAACAAGAGTTTTATTTATATATTGCAATTTTTGAGCCTCTCATTAGTTACTAGTAGAATTAACATAAGTTGTGCCTTAGTGTCAGTTGGCGAACTTAAATTTGTCATTTCGACTACATTAGTAGTCGCAATAGCGTTTCTGCTTTCTAAAAGCAAATAAGCTCTTTTAAATTATTTTGTAGTGTTTCAAATTCTTCCATGTGTATTTCAATACCTTTTGCGTCTCATACAATATGTATCCCAAAAAACATACTTTATATTTTGTTAGTTGAATTACTGACCTTTCTGCGCAGCTTTCTTGTGTATGAATATATGTGAACACATGGAAAGATCATTAAAAATAAAAATATCATTTTTATTGTGACTAGACGCTGGTATTGGGTGGATAGGGGAAAAAGATTTTTTAAGCTGAGTAGCAAATTCGTCCAAAATCTAGTTTAATAACTTTTGGGGAGACAGAGTGTCCTAGAAAATTTAACTCAGCTTAACCGAATTGACATTTTGCAATTTTTATTTCTATTCCAAAATATAAAAAGGGGTTGAAAACTTCTTTGAGTTGTTCTAAGTGTTTTGTTTTAGAATTTGAAGCAATCAAAATATCATCAGTGTAAATGAAACAATAGTCACGACCTTTCAAAACAGTATGCGTGAATCGCTGGAAGCATTGTGCAGCGTTACTTAATCCAAATGTCATTCGAGGAAACTCTAAAAGTCTGAATGGTGTTCATACTGCTGTCTTTTCTATGCCATATTGGTGGACTGAGATTTAATGGTAAGGATTATAAGTTGAAGGTTGAAAATATTGTACATTCTTCTAATTGATGTGTAAGTAAGGTAGTGGATAAAAATCTACCTGTGTTACTATATTGAGTTAACAATAATCACCACAAAGCCTCCAATCTCTATTCTTTACAAAATGTAAATGGCTGAACCAACTGATACTTGAATGTTGTCAAATGCCTTGTTTGAGAATATGTTCAAATTCAGTGTTTACTATTCTAAATTTGTCAGGAGTCAGCCTGCAGACTTTTGAAGCAATTGCAGCGCCTTTTGTAATTATAGGATGAGTGATATTTTGCTTAAGTTGTTTTGTTTCACATTCTACTTTTCTTGATTTAAAGCATTTGGATTCCTCCAGTACGGATGGGATAACACCTTTAGACTGTAGTCAACTTGAGCCTGGTATCCCAGGCTCAAGTTGACCACAGTCTGGAGGTGTTGAAAGCAATGAAGGACTTTTTATCACTCGAATTGTGATTGCCAGTGATGTCAATGGGCCAGTCAAATGCTTTTGTTTAATGCCAACAAAAATCAAAATTCTTAAGAAAGTCAGATCTAATAATTGATTTCAAAACATCTGTGATGATAAAGTTCCAATCAAATTTTTTTAATCCTAGATCAGTTTGAGAAATTTAGATCCGTAAGTTTTTATGGGAGTTGAATCTGCCTCATAAAGAGTAAATTCTGTTTATAAAAGTTCATTTAGTTTCGAAGCCGGAATAACAGAAATGTCTCCACCAATATCAATCAAATGATGATTATTAGTTTTATCAAAAAGGAAGACATGACAATTTAATTGGCCATTATCCTTGGCCTATGCAATCGACTGGACAGCTAGTTTTTTTAAAGATCAACAAATTTGTTAAATTCATATGGCTCAACACTTTTATTTGGACCTTTTCCAAATTTAAAACCATACTAATAAAATTTGTAACATCTTGATTTTGCTATGGTTGTATATCTACTTTATCTTTTAAAATATCTAGGTTTGCTTATCTATTTCGAGATCTATTTCGAAATGAAGATTCAAATTCCCTAGTAAAGAAATATTGCTTTTAATATTTTTTGTATTTTACTGCTTTCAGATATTGTTGATGTACTGGCACAAGGTACTATTTTGTTAATAGAATTGAGTTTGGCTGCATTATAGATTAAAATAAATTAGTCCACCTTTTCTGCAATACTATTGAGTGGCTCCTTACTAATCAACAAAGTTGCTTGCGTTTGAGGAGATAGCCTCTGGAGCTATAGTGATTTAATTACCTGTTCGGAAAGGGAATAACTTTAAAGACTTTTTGTTGTAACAAATCAGATGGGCTTTAGTAGCAAGATCTGTTAATAACTTTTTTTAGGCATGATTCCTCAGTATCAGTCAATATATTGAGTAATGCATTTTTTAAAGCATAATATTTTCCTACTTCTGGTGGATTTAAAAGAAAATTGACAACATATTCCAAAATATTTTCATCTAATGTTGCAAAAACAGTGTTATATTAAGTTAAATCTTTATATATACCACTGTTTCCAAATTAAAATTGGAATTGGGAAAACCACAATTTAGGTTTTCCTGGCCAAAACATTGGCGCCTTTATTACAATTAGATTTAATTCAACAGTTTTGTTTTCAGAATCATTATTGTTTGCATTAATTCGGTTCATATTGAAAAATAAAATATAATTGCTCATATAAATTGTAATTGGGGATATTTCCGCAAGTAGAACTGTGGCGCAAAATGTTTCGCCAAGATGAACTATTGGCATATTCATTACCGAAACCTATGTATAGTAAACCTAAGCTTATCGAACACCTCCTAGAGTAGGAGGTGTTGTATAAGCCCTCAAAGAGGCGTGGTCATATTTAACTCTTAAAGTAGTCTTTCATCTTAACTGGTTTCTAAAAGAGTACGGGAATAGAAAGCGAAACTTAATGGAGAAAATTAAGAATTACTTTAAAGGAAAAAATTAAAACAAATTGGTCCTTTTTTAAATGCTCACATATATAAATCTAGATTTTTATTTTAAATATTAGTTTATCTAATTTATTTTAAATTGTTTTTTTCCCACGTTTTCAAAGTTTTTTAATGCAATCAAAATTTATATTAATTTTTTTGTATTCATATAAAAATTGTATATATTTTTAGATTTTTTATACATCAAATAATTTTGTCATGAATAATACTGGTGATTTATGTAAGCTTAAAGGTTTATGTAAATCACCCATTGTACATGACTGATTTTATTGGGAATTACTTTTAAAATAGGTGGATAAGAAAGTATTTATTCTGTTTCAGCAGTTAATAATCCCTTATGCATAGCATTTTGTCAGTGAAATAGTTTTTCGTTTTACTACCTGAAGATTATAAATTCTTTTTCTGGAGATAATGGATATATTAATAAACATATCTCTGAAATTTTTAAAATTCAATTCCAGCTTTATGCCTGCTGTTAAATAATTGAAATTAATCAAGTTAGATTTATTATTCAAACCATTTATAAAGATGTAAATTAATTTCTTTTTAGAAAGATAGCAGCGTTAATCTAAACCACAACATTGTTAATGCTCAACACAATTAAAAACTATTAAACACGTCTCATCCTTATTATTCAATATAAACATCTTTACATAACATTAATTACTCTTAATTTGCAATTATTTATTCAATTAGTACAGTAATAACTAAGGAGATTCAAGTATTCGGTTATTTTTGCTTTGTGGAAGGAAATGTAAAAAGTGATCGAAAATGCTCTGATGTTATAATTAAAAGATCCCCAAATAAGTATTTGACAACATTTTAATATATTTTCAATAACAGCACAATAGTGCATTATTTTTCAATGCCTATTTTAAGCTAAATTAATTTTTAAATATGTAAAAAACCAAATTAGGCTAAACAGTCATATATAAGTGAAATGTTATGTAAAAATTCTTGAAGTTCTTATATAGAATGAAACTTAATTCACTATAATTTTTTGAATTATTATTGTACGTATTCCTGTCAATTAGACAAAGGCATAGCAAAATCTGATGGTATCGGGAGCAGAACTTTATTTTTACACTCCTAAATATCAGAAAAATTTTCACTTGACTGTAAGAAATACATGTATCCAAAGACTAAAAATAAAGCCTTAATTTTTTTTAAGAGTGAAGAGATTGAGCCATAGACGTTCTGTTCCAAAATTATGATCTTGCCATTTAATTATCATTGTGAACCCTTTTCAAAGTACTTTGACATTGAGTAGATGACCACTGTTTAAAGGGTAGTCTAGGATACACTGCTTATTCAGACTATGTTATTGATATAAAAAATAAACTTAGACTTTTATTTAGACTGATCTTCCTGATCACATTTTCCTCTATAATTTTGATAAGCCTAATTACTCTCTTCTCTTTCCAAAACCGATTTTCACAAGCAATCCAATCTGATTTCTCATCACCATTTATAAGATATATGGTTTATGAAACTCTTTGTCTTCACTAATTTCACTATATTCCAATTTTACTTTTAAATAAATTATCTTTCTTCTGGAATGAATGCGTATAAATATTTCTTATTCTTTAAACCATTGAAAAACATATTCAAAAAAGAAAAAGAATTCATTTACAAATCCAACTACTTTACGTAAGTGAAAAATAAATATTTTTACGGCGAATACTGTTGTATTCCTTGAAAAATAGGCATAACAATTTAATACCATAACCAAAATAATTTAAGTTCATTCATGATTTAATTCATTTATAATTAAAAGTAACTTATGAGGACAGCATTTTACATATACTTTTTGATAAAGACGATATTTTTAATTCTAAATGTAATTAGTTTATTTTTAAATGGTGATATTATGACCCTGATACATCTAATAAATTTTAATGATTTTATTGTTCCTATTCAGTTTTAATAATTTTATTGTTGTCAAAACATGCATATTTCACTCATTGAATTTTCTGCTTCCAGATTGTTTAAAGCATATTAAAATGAAAATCTTTTAAATTTTTATACTACTACAAACCCGTTTTTCGATCACTTATTATTTATGTTTTCAAATCCAATTGATAAATATATCAAATTTTGTAAATTTTCGCTTTATATTGGGGTTAACTGTAATGTTTCGATTTTCACAGAATTTTTATGACTTATAATATATACATAAATGAATTAAAATAAATCTAAGTATTTTTATTAAGAAACGCACGTTGATATTATATATATATATATATATATATATATATATATATATATATATATATATATATATATATATATATATATATATATATATATAGACAGTTAGTCACAAAAGGCAGGCTAATTTTAAATTAAAAATACACTTAAAGCATTGACAAATGTATTTTAATCATTAAATTTTTTCTTCTATTAATTACAATTGTAAATTTAAATAAAAAGTAAATAATGTAAGTGTAATAATTTTTACATTTTTACAAAAATGTATTTTGTCAACAAAACTCAGAAATTCCCTCTAATAAAGTCTGCGTACAGTTTCAAATAATGCAAACTGTAAGTTTTTACTTAAATACTTTATTCCTCAAAACAACCTGCAGACGTCTATACATTGATTGCACTAATTTTTTAGTGTCCTTTGACATAAAGTTTGCCCATTCTTCCTGCAATTTACTAATTATCTTATTTTGCTACGTAATATTGTGGTTTTTAATTCATTTCTCCAATCTTGCCCATAAATCTTCGAATGAATTGAGGTCTGGTTACTGTGAAGTAAGGTCTGGTTACTGCAACTGTCTTGGAGTGTGATAGAGAAGTATTCCTTCACAATTTCAGGTGTATGTTTCGGGTTGTTTTCTTGTTGGAAAATAAGATATTACAAAAGTTTAAATTTCGGGCACCTATATCATAGATTTTTCTTTAAAATAATCAGATGAGCACATTAATCCATGACTATTAATAATCTGAAGATTTCCAACTCCTTTTGACGACAAACAACGCATTACCACCACACCTCAAGCTCCATGTTTGAAAGTTGGATTTAAATTTCTCAGATTCAGTTCTGTTCCTTGTTTTCTTCATACAATTAACTTTAAATATTGTATATTTATTTTCATTTGGCCAAATTACATTGTTTCAGAAGTTGTGCAAAGAGTATAAATATGTTTTGGCAAAAGCAATTCTTTCCTTTTAATTTATCTCGGAAATGTATGGCTTAGACCTAGATTTGCGACCATGATAATCGGCCTTTCGCAGCAATTTTCATACTGTTTCATGTGAAATTTCCTTGTTGCTAGTTACAAAAAATGTTGTTTGCAATGTTTGCAGCAGATAGTTTAGTATTTTGTTTAATTCATGAAAAAATTTTCTTTCTTCTCTCTGCGTTACCTTCAGTTGCCCACATCTTGGTTTTTCAGCAAGATTATCAGTGTCAAGATAGTTTCGAATAACTGTTTTATACTAGAAAATGGTTTTCCAATTGTTTTACCAGTATCACAAATAGTTTTACCTTCATCTCTCAGTTTTATAATTAGTTCTCCCTTAACCAAAGGAATTCCTTTATTGGTTATCATGTTCATCAAAGAAAATAGAATAACAACTTCCAATCAACATGAAATTTACTTTGGAAGTCAATGACCTTGAAATTGTAACCTTCTTTGCATTCTCAAGCTGGAAGTTTAAAAGTTAGATAAGAAATCCCCCGTCTTCATTGCGTTGTACGCAAACTTTATTGGATTTGATTTCTGGCTAATTATCTTTTAAAAATTAGTGTGCATAAATTATTAAATATGAAAATATTACAGTTAAATAATTTCAAAGTTTTTTATTGAAACTAAATATTTAAAAAATAAAATTGTAAGAAACTACTCTTTTTGCATTTTAAATTTGGATTTGATATTACTTTTTCTTGATGTACGCAGACTTCATTGACTGTTTGTGGTGACAAAACAGGATTATTTTCTTAGAATTTTAACCAAGTATTAATTAAATTTTTACTTGAACAACTTCATTCATATGATTGAAATTTATCAAACTATATTTGTAACTAAAGTATGTTAAACTTTAGGTTGAATTTTTAAGACGGGCAATGTTAATCCATTGTATCATTCTGTTAAATATGTTAATATTTCTTAAACAAAACAGTTAAAAAATGCTAACACATTGAACAATAACTAATTTACGACTATACAAGGTTTACCTTTTCTTAGAGAAAATATAAAATCAAATATTTTAACTTTATCTTTATTTTGCTAGTAAACATAAATTTTAAAGTGAAATTTCTCTAAGAAATTTATCATGAATCACATGTATTATTTAAAATATTTAATAAATAGAGAATATAATATTTTGTATTATATCTCAAAAACTGATTTAATTTTTTTACTTGAATTCATATTAGAAGCTATGACTTTTTAAATTATTGATTGATTTTTTATTATTAAGGTAAGATTAGAGTACATTAAATTATGAAGCAAATACACTATTTATTGAAGTTCATTCTCTCAAATATTTAAATTGAATATGAAACTTTTCTAGGAAACAATAAACAAAACTTCAGTTTATATGATGGAAATTAAATAAGCTGTTATTAAATAATTTATTAATAACTGATTGAAAAATATTTAATTCAAGAAATTAACTGTGAAACTTTTCACTAATTAATAAATTACTGTTACTAATTTTAATTTGTAGTACAGGAATAGTAATTTAGTTAAGTGTATTTTGATAACATAATGATTCTTGTTTATTTATGTAGACAAATATAACTCATTTATAGGAAACAAAGAACAAAAATCTTATAATGAAATAACTTAAAAAATAAAAATTTAAATTCTCAATATTTCATTGAAATCTACATTATATGCAATAATCAAGATGCATGATGAAATATACATTAATTTTTAATAGTTCTCGTTTATGCACAGAACTAACAGTCATTAATATATGTAACAGATTCTACATACATAATATAACAGAAATAATAATTATCAAAACTGGAAAGCTCTTTTCTTGGTTCAAATTACTTGTCATCTAATAAAATAATTACAAAAAATTATAAAATAAGAATTGAAATTAAAAAAACCTAGAATTCAGGAATTAAAATTAAAAAAAAAATACAGCACAAAAGCAAGTTTAAAGTCGAATGATCACATTATGGGGTGCGCTGCTCCACTTTTCCAACTCCACCATATTTAGTTGTGGAAGCCGACTTCCTCAGTACACACATGCCATAAGTATCCATTTATAGGGTAGGCAACCATTTACAACCCATTCATACAAGGAAAGGACAAAGACAGGATAGATAGAGACAGAAAGTACATACATGCCTGAATCAGATGGATGTACTTACCATGCCCAAACTGGGATTCGAACCTAAGTCCTCCTTATTGGCAGTCAGGCACACTGACCACTAGACAAGTTGGGCGGCAAAAAGTTCTATTTTAAATGTGATGTAATAGAAATTTTTGCAAATGAAAGACTGGAAAAACGATATTTCTGACATCTTTATTCTGTTTTGAATGTCATTTTATGCAAGAACTTTTATTTCTTTTGTTTTAAGCATCAAATATAAATTTTATTTGATAAGACAAGGATTATATTTGGAAAAAAATATTCCTTACAAGACAATCACTTCATTCTTTTAAACTAGTTTGACTTGCAAAGAATTTATTAAAGAAAATATGAAACTCTAAAATTTTTTATATAAAAAAAAGGTAGTTTCATTTATTTGGCTGCATAGTATTCAGATGAATATTCCTCTTACAATAAATAAAACTGCTCAATACCACATTTAAATTAATATGCTTCTTTTTATTATCAACCAATTTCATACACTTTCCAGTTATTATAAATATAATAATAATATACAATTCAATTCTAAAACGTATGTTGAAAATCATATCAAAATTAAAGCTAAAATCAAATTAATTCCATTTTGTGAAATTTCATTTTTCAGATCAATTTTAACCAACATTATTATTAAAACATGAATAAATATTAAAAATGATTTGCAAACCAAAAACAATTTTTTACTCAATTTATATTAACAAAAGTTTTTTATAAATATGTTGTCCACAATTTTTTTAAACAAAAGGTAATAAAATTTGTGAATTATTTCTTAAAAGGGACATATGAATTATTACTGTTGTCTTGTTATAGTTTATATAATGTTTTTTACTTAAGTTTTTTTATTAAAATGTTTCCCCCCCCCATGAATATGTTGTCCAAATTTTCTCGTATGAAAGTATAAAATTTATTGATCATTTAAAAAGGTAAGTACTTATGAATTATAATTGTATTCAAGTAAATAATATTTTTATTCTGTTAACATAAAAACTTAAAGGAACTTCTAAAAATTAATTCTGTTAACACATGAAATAATATGTGAGAATAGATAGCGACCAATATAATGCTATTTTCCTGCATTATTTTGATGTTTTGGCCCGTGTAAAAAATAAGGAAATGTTTTATTTCGTCTTTGAATTGCAAAAACATTTAAAGACATAGGAATTGAAAACATAACTCAAAGTGTACCATTTTATGGAAATAGATAAGTCTGCACATACACTGCAATAAATTAGTTTTAAGATAATTAATTTTTGAATCAGAAAAAAAGTTCATTTTTTTAATACATTTTATAAATATAAAAGGTAATATTTTAATTAAAGGTGTTAAGTTTCAATTCATTTGGTAGATAATATTTTTAAAGAAATAAGCTAATATCTTTATCAAAAAGAGACTGTAAATGATTTTTTAACTATAATTTAAAATCTTATATTAAATTAATGACAATCAATTGAGGATGTTAAAATGCAGTAAATTGTACAAATTTTGTAATTCTAATCTAGAATACTTATTAAAAATAATAGTAGTAACGGATGTCAATAATAAATTTTTAATAAGAAGGTAGTGAGTTTGAATCTGGATCCAACTGAAGATAGCTGTTTTATAATTTTGGCTGAGATACATTAAATGTATTGGGGTAGCAATGTCCTCCAAATGAAATTCAAATTTTTAAATTTCAAGCATTAAAAATGTATTAAAATTTTTTTTTAAATTACAGTGATATCTTAAAAATTTGCCTATTTTGCTCATGATTTGTACTTTTATATTATTTTGTATTACAAATTCTCTGCATGTGTAACTAACCAAAATATCTTAAAATATTTATAATTTTGTTTGAGATACATCAAATGTATTGGGGCAGCAATGTCCTCCAAATGAAATTCAAATTTTTAAATTTCAAACATTAAAAATGTATTACAAATTTGTTTTAAACTACAGTGATATTTTAAAACTATGCATATTTTGCTCATGATTTGTAGTTTTATATTATGGTGCCTTATAGCTTATTTAAATTAATGAATGTAGCAAGATTGCCTTTGCTCCTTATGAATCCTAATTTACTGAATTATTTGAATGATAAAAAAAAAAAGTCGATTTAATCTAACAAAATGTGAATTTGGAAAGTTAGAGACTGAATTTCTTGGTTTCATACTTAGTAGAGATGGTTTGAAACCTGACCACGTAAAGTAGCATCTATTGAAAACTTTTCTGTTCCGAAGAATACGCACAACATTCAAGAATTTTTAGGACTTACTAGTTTCTTTAAAAGATTTTTTCCTAAGAATGCAGTATCATTGTCTGAATTTATGAAAAAAGATGCAAGGTTTGTTTGGGAAAAAGAGAGGTTTTCAAGGAACTTTAAAATAATCATGTTAAAACACCAATTCTAGCTCATTGTGAGTCTTAAAGTGAAACTGAGGTACATTGTGACGCAAGTTCAATTGTATTGGCCGAAATATTGTTTCTAATGAATAGTAAAAAGAATTGGAGGATGGCTTATTGTGTTAGAAAGAAAACTTATAAAAACTGGACAAAAGTACCATTTGAGTTAATTAGAGTTGATGTGAATTATGTGGACAATAGAAAGGTTAAGGTAGTTTCTGATACGAATAAAGTTTACAATCGTTACCACTGTCAAGTAATCGTGTATCTAAGTGCTAAAAGGGTGGCAAGATGGTTTAACCTCATGCAAGAATACGATTTTGAGATATGGCATAGATCAGGTGAACGAATGAAACATGTAGAGGCACTAAGCAAAGCAGTTGTTGAAGAGCTAGAAGATACTTTGCTCATTATTATTGAGGGAAAATTTGAAGTTTGTGTTACTTACAGAAGAACAAGTTTTAATAATGCAAAATTCAGACATTTAATTTTGTAAATTAATAAAGATATTCTAGAAGAAGGAAGAGGACAGGGCAGAATCTGAAAAGACAATGATTGAAAGATATGTTTTCAAGTAAAATAATTCAAGCAGTAAGATTCCTGAAATTTGTATTTAGGTAATTCATTTATTCATTCAGTTTTCCTGATTCAGATGTACATTTTAATGTATTCAATGTGAAGAATTTTTCAACATTTAATGTTTGTTTTTGTTTTATATTGAAAAAATAAATTTTATTGCACTGCCATTTTTTTATTTTATTTTAGAAGATGAACCTTTAATACAGAAAAGAATGTCCTGATCAATCAAGAATTGAGTTTGTACAACACATGTCATTGAAATAATGAAGATCCTCAGTGATAAGTATAATTCAATATTCTTTATCTTGATTCACATTTAACTAAATCGATCATGAAGTTTTTAATCTCAGTTATTAAATATTTTATATTTGAATATATATATATACATATGGAAATAGAATACAGTGCAAACAAGATATAAAATCTTTATATTAAACACATTAACTTTTTGTAAGAAATTTGCAATTTTATAATATAAAAATGTAACCGATCATGTATCAAGCTAATAATTTATCTTTGCAATTTCCTCTGTAAAATCGTTATGTAAATGCGTCTAAATAATACTTTTTCTTAAAATGTGATCGGTCATGCACACTATTAACAATATGGTCTTAGGAAAATTTGTGCTAGCAAATAAATTTAAAATCTGAAGAGACTTTGATAAAGATTTTATTCTTTTTATATAAAGATTTAAAATGAAGGCTTCACTTAGAAATTTATTCTGAAAGCATATATTTCATAAAGTGTGTGTTTGTGTGTGTACATACATACAATTTAAAAAAATTTAGAGGAAATGGGAATATGAGGGCGTATAATTGATTTTGAAATATATTTAATAACTAGTGAACTACTTAAAAACATTAGCATTAAAATCAAAAACCATTAAAAAACTAGAGAGATTAAGACAATTTTTAATGTAATGTAGGCATGCAATGTAGAATGTGCCAATCAGGTAGGAAAAGAAGGAGAAAAAGCTATATGGTTTTATTTGAAATTTTCTTTTTGTTTTTAGATGAACTTCTTCAGATTTATTCATTATGTTGACAGTTGAATAAATATTGAAGGATTGAATATTTCTTTATCAGAAAATGATGAAATTAAAGTAATCATACATATACTAGGGAAAAAGTATGTATTCATTTAATGTAGAGTGTTCAAGCTTTATTTGTGTATAGGTTTTCACACACACAATACAAATATAGTTTTTCTATGCACATGCAATAGAGAATTCATGTTGATAGCAAAGTACCATTATTATTTCCGCAACAATAAAAATATTTAGGAAAATAAAAACACTAGATTAACATCATGTTTAAGTATAGATATGTTGGAGAAAATGCACGCACTTAGTTTTAAAAACTTTCAATTATTGTTATACAAATTCAGCGATTATGTTTTGATGCTATGAAAATTATTTTACAAATTGCATTAAGATTTTACAAATTTTATTTAAAGTACTTTACTTGTTTTACTTAGTATTCTTAAGAAATATATGTTGTTATACTTTAATTTTAGGATTTTTTTGCCATTAAGTCTTTATTATCCTGAATATTAAGTTCATTTCATTATATTTACTTATTAAAATGTTTATTCAAGATGTTCTTTATTTGAACTGATAATTCAAAAAACATATAATAGCTATGTTTTTTTCCCCCAATTTAATGTTATGTTCAATGGCATTTTGCTTTTAAAATTTAATAATTGCACTAAAATTTATTAATTACAATCTAAATTTTTTGATAAAATTAATCTTTTATCACACTCATTTTAAAAATTCTAAATACTTAAAATTTATAAAATTGTTAAAAAATGCTAATGTTTTTATAATGTGTAGTGTTATTTAAATTTAATTTGAATGTTTTGTTTTTCAGTACAACATTAATTCCTATCCAACAACTATTTTGTATAATCAGTCAGTTCCACATAGGTATAGTGGTTCACACATGGAACAACCCATTCGAGATTTTGTAGAGGTAAAAACTTATATGTTTTATAAAAATCTATGATTTCAATTATTTTTTGGTTATGGTGAATATTTTCTTATAATATGAATATAATTGGTAAAATATTTTGAATTTAAAATAAATCCCTAATAAAAATAATTTTATTTGTCAATATTGAAGTCAAATGTTAGAAAAGATAATGAGGAAAATTTATAACCCCCCCCCCCAAAAAAAAAAAAAATCAATAAATAAATAAAAGATATATTGAGAGATTTCAAGTAGTAAAATTATGTCTTTAAATGATATTAGAAAATCAGGACCACAAATTCTCCCACTTTTTTTTATTTTAGACTCATAAAGTGTAATAATTAAGATGAGAAGCTATAAAAATGAATGTTTGTCAGATTCCTTTCATTATTGATAAGGTAATAAATCAGATTAAGAGTATGTAGAAACTCTTAATGTAGTTAATTTTAAAATATCAATTAATGATTATAAAAACATAATCAGCTGTACTATAACGAAAATTAATTAATTGATAATAAAGTTAAATGTGAATTGAATAAAATTCAATTGAAAATATTTCATTAAAATTAATTGAGAACTTTTTATAGCTATCAAATAAGTTCAGTTGCTTAATTACTTTATAATCTTGGATTATTATGAAAAATGTTTAATTAGTTAGTGTATAAATAAAATTTTTTAATTAAATTTGGAAAATGGGTAAATCATTGTTTTAAGTAAGAGTAAACCATTGAATTTGATTTTAGAATCATAAATTTGCTTAACTTAAAAAAAATAAATAAATAAAATCTATGCTCTAAATTTTTAGTGACACTTAGTCTTTCTTGCATACCTTGCTTCTGTGTTGCTTTTCTCTTAAGTTGCACAGTTAAACCTGATGATTCATAAAAAAATATTATTTTTAAAAAGCTAACATTTTTGTTTTTTAAAATGAGGGAAGTAGGTTCAAGGAATTCATACTTGCCTCACAAGAGGTTGAGGGCTCCTCTTGAGCAACTATTGCCGCCCTAATGCTATTAACTATTCTTGAGAAGTAAATCACCCATATGTGTGGAGACCCATGTTCCTGGTAAGGAGGATCCCGGAAATCAAAGCTCACAGAGACCAACACATTACTTTGGCCTCTGCTTCAGGTAAACGGTAGGTGTATTGTTATATTGAGAGTTTTTCTCTAGCTCTATAGAATTGAATTATAAGGAGGACATTTTTATAAATAGTTACATATAATACAAATTGATTAAAATAACTTATAAAACTGATACATGGAATTTTTGAGAAAAATGGTCGAAAAAGTAATCTGCAAAATTGTTAACATACTGTACTGGGTTGAGTTCAAATAGTTCGTGGCTTTGTTTCCCCAACTCAAAATCCTGAATTTCTATTGAATTAAGTAATAAGAGATATATAATAATATAACGATATATAGTATGTTATAATGTTATGATGAATATATATGTTATATATATTCATTATAACATTTATAATTCATATATATGTTCATATATATGATTCATATATATATATATATATATATATATGAATATATATATATATATATATATATAAATATATATATATATATATAAATATATATATATATATATATATATAAGAATATATATATATATATATGAATATATATATATTCATATATATGTTATAATAAATAGAGTATAATTTTAATAAGAATGCAATATAAATAATTTGTACCATATTGTACCTACAGTAAAATAATAGAAAATATATTAATTTAAAGTCTCAAGCACAGCTTTAAATTTAAACAAAATACAATTCTAATTTTTAAAAAAAACACTTATATTGGATTCGGAAAAGTGTCATTAGAATAATCCGACTTATGTGATTTAAAATGAATTATAAAAATATATGCATTTTATATACTAATACAATCATTTTAAAAAACATTTTTTTAAATATGAAATAATTCGTTGCGTATCATATAAATAGATGTAATTATTTGCAATATAATTTACTACACTATTCACATTTTTCTTGCCTTTGCTGAAGCGAATTGATTAATTTCTTTATCAAAGTTGATTATTTCAATTTTTTCTTTTTCTGTACTTAAGATAGTTAAATCACTTAGATGGTTTAGACTCAGGGTGGATCATAAATAACTCAAAATTAATTTTATTTTGCTGAATGAATGTTTACAACTTGCTGTTGGAGAAGAAATAGTTAAAGGATTTGAATGGCAACCTCTCTTCTTCTCTCTATCTTCACCGTATGAAATAAAGAAGTTCTAATGGGGTTTTAGATTTTATTTCCTTTCTACTGCTGAGTAACAACTTTCAGTTCTACATTTCTCTATAGACTTCTGTTCCCTGGAAATCTATATGACAAAATTCACTCAACTTGTACATTTGTTAAGGACCCTGACTTAGTGCTCTCAAGGCCCTTGTCTGAGGCTCGATTCTCAGGCTAGGTCAACTTAAACTTTCAGTTGGTCGATCAACTGTGAGTACCAATCATGCTTGTGAACCGAACCCTGAGGATTTGGCATTGGGCTGATCACCTAATTACCCTTCACCAAACATTTTGACCACCTTTGCCAACTTAACTGGGACCCCAGGGCTCTGGGTTAGGAAAACAGAAATGGGCACTGTAGGCCTTGTGATCCAGATAATGTATTTTTTCTAGCTTGTTAACCACTTGAAGCAATCAAACATATTTGTTCCCTATTAATTATGCATTACCTTATTCATGAAAGACTCTACAAATTGTTGATCATAAGGTGTTGAACGTATGCTATAACTTATCCTAACAAATTTTCAAACATTCTATAATATTACTAACTTTACATACTTTAGCTATTTATTGCAAAATAATAATTGGGCAAGACTTTACACCTAATTTAGGATCAGCTCACTTGATTTTTCACTGGGATATCTTTTTAAATATTTCCTTTAACACAGATTAAACTGAAAATTTTACTTCAATTTTTTATTTCCAAAATGCATTTTTTTTTTCCATTTTATGCGATGTAAATCATAAGAATTTTAAATTAGACATTTTAAGACTTACTTTAAATTATAACCTTTACAAAAACGAAACTTTTGCTTTATTTTTTTTCAAATGTCATTTGCAATTCATAATATCTATTATATCAATTTTATTTACCCCTTATATGTATGAAATATTAGCGTGTGTAACCAGTTTAAAAAAAATTAAAATAGCTTAAGTTTTTAGAAAGTTATTTACAAGTTATTTTAGCAAATTTAAAAATAAAATTAAGTTGGCTATTCAGAGAGAGATAATAAAAAGAATAATGAGAGAAAAAAAGGTTATGTGAAATTTTTAATGAAATTAAAATTGAACTTATTGTTTAAATATACTGCATAAAGGTGTTATTTAATGATTTCATCATCTTTATAAGTATTTTAAAGTATTTTAAAATTTGCTTAGTAGCATTTTAAAAATTGTTTTTCCTTTTCACATATGTTCAATCGATGATTTTCGACTACATGTGTATTTTTTTTATTTGTGAATTTAGAGCTTAACAGTTTTGAATACAGTTTCCGTTTTAGGGTATGGCAAATAGAAATTAATCTACAGAAAAAAAGAAGGAAATGTTATTTTACATTTTTATTATTTTTGTGCTGATTAATAGCCATAAATATTGACACATAAACATTCGTAAAATTGCAGTACACACAAGCGAAACTGTCACTTTAAAAGCAATTTTCTCAGAAATTTCTTTTTCACTAAAACTCCAATACTTCAAGTAAGAATGAAGATATTTGGGAGAAACTTTGCTTATGTGTTTTCAGAGCAATTATGATGAAAGCTATTCAGAGCTATAATGATGTAAAATTTTGAGTGTCAGTATTTCAACGAAACAAGTTCAATATTTTTTAAGGCAAAATATCCATCCGCAGATTCATCAGTATATTTATCAAATATTCTTTAATATTTTTATGAAATTTCCTTCACTTCAAAGATAAACTTAATGCATAAAGATTACAATTTTCTAAATTTCGGTTTTCTTCATTAAACTTTACTTGAGAAAACTAATTTTATAAAATGTTAGGCTAATTTTAGATAATTTTATGTTTTTTAAATCATAATTTATTTAAAATTAAGAAAAATAAAATTAAAATGAACTCTTAAGAAAAAGTTGTTTGAACCTTAATTTATATCAAGAATTTCATTTTGACATAATATTTGAACACTTAAAAAGAGATTGCAGATATAAGAATTTATGTATCAATTTTTCTGTATCATATTTACTGATCTTAATACTTGTCTGATCTTATTTACATCTTTATCTTGTTACCACATGATTTTTCAATTCGTAATTTGCTTAAATTTTAAAAATATTTTCTTTAAAAGATACAGATAACAGATATTTCTTTAAAATTTATCATTTACATTATTTCTTTAAATGAATTGAATATGAAAAATTCTATTACAAACATTATGGGAAATTACTATAATAATAATTTGTAGTGAAAAAATTTGCAATAATATAATTGTTGTTTTGTTAGTTTTTACGCATATTGCAATAATTTAAATTTTTTAGAAATTCACTATTTTTGTCCTTTATTTTGTGAATTTTGTAAACTTTTCTCCTAAAATTTCAAGGAAAATATTGCTGAATAAAAAATATAAACAAACTGAATAATAATAAAAAATATTTGAATAGAAATTTGGATAGAATATTTTTGAATAATTTAAAATTCTTTCAAATAAAAAATTCTTTTAAATAAATTAAATTCTTTTAAAAAATTAAATTTTTTAAATTTTTTGTGTATTTTATGTTGTTAGAATTCTTAATTACAAATAACATAAAATACACAAAAAAATAAATTAAATATAATTAATAAAATATAAATAATTTATTAAAAATAAAAAAATTTAAATAAAAAAATAAACACAAGAAAATAATAAATAAAAAAGAAAATATGAAAATAAAAGTATAAGGAAATTTTTTTCAGGTTAAACAAAATTTTTAATTTTCTTTATATTAAATCTAGTTATTAAATTATAATAAATGAGTTATTTTGATGACTATAGATAAATTATAGTTATTTTGATAACAATATTTTGCCTTTAAAAACTAACTAGCTTTGAATAGCATGAAGTTCAAATAACATCACTTAGAGGTTTTGTGAAATAGAAAGTTGAGAAAATCGTCGTTTTACTTGTAACCTTACAAATTATGGCACATAATTAACAAATTATAACATTCTTTTTGCCATCATTTTAACACATTTTATCGATATGTTTTAAAATTCTTGTAGTTACTTTGTCATGATGAGGTCAAGACAGCTTTCTTGTAGCTCTTTGTAAGGGAAGGAGTTTTCTTAATTCACAATGGCTCATGAAATCAAAAATCAATCATTATGTCAAAATTTTAAAAAATTAGAATTAAAATCAATATAGAATTACTCTGTTCTTGAAAAATTTTTTTTGAATATAATTAAAATGTAAAACAAAAAATATATGTTAAATGTAATAAAATTAAAATACAATATAATTGAAATTAAAAAAAGCAAAAAATGTAATTTATTGAATTGAGACTTTTTTTTATACAATTTATTTTATTGATGCAAATTTTTAATTTAATTGAAAGAAAATAAATTTAAATTATATTTATTATTAATTTTAAAAAATAAAACTAACAGCAGATGTGTTAATTTTGTAATGAGGTAAAATATCTGCTGATAGTGTCTAAGTTATAAAAAGTAATTTTTCGGAAGAAAATTGCTTTTTTCATTTATCTTTGACACAACTTCTCCATGATGGCAGCTGTGACACTATGGTATCTAGTTGAATAGTTTGTGTTTGATACCCATCTTGGTTGTTATATTTGTTATAGCTCTTAATGTCTTGGTCTAATTACCCCTCATTCTTGAGCAAAAACATGACTGCAGATTGACTGATAATGCTAATCAAACCATTCCCCTATTAAAAAATTGTGCCATCCACCTGCATAAATATTAAAGTATTAGCTATTACCTGATTGTACCCCTTAGTAGCATGTTATTTTTTCATATTGCATGCAAATAATTTTAAATATATGCAATATAATTTAAAATATTTTCATTTAATTAAGATAACATCTTTTTAGTTATGAGATTGTGTTAATAGTCTAATATATGATGTGATTATCTAAATATAGGTAAATTTTGAGTTTGAGGTGTAATAAATTTCAGCCATTGTGTACACATGAAAGTAGAGATGAATATTTTTATAAAAATTGAAAATGTTTTCTTAAATTTTTTAGTGTTTTACATTAGAATTTTAATCCATTTTACATATCTCAGTGCAAATTGTAATAATCAGAAATTATTTTCAGCCTATTCGGTGGCAAGAGGTCTTACGACATCCATTTTATGAAGCTCAACAAAATCAGAGCACAAATGTAAGTACACATATTTAGAATATTTGCAATTTTTTATAAGCAATTATTAATGTGTAGAATTTTCTAATGGAATATTAAGTGAAATACATGATTGGGGGTAAAAAAATCCACTATTTTTTCTGTAAATGACAGTAATGATCGATATTCTGTAAGATTGTTGATTAAACAATTTCAGATTTGTACTTTATAGAAAGTGACATTTCTCATTTGAAATAATTTTTTGCGGTCTTTAGTTTGGTCCAGTCAGTTGCATGGAAAAGGATATTAATAATGGAAATCAAAGAAAAAATTTGCTACATTGCAGTAAGTAAAGATAAATGCAGCATCAATCTTTAATGTTTATTGTGGGTTAGAATCCACTTAACTGTAGGTCTTGATAAAATTCATTCTTGTGTACAAAGTTATCATTAAGGGACAAATCAAACCAATCTTGCAACTCTAAATATCCAGTATATTTAAATAATTTACATTAAATTGAAAATAATTTTTTAATTTGAAAATAAATTAAATTGAAAATAATTTTTTATATAATTAACACAATGAACACACACAACTTCCTCATAATATTTACCAAAGTTACACAAATTTTTCTTTTTAGTGTCTTAATTTCATCAAGCATCAACAATGTCAAAAGGAATTCCTGTTGTTCACTATTCAGTGATGGATTCAGTGATCTGTTTTAAAATACCTATAAACTAATGGCTTTTTTTATTTGATGTTGTCACTATTATATACTATTAAAATATGTTTGGATTGTTGTTAATCATGTTTTAGATTGCAAAATTCATTAATAAAAAGAAATTATTACTTTTCTGAAAATCAGAGCCAAAAATGTCTAAATTGTTAGTAACAAGGCTTTGTGTTAGAAATCAAACTAATGGGTTAATATATTGCTTTCAAGTTATAACTGACTTTACAAATTTTCCCAATCATTGTTCAACAGTTTGTGGCTTGGAAACTTTCTGAAACCAATTTTAATTATATGATACAATTTGTGTTGCCTTTGATAAACCAACGTTCTCCATCAAGGTAATGAAATAAGGTCTTTATGACTGTCAGTAAATTGTAGAAATGAAAATGGATATACACCTAAAAAGGTTTTATAAATTTCTTCTCAATTATTGCAATGCATTTAGAGGGTTTCTGTGTACTTTCTTTGAATCACTCTGTTCCAATAGGATGCTGATTGTATTTTAACTTTTGTCATTTTAATAATTTGTTTAATACAATTATTCTGTTTATATTAATATTACTCAATAGACGATTCCTTTTATGAATTTGTGGCGAACCCTTTTTTACCAAATTCTTTTTTTATTCTGAGAAACAATTGTCAATTTGATTTTATTGGTGAAAAATCAAGAAAAGTAATCTCAGTTGTTTTCGATTCTAAAAGATAAATTTTAAGATAAATTTTTTCATTATTCTTTTCAAAGTGTGAAAGAATAGTTTGTTAGATATTTAATTGGTATCCATTACGTCATTTGATGCTTGAGAAATGTTTCATTTGAAACCATGTTCTCAATTATCTAATCAACTGATGATAGATAATTGAGATTAATGCTACGTTATCAATGCATACGTTATTAATGCAACGTTATCCACATGCAAAAATTCTAAAATGAAATTTGTGTTCTCAGATTTCTTTGTCAAAGTTCTTGAGTTTGGATGCATTTTCTCGAGTTGTATTTCTTAAGGCCTGTCTGAATCATGTGAGATGGTAGAATCTGCATTATTTGAGATAGTAGAATCAACAAAATTACTATTCTTGAATTCAGATTCATTACAGCAATAAGAATAGACACCTGCAAAATTTCCTAATTTATTCAATAGCAATAATTAATTTCTTTATATGTAAATCTGTATGATGTGAATCAACAAAAATTCTTTTCCAAGTCACAAGAAAGCTACTGGTTATAATAAAAAATTTGCTAAAGAAAGGATAAATATGCTTTTCTTTTTATCTTTCTTATACAAAGTCAAAAATCCAATTTTTGTTGAACATTCTCCACTCAGACCATTTCCCACTTTATAATTTGCTATGTATGTAGTCATTAATGTTCCATTTTTACCTTTAGATGTCCACGTGGATGCTTGCTAAGAATAATGAAGTTGTGTATAATTTGTTTTATCAATAATTGTATTATAAATATTACAATCTGTTAATTCTACAATCTAATATTACAAATCAAATTACAATCGATGTAATGTTACAAATGCTAGAAATTAAATCTGCAACAACTATTGGAAAGAAGTTCGTATAAAGAAATTCGTTTGTTTAACATTGGAGTTTTTGCTTTTTGTTTAGTTTTAAATATGAAAAATAATAAAGTAATAATAAAGTCTAAAAACATTTACATGTTTTTAGATTTGTCTCAGAAATTTATTTGAAATGTTACAATTAAATTTGACCGAACTAAAGGAATTCGTTTAGAAATAGAAAATAATATTACAATCAATTAATGATTTTCACATTAAATATGAAAATATTTTTATGATTTTCTTCTACATTAAAGAAATTATTGAATGAAATAATGTAATGTTCGATTATTTTCTTTTCTGTTACAGGTTTTAAAAAAAAGAATTTCAATCTTTTTTAAGATAAATGTATTCAGATTATATTCAGATGTATTCAGATTCACTCATCAATCGGAATGAAAATTACTTAATCAGCATTACCATATGGGCGCACCATACGATATCCTTTCACAAGATGAAATTAGAATAATCATGGAGATACTAAAATTTGCATTGTTTTCCGACAGGAAAATGACATTGCTAGAAAAAAATTTAGATAATCTTTTTGAAAGAAAGTTGCTTAAAATGATGTGCAAAAATGACTTTTATTGTAAAATGAAACAACCGAAACGAGTAATCAGAATTTTTCGAAATTAAGTAGGCATTTTAATTTAATAGAGCAAATAAATTTTTATAAATAAAAATATATTTTTTCTATACACATTCAATAAGGTTGATAGCAAAGTTCTGTTATATGTTAAAAAATTAAAACCACTGTTCAATTTGTTGTAAAAAATTTATGTAACACTTTAAAAAGCATCAAATGTAAAAGATTATATTGGTATGAACATTCATATGCATATTAAATTGCTGAATAGCAATGCGATCAAAATTTTTTATGAAAATTATATCAAGATTTCTTAAGTTATTGTGTGAGTGTTTTTTATTAATATTATTAATATCTTATAGATTATTAATATCTTATAGATAGATTTTACTGTTGCTATATTACTGTAACAAACTGTACATATTTTAAAATTTGTTCAAAAATATTATTAATCTCATTAAAAAAACAATTTATAAGCATCACTTTTTCACATGATTGATTTTCCTTTTTACAATTGCTATTTAATTGTTGAAAAATATTATATTGATAAAAATATTATAAAATAGATTTGCTTTTTAAAAATTTGTTGATTATGAAGTAAATGATTGTTGATTGTATGTAAAATTTTATTTTCATCACTGAATCAAATGAAAAAATGCATGTTATATTTTAAGGATAAAAAAAAAAAAAAAAAAAAAAGCAAACAAATAAAATTTATAAAACTGTGGTATTATTCATTTAAAAACACGATACACACAGGAAATACACACCCGAAGCAAAAGGAAGGATCCAGGTAAGGAAAAATGACAAAATATGTGTGATTAAAGAAAATTGAAGGATTCAGGTAAGGAAAAAGACAAAAAAATGTCCAATTGGAAAACATTGATGGAACATGATGATGATGATAACAAAACTATCTAATATAAAAAAATATTAATGTATATATAAAAATTTATAATGTTAATATAATAAAAATATAATAAATATATATATATAAAAATTTATAATGTTCCATTTCATGTGTTTCTGAAATTGTAATAATCACAAATCACAATTTTGATGGATTTTGATTGATTGATTGATTGATAGATTTTGATTGATTGATTGATTGATAGATTGATAGATTTTGATTGATTGATAGATTGATAGATTTTGATTGATTGATAGATTTTGATTGATTGATAGATTTTGATTGATTGATTGATTTTGATTGATTGATTGATTGATTGATTGATTGATTGATTGATAGATTTTGATTGATTGATAGATTTTGATTGATTGATAGATTTTGATTGATTGATTGATAGATTTTGATTGATTGATAGATTTTGATTGATTGATTGATAGATTTTGATTGATTGATTGACTGATAATTGACTGATGGATTAGATTGATTAATTAATTAACTGATTGACAGACAGACAGATTGACTGACAGAATTGATTGACTGACTGACAGACAGATTTTAATTAATTAATGACAGATAAATTTAATTAATTGATAAATAGATTAATTAATAAATAAATTTTAGATTAATTGACTGACTGACAGATTAATTGATTAATTAATTAATAAATTTGAATTAATTAATACAGATTTAATATAAATTTAATTAATTGACAGATCTAATTGACTGACAATTTAATTAATTAATTAATAAGATCTTTAATTAATTAATAAATTTTAATAAATAAAGACAATTTGACAGATAAATAAGATTTTAATAAATTAATTAATTTAACAGACAGACTTAATTAATTTGACAGATTAATTAATTGACAGTAATTAATTTTACAGAGTAATTAATGAAATTTTGATAAAGTAATTAATGACAGACTAATTAATTGACTGACAGATAGATTTTGATTGATTGATAGATTTTGATTGATTGATAGATTTTTATAGATAGATTTTGATTGATTGATAGATTTTGATTGATTGATTTTAATAGATAGATTTTGATTGATTGATAGATTTTGATAGATTTTGATTGATTGATAGGTAGATTTTGATTGATTGATAGATTTTGATTGATTGGTTGATAGATAAATTTTGATTGATTTTGATTGTTAGATTTTGATTGATTGATTGATAGGTAGATTTTGATTGATTGATAGATTTTGATAGATAGATTTTGATTGTTAGATTTTGATTGATTGATAGGTAGATTTTG
Source organism: Latrodectus elegans (assembly GCA_030067965.1). Taxonomy (NCBI): domain Eukaryota; kingdom Metazoa; phylum Arthropoda; class Arachnida; order Araneae; family Theridiidae; genus Latrodectus; species Latrodectus elegans. The sequence goes on along the minus strand of CM057811.1, from coordinate 102,987,200 downwards.
ATTGATTGGTTGATAGATAAATTTTGATTGATATATAGATCTTGATTGATTGATTGATTTTGATTGATTGATTTTGATTGATAGATAGATTTTGATTGATTGATTAATAGATTTTGATTGATTGATAGATTGATTTTGATTAATAGATAGATTGATAGATTTTGAATGATTGATTGATATTCAGAATATTTTGAAATTTGATAAAATTATCGAATTTGATAATTATGAATTTGATAAGTTAATTGAAGTTAATTATTAATAATATAATTAGTTAAATATTATTAATATTGTTGTATATAAATTGTAATGCTATTATAATTTTCTTTGTTGTGAACAGATTTATAATTTTAATGGTTAAAACAATGTCATAAATATTGGTCATAAACATTTTTCAAACAATCAACAGTAACTGAAAAAAGGTGAATAAAAAGAAGGTGAATCAAATTACAATAAAAAATATTTTTAAACCATCATTTTTTTCATGTTCAAATGTTCATTTTTAAAAATCTATCTTGTATTTCTAAAAATTTTGTATTGTATTTCTAAAAATAAAATATTTTTAAAAACAATATTTTGTAAAATATAGATTTTAAAAATTGGACATAACAAGTCTTTCCTCCACTTTTATGTTACAAATTTTTTCTCTGTAAAATTCCAACTTAATTTTTTTTCCATTAAAGTAAGAACAATTCAGATGATTAACTTGGAAATATTCTACCAACAAATTATGTATATCTGGATTTATGTATATCTGGTGTGCTCATTAGAAAATAATAAAAATTTAGAAGTTAAATATGCTTAGAACTTTATGTTTAGAACTAATAAAATAAGTTTAGAACTTTATAAACTTCATCCTCAAATGTGCAAAAAATGGAATTACCAATTAAATAAATTCTTTAATAGAACAGAACAATTGATTTTTCAATTGTTCTGTTTGATTTCAATTGATTTTTCAAAAGAATGTAATATTCTGTAATATTAAAGAATGTTATTTTGTTTTAAACATTTTCGTCAGGTGTTCAAATTTTTTTTTTCTCATAGGCATTCATTCATTAGTTCATTTCAAATTGTAATCATTATATCGGAAAAGAATTCAAGATGAAAAAACTAGTTTATGGTCAAACTAAATAATGCATATTTATTTTTTTACACTATTAGATTCAAATTAAAAATTTAAATGAAATTTACTATAAAGTTAATTAGGATTTAGTTTTAGCAGTAAAAACTTTATTCCAAAATAGATTCAAAAACATACAAATCTTAAAACAACAAGAAAACAATATAATTACCGAACTACTTTAATGAACCTTTCATTATTTTAAAAACCAAATAAAAGATATTCTGATTATATAGATTATACCTGATCATTTCTTTCACAATCATTGCATTTCATCATCTTACGGCCACCACTTTTATCGTGCAAAGTTTAAAAAACAACTTTCACACGACGTGATCGTACGATAAAACGATATTTTATCGTGTCGATGACGCAGGACATCTTCACACTAAACGATATTTAGTCGTCTGTCTCAGGCTGTTTAATGGTTTTATATATAATGGTTTAATGTTAATGGTTTTATATAGTAAATCTGAATACACTAAAAAAGAAAATGATTGAAGGAACTGACACGGGTGTGTCCTTCGATCAGTAGTTGAAGTAGTTTCTTCTTTTGTAAAAGCGAGACAAGTCTTATGGGACAAATCTAAAGAAATTCAATACTACTAAAATGCTTGTTACAATTGTTGTAAAAAAAAATGAGGCATAGGAAAATGAGGAAGCATTTTTCGAATTGAAAGAAGATTTCTGTGGATTACATAATGTGACCAGACGTCTCGTTTTGAACGGGACTGTCCCTTTTTAGAGTTATGAGTCCCGGTGTCGCCGAAATGAACTCTGGGACGAAAAATTGTCCCGTTTTCTGAAACCGTGCGAAAATCTGAGTAGTCGAGCCGGCCGTCAAGAAAAAATGTCTCTGAAACTTGCATATAAAAATGTCTCTAAAGTTTGCATTATTGAACTTCACCCCCCACTGTCCACCTTAAGCTTTTTTTTAAATCAAAACCTTTAATGCGAAGAAAAAGTGCTAAATGATAAAATATTTTATTAATAAAAGTAACGCGATAAGCTGCCAAATATGGTACAAAGAAGATCTCGTAAGTCGACAATTTTTCTCCTGAGCATGCGCAGTTCTGTTCTTTCAGACGTTTTGTTCTACGGGGTGGTCTGCAAACGAACGTATTTTTTGTTCGCCCGCTTCTCGATATTTGTTTTGTTGTTTGATACTCGTGTACCTAGTAAATAACTTAAACTTTTGTTTTGGAATCATAAGTTAAAATGCCGAAACGCAAGTGTACGTTCAATGTTAACTTACAAGCAAATAAATATTCCCTCAGGTGTTAGATGTGAAAAATGTCGTACAGAATTTAGCGTTTCCCATGGTGGTGCCAGTGATATTGAACAACATTTAAAGTCTAAAAAACAAAAAAAGCCGATCGTGTCGCTGCTTCGAGTTCTTTTATAAAGAAATCGGCCGAACCAACTTTAAAGGATTTGGATATCGCGCGGCAGAAGGCGTTTGGGCTTGTCACACGATACAAGAAAACCATAGTTTTCTGATTGTGTGTCGAAATTAACTCAATCATGTTTTGATCCCAAATTTACATGCGCGCGTACGAAAGCAGAAGCTATTATAGTATTTTTACATGCTTTATCAGCAGCTTTTCATCAAGCTGTATTGAAACTAGAAAGTCAGACTGTAACGGCAATTGAAGCTGCAAAAGAAATCAATCAACTAAAAGACAATTTGACTCAGAAACAGACCAATCAGTTTCTTCCATTTATGCTCCGTCAATTAAAAGTGAAATCGAAAGATAATGTTACTAACATAAATGAAGAGTTTGTGAAAAGGGCGGCTACAGAATTTTACCAAACAAGCCGTGGATATGTGAGCAGTCGACTAGCTTTCTTACCAAAGAAATAGAGATATTTTATTAAACAGATTTAAGAAAGATCCCCGCATGGGAAGACATTCAAAAATCTCTGGATGTATTAATTGAAAATGAATATATTTACTGTAATAAAGATGCAGAAGTTTTTGACGAATTTTCGTTAATTTGTAACTACATTACATCGCAGAAAGTAACCGAATGGAATAATGTAAATGTTTCCACGGAAACTCGTTGGGTTTAAGTATTCAAACACTTTCAAGCCAACAATCTTCAGCATGAAAACTTTTCTATTTTAATTGAATATATTTTATGTTTGCCAGCTACAAAGCTCCAGTAGGAAGAGTATTTTCTATGATGAACAAATTGTGAACATCTAAGAAGACCCAGTTAAAAATTTCAGTTCTAAAGGTGATGTTGATATTAAGGTGAATATAAAAAAAACGTGCCAAGAGTTTCATTCTTACTTAAAATCTATATTAAAGCAAATTTGCTATATTAAAGCAAATTTGTTCCTCTGATAAATATAATTAAACGTTTCGGGTATATATATATTTTAATTCGTAACTTATAAGCTAACTGTCTTTTTCTGAATAAATAACTTTAAAAAAGTGGGTTTTTTTTATTGGTTAATTAACCTAAATAAATCAATGTCCTGTTTTGAGTCAAAAAATATAAATGGTCACGTTAGGATTAGATGATAAATAAAAGAAAATATTTCATTTATTTTTAATATAAAATAAGGATTTGTAGATTTGAATTATTGCGTATATTCATTTTGATGTATACATTTTCAAAGAAAAAAAGCTGAAGTAACCCCTGGCTTTTGAAAGATGTTAACCAGGGGTAAACATTTCTTTGTGTCAACTTGGTGTTTACGCTGGAGGTGAGATTAGGATTTTTAACATTTTCGCTAACATTATTAACTAAAACTGAAAAATAAATCAGCACATTTTTCGCATTATAAGATAATTATTATAAATATTATATCTTCATCATTGCCATACATTATGTTATAAAAGAAAAAGCAATAAGTACCAATAATGTGGATGTGGACAATATTATGATGTAAATTATTATTTAATAATTTATAGTTTTACTTATTCTAGTTCGAGATTTATTCTGTTGGCATATATTGAATTAAGATGTACCTTCTTTATAATTAATAAAATTTCATTGCAGATATATTGGCAGGCGATAATGAATCTTCCATTTGTAACCCTTCTTCTTGGCTAAATCTTGCATTCGGTTCAACAGTTCGTGAGTTCGAATCCCACCTTGGATGTTTGCCGTGGTTCAGAATCCACTTTAAACCTTATTAGCCCTCGTGTGTAAAAAATGACCATTGAGCGACACTCAAACAAAATTTTCTTGGCTAAAGAAAGATTCAAGTTAAAAATGTAAAATATTAAAAGATTAAATAATATTTTACATCACAAATATCATTAAATGCTCTTACGTATATCACCTATCGATAGTTCGAACAAAATGTTAAAAATACTTTTTTGTCATTAACGATATGCTTTTTTGGCTGTAATACTATTATAAAATTCATTATCAAAATTATGCTTATTATGCATTAAAAACAGAAATAGGAATTTATATTTTTAATAATTTATCATCGTAAGCTCGTAAATCTTTGAAAAGACATGAAAAAACCCCGAATTCATCTCTTTTTGGTTTATTGTTCGCTTTCGTAACCGACAGTACAATATATAACCACAAGGACGAAAAATTGTTCAGTGAAAATATAATGAAATATCTCACGATTTTTTATCGCTTATGATAAAAGTCGTACAATGTGAAATATTGTCATGATAAAATATCTAACGACTTTTTATTGTATGATAAAGTCCTCTAGTGTGAAAGAGGCTGATTTCAGATTTGCTTTTACTAATTTTGTTTACTTTTTTCTTCGTTGGCAAACATAAAAACCGATTATTAATTACATTTTCAACGATAAAATTCTTAGTTGGAAATTCTAAAATATTGTACAAATTAATAGTAGATTTTGATACATCCCTTCCGTTATAGCTGCAAATGATATTTTACTTGGTAACAATGAAATCAATAATTGTCAGTGTAATTTGATAAATAAAGTACATGTTAAGTAATATTCTGTAGATTAGTAATAGCTTTATATTGTATTAACATTTAAATTAAAAAGCTTCATTTGTACTTCAAATACAACATATGTGAAATGTTGTATTTGATATTAATCGCACTTTCAATTGAGTACAATAAACTATATTAATTAATATTTTTTTATAATATACGTTGGATATTTAAATCAACGAGAAAATTGTGAAAATCAAGCCCTTAACAGAAACGAGAATTTTCGATACGGAAGAGACTTATAGTCGGAACGAGTGGTAGCAACCTGTTAGTAGTAGCGCTCCCGGTTGATATGTGTTTGGAACAGCTTGGAAAAAAATCGTCTAAATTTATGTTTGTGCTAATAATTAATGTTGTGTTTGTTAATGTAAAATAAATGTGGTGTCCAAAATGAAGGTATTTTGTGTTATTGAACGATCCTGGAGACTACAGGTTGGTGAAAACATCACATTTGGCGCAGTCGACAGGATTTGTTCTGGATTAATACAAAAATAATAATGATAGAAAAGGGTGTACAAAGTAGTGAGTCTGTATATTTTATATACAGACTCACTTCATTAAGAGCCAATATTTGTTTTAATTATGTATGATTTAAGGGTTAATTTTCTTAAATTTCTTTGTAAGGTTTTGTTTAAGAATTAAATAATATTAATAAAATTGTTAAGTATTTGAAATATCAAGAAAACAAATATGTATAATGTTTAATTAATATAAATTTTTATTAATAAAAATAAATATTATATAATGTTTAATTAAATTTAGAGAATATTTAAGGTTCGATATTGGTTTCGAAATGTTATTGATATTTGTTCATAATTATTCGGAGAAGTTTTTTTTCCTCTGGTGAACTGGTGATATTATAAATAAAATATATATATAATTTTTTTTTGTTTTATGAAAAAAAAATATTTTTGGAATTTTTTTTTTTTTTTTAAACAAATTTATGTTGTTGCTGATTGTCAATTTCCTGAATTATGTGCATTAATTTAAAAGCTGCAGTATTGAACAGTAAATTGATGAAACCTATTTATGGTTTAATGTGATATAATAAGATATAAATGTTTTCGCTTAGAATTTTCATGATTATTCTGTTGTTTATTATGCTTATGGATTATTTCAAAAAAGCTTAAATGCTTATTGTTTATTGTATACAGGTATATTCTATACAGGTAAAGTTTAGGACAAGGAATCATAAAAGGAATTTCTACAGATGTAGAATTGAAGGCATAATTTTACGGATAGGTTGATTTTAAATGCATAATATATTTGCAAGATATCTATAGTTTTGTTATTCACCTCAATGTAAAATCGGAGAAATTAAAAGCTATTTCTAAAATGAGATTTCTACAGATAGATAGATTAGGTTTTTTCAAATTTTGGACACACAGAAATAGCAAAAGTCAACAGATGTAGAACTAAAGATATAGAGAAATATTTTTGAATGAGAAATCATTGTAGATATAGTAATTAAGACAAGGAGAACAATCATTGTCGATTCAAAGATGTTCAGAAATGCTTTTAAGCAGCGAATATTTGTTAATGTCATTGATTTGTAATTCAGAAGGTCAAGAAATACAGAGGATTTACACATTTTTAGAATGATTTCGATAACGAATTTTAAAAAAAGTAAATGTTTTAGAAAAATTTTTGGCAACAGCTTATTATTTGAAATGAGAGAAATATCGTCTGCTACTTTTAAATTTATTCTTTATTCAAAATGTCACATATAAACATGCTGTGAACTGAAGGATGTTTTTGCGCTTTCCGAAGATAAACATTCTTATTCCAGAATTCAAAAACCTTGTGAAATACATGATATTAAAATTTCTAATTGCAAAATAAGCAATATTATTAATCGAACAGTTAAAAACTGTCAATAATTATTTCTACATAGAAAGAAGACTCTAAACGAATATCCTTAAAAGGTACGTATTGTCTCAAATGTTTCTAAAGTGAAATCGCTGGTAACAAGAGAAAATCCGCCAACACAGAAATCAAGCAAAGTCTTTAGATACATCTGTAGCAACAATAAATAAAATAATAAACCAGTATTTACAACTTAAAAATTCTAAAAAACATATTGTTCACCAGCTTTTGCCGAGACATGTGGCTCAACGCAAAACATTTTGTAGTATCCTATATGAAAACCAGGAGATAAATGGAAAGGCATAAATGGAAAAACATTGTAGCCTTTGAAGAAGCATGGGTTTACCTAAATCACTGTAACTAAAAAAGATATTTTTATTATAAAAAATGAGAAAATAATGTGCAAAACCGTTTCCGTCAATGTAAATAAAGTTTCAGTAAGGGTTTTATGATTGTCGCATGTTTCTACTACAATGGGAAATTAAAAATAAGAAGAGTGGAAAGAAATGTTTAAACCAACTCATCGTACTATCAGGAGAAGGTTTTATGCCCAATATTTACAACAGAAATTTCACGTCTTTATCCCAATGACTTTCAAAGAGAGAAACTTCATAAAACTACCACTGCATTCCTTGAAAAAATTATAACTAATACAGGTATTGCATGCATACATTTTCAACATATCCCTGCGAAGTCTCTTGACGTTTCACTTATGGATTATTATGCCTTTGATCTGTTAAAAAAGGCTCTTTCTAAACGGAAACCCACCACGATAGATGGACTCTGGAAAGTAGTGGAAGAGGAATGGATAGCAATACCCCTGGAAATATTTCAAAAAGCTCTTCTATCATGATGCAGACTTATAAAAAAGACTATCAGATCGAACATTAAAAAAAAAAATCTTTACATTTTAAGCATTAATCAAACGGCCACGAAATCGTTCTAAAAATGTGTTAAAACCAGTAAAAATTAGGAATTAGGAAACACTTTTCTAGGTTATTTAAATATAATTAAAAGGATATATTTTTAGAACGAGGAGAAGAATGGCCTTTCATTTTCCATCATGCATAAATGAAACTTTTCCTTCTCACGTAAGATCCCTAATATTTTTTAAAGAGACTTAATTGGCTTCCAGTCCCTGAATTGGTGAAGAAAAACTGATAATTTCTTAGTTTCGATACCAAAAAGTTTCACAAGTAATTCCCACAACTATACCAAATTTATTCCCTGCCCACATGGAACAAAACAGAACGAAACTGTAAGGAAACCTTTTCCAGCTAAAGTTAGAATTTTTTTTTTTTTTTTTGAAAAGAAAGAATATTTTAACTATCAAAAGTAACCAGATCCACGACCACAGCATCGTATCGGAAATAATACCGCAAATTGCACTCCTGGTATAAAAGGTATTAAAGTATTACAAATGTCAAGAAGAGTACTGGGTCATTTAAAGAAATTCTGCTCGCAAGTGAATACAATATCTCAAGTTTTTAATCAAAGCGAAACTGAAGAAGTAAGCAAGAAAGGGTTAAATGAACTTTGTATTAGAATAGGTAAAGCAAGTTTCGATTGAGAAATTCCAATCAGTGAAAAGGATGGTGAGTTTTCACGAGTTTATTTAAATATAGGGGATAATAGGTTTCAAGGAATCATTGATAGTGGTGCGGAAATTACAGTGCTGCCAGGAAAAATGTTGCAGTCAAGTGGGAAAATTTACTTAAGGCTTGCAATTGGATCTCCGGTTGAAGGAAAGTTTGTTTTTGTTTCACTTAGTCTTTGGTCAGCAGATGATGATATCAGGTGCATGCTGTAGTTGTGGAAGGATTGCATGAGCAAGCTTTGATCACTCTTAGAATTGAAAAATTTTTGAAAGAACAAAGAAGAAAATATTCACGGGAAAGTAATAGTTTCGAATACTTTCAATGTGGAGGGAAGGAAAATAGTAGCAAGTCAAGAAACACTTGACTTGGAATCTGCGAGTTGCTTACTGCGGAGTAAACTTACCCCTCGCTTTATTCCCCAATTCTTATTCATCACACGGTGAATTCCCCGAATAAACCAACTCGAGTAATATGTACACGAGTAATAAACCAACTCGAGTAATATGTACACGAGTAATAAACCAACTCGAGTAATATGTACACGAGTAATAAACCAACTCGAGTAATATGTACACGAGTAATAAACCAACTCGAGTAATATGTACACGAGTAATAAACCAACTCGAGTAATATGTACACGAGTAATAAACCAACTCGAGTAATATGTACACGAGTAATAAACCAACTCGAGTAATATGTACACGAGTAACAAACCAACTCGAGTAAGACGATCTCTGATTGGCTGGCGATGACGAGATTATATTTGTTTACCCGTGCTTTCCTGATCCTGAACTTTTCGCCAAAATGAAGAAAAGATTGAATTTCACACCACATGAAATTAATATACTTTTGGATATTGTCAATAAATATGGCGATATAAGAAAACTAACTACATAAGCAACGATAATTAAAAAAAAGATGGGAGAAAATATTCCTGAAGTTCAAATCGGTAGCAGGGGTACATAAAAGGACGCTCTCCCAACTGAGAGATAAATATAAAAATTAAAAAAAAAACTGTCTTTGCAACATAAAGCTGAAGATCGAGTTGAAGTTTTCAAGATAGGAGGTGGAAAAGCCCGATTAATTTCAAATGAAATTGATCAACGAGTGCAAGGCATTGGTTTAGTCACAGAACTTTTGGATTGTGCTTTTGATTCGGACTTCAGATATCAAGAAATCACACCGGCAAGTTAAGGTAAGAAAAATTCTTAAATATATTTAATATTACGTATATGTTGAAAAAAATAACTTTTGATTAAATGTGCATTTCAATTATATGGCGTGTGTGTGTAATTATAAATATATTCAATGTAATCTATTGTGAATCTATTATGAAATACTTGATTTAATATTTTGTTAAATTAAATGTAAACTATAAAAATAAATATTTCATTTTTGTGTAAAATGTTTATTTGTTAAAAAACTATAATAATTATTTCATATGTCAGAATTATATATACATATATATCTATATATATATTTATAAGTTTGAATTTAATAATTAAAGTCTTATAATACATCTGTATTGTAAAATATAAAATACAATTATTTTGTGTTCCATAAATGTCTGATATAAATTATAGTAAAACTGTTTACAGTTTAAACAAGAAATCATTCCTTTTATACGAAACAATATAAAAATATTGTGTATGAAGGGATGAAAATTGCATTTCGATTTTTCTTTTAGAAACTGTAGTAGAGTGTTCAGAACTTCTAGTGGAAAGTTCAGTTGAAAACAAAAAGAATATTGAAATTCTAAGTAATTTTACAAATTATTTTATACAAATGTATATTAAGTAATAACCTATAAAATATTTATCTCTTTGTTTCTGTAAATATAAGAAACCATAGTAAAATATATTATTGTATCCACTGCAATGGTTTTAATACATTTCTCTTAATAGCTATATATAACTTATAACGTTCTTTGTGAGATAGAGCCATTGTTCTTCGTATCAAACCTAAAGTTGGGCTGCATCATTAAATTAAAATTGCTAGTTTATAGTTTTTCATTTAAAAGCAGGGCCAAAACATAAGATTCCTAAGTGCTTGACATTTTACTGCTAGAATTCAATTCATTGAAAGATATTAACACCAACTTAATGCTTCCTTGCCCCTTTTGGGTCACAAATCAAATCTTCCGTTATGTTGAGACAGTGATAATGCCATTAATTAATACCTTTGTTATAGCTATAGGAACTTCATATAAAAATATAAATATTTTAATTTCTTACATAATTACTGTGTACTTATTTGTGCTAAAAATATTTTTGGTTTAATAATTGACATTACAATTCATCTACAACTCAAAATGCTTACCAAGCAAGATATAGCATAGATACTTTTATCTCATACATGTTATTCTTATTAATTTTTTGTATATTTTTTTCAGGTTGTACCAGAAACAGTTGCACCTCTTGAATTATCAATAGAAGATGTTCAAAATGATATTAAAACTCCAATTGGAATACTCCTTATGAAAAAAAGAGGTTTGAAGCGAAGACCTAATGCTTCTATGGCAAAAGAAATTTCAGAGGGGCAGAGACAGCGGAGAAACATTTTAGATGCATAACACGAAACACATATGCAGCATAAAAATGAGATGCTCTCATGAAACACCTTGAAATGAAAAGAAGAAGAAATCCATGAACTAAATCTCAAAAAACAGAAAATTTAACATGAATTGTGAGTTGAAGCATTAAAATCAGAAATCAAAGCAAATAATGCGAAAGCTTCATATTATGAAAACATTTAAGTAAACAACAAATATTGTTTGCTTATGTATCGTTATGTTGTAAATAAAATTTCATTTTATTTTACTTATTAGTATCATTTCATTGCATGAAGATAATTGTTTGTCTTTTTACAGAGCACAGCATTAGCAAATGTTAAATTCAAAAGGGATTGTTTTTCATAAATAAAATTTACGGGTGTTAAAATTATTTTATAAAATAGAAGGTGAAAAATTTTTTCTGTCTAAAAAGTGTAGTTGTAAAAAATTTAAGTACATAATTAAATATATTAAATCAATACTTTATAAAGTCACATTAGTTTATTTAAAAATTATGTTAAAGAATGTACAAACCAGTGTTATAAAATTAGCTTAAATTTGGATTTAATACTGATGTAAATTTATTCAAGAAGTTGGAAATAAAAAATAATGTATGAAAATTTTTGTATTACTTTTATTGCTTATGTGTTAACGAGTGACAAAATTATGGCATAAAAGAACAAGATGCGAGTCTGAAAAGCAACAAATTTACCTAAAGAAAAAATACATCATAAAAAACAAACTTTAAGAAATTAGCATTTTATAAATGAGTATGGTTTGATGATAAGGAATGAAGCCATACTTGGCTTTCTTGACGTGTTGGAACGTCAGAAAACGGTATGTACGTTTCATCACCGGTTACAATTTTAGAAATGATGCGGTGGCCACCATCATTTAGCAATTTAACAGTTTCTTTACTGATTCTGACAAGCTCCTCTTTTTGGTACTCCGTTAGATTGTGGGGAACCCAACGGCAAACTACTTTTTTCATATGTAATTTCTTCATGAATAATTTTGTGTATAGCTGTGGATCCAATGTTAAGTTACTTCTATATTATTTGATAGGTACAGTGTGTCTGCCATACGAACAATGTTAATGGATGATAAATCCATTAACATTGTTCGTATGGCAGACACACTATCCGGGATGACTGCCGACGGCGGCCTTACTGTGTGTTCTTCATCCTGAAGAAAATTGCGACCTCTTCTAAATTCTCTAAACAATCTGAATACAGTAGCACGAGCTGGAGATTCATCACCAAATGCTAATTGCAACCGTTGAACGCATTCTTCTTGATTTAATCCTGCTTCGTAGAAAATCATAGCGCGAAAATGTTCTCGCGTCAACTCCATTTTCCCTTCCGTTTAAAATTTATTCCTCGCTAAACAAGTTGAAGTGAGTGAAAAATCGTCTTCTGTGTTAAAATATTTTGTATTTTAAAATTAAAGAGTTATTTTTATTTGTAAATTCTCGTCTGCACGTATCTCAAAATTTTCAGATTAATTTACCTCGTATATTTTACTGACAAGTCACTATTTAATATAAATTTGAATATTTAAGTTTAGATACACATATGTTCACTTTTAACAATGACACTTTTTTTGAATTTATTTTTATAATATCCATTTTTCAAAATTAATTTCTTTTCATACTATACTTTTTTTTTAAATTTTTCTACATAAGAATATAATTTTTGGGAATCATATTATTTTGTTCATTTGATTCAAATTTTCATTATTCCAATCGTTTAATTTCCCCGATTTAATTTCCAAACCATATTTATCAGTTAAAGTAGAGAAAATATATTTTATTTCTGGGAGTATAAGTACTTTTCCATGCCTCTTTAACTGCTTAGTTGAATTTTTGGTACAAATACACAAAATTAAGAATAAAATAATTGTTCGCAAATACGATGAAAATTTTCCATATTCTAGCAATCCCAAATTTTTAACGACAATGAAATCTTAGGTAATATTTTAACTCTCTGCGGCGGGAAAAAGGGAGATTCGATATGCCTTGATTACTTCTTGTAAGTGAGTAATCACAAATCACTGAGCGTGAAAATCCACAGATCCTTTCAGAACCGCGCATGGCGTTTAGAAAATCTCATCATTTCAGGAGGTTTTGTTTTTAAGCAGAATAAAAGAATGCGTTTTCTTATATTTAGTTAGATATAAATATATAAAAATAAATTTAAATAAATATTCAAATGCAATGGCTTAGAAAATTTTGTACAGATCGCAAAGTCCAAAATTATGAAATTATTTTCAGTATTTATTTTTCTCTCTTTAATTTCCGTTTGTATATTTTCCTTTAATAATGAAAGCATAATGAAATATCGATAAATTTTAAGCATTTAATAAAACAAACAATAAAACATAAGGAAAAACAATAAACAATTAAAATGAATAATAGAAGCAGTAAACATTGAAAGTATGTATGAATGTTAGAAAAAAAATGTCATTTTAATAACATTTTCTCTCTAACATTAATATAAATATATTTTATTTATAAATTTGAAATAGTTAATAGAGAGAGATTTCATTATAATAAATTATTCTTTATTATAAGGTTCTAAAAAGGACAGTAAAGATTTGTTTAATTCAGTTTGAAATGATTATTTTTAAATGCCTTAATGTGTATTTACAGTCATAAAGTAAGCTGCAAAAAATTTAAATATACAGTTGAAAAATAAATTTTGAGAGCTCGGCAATATTTTGAATAAAGTATTATATTTAGCCTATAATACAGTATGTTGCAGTTTTTTAATTTAAACACAGATTTTACTCAAATTTATAAAAACATGATTCAAAAATCAAAGTAAAATAAGCTTTTTAAATGGCAAAGAGAAACTAATTATCATTAACATCATTAAAATTATTTGAAAAGAAATGAAAGGCATCCATAAAAAATTACCGTTTATTAAAAAACTGTAAGATATCACTAACATAATTTGGAGCTATTCTATATTACAGATTATGAATTGGGTATTCTTGTGCTAAATTTGAAACAATATATTAGTTTTCTTCTGTAAAATAAATACCAACTATTCAAGCAATATAAATAAGGCAATTCAAATTACATAAATAAAACAATTCTACTATTTTCATATAGATTTGAACAGAATGGGAATAAAGTTTAAGTTGAACTACAGTTAAAATTGAGAATTTAATACAAATAAGATTATATCTCAATATATTTGTTTCATTCTTATATTAATTTTATCGGTTCACATACAAGCTTCTACGAACATAAGAAGATATATACAAGCTTCTTACGAACATAAGAAGTAAGTTTTTTTTAAAAAAATTATATATAATATGAAACTTTAACCAGATTTTTTCCCTAATATAAAATATATTCATTACTTTAAATCTGATTAAAAAACATTCAGGAGTTGCAGTTTAAATTTTTTTTAACACAAGTCCTACTTTTCAAAATTCACTGAATGGGAAATAATTTTAAAATTATCTATATTTTTAGTGTGTCGTTTTTATAAGATTTTCTTAACCATGTGCATCTATATACGATAGGGAGTTGATATAATATATCTGCAAATTTGAAATTGTCTGCTTGTAAAATACTATAAGATAAAAGAAAAGTGAACTTGTGAACAAGAGGAATTTAAATTAAATGAATAGAATCATAGAAATAATAACTATACTATGATAACATTAGTATTTTAATTACATATCAATGGAGAAAAAATTTCAACAACTTATTTTCCAGACGTAAATTGGGAATACGTAGTTTAGATTTTTAATATTTTTTGTATAAATGCAAATATATATTGAGGAAAATCCATCAAACTGTTTTTGTTAATTACTATACATATGCATGTATCTAAATAAGAGCAATAACAGAAAAAATGAAGCGTAGTCGTCACTTTGACAAGTTTTCACCTCGTTTTAGGGAAATTACATTTGAGCTATTAAAACATTTTACAAAAAATGATTCCCTGAAAAAATTATTTTAGCAGCTAAGGGGAATGCTATTCCTTTTACAAAAGCCAAAGTTATAGCTAGTAAAGTAAGACACCAGAGGGTTTAAGTGGATCTTAGATTCCTTGTGTCTTCAATTCACCCAGAAAACAGTTTTGGGGGAAAAGGAAAACTGGCAATCTCATTAATCAGATTTATTTCATTCCTGTTTTAAAAACTGAATCTGCTGAAAAATTCCTCAGTGGTAGATATTGCGAGGGTTATCTGATAAAATTAGCTAGTGTGTGTTCTGATTCTTTTAGACCCATTTTTTAAGCACTAAGAATTGCTGAGCAGACATACCTAAAAATCATTGAAAATATTCGCGTTGAAATGTCATTCTCATTAGCGGTCCTCTTTGTCTGAAAATGTTTGTGTTCAGCAACAGACTGACTCCCAACAGAAGAGAATTCTTATTTTCAAGATAGCACTGCAATATCTAATGAAGAGAAATGTGCTCCTGAAATTGAAATAAGATGCAACACTGAAAATAAAAAAGTAATTTCCTCCAAAAATGCTAAGAAAATTCATAATTTACTCTTATTTTAACTATTTATCCGGTTAGAATATCTTCATTTTACACTCACAAATTTTCGTCTTTTGTGAGTGTAAAATGAAGATATTCTATATTAATTTTGCCTTTCGTTAAAAACTTCATTGGAAATTTTGACTTTTGATTCAATTTTATTTTCTGTCTACAATATTTCTTTACATTTTGCTTATTTAACAGATTTTTCAGCCATTACTAATATTTATTAACAAGCATCTATAATTTTGAAATTTAGAATCAAATTGCTTATTTAAAATTATTTATTTGAAATCAAAATATTTAAAATTTAAAGATTTTCGAAAACAATTTTTATTTGACTTACAATTTTGTTGCCTTTATATTAATATATTATGTTCAAAAATTCTTTTTTGGAAATTTAAAAGATCAAATGTATTAGATATTTTTTATAAGTACACATAAAATGTTTCTTGAAATGTTTCTTAAACTAACTTTATATTTTAGTTTATATAATGAAAACATGTTTATCTTAGAAATTATTTTAAAGTAATATAATGAAATAAGGCAAAATTAATATGCTTTGTTAAAATTTTCAGATTATTAATATTTTTGAATGCAGTAGATATTATATGACTGATATATTAGATAATAGTATAAGTTATATATCCCACATAAAAAGGTATTCAAAAAGACGAAATGATCACACTTTGATTTATTAAAAGTAAATTAAAGTCTAGAATGTTATTTCAGTAAATAATTAAGTTTTATTTAATACAGAACAATTTAATAAAAAATTGAATGTTTAGTTCTTATAGATAACTTTTATTTTTTGTTAATTAAAAGATCTGGGAAAGAGAACACAATTTAGATTATAAGGATTTATAAAAACACATCACATGTCAAAACAAATTACAACTATATTCTTAAAAATAATTTATTTATATTTGATATAAATTTACTTATTTACACACATTAGACTGCTATAACACTTAGAATGACATTTTGCCAGATTTTTTACATTTGGATTTATGAAATTTGCACTCTGTCTCGAAACACATGGCTAATATCATTGAATCATGGTTAATATCATTCAGCTAATAATAACACATAATATCACATGGTTAATATCATTCAACTTGCTCACTTAATATCTGTTTTAAGATTCATTTGATGGTCACATTATTAAATAAAACATCATTGTTTTGTATTGCGAAACTTATTAGTCAATAGTAATAATCCTTCGTATTACTTTTCCGAAAACTTAAAGAGCTAAGAACATCTCTAACTTGCAAGTACCGCGATAACAATTCCTCATGTTCAACAAGTGATCTCCGTCCTGGATCAGCAGCTTGTGGAGTCGAATCCCATTGAGGGCTTTGGTGTTTGTAGTGGCTTGGAAACCAACTGTAGGATAGCCTTTGTATGCAAAAAAAGGCCTTTGAGAGACAAACTAACTAAACCAACTTTCCACATCATGATAAAGATAATCAATAATACAATAAGGTTTTAATGTCTCTCAATAAATTGTAAAAGTGAAAATGGATGCACACCTAAAAATGTTTTTAAATTTCTTCTCAAATGTTGCGATCCGTTTGTAGTGTGTGTGTGTGTGCTTCCTTGAATCATGCTGTTGTAATATGGATGGTTATTGAATTTAACTGATTTATTTTTAATAAATGATGTCTGTTTATGTAAATATTTTGTTATAGTCGATTGATTTTACGGATTTGTGGGGATTTTCATAATTAACCTGATTTTTACTGTATTACATTAATTGTTCTCTTTATAAATAAAATGCTTTTAGAGATTATTTAAGGAACACAAGATAAGAAGTATATATCCACGCAAAAATAGTAATGATTAGAAAAAAATCCTTATTTGGATTTTATTAGTGAAAGATCAAGAAAAGTAATCTCAGTTTTCTGAATCAAAACTAGTTTTTGAGGTAAATGTTTCCAATTTTTTTTCCAAAAAAAAAAAAAAAAAAAAAAAAAAAGGAAAGAAAAGCTTTAAAATTTGATTTAAAAAAAAAGAAATTCCTCAATCTTGTTTAGGTATTCATTACTTTGTTTTGCTGGTGGCTTCAGCTCTACGTCATTGATTTCTCACTTTCATTTATAAACATGTTCTCATTACCTTAATCAAATAATGCTATTTACATGCAAAGTATGTTTTAATTCACATTCAAAAAGTTCTGATCTGTTTTCAGTGATTTCTTTGTCAAAGCTCATTGAGAAACGTATCTGAAAAGTTACTCAATGAACTTGATACTCTTTGTCAAGTCCTCGGCTATGTATTTTTAATTTTCTTGAATTATTTTTATTTCTTAAGACTTGCATTTCAAAGACAATTTTAACGTAGTCAATTTTTTACAACACTATTCCAGCATAGAATGATAAGTGCCTCTGTTCTAATTAAAGTTCAAGAGGAAATTTCAAGAATTGAATATTTCTGGCAAAAATACTTTAAAATATTTGTTTCTTAACCAATAGTTTAATTGGTTATAATGATATTCATGATTTTTCAGTACTCTCCAATTAAATATTTTAAGTAGTGATATATATAGAGAAAGCATTTCAGAAATAAAACAATCATTAAACTTACATGGCCAGCTCAAAAAATTTGTTGAAAATATAAATTAATAGTTTTGTTAAAGTCATGAATTTTAAAAATATACTAGATCATGTTTCATTTCATTTAAAAAAATGTGAAAAATAATAAAAAGAAATGGAAAACATACACAACTTATAAAATGGCATGAAACCTCATTAACATTTTTAGGAGGATAAAATTTAAAACCTTTCTATATCTAGACAAAAAAATGCTACTTGCAGTTATTGAGGGAGAAAAACTTGAGGATATGGGAATCTATTTGCCTGTTGTAAAATTTATCATATGCATTCAATACAACAGGTAGAGAAAAGCAAACATATTCAGAAAATAGTGTATGATATTTTATCGAAACTGAACAAGCTTCTTTAACTTGATTTTAATGATTTAAAAGAAAGAAAAGCTATTAAAATCTAATATTACTGCTGAAATTGTAATATTTACTCTGGTTGAGACTTCCTGATATATTTACTTTCCAAACATACAAGGAAAAAAGCTTCATTAGTTTTCAAATAATTTAGTTTTAAATATTTTGAGGCTTTTATTACATCTTTGCTGTAAAAATACAAGACATCCATACAATTCTACAACTATTCTATTTCCATATCTTGTGGTTTTATCTGTTTAATTTCAGTGACAGCATATTTTTCATAGATGTTGAGTTCCCTCGAAGAGTTTTTCTTTCTGCTCCAGCTTCATATGAACTGATTGTGTGTAATCTATATAACAGATCCAATTTTTGTTTATTATATGTAAAAAAAAATTCGTTCTTTAAATGCTTTTAATATTATTAGTCAATTTATTTCGAAAAAACTGGGTACTTACCTACTCTTATAGTTTTTATTTCTTTCTTTTGTAATGATTCGATTTCCTCTACATTTAATATGCCCAGAGGTATATGACCAAGCTGAATAAGTGAACCATTCTCCAAGAAAAATTTAAATTTTATTAGTATGGACTGCTAAGTCAGAAATCATATATACTTGTTCCAATTCCTTATGAGTTAAAATTCGGTGTAAAAAATTGTGCATAAAAATGATAAATGATGAACAAAATACATAAAAATATTATATGCATTCATGGAGCTAAAAATATTTTAACTTTTCAATGCTTAAATAGGGTTTCAACTTAACATTTTCCTCCTATTAGTATTGCTAAGATGAAAACTTCATTTTGGTTCCCATACACAAATAAAATGATTGATTCTTCGATGACTCGTTTATCGTTATCAAAAGCGACCTCTATTTCTTTCAAATCATATATCTGGTTTCTTCTTCATATTATCACAGGCTAAGAATATTGTTGGTTTCAAATACACATCTTGTGATAATTTTAAGTTTGAATTGAAAAGTTTTGAAATGAATCTATTGAATGGGAAAGTTTTGAAACTATCTGTAAATCGTACTCCTCGATCTGTAGAAGCACAGTCTATTTTAATATCAACATAGTATTTAGTAGTGCAATACATATAATATTGAGCACTTTTTACATCTGAGGATATTTTTATCAATTTTATTACTTTGAATGCAGTAATAATAAAAATAATTTTTTGTAACATTTTTTTTTCATTTACATTTGACACTATTTTATTGATAGCCATCATAACACTCATCTTTTAAAATTAAAAGCTTAGTTTCAAAATATTGTTTGTTGACACCCTTGCGTCTAGATCCGCAAGATGTGTGATATGTCTAATTTTTTTTCAAAATATCGTTTATTCACAACATTTTTCTCGGGCTATGTGTCTTAAGTGTCTTATTACATAGTTTTTTTATGCTGAGAATTATTTCTTAAATAATATTATTAACAGACACTTAACAAGATTCCAGGTTCATATTTAGTTAATTAAGTTTATTACAGATTAATTTGGAATAGCACATCTAATTTAATTTAGAATAACACAAAGAATAATATTCTCAGATTAACTTGAACTAACAAATACTAATACAGATGAATTTGAAATAACATAAATAATAATTCACACAGTTGTTTGGGAAAACATAAAAATAATTTACAAAAAAGAAATTTACGAAGTAACCTGAGGACGCCAGAGTAGCTCATGTGGGCAAGGCTTAATATCACACCAGTTAAAAAGGAAACCTCCTCATACGAGGGTTACTCTGAAATTTTTTAGATACGCGCAAACGTGAATTTACAAAATAAAAATAACGGTTTAATTTTAAAACACACATTAATTTAAAACAGAAGACGATTTTTTACTGACTTACTTCTACTTGTTTAGCGTAGAATAAATTTTAAACAGAAGAGAAAATGGAGTTGACGCGAAAACATTTTCGCGCTATGAACTTTCTACGAGTTTAAAGCAAGATTAAATCAAGAATAATGTGTTCAACGGATGCAATTAGCATTTGGTAATGAATCACCAGCTCGTGCTACTGTATTCAGATAGTCTAGAGAATTTAGAAGAGGTCGCAATTTTCATCAGGATGAAGAACACACAGGAAAGCAGCCGTCGGCAGTAATCCCGGATAATGTGTCTGCCATACGAAAAATGTTAATGGATGATAATCGCTGTACCTATCAAATGATACAGAAGTAACTTAACATTGGATCCGCAGTCATACACAAAATCATTCATGAAGAATTACTTATAAAAAAAATAGTTTGCCGTTGGGTTTCCCATAATCTAACTGAGCACCAAAAAGAAGAGCGTGTCAGAATCAGTAAAGAAACTCATAAATTGCTAAATGATGGTAGCCACCACATCATTTCTAAAATTGTAACAGGTGATGAAACGTTCGTACCATTTTTTGACTTTCCAACACGTCAAGAAAGCAAAGTATGGGTTTTTGAAGATGATCCCACGCCGACAATGGTGAAAAAACAATGCGCATTGAAAAAAGTGATGTATGCCGTTTTCTTCAGAAGTACGGGATTGGGCAAAGCCATTAAGTTGGAAGGACAAAAGACAGTAACAGCAAACTGGTATACCACTAAATGTCTTCCAGAAATTCTACAAGAACTGAATGTTAGGGGACTAATGCTGCACAATAACAATGCATCTTCACATTCAGCCGGATTAACAGTTGAGTTTCTTAAACAAAAACAAATTAAAGTGATCGAACATCCGCCGTATTCACCTGATCTAGCTATGTGCGACTTTTGGTTGTTCTTTAATCTAAAAAGGAACTTACGTGGAAGTCGTTTTCATTCAAAAGAAGAAATTGATGTGGCTATAAATGCATTTTTTTCATCCAATCCAAGAAATGAATGGCTTGAGGCATTTAATCTGTGGAAAATTCGTCTACAAAAGTGCATTGATGCTGGAGGAGACTACTTTGAACAAACCTAAGATTTTGTAAGTATAACTTTAAAAACCTAGTTGTATCTCAAAAATTTCAGAGTGACCCTTGTATAATGTTAATGGCCTTAATTATATAATGTTAATCGGGGTTACTCTGCCGCTTTCTTTTCATCTAGGTATTTTGGGGAAGTGTCACAGCAGCCGAAGAAGTATCATATAACTTGGTTCACCCCTGAAGCAAATCTCCTGCATTTCTCGAGGAACTCCACTCGCAGCTTTTCTCCCCGACAACTCCACGTGTTCGTCACTGAACTCGCAATGCTCCAGTCTCGAGCCTTCTCTCTGGTAGCTCCACACGCTCGGCCCCGGTCTGCCTCTCTCATCAAATTCGACTTATCTTCGGCTGGGCAAAAATTTGGAAGAATTCGCCGGAGAGCTGACGCCGGCAAAACTCCGGAGAACAAGCGACGTCAGCAAACGTCACAAAATAGGCGTTCCGAGAGAACTTTTAAGTTTTCCATCGAATTAGAAATATGTGACAGAGCACTTGCGACACTGCTAATTTCATTTGTTTTTACCTCGTTCTGGTGCGTACCTCGTGTAAATGGCTTCAAATAAATTTATTAATATAGTATTTTCATTTGATGAAGAGGGATTTTTAATAGATCTCAATACAGGAGTAATTATATTTAATAAATTTTAAGTAATCTATATATTTTTCTGAATAAATTAATTTTATATATAAATCATGCAAAGATGTCTACGGGACACAAAAGATAACAATTATTTTGATAAGCATAAAAAAAGCACCATCATGAAAGATATTCAACATTTGTTTTATGAAATATTTGGAAAATCTGTAACAGGTAATTATATTGATTATTAAAAATTGAATTTTTATGTAAATGAAATAAATTAAAATCTTTCTCCCGCTTGTTTTCTTATACTTAATATGCTTTTACATTGATTTAGCTGTAATGCTAAGCAAAATTAATTCCAAAATTCAATATATTTTATCCAATGTAATTAAAATATATAATTTATTTTTTATTTACATTAAATAGAATTTGATTTTTATATAATCAAGAAACGTTTGTATTTTTGTTAAAAATTTATATTGTTGTGATATTTTTTAAGTGTTATGATTTTTTTATAATAAGTTTTAATTCTATTTTATTAAAGAAACATTATTGAAATATTCTATTAAAAAAAATTATATTACTAAATAATATATTTTACATATATAATAAAATATGAATGTCAATGTTTCCTGAAAATTTTTAATTTGATTCTTAGAAATCTGTATGAAGCCTGTTTAACTGCTTATAATTGATAAATCATTCTCTTCTGTAAAACATGAATATATTAAATTTAATTTATGAATACACTCAAATGAGTTAATAAAGAGAAATTTTATAATTATTTAATTATTTGTATGCAAAACAAATTTTAAATAATTAAACTTTTAAATATTCTGGAATGCATTACAATTTTCAGTTATTCCAAGAAATAAATTATACTACTACTTGTGGAATTATGCTGAAGTATTATTTAAAATACATTACATTAAAAGTAACGTTATAATTCAATGAGTTTGACCAAATTTGATACATGAATTTTTTATGAAATATAGGCTAGTTTAGTTAGATAATTATAAGTTAATTAAGTTAAAAAAATATCAAAGCAGAGAAAATTACATGCAGTTACGTATTTTAAAATTTTATACAAATAAATTAAGAAATATATGCATAAATAAGCGATTATAATTTTACAAAACTCATATTTTGCTTCGAAAAAATTTAATTAATCTTTCAATACAAATGTAATTACAGAAAAATGTCAAATAGAAAAATAACGTCATATAGTCACATGGCATGATGTCATTACTCCGTCTCCGTGAGTTCACGAGGAATTCTTCCAGCACAGAATTTCCGGAATTTCACCGGAGAATTCTGCTGTAGTTTGCGCCAGTCCTTTGTTGGAAACAAAAACATGGAAGAAGAAATATGTTTCTTCCTCCATGATCACAAACGGTTCCTCCCCATCTCCTTACTTCATTTCACCATGCGCTCTCCACACGAACATACCCGGCGTCCCCTCACAAATAAGTCTCTCTCCCAACCACAGGAAAATTAAATTATATTCATTTGTGGTCAGCACATGTGGACCCTTTACATTATTTATCATTTTATCTTTCGATTGAAATTCCCTTGAGATGAGTTGAGTAAATTTTTGCTTTGTAGATTAACCACTGTATTTATATAATTCTTACGTTGGTTCCAGTTTATTTCCACAATCTTATCCATTAACCATTGGATTTTGCAGCCGCCGAATTCTTTAATCTAACCTAAGGAAGACGAAGGGGTGAATTTTCCACAACAACTTTATAGTCCCTATTTTGCTCATCAGCATATTCTGACTGATTTTTCCCACACCCAAAATTGACTTGAAGTCCCGTTATGACCTTTTTTGTATTCATTGAGGAAATCAGTTACATACTTTAATAGTATCAGTTGCATACTTTGATTATACTCCTTGATTGTTCCTAATTTTTCGAAAAATTCTACTCATGTTTAAAAAATTTAAATTAGTGTTCATTTTTGGATATTTAAAGATGAAATTAATACTATCAAATAAATTTACCGAAGCAGTTAGAAATGTAAAATTCCTCAGGAATTTTGAAGCACTGTAATTTAATCAGTAATTTTGGCAGAATAAATCGAATCTAGCATAATTCTTTTAATGGAATGTTTTGCCTTACATATATGAAGTAAACTTAATGATAATTTAACAAATATTGTTTAATAATATAAAAGTTTCGTAGTATTGCAGTTGTCTAAGGACATAAATTTAACGATCTTGCACTTAAGAATATTTAATATATAAACAATAATTTCTGTTCAACAGTTAAGAAACAATACATACTTTCAACTGGTTTTGTTGCTGCAATTAGATATTATTATAATAGCTTCTCATTATTCTCATCATATTTGTTACCAGTAATCTTCGTTGAAATCTTCAATCATTTTCATAAAATAAATGTTATGTTTTAAATTATTTTTTGATTAAAAAAAATCCTAAATTCTTAAAGTATCTTAAAAATTTCAAAAACTCAATTCCCGAGAGGCTCAAAAATTCCCAAATTCATTCCTACCGTTACATCAGCAGAAGCAACAGGAATAAATTAAATGATAGTGTGCTTGGAGTTTTTTGGGTTCTCTCCTTTTTTCACTAATGAATACAGCTAACTATTAAAATTCCTCTCATAAAGCAGCTTATATGGAGGACATTAAATTATCTTACAATGAAATTGCAGCTTAAAGCCATTAAACTGTACTACAACGTGTCAAATTATACTCCAAAAATACTTGAAAGCAGGTTTATTCCTGAAGGTAGCAGTAGAATTTTCTTCTTAATCCAGCTGTTATTAGTATTGTAAGATTAAATCTATTGGTAAGGAAATTCACTGTGTTTTAATGCGTTTGATATCTGAAAACTTTCTAGCTTTTGATCAATTTATGAAAAAATTTCCAAAAACGCGCCATTTTGCACATCGTATGAATTAAACTTATTTTAAGGGGTGTTTGCTTCTTGAGTTTTAAATATATTTGCTAATTCATTTAAAAGTTTTATATAGGATATATATATCTAGTCTCCAAACCCAGAAGAAGTTTAACTATGTTGCTTTCAATGGAAAAATCTTTCATTCGTAGGATACTGGAATTCATCCTCAACACGAAAAAAATCATTAACAGTAATTTTTGTTTTAGTTTCTCACTATTGGTTGTTGGTGATTGTAATAGTTCAGAGTTTACTGAAATGTGTATTCCTAATCTAATTAGTTATCTGTAAAACTGAAATTTTAGATTGGCGCACATGAGTTATGAAGTTTAAGCAAAGTTTTTTCTCAAAGGGTAGAGATGTCTTCCATTAGTTTAATGGGCTAATACTGTAAATAGTCTTATTATGAACTGAAAGGGGTGAACACTGAGAAAAATTATTCAATTTTTTGTTGTCTTTACTGGCCTGATCATGATTTGTTTTCAATTATGTGAAATTCAATGATAATGTATGAATGTTTTGTCAAATTAAGTGATGGTTATATCTGCCACTGAATTTCATGCTATTCCCCTAATTCTCAATTTCTGGTTTATATGAAAAAGAAGTGAAATAACTTATAAGACACTAAGTGATAATTTTATTATCAAGTTATATTTATTTTTTCCGACGCATATTCTCATATGATGTTCTGCATTAAGTTCCTGTCAGACAGATGATAATTAGTTCAAGTAAACAGATGACAAAAATTATGTCATTCATGTAATTTTTAACTACTTTGTCTCATGTGTAGATAAATTAATATAGTAGTAGTATTAAGTTTATTGTATGGAAGAATGACCGCTTTGGAATTCTCTTTTTTTCTTGTATTATTTAATACAATTTTCTGGTATTAATTTTGTTTCGTATTCAATTATCTGTATCATGAATTTGTTTTTTCTTTCTGAAATTTATTTTCTTCCCAATAAAGCAAGATTATATACTACATTTATAAAATCTTTTCTTAATTCATAAGTTTTGTAAAATTGTACAGTTGTAGAAAATTTGAAACTGTCAAATGATATTTAATAATAATAAATGTTTCAATGGTTTCAAGAAGAACATTCATCTATAAAATTTTAATTCTGTTATCTTAAAAGCATTTATTTGATAACTACAAATAATATAATTACTGAAAAGTTCATATTCAGCTCAACCATGCCAAGCTTAAAAATCCGTGAAATTCCTGAACCTGCTGCTGTTTTTGACGTTATTTTTGACCAATATCTTGTCCCCGAAGTTCCACTGAGAAGGATGATGTAAGTTTTGTTAATAGCTTTTTATCTATAATTGAAATAAATAGAAAACAGTAGGAAAATATCGACAGAAAATGCCTTTTTTTTAATGAAATTGTAATAAGTGATAAGGTATTTATTGATAATAAATAATATATATATATATATATATTGTTACAAATTTATATATAATTATTGTATATGTTTAATATCTCAGACAGATCGGAAATACTCACATTTTGGGCAAAAATTGCGGTATTTAGAGGTGTTATACGTTAAAAGCGGGTTTTCTAACGATTTGGTGACTTGGCGATGTTTTGGCGAGTTGGCGACATTGTTGGCGACTTGGCGAGAAATGGATATTTTTCGAAACATCCATCACCTAAGATCTAGGACCAATATTTAGCGAGATAGCCTAGAAGCTTCCAAAACCTTGGCGAAATTTGTAGATTCCCCGCCAAGTCAGGTATACATACCACAGCCCGACATAGTTAGAAGGTTTTGTACACACAGTCAGTTTTGTGAAGACGATTAGTCGTGACTGCTAGTTTAGAGAATCTGTTCTTCGCCTGAGGTATTTGAGACCTGTGATTGGAAGCTGTTACTTATCGTATCTGACGAATTGTATCTGTACAATTGGGATCATTACAGTTGGTATTTCTAGTGGAATTTTTACGAATAAAAGTCTTGTGTTCATCGAGTAGTTGCTTTCTGCAACTCCCAATCCACACGAACCCAGAAGCTCGGTACAATTGATGTTAGAAGCGGGGTTGAAGAGTTGATGCAGCGTGTCACAAGAAAAATGGATATGGATTTAATGAAAAGTCTCGAAAAATTAACGGAGCAGATGGCTGAGATGAAAGCTGGACAAGAAGAGATGAAAGCTGAGATGAAAACCGGTCAAGTAGAGATGAAAGATGAGATGAAAACCGGTCAAGTAGAGATGAAATCTGGACAAGAAGAGATGAAAGCTGGACAAGAAGAGATGAAAGCTGGACAAGAAGAGATGAAAGCTGGACAAGAAGAGATGAAAGCTGGACAAGAAGAGATGAAAGCTGGACAAGAAGAGATGAAAGCTGGACAAGAAGAGATGAAAGCTAGACAAGAAGAGATGAAAGCTGGACAAGAAGAGATGAAAGCTAGACAAGAAGAGATGAAAGCTGGACAAGAAGAGATGAAAGCTAGACAAGAAGAGACGAAAGCTAGACAAGAAGAGATGAAAGCTGGACAAGAAGAGATTAAAACCGAGATGACGAAAGAGATAAAATCTGGACAGGAGGAGCTTAAAAAGGAACTTAAGAAGGACATTGTAAGTGTTAAAGAAGAATTCTCCAACATCATTCAGGAGAAGATGAATGCAAGGGAAGTTAAGGTAACTTCAGTTGAAACTAAGGTTTTGAAGATCGATGAAAACGTTGAAGAAGCATTAGACAATATGAATAAGGAGATTGAAAGCTTGAAGAAACAGATGTCAAACAGACATGAAGAACCCAATGTGGCAGTTATGCCTTCTCTGGCCACGATTAAACTCTCAACATTCGATGGAAAATTATCATGGCAGGTATACAAGATCCAGTTTATGATGGTAGAGGAAGCTAATGGATGGAATCCCCGGGCCCAAGCTTTTCACCTGGCGGCTTCTTTAAAAAGAGACGCAGCCGATATCCTCGAGACGCTTCCGGAAGAGCAAAGGCACGATTTCCAAGCCCTATCGAGTGCGCTTGAGCTGCAGTTTGGAGAAAAGTGCAATAAAGAATACAGCAGATTACAGTTAAAATCCCGCTATCAGAAAGCGCGTGAAAATCTGCAAGAATTGGCTGCCGATATTCAACGACTTTCCCATTTAGCATTTTCGGACTGCCCAGCTGAGACACGTCAAGATCTGGCTCTCCATCACTTCATCGATAGTGTGCGGGATCCGGAGATACAGAAAGCACTTAGACTCGCCGATGTCAAAGATATCGGATCTGCTCTAGTCTACGCACTTAAGGTAGAGGCTGCCCAGCAGGCCGAGCGTAAAGACCGGCACTCAATCCGAGCCGTCTCTGCTACTGATACAGACTATGATCTAAGAAAAGAAATTGGAGATCTGCGGCGGAAATTCTTAGAACAGAGTAAAGGTGGCAGAAACATGAAAATTCAGTGTTGGACTTGCGGTGCAGTTGGACACGTCCGTAGAGACTGCCCGAAACCAAAAGATGGTGGAAACACCGCAGCAAGGAAACTAATATGTGAGAATCTCGCGGGGCAGAAATGTCCAGAGAGTCGGAAGTCCCATTTTAAATTGTTTCACATTTCTTCCGTAAGTGGCGGAGACAACGGACTTTTCGTTATAGGACATGTTAACGAAGTTCCCTGCAGAATGATAATCGATACTGGAGCCAACGTAGCCATCATTAAGACAGATCTGGCTCGCAAATTTGGTGAGAAACTCATCTGGACGCCGCCCTGCATTACCCTCCAAACTGTGACTGGTGATACGATTAAATTGTATGGAAAAGTCAATCTAAATATTGCATTTGGTAATGCCGTGTACCATCATATGGCATATGTCGCTGATATAAATGACGAATTTATTCTTGGATTGGATTTCCTCAAAGAAAACCATTTCAAGTTAGATTTTAAAAATAACGAACTACACTCGTGTTCTGAAGACATAGTGATTTTTAAGACGAAATATTCAGATATTAAAACAGTCCATCATATAACTGCAAAGAGTGAAACAACATTACCGCCAAGAACTGAGATGATAGTTTCCGGAGCTCTTTCAGAAAATAATAATTTTCACTATGGATTGATTGAATATCAAGATTCTGACAATAGCGTTAAAGGAGTACTAGTGGCTTCTTCACTCGTCGACCTTTCACGGAATGCAATCCCGGTAAGAGTTGCTAATCTAAGCGATAAGGCAAAACTAATAAAAGAAGGAGAAGTGCTGGCGACTTGTACTCCAGTGACCTGTATTAACAGAAATTGTCAAGCCACACTATCTGAGCCTCCTGAAACTCTAATTAATGAACTCCTTCAGAATGCAGAGTTAGATGATAAACAGAGGAATGCTGCAAGAAATCTATTATTAGAATTCGGAGATCTGTTTTCCAAGAAATCAGATGATGTTGGGAGAACCAAAATAACGCAGCACCGAATAGATACAGGAAATCATCCACCCATTAAACAACATCCGAGAAGACTACCATTCGCTAAGCAGGAAGAGGTGGATAATCTTCTGATGGAAATGCAACAGAATGACATTATTGAGCCATCAGAGAGTCCTTGGATTTCACCTATTGTTTTGGTTTGGAAGAAAGATGGTTCCACCCGATTCTGCGTTGACTATCGTCGATTAAACAACATCACTAAAAAAGATAGTTACCCTCTTCCTAGGATTGACGATACACTTGATGCTTTATCCGGAAATCAGTGGTTTTCGACTTTGGATCTCAAGAGTGGTTACTGGCAAGTAGAGATACATCCTGAGGATCGGGAAAAGACTGCGTTCACCACAGGACAAGGACTTTGGCAGTTCAAGGTTATGCCATTTGGGCTTTGCAATGTACCTGCAACGTTTGAACGCCTGATGGAGACAGTATTACAAGGACTTTCCTACGAAGCCTGTTTGGTATATTTGGACGATATCATCATTGTAGGGCGCACATTCGAAGACCATCTAAGAAACATCCGAAAGGTGCTGGAAAAATTAAAAATGGCCAACCTGAAGCTGAATCCTTGCAAATGTAATTTATTTCGAGGTGAAGTAAGCTATCTGGGACACATTATCTCTGATGAAGGTGTAAGAACAGATCCTGAAAAGATCTCTGCAGGTAAGGACTGGAGTCGTCCAGAAGATGTCCACCAATTAAGAAGTTTTCTTGGATTATGCACGTATTACAGGAAATTTGTTAAGGGTTTTTTAGGTACTGCCAGACCACTTCACAAGTTGACAGAAGTTAAACAGAGATTTCTATTGACAGATGAATGTGAGAAATCTTTTAAACAACTGAAGGAGGCGTTGACATCTTCACCCGTTCTTGCATATCCCCAGCCCGGAAAATTATTCATTTTAGACACAGATGCCAGCAACGAAAATATCGGAGCTGTTTTGTCGAAGGAGATTGATGATAAAGAATATGTCATTGCTTATTGGAGTAAATATTTTTCGAAATCGGAACGAAATTATTGTACAACCAGGAAGGAGTTGCTGGCAATCGTTAAAGCAATAGAACATTTCCACCATTATCTCTATGGAAGAAAGTTCTTGCTTCGGACAGATCTCGCATCCTTAACCTGGCTTTTAAATTTTAAAAATCCGGAAGGACAGGCAGCCAGATGGATTCAAGGAATCCAGGAGTTTGACTTTGAAATACGTCATCGCAAAGGCACTCTTCATGGAAATGCTGATGCTTTATCAAGGAGACCGTGTAATGGAAGCTGCCGATATTTTTCTAGAGTAGAGAAGAATTATCAATTAGTAAATTCTTCGGTACGCCAAGTTACTGTTTCACAGCCATCGAAACCAGACCCATGGAGTGATGAAGGACTTAGAGAAGCCCAAAAAGAAGACCCAGATGTAAATCCAATTTTTGAATTAAAAGAATCTTCAAGTATGAGACCAAGTTGGCAGGACATCTCCACCTACAGTCCTGCTACTAAACAATATTGGGCTCTTTGGGACTCACTCCATATTAGAAATGGCATGTTATACAGGAAATGGGAGTCTGATGATGGACGTAATTTCAAATGGCAGCTTGTTCTTCCAAAATCAAGAATTTCAGATGTTTTGAAAGAATTGCACAGTAGATCAACTGGTGGCCACTTCGGAGTAATGAAGACCCTACAGAAAGTTCGAGAACGCTTCTATTGGAGCAAAACTAGACAAGATGTAGAGAAATGGTGCCAATCTTGTGATTACTGTGCGGCACGTAAGGGACCAACGAAACGTAGCCGAGGGAGGTTGCAGCGGTATAATGTAGGAGCACCATTTGAGCGGATAGCGTTGGACATTTTGGGTCCTTTACCACGATCTTTAAATGGCAACAAATACATTCTAGTTGTCATGGACTACTTCACTAAGTGGACTGAAGCATTTTCAATACCTGATCAAGAAGCAACTACAGTAGCCGAGGTTCTAGTGCAGCAATGAATTTCCAGATTCGGCGCACCCTTACAAATTCATTCAGATCAAGGGACAAATTTCACCTCTGCTGTGTTTAAAGGAATGTGTCAAATTCTCGGAATAGACAAGACGCAGACCACACCCTTACACCCGCAATCGGACGGCATGGTACAGATGTTTAACCGAACCATCTTAAATAATCTCTCACTTATGATTTCCAGAAATCAGCAAGATTGGGATTTGAAGCTACCGCTGTTTCTGCTTGCATATCGCAGTGCTGTCCATGAGACTACCGGATATACTCCATCACAAATGCTCTTTGGTCGCGAACTTCGTCTCCCTTGTGATCTTCAGTTTGGTCGTCCACCGGATACATCTTCATCGCCAGAGCAATACCTTCGAGACCTTCAGGCACGTCTTGAAGATGTCCATAACTTTGCTCGAGACCGAATCAACCTGACGACTGAAAGAATGAAGACAAGGTATGACACAAGAGCGACAGAACATGAATTTCAGGAAGGTGATAAAGTTTGGTTGTGGAACCCGATTCGACGTAAAGGACTTTCTCCAAAGTTGCAAGCCAACTGGGAAGGTCCATACACAGTCCTAAAAAGACTGAATGACGTCGTGGTTCGTATAAGGAAATCATATTCTTCAAAACCAGAGGTAGTACATTATGATAGATTAGCTCCTTATCGTAATGTATAGTAAAAAAATTAATATACCATAGTATCTTTGTAAATAGTATAGATAATTTTAATATTTTGTCTTTTTTTGTATTTGTATTTTTAATTGTTTGTGTATGTAATGAGTTCTGAATCCTCTTGAAATGTAAATTCTTTTATATTAAATTTGGCCTCCTATCAGGGGATTGTACTGCCCGGGATGTGCAGTCCTTGAGAGGGGGGCAATGTTACACATTTATAAATAATTATTGTATATGTCTTAAAATATCTCAGGCAGATCGGAAATACTCACATTTTGGGCAAAAATTGCGGTATTTAGACGTGTTATACGTTAAAAGCGGGTTTTCTAACGATTTGGTGACTTTGCGATGTTTTGGCGAGAAAACTTGGTGAGTTGGCGACATTGTTGGCGACTTGGAGAGATTTTTGGTGACTTGGCAAGAAATGGATATTTCTCGAAACATCCATCACCTAAGCTCTAGGGCCAATATTTAGCGAGATAGCCTAGAAGCTTCCAGAACCTTGGCGAAATTAGTAGATTCCCCACCAAGTCAGGTATAAATACCGCAGCTCGACATAGTTAGAAGGTTTTTTACACACAGTCAGTTTTGTGAAGACGATTAGTCGTGACTGCTAGTTTAGAGAAGCTGTTCTCTGGCTGAGGTATTTGATACCTGTGATTGGAAGCTGTTACTTATCGTATCTGACGAATTGTATCTGTACAATTGGGATCATTAGAGTTGGTATTTCTAGTGGAATTTTTACGAATAAAAGTCTTGTGTTCATCGAGTAGTTGCTTTCTTCAACTCTCAATCCACACGAACCCCGAAGCTCGGTACAATATATATATATATATATATATATATATATATATATATATATATATATATATATATATATATATATATATATATATATATATATATATATATATATATATATATATAAAGAAGTATATGAAAATGCAAAATGCACTAAAACAATAACCTAAAACATTAGAAGTGTAGAGAAGCTTTTTCATGAAAGAAGAGAAAATACGATCGCTTTACCATTGAATTGGATTATGGGATAGAGGAGTTGAATACTTCTGAATGGTTTTGCTAGATTTACTGAAAACATGCTTAAATATTTGAAAGAGTTAATAAATTTAGTGCTGTATTGATAGAGGAATTTTTATTATTAAAAAAATGAGAGATGTATTTAAAAAGACAAAAAAATACAACTTATTTCTAAAAAAAAATATCAGGGCTTGGAAACAAAAAATCCATTCTAGAATTTTTGTTTATTTGGTCAATAAATTTCTTAAATTTTTACAGAATTATTTTACCACATTTTATAAATAATTTAATTTCTTCAGAGTTTAAGTAATGCTTGTTGGGCTATAAGATTTTATTGAGCTTTTATTTTATTGTTTGAAATCTAAGCAGCACATCAATTCTGCAAATAGTATGTTTTATTATTCAAATACAATACATAGTTAGAAAAAAGAACTTAATTAAGAAACAACTGTTAAAAACATTTCAAGTTGATAAATTCTTATTAAACTATGCAAGTGAAATAATATAGTTCAAATTAATTTGCTAGTCTCATCTAAAAGGTTGTCATAGAATCCCACTGAATTAACGTACAATTTGCGAATCTGTCTTTTTAAGGACTTATATGTTACTGGTTTTTAGGAATCCACTCTGGCATTTTTAAACCTCTCATTTCCCTTCCCATTTCACCCTTGGGTTTCCTACCAAGATATTTTAGATCTGCTGACAGTGGGAGTTAAACTAAGCGAAGGTAGTATAGATGCATTATGAGAAGCCTTATTTTGCTTTTGTATGCATTTTAATGCAAATCGTAAAATTTTAAGTTTTACATAAGGATTAAATTGCATTAGCATAAAATTTTTTGTCATATCTGGAATACACATTTGAAGGTAAAAGGAAAATTTTAATCAAATTTTAAAATTCCTGTTAAAACAGTTATTTTATAGAAAAATAAATAAAAAGAATTAGGTTTTGTGAATCGAGCATGAATTAAAGTAATTTTATTTTAACTACATTTTCCCCTTTGTATGTTTTGTGCATGGTTTTTATAGGAAAAAACTGCGAACCATGAATAGAATTCTTTTTAATATACATATAGTTGAAATTGAAGTTAACATAAAATGTCATTACATTTCTAAATGCATATCTGTTGGTAAAGTTCCGTCTTAGTTTTCTAGGTTACACGTCTTACTTTACGCGATCAACTAGGAGTTAAAGAAAACACTCTGGAAAACAAATATATTGTTCAAAACATCCATGCAACATTTTTATCTTTTGTATCCCTATTTCTGCTTGATAATGCTATTGATTATTGAGCATACTGAGGCTCAGTAATAAGAAAATTTACTTCAGGATTAATAATTGTAGATATAAAACTGGGATTTCTTTCGCAGTAAGAAATTAATTTTTCATTTTTGCTTGTTGTATACATGCTTATGTGAAGCGTGCTAGGCAGTTTTAACTCTGAATTTAGAAAATTGTGGAAAGATGTTAAAAAATATGGAAAATTATCAAATTCTTCAAAATTAAATTAATTGTATTTCTTTCGAAAAAAACAATTAAAATTTTGTAAACAGCTAATCTTAAAGCATCTATTCCAAATTACAGAAATTAGTATTTTAACAAGTTTTTTTAATAAATAAATAAAATAATGAAGTGTTCGTTGGTCACTGATTTATTCCCACTGCCCAATCTATTTTTAATTGACCCGGCTGCATTAACAAATTATTAGAGTAAAATTAATTTTTAACAACTTATTTGTTCGTTTCTCTCTTATGAATTATTTAATTAGGAATTACAAAATAGCATTCAACATAGCTAAGATAAAATGAAAATAGCTGAAAAAAATTGATTTATCCATCACAAATCTTCCCTCAGAGACTCGCCTTTGTTTCTCTGCAACATTTCAGTAGAGGGTCCTTCAGACCCAGGTATACCTCGTAAAATCAGGCGAAACCAGCCGAAATTGTGCTGGCAGCCAACAATGAACTCCGTATCATCATGTTGGAAACGAAAGCCCTTATAAGAAGATTTGTGAAATTAAAAATACAGATTGCTCTCTAGTTAGTCTTACGCAGGACAGTTATTTTGAGCTGAGACGAGAAGTAACAATTTTAGGATTTTGAGTCAGAGTTGGGAAACAAAGGCAATGACTATTGAGCTGAATATCAGAATGTTTATCAAAGTAGACATTACTTGATTTTTTTTAATAATTATAAAATATAACTGAAATTATAAAAATAAAATATAACGGAAATTGATACAAGATACCATTGAATACATTTGAGGTTTAAACTGTCATTCAATATTATTATTAACTGGAAATACTTAGACATTTTGCTCATCTAAATCTAAAATCTTTAAATATATTATTTACTCCTTTTCACTCTAATTTGATCTATTTCTCTTCTTAAATGAAATCATAGGCTAATTATATTGCTTTTTTTCTGTTAATTTTGTAAACAGCAAATTTTATTGAGATCAAAGAGCAACAGCAAATTTTATTGTGGAAATTTTATCATAAGAGAGAAACGGACAAATAAGTTGTTAAAAATTAATTTTACTCTAATAATTTGTTAATGTAGCCGGGTCAATTAAAAATAGATTGGGCAGTGGGAATAAACCAGTGACCAACGAACACTTCATTATTTTATTTATTTATTAAAAAAAATTTGTTAAAATACTAATTTCTGTAATTTGGAAGAGATGCTTTAAGATGTTTTGAAATCAGTTGGGGAAGATAATGAATTGAAAAAAATTCATATACCATTTGTATTTATACATTACATATACCATTTGTGCATTACATATATCATTTGTATAGTGTACAATTCTGAAACTATTAAAACTAAAAAAATAACAAACTACTAAATAACAATGTGAATCAATGCAGTTAAAAATATTGCTGACTAATTCTGTACATATTAACAGATGAAATTAACTTGAGGTAAACTTCAATAGTGGTGTTTAATTGAAGTAACAAAATTTTTTAGTAGCATTATTTTTAAAGAGAATTTGATATACAATTTTGAAATTTAGCTTTAATGTAATTTTACTCTTATCCTTATTTTATGCCTATTGAAAATGCCTGTCTGAACTTGTATTATTTTGCCTCTGTCGTTAATCAACCATTCATTAATCATTCTCATAAATACTGTGTTACAATAGTTACAATAGTCACAATAGTTTAAGTTATTATTAATGTTACTATATATATTATATATATAAATTCTGTTACAATATTTTAAGTTAATATTGCTGTTACAATTTTTTTTAATAATGATTGATTTTTTAAATATTTTAATATTTATAAGTATAAAATCTCAGCAGTATGTAATGTGAATTTAGTATTAATTTATGATTAATTAACAAAGTATAGTTCTATTTTGTCTGTGTTTGTTCTTTTGGCTTATTATATTATCTAATATTTGTTTCACTATATTTGCCAACTTTTATAAATAGAACTTTTTCCTACAACTCTCCACGCTCAATTAATCTTTTGCGGGAAGTAAATACCAGTGAAATATAGCTGAAAAGAAACTTTCGGCGGCAAAGAAACTTATAAAAATCGTTAAAATTTAAACTGGTTTAAACGTTAAAAAATGGAGCCTTTTTCTCTATTTTACTTAACTGTAAATAAAATTATTAGAATTGTTATGTACTTTATTTAAACAACACATCACATTATAAACATAATGATGAGGAATAAAAATTTTAAATTATTAATTGTTAATAGTTAAAATAATCAGATAAATTAAGATAAATTAAAATAATGATGTAATTAAATTTCGGGTGAAAGAATAGAAAAAAAGTACAGTAAAATATTTTGATATAAATTTTATATACAGGGTGTCCCAAAACGACCGCATAAGCTCTGCACAGCTAGATTCCTCGTTGGGAATACATAAAAACAGCCCAAAGAAGCGTTCCTGTACGATCCATAGTTTACGAGAAAAATACGAAAAAACAAAGTGTGACGTCACTTCCGGTGCAAGAAAAAACACTTCATTCAACATATCAACAGTAGTATATGCAGAATTTAAAGCAGATACTTAAAGTGTCCGCCATGCATGTCGAGGTAGGATTGAGCACTCAGTGGAGTGGCTGTCATCATACGTTGTAGCATCGCGAGAAGTGAAAGCAGTTGCAGACTAGCAACTAAGTCCATTGGTGTTGTCACTACATGAGTATCCATGGCATGCGCACATGCATGAAGCGATATGCGCGGCAAACGTTTTAAACATTATCATCTGAAAAGATATGCAAATACTGTTGTTGATATGTACAATAAAGTGTTTTTTCTTGCACCGAAAGTGACGTCATACTTTGTTTTTCGTATTTTTTTCGTAAACTATGGATCATGCAGGAACGCTTCTTTGGGCAGTTTTTATGTACTCCTAATGAGGAATCTAGCTGTGCAGAGCTTATGCTGTCGTTTCCGGACACCCTGTATATAAATAAAAAATTATAGATTTTTTATATATAAAATTAAACCAAAATTCTAGGTATTGAAGAGAGGGAAAAATGATTTCGTTAGGAATTATCGTGTAAATTTTTTCCACGAATAATAAAATAATATAAAATAATTAATCTGACAAAAAGAAAAATAACTCTTTTTTCCCCTCATATAAAAAGTCCTAAATAATTCTCTCTAACTAAAATTCTGTTACAAAAAAACACATTTCATAAAACAATTTCAGTAAATTCTTAAATCTCTTAAAAAATGTTTCTTAAAATTAAAATTAATCTCTTAAAAAATCATAAGTAAAAAATACTCATAATACTCTCATAAAAGAGTTTTTAACTCTCGTAACATGGCTCTCATATAAAAGGGCGCTTACAAAAATTCTCTTAAAAAGGGGCTCTTAACTCTCATAAAAGATCTCTTATAAAAGAGATCTCATAAAAGGGCTCTTATAAGATCTTCATCTTAACCCTAATAAAAGGGCTCTTATGAAAGCTCTTTATTCTCATATAAGGGCTCTTATAAAAATTTTCATACAAGAGCTTCTATAAAATCTCTTAACTCTCATAAAAGAGATCTTTAAAAACTCCCACAAAAGAGCTCTTAACATCTTATAAAAGTGGTCTTATAAAAACTATCATATAAAAGATCTCGTAAAAGAGCTCATATAAAAGCTCTTAACTCTCATAAAGGAACTCTTATAAAAGTTCTTTACTCTCGTAAAAGAGCTCTTTAAAAATTTTTATGAGCTCTCATAAAATAGCTCTTAACTCTCGTAAAAAAAATTTATGAAAAGATTATAAGCTCTCTCTCTCTCTCTTATAAAACTCTCATAAAAGGACTCTTAACTTTCATAAAAGGACTCTTAACTTTCATAAAAGGGCTCTTATAAAAGCTCTTAACCCTCATAAATAGGATCATAAGAAAACTCTCGTAAAAGGGGTTAACGTAAAAACCTCTTAATTTAAAAACATTAAAGAGCTCTTATAAAAACTCTCATGAAATAAAACCCATAAATGGGCTAAATTATGAGAGTTTTTATAATTTAAATCTCTCATATGATATATATAATTTAATTCACTCTCTTATAAAAACTCTCATAAAAAGGCTCTTATAAAAATTCTCAGAGTCTTTCAAAAACTCATAAAAGAGCTCTTGTAAAAACTGTCATAAAAAGGCTCTTAACTCTTATAACAACCCCCATATGGGCTCCTACAAAAACTCATAAAAGAGCTCTTATAGAAGTTCTTATAAAAGGGCTCTTAACTCTCTCATAAAAGTTGAACCAACAACATTCAAATTGAATCACAAATTTTTAATATGGCAAATGAATTTTTTATTCTTTTAATTTAAATTTTCAGTTAAAGTTATAACTAAAGTGACTTGATAATTTGTGAACACTTGATATGGAATTAAATTGACTTTTTATTATTTTATTAGCATGATTTCATTAAAAATAATTATTTCTCTGCTTTTATAATAAGAAATGATAGCTTCTCTAAGCAAAAATAATTTTATTAGTTTCTCTATATCATATGCTTTTGTCCCTATACCATACATAAAATGTTATTATTAATAGCTTTCAAAGTACATTGTTTAAAAATTTGGTACATTTGGAATGTCTTAAAATCATGTTTTCATTTCAGCGAATTAAATTATAAAAGCTCTCCTAATTTAGCTCTTTTATGAGAATTAAGTGAGAGAGAGAGAGAGAGAGAGAGCTTTTATAACAGTTCTTAACTCTCACATTTTAATTACTGTATTACACTATCTTCTGCTTCAATATTTCTGTAATAATTCCATTTTCTTATAGTTTTCTTAAATTTTTTATAAAGGAAGAGATGAAACCATATTTACATATCATGTATTTGCTGTTACGTTACACATCGTGATATATTTATTTTAAAAACTTGACAAAAATACTTTTTATTGCTATTCCACTTTAAATTTGCTTACAAGTAATAGTATCAATAGTACTAGTCATGTGCCTCAATTGGAATTTAGTGAAATTCAAAACAAAGGATATTGTGAGTCTCATAGGATAGCAGGATAGTGACACAAATTCTAATTTTTATATATTTTCTTCAAATTTTTAATGTATTTAGATGTAGAACTAAATTTTACTTTCAAGAAAAACAATATATCAATTTGATTCCACCGCATCAAAAGTTGGTCTTCTTCAAAGTTAACAAGCCTCAGGAATCAAAACATGAATGTCTCATCTTTTCAATACCCTTTTCTGTTACTAACATATCAATTTCGACTCAAACTATAAGAAATTTGCTCCTCACTAAATGCTGCTCGCAGTCTGCGTGTCACGAGGTTTGTTAACACAAACCCACGCGTTTAAATCTTTTCCCTGAAGAGTTCAGATTTTTTTGTTCATTCTGATAATAGACGCCATCATCTTTCATGCAGGAAAGTGTCGTTTAGTGGTCTCATTAGTATGCATTCGAAATGGAATCATGAGACTGGTTTTGGGTTCTTATTGTGCGTAAATTAAAGATGACTTCATATTTCAGAAATTGCAAACCAAATCGTATTCATCTGGTGGTGAAAAATTCTTTTTCGAATTGAAAGTTAATGAAAAGATTGAGTAGTTTTAAAGATAGCATTTAAACTTTCCAAGAGCTGGAAAGAGATTTTCTCAAGCAGTAGTATATTCCAGCTCCTTACCAGTAGCCTCAAATATAATATAAAAACGTTAACCATCCAAAAAACGATATTTGCACCTAAAATCTAGTAAGTATACTTCTAGTATCTAGTAAGTATACTTCTAAAATCTAGTATGTAAGTATATTTCAAGTAAGTATACTTTTTTTTATCTTCTTTTTCTTTGGTAAAAGAAGTTATGTTTTTTTTTCTATTGCACTTAAATAAGTGAAAATGCATTTTTTCAAACATTTTAGTCATATTCCCTATTGTGTCAAAACGTCTCAAATCAACTAGTGTCATCAGTCCTGCAGAGGCATCTATTGTTTCCAAAAACTCAATATCGCAAACTGTATACATTTTAAAATGGATATACTAAATATTTTAATCATATTAATATTCACTTACACTCGAATCTTGATTATTTACATTGATCTTTGAAAGAAAAATTTAAGAAAGATTTTCGTCCCATTAAACAAGACTCTGAAAATGACTTATAATCATCTAAAAATAAAAAGCATTAACTAACTTATAAGAGCATGGACTTTCTAAAGTTGCTATAAGCATATTATAGGACTGGAATATATATTTAGATATGATGACGTTTTCCACACTTCCTTTTTGGAGGAAAAACGTTAAAAAAGAAGATCCCCATTCAGAAAGTTGGCTGTCGTAGAGAAGCTTAGAAGTATTGGATCCGATGGAGAGCCATTGTAAAGAGTGGTTGGTTTCTCTCTCAATGATAGTTTTTTTTCACACGAGGGCTAATTAAACTGGGACTCAAAGTTTAAAGTGAATTCCAAGCCCCTACAAACATCAATACACAAAATGAGACGCTAACTGTTGAACCGAAGGAATGGCGCTAATTATTCGTCTACTAGCTTGGCGTAAAGAATGGAATTAGATGTGAAAAAACTGGCGAGAGAATAATAAGCTATAATGCTAGCGAATATTTGTTTACTTACGATATGGTTAATTGCATACTAATTACAAGAAATATTTTAAAATTATATGTAAAGATTATGCTCCGACATGCGATTTTCGTTAGTATTAAACATCAGATGAATACAATATATATGTAAAATAGATTAACTTACACCAGAAACAATTTTTGGTTACAAGTTCTCATAGGAAACTACATTTTATTCAAACAAGAGATTTTATATTTAATATATACTTTGTTAAAAAAAAATATCACACGTTGTCTTGTTAATACATATCATATAATCCTACTTATATGGTGGACGCCTTTTTTGATTACAGATTGATTGTGCTGCATTTGCCAGAATATGAAAATAAATTTTAGAATTAACAAAATTTCCTTAATAGAGAGGTGAGCTTTATATTATTGGTTTCTTCTGTTAAATTTCATAGTGGTTTTTTAAGCCAATTCTTTTTCCAAACTGGAATTAATTTTTTTTTAAGGGATGTAACTTAACAGACATCCTCGGGGTGCATTCTAGGTCATGCTAAGTCTACCTGAACTCTCCCGCTCTCCTCTGTCTTTTTTTTTTTTTTTTTAGTGAAAGGTATCAAAAAGTTATAAAAACTGTTCTTTTAAGTACATTATTAAATGCTTTAAAGTGGAATGCTGGTGAAATCACTCAAAAGAAAAGAACAGAAATTCTAACTATTTGACTGATTTTGGTCAGGCACCAAAATCGGTCAAACATTAGATACCTAGAGGAAACAATATAATTTTTTTGGAATGATAAACTTAAGCTGTTAAAATAAGAATCACCCCAGACTCATTATAAGGCTGAAAAATCTAAAATACCAGAAAATGTTAGAATTCAGAAAAACAGCTTAACTATACTCCATAAGGAAATATGCTGTTGGCCACCGTAAATGCAACATAATGAAAGAAGCATGCAAATAACATGAAATTTACAACATTCATTAACGGAAGTGAGATATGTTAATGATAAGAATTACAGCGCTGAGGCACATCACGCGTGTACGTGGTGTCACTTCAAAGCTCTATTTAAGGCTTAAATATTTCGACGAATTTATATTCGGTAAATGTATTTTTCTTGTGGTTTCTTAAAAAGTGATTAATTAGTTAGGCCTCGTTGTAAACAGCGATTATTTTTGATCAAGTAACCGAATTCGACAGAGGATGGATAGTGGGCTATGGAGATATAGTGAATCATCGTCCAGAAAAATCGTTAGTCGTATTGGACGAGGCCAAACAGCCGTAATGTGGATATGTGATCTTTGGATGCAGGAGGGTACAACGGACCGACAGGTTCGATTGGATCCACCTTAGTGCACTACTTCACGTGATGACTGGCAAATTGTGCTCATGCAATTTGCCAGTCATCACGTGAAGTATTGTGCGCAATTGTGGCAGCAACGGATCTCTCAGTCACTATAGCACACTATAGCACACCACATTCAGTCTGTAACGCATCATCCAGTGTCTTCGCGTACCACTCGACGTTATTTACAACAGAGTGGTCTGTCCGCAAGACACGTCCGTTGCTTTGTTTGCAGAACCACAGACGTCTCTGTCACCAATGGTGTGATAAAAAAGGATGTATACGGCAGAATATAATGAAATTGTCTTTACTGACGAGTCACGCTTCTGTCTACAAAACCACGATGATCGTTTTCTATTCTGGAGATACCGTGGAGAACGGATGCTAAACAGCTGCGTTATGCATCGCCACACTGGTTCTGCACCGAGTATTATAGTATGAGGCCATATTGGATATCACTCTCGCACTCCTCTAGTACGCCTTAACGGTACTTAAAACAGACAGCTCTACATCTTCGAGGTGTTGGAGCCAATTGTCTTTCCTTACCTTCAGGGATTGTCCACAGCCATTTTGGGAAAGCGCAATTTTAATATTTTTATAAATTACTTTGACTACCTTAAAAATGGAATTAAAATTTTTAAATTTGTAAATAAGTTGAAACATTAGGGCCCCTCTTCTCCAAGAGTACTCATTATTTTTAAAGGAGAGTTTTTGACCTATGACAAGAGTATTTCTAAATCATGTATGGCATTTTTTCGCTCTTAATTAGCGTTTAAGTTGTGCACTTAAGACAGAACAAAAAAGGTGATAAAGAAATTCAATAGCTTCAAATAGCTCAAAGAAATTCCCATAGCTTATGAGAACTGGACAAGTGATATTTAATTTTTGGAACTAAAGGAAACTATGGATTTCTTAAAAATGAAACAATGTCCAAACCCAGATAATCTAGATCAAGAGTTCATTAAATATCTAGGATATATAATGCTCAAATGAATCTTATTTTATCTATTTTTTAATCAAAGCTGGAATTCTTATTGTAACTACATAAAAAAAGTCATTATAATCCGTATATTGAGAAAAGATAAACTTGCAAGTAATATTAAAATCTCTTGAATTATAGAATTGACTAATGATTTGACGAAAACTATGGAAAGGGTGATAACATCTAGACTATCTGGCCTTGTGACCTAAACAACTAGATTCAGCCAATATCATTCCATTGTTCAACTAGTCTTTTAGATTAGCCAAGCTATTAAAGCAGATTCTCAACCACTTGTCACAGCAATTTTGCGTGTGGCCAAATTTTAGAAATGTATAATTTGTTTTTTTATTACCAGTAAAGTAATAAACATATTGTTGTTTTTCTAGTATATATTATATTATGTTTTTTTATATTCGAAATTATAATGATAAACTCTTTTATACAGTGTTTTATAAACACCTTTTAAAATTATCTTTTTCCTTGTGTTTAATAGTAATGTTTAATTTAAGGATTTTGTATAATCTCATTCCGCATTAAATCTTAACGTGTCTTGATTTCCCAAGCACATTTACTGAAAAACATTTCAGTATTTTAAAAAATTTTTCCTTTACACAGTTTAGACCTGAATAATACAGTATTTTATTATCAAATGATTAATCGCCATTGTTTGAATTTTTCATAGCACGAATATGTTTACTAAGAATACGCAAAGGAAATTATTTTAATTTAGAAACTTTTTTAATGTATAAGGAATGATCAAATGAAAAAGTACGAATATCACACGGTGGGTACATATGTCTACGTGTCCAAATGTCACAGCGTCTTTGAGTACGTCATCAGAGTTGAAGCGTTTCCCTTTCAAGTGTTTCTTCAGTAGACCAAACCCATGAAAATTACAGGGCAACATATCCGTCTGTAGAACGAATGGTCCAACGTCTTGCACTTGAACTTGTTCAGTTTCATGTGTGTCTCTGAAGACGTGTGGACATGCTTATCAAGGAGCAGAACCACACTTTCATGAGCAGCCCCGGTCTTTTGTTCTTGATTGACCTACTTAGGCATCGGAGTGTCTCACAGTACACATCGGAGTTTATAGTTTTCCTGTGCTCGAGAAATTCCACAATTATCGGACCATGAGCGTCGAAAATTACGGTGAGCAACACCTTTCCTACTGGCAGCAGGGCTTTGAACGTTTAGGGGGAGGTGAAAACGCAAGCTTTTTTCTGCATGCTGTCCCGCTTTGTCTCTAGCTCGTAGTGATGGCACCAGGTCTCATCACTTGTGACGATCCGCTCCATGAAAGCGGGGTCTTCATGAAACCGAAACAGATGTTGCAATCCTAGCCCCATACGCAGTTCTTTTTGCTGGTTAGTGAGCACCTTCGGAACCCATGCGGCACACATCTTCCGATATTTCAAACTGTCGTGAACAATTGTCCACACGGTTCCACAAATGAAATCCACTTTCACCACCAACATTCGC
Organism: Latrodectus elegans; assembly: GCA_030067965.1. Taxonomy (NCBI): domain Eukaryota; kingdom Metazoa; phylum Arthropoda; class Arachnida; order Araneae; family Theridiidae; genus Latrodectus; species Latrodectus elegans. The sequence goes on along the minus strand of CM057811.1, from coordinate 102,942,253 downwards.
AATATGACATGCCAATCATATCTTACTAGGTCATCCACCTTGTCCATGAGGCTGTTCGTGATGGCAGTGTTTCCTTGGGCTGCTCTCGGGTCATCACCCACACTCTCACGGCCAGCACAAAAGCGGGCACTCCATTTTCTGACAAACTTGTCGGAGACACATTTCTCCCCGTAAACAGTCACCATCCGGCGATGAATAGCTGCCGATTGCGCTTGCTCTGATCCCAGTCAGAGACTCCAACCACATCTCGATATGTCTCGCTACGTTCTCCTACAGCGGAATACGCAAATATTTAACTGTTACGTTTTTACGTCGTTTCGTACCTTTTCATTTGATCACTCCTAATATATGAAAATCCCAACCAACTTATTACAATGAATCTGAAAACTTACTGAAAGGTTATATTCTCTCTTTCTCAAAAAGATTCACATTTTTCCTCTGGAGAGGAAAGTTTACAGTTACATACTTTAGCTTCGCAAATCAAAATGATTGGAAATTTCAATACGCCCCTTGATGAGCTCGAGCCACCAACTTTTCGGTTAACAGCCAAACGTGCTAATCATTTGCACCAAGGAGGCCGCATCAACTGCGATATAACCAGTATTATGTAAATTCAGTGAATACTATTTATGATGAATATTTAAATCAAGGTTTCATACTATTGCTATTTATGACACTTGAACAAGAAAAGCTGCTATGCCATTTAAGGCAGTAGGGTGCATCCTTCATTTAACCAGAGCATAACGAAGGTGAAAATACCTCTTTGATCCCAACTCCCCTGATAGGTGGCACCACCAGAGGATCTACTCCCTCACTTTTGATATGGATTTGGAGGGAGAGGAAATTAAAGTTTCACAGTAAAATGCATGAGCGTCTGCATTGTACACGAATGTAATAAGTTATTAAATAATAATTTTAATCCGAAAAGAGAACCATGTATTCCGTTTTTCAAATCTCCCATATCCTCTGCGTGACAGATTTTTTACCGAGGATTTCAAAAGACAAGAGCGATGTCGAAATAATGAACCTTAATTACTTTATTGATTTCCAGTTAGTAATAGCTCTGTTCTTTTTTTTAATAATAAATGTTAATATGTATTGATTTGTTAATCCCATGCTACCTTTAAATGAAGTTTTTTTTGCCTAATTTGTCATTTTTAAGAACTGAAAAGAAAAATGTTTTACCTGCAAGTACTTATTCTAAATCGTTTGAATCTATATCGTTATCAGATTATCCCAAAGAAGCCGCATCAAGTGCGACAAACAAGTGTTATTTTAATCTTTAAGAAAATGTACATGAACAGGTTGTAGTAAATTGCATTATCTTCGACACTGTGTGTGATTGTAGTAGAACAGTGCTTCTCAACCATTGTGCTGTGACATTATTGTGTGCCGCCAAATTGTAGAAATGTATATAGTAAAAATTATGCCTTTTTATTACGATTTAAGTAATAAAGGTGAATTATTGTTTTTGTAATACATATTTATATTGTTTTACATTCAAAAAATTATTATCATAAACTATTTTCACTGTTTTACAAGTGAGTAAACAACTTTTAAAGTAACTTGTTTGCCACCAAATTTTGAAACCATTAAAAGTACGTCGAGACAAACATAAAGGGTTCATTATTGTATTAAATTTTGGTTAGGCAAATGTTTATCTGTTTTGGAAATTTTTATTGATTTTGAATTAGTTTATGACAAATTATGGCGATTGCAAGATTCAGAAATTGAATTTATTGCGCATTTTATTCCTTTTCTTCCAATTTTATACAACTATGTTCAAATTTGCAAGAAAAAAAACTTAATTACAAATATAAATGATAGTAAAGAAAACTGTTTAGGGCACATTCGATGTAAATAATTTATTAATTGAAACTTTTTAAAAATCCTTAAAATTAATTTTATTATCATTTATTAATATGCAATTATTTTCATCAATTTTAATTGATAATAAATAAATGCTTCCTGAGCAAAACTACTTTGCCAGCAAAATATGGAGTAGTTTTTAATTGAATACCAGTTCAGAGCTTGTTCATATCTGAAAATTTTATATACATATATTTAAAATAACTATAATGGAAGGAGAGAGCTAACTCCATAGAGCGATTGTCTCTCGGCGGTCAATTTATACATACGAGCACTAATTAGAGTAGAGCTTATAATTTAAAGTGGATTCCATATCACTATACCCAGTGTGGAACCTTGAAGACAACCAAACTTGGTTGCCCTTCAATCAGATGTATCACGACCTATTTTACCTAAAGTCTATTAATGAATACAATGGTTATTTGAGTAGGGTATAAATCCAACTATTTTCTTAGAGCGACGTCTTGTCGAACACCAGTACGAAGAGCTCCCTGAAATTTAGGATGCAGCAACGAACGGGTCTAAAAGATTTGTTTTGATACATAAACACAAATGTTCTTCATCCATTAAACTTTGGAAATCGCCTTTAAAGCGTTCTTCCAAAATATATTTGTCTATTCTACCTTCCATAACTGAATATCGTAAAATAATGTAAAATATTTTTGAATCCACGTTTAGACATTCCGATTGTAAATATTCCATTTTTAAAAATACATGAGAGAATTAATAAAAGGAATCTTGACATTCAATCAGTTGAAAAATAATTTTTGTTAAACAACAGCCATTTAATATTACGGAAAAAAATTAATTTTGTCTTTTACAAGTTTATTAGATATCCTGGGCTCAAGCTAATAGTTGAACATTTCGGAGCTGCTGAATGGTGATTGAATTGGGGATCGATTAATATTTCGGGGATGGATGTTTGCAGTGATTCGGATTTAACTTTGATTTGTAGGTCGCGGACTAGTCAGTTCTCGTGTGAACTGCCCTCAGAGCGATGAAACAGAACAATATTTAGAGTGTTCCGATTTTAATTTTCGATACTCATCTTTGCTTATCTCGAAATCTATTCTAAACTACAGATCCAACCAAATAAACGCTAGTCTTCAAAAAGTGGCAGTGGTGTGGTATAGCAAGTATCCAACCAATCCAACCAAACTACTATCAGCCATTAATACTTAAATAATTGATATTTGCATATCAAGTAAAGATTGGGCAAGATAAATTAAAATTTAGTTACGAATTTTTTAAAGAGAAAAGGAATCATTTTTCAATTATTTTACAAAATATATTTAATATAAGGTTGCGGTAGCTTGATTGAGAGTCGAAGATATGAAAGTGGCAACTGGAATGTGCGTAATACGTCGTAATCACAAACATTTCACTCCGGTGTAACAAGGAAAGTGTCAGTCCTCGTTACTTGGCCAGGAACTCACTTCCAGCTGGCAAAATTAGACAACTGGAAAATTATTTTGTGCAAATAACATTAAGTTGATTTAAATAAGAAGATCGTTAGTGATTCATAATTTATTACTGAGTTTTCTGTATCATTTGATTGCTCACACTTAGTAAAACAAGACAAACGGAATCCCTTTTGTTTGATTTGTCTTGTTGCGACGTTCTGATTAGGTAATTGTAATTGAAATTAGCCTGCCCATCGCTTGAATTTCAAAAGTTCAGAAAATTAACAGTATCTCATAGTAGCGTATAATTTTGTTTTATGAGAGGTGGAAATGATCTCAATAAATTCAAACATTAAAAAACCTTCTGTTAAAAACTATGCTTTTTTAAAATTTAGTTAAAATTACTAAAGAATCGATATATTTTTATTAATAAACTCTGAGAACAAAACTGGAATAAGTAGTGGAGGAAAGATTTTGAGAATGTGTTAGAGTGAATACATGTACAAAAAATAACAATTTAGATAGATAATCGAAATACTTCAGAACCAGTTTCATTCACTTATTCACAATTTTATTGACTCGTTCACATTCTTTCACAATTCATGATATACTGTATCACATACCTTTTCATTCATTATAATATGCAACCATTTTACAATGGAATGGAAGGTTTATAAACTTATTTAATCTTTCATCTTGAATCACAGTTATTCATATCAGTTATTATATATGAATAGTTATTTAATATCAATTTAATGAGCAATGAAGTTATATATATATATATATATATATATATATATATATATATATATATATATATATATATATATATATATATATATATATATATATATATATATATATATATATATATATTTGGGTATTACGAACATTTGAGGCATTTCCGTCAATTACGTCTTCAAGAAATAACCACTTAAGTAAAGTGACAAAATATCAGTAGTTTCTTCCAACAGTAGGCATGTCAACGGTGGTTAGTGAAAGTGAACCTGAATCGTCATGTTTAAAGTAAATGTTACTAAGTGTTAATAAGGCTTAGTTAAATTGCGTTTAAAAATAGAGTGAAGTTGAAAATAGACGGTGCATCTGAATAAGGGTTTAATAAAATACGACATGAAATTAATTACCCTTATTTATAAGAACAAGGTTAACATATTAATGATCTTTGAAAAGCATTGCCTTTGTGCACCTACGAAATCAATAAACTTACTATACAAAAATTGGTATTAATCAAAAGGTAAAACTATGTTTTTTTATTTTTTATTTTGCAAATATTAATATTCGAACAGCAGAAATATAATTATTCGAACCATGTGTAGAATTTCAGAAAAATGAATTAGATTGAAGTTGAGATGGAAAATGAGGAAAAGGAAACGATGAGAATGAGACATATGTCATTCGAGGAATTCGGAAACATTCTTTCTAAAATTCCTAAATGTTCAGAAGTTAGTGCTGAAGATATAGGAGAATGGGTTATGAGTCAGACACTGGATTTCAAATTACAAATAATGGTCAACTTATTGACCATTATTTGTAGGAAGAAGATGACCTTAATATCCAAGCTGAAGCAGACGCAGGATCATGATCTGGAGACAGATCTGCTGGTATTGAAACCGCATTTGAAGTTATCAGCTTTAACGTAATCGCTGGCAAATTCTCAATGTCAAGCAGCTTGCTTGTTCGAAAAGGATGAGAGAAGTAAAACAGACTACTCTGACGGACAGCAAGCAATGACATTTATTTCCGGCACTATACATGCACACTTTATTAATGTACAGCACTTGTAAATATCTTAACTTGTAAAAATGTTGCCTTTTCATTTTCTTTTTCTTTAAGAATATATAGTTTTTTCTGCAATTTTCAACATGCAATAATTAATTAGAATAGAAAATGTTTCGAAAAAACTCTATTGTCCGTTTCCAATTGATTCGGATAATTGGAGTTCTACTTTATATTAAATAATAACTAAACAGATTACTGATATACATTGCGAATAAATAGTACTTAAGAAGAACATGAAACTTTGCCTACCCATGAAATTTTATTCCATGCAATTTCATGGAATACTTGTTTGCACATTTATATTGCACAAGATATCTAATCTTCTTTTAAAATGAAATGACAAACACAATATTGCACAGGATAATAAAAGGAAGAAATAAGTTTAGCTATTATCTTACAGCATACAAGACGAGTTGAGAATTCAATAGAATTTTAAATTAATGATTTACTTTTATACGAGGGTTTGGGTTTAATGTGCATTTCTCATTAAAATTAAGTGCAAAATAAAATTATAAAGATAATGAATCGTACACACACACAGTACAGTAATTTAAAAATATATTCTTAAAGTTTATTTTATGAAATGTATACGATGTCAAATTCTTAAATGATTCAAATTTCGCTTAAAACTTGTAAATTATTAACATTTTTTCACCGTCAGTATCCAAGTCTCGCAGTCATAAGTTATCACAAAGTAATTAATAGTTATGCAAAATTTATTTTAACTGCACTCTCGAGCTCGATTTATTTTTCAATAGATGTTGTTATAAGAAATGCAATCGTTTTCCCCTCAGATTAATTTTTTCAGAAATAGTATTCGAAGTTTTGTAATCGAAATCATATGTAAAGTTATCAGCAGTTTCAAATTTAAAGTACTTTATGATCTATCAGATATTCACTATAATTGATGATAAATTTAGTTCATTTTTTAAGTATTTTTTGTTTTCTGTTTATTAAGTAAAGGCAATTAAAACTCTCTGCTTAGTATTAATATGTCATCAGCAAATGCACAAATTTGAGTTGCTTATAATTAAATCTCTAAAATAAAATATTGTCTAATTACAAGTTAGCATATCAATTTAATAAGAGGAGATAGTGAATATTTCGGTCTGACACCTACATTGATATCAAAAGTTTCTGAAATTCCCCCTTGGGTCTGAACGGCTGTCCTAGCTACCTTTAGAAGAATTTGGATTTGTTTGAAGTATTTAATTGTGGTATCTTTAATTCACATGAAATTTCAATCATTTTGAATTTATCAATTTTTTTTAAATGTTTATTTAAAGTTCTCAAAAGAGAGCAAATAATTCAATATTATATTAGTGAAAATTCTCAGCAATGATTTTAAGTTATGTGCGTTTGACTGAAAATGAAGCAGATGGGCGTAAAACCACATTGTCTTCGCCCAAAATCTTTCTATTACAAACTCTTTAAATTGTTCAATTTCAAATTGAAACTTCACTAAAGTCATCTCTAGTTAGTCGCATTTAAATATATTGTTTGATGTAAGTAAGGTATGAAAGTAATTTTTTCATCTTTCCTTAACACTAGGAAGATCAGAAATAAATTTATCATTTATCCTACTATGGTTACTCACACTTATCCTACATGTGGTTGAAAACCATTTCCCAGTATCTTTGTTTCCCCATAGAACTTTCCACTTTTGTTTTTTCCATGATTTTTAACAAGTTCTCTGTAATCTTATTATTTAGAGTTTTTCTCCTTTTTCATACTTTATTTTCCATTCTGCATTCATATAGTCTTTTCTATTTGATCTACTTTAGTTTTGTAATATTTTTTCGTGCAATATTCTTCAACCACAAGACATATTGATATTCATTATCAAACCATTAACTACGTTTTTCTTGCTTTAATATTGCATAAGCAGCTTCCCAAATAGTCTCTAGCAAATTCTTAATCTGATTGAATATTTGTGCTCATATTTTTTAGAAATTCCTTCTTCCATCTAAGACACATATTCCTGTCTTATAGAATCAAACTTCAGCTTTTCAGTAGAAAATCGGATTTGCTTTTCTTAAGAGTTGTGCACTTTGGATACTGTTCTGTACCAATGAACCGCTTTTACAGAAGCGCCCTCTTTGTATGTAAGAAAGACAAAACAAAAAGCTGTGAGTGAGAAGGGAGTTGAGTTACTGCTTTTGAGAAGAGTATATGTAAGACGAGTGAGGTGAATCAGCTACAAAAATAATGAGTGTTTATATTTCTAAAGTCATTCAGTCCATTTATTTATATATCAGAGCTATTGGACCACACAACAGATACTCTATGTCACGATTTGGAAACTGCAAGAAAATGGTCAGTCTTAGTCGGCTCTTCTAAAAACTCTAAAATATTAAAAAAATATAGCTTATATTTTTATAATGAATATAAGCTATTTATTAAGAAAATATAATTTATATTTCTTTTTGTTAAAATATTTTGAATTTTTAACAAATATTCATTTTAGGAAACTACTATCTGTGAACTGTTTTCTGAGAAAAGAACGAGCTCTAATTATTTTCAAAATTGTTCCTATTGTCCATAGGAATCTCAAGTTCCATTTGAAACTGCATAGCTTTTCCATTTGAAACTGCGTGACATTCTGTGTTCCTGCAATAACTCTATAAATACGGTCTCGACTGATTTCAGCTTTCATATCACACAGAATAATCACAAATTGCTCTTATTTATTAACCCTATAAGGCTTCATCATAAAAGTGTTCTTTATTGATTCCTTTGAGCCATTGTAAATAAATTAAATTCTTTTTTCCTTAATTACTCCACTACTTTTCTACCTGATTTCTTGTAATACAGTAATTTTTATTTTGGTTCTTATTAGTTGATCAACCAATTCCGTCATTTCCCTCCTGCGATAATAATGATCTTATATTCCAAGTTCCATTTCTGCAACTGAAATTATCACTATCCTCCCTCTAAGTTGACGACCTTGAGTCCCCACAGATACTTGTTTCAACAGTCCCCACAGATATACACTACTGGCCATTAAAATTGCTACACCAAGAAGAAATGCAGATAACAAAATGATATTTATTGGACAAATATATTATACTAGAAATAACAAGTGATTAAATTTTTAAAAAATTTGGCTGGATATAGATCCTGAGAAATCAATACCCAGAACAACTACCTCTGGCAGTATTAACAGCAGCAATACGCCTGGGCATTGAGTCAAACAGAGATTGGATCGCATGTACAGGTACAGATGCCCATGCAGCTTCAACACGATGCCACAGTTCATCAACCGTAGTTACTGGCGTTTGGTGATGAGCCAGTCGCTCGGCAAACATAGACCAGATGTTTTCTATTGGTGAAAGATCTGGAGAACGTGCTGGCCAGGGCAACAGCCGAACATGTTCCGTATTAAGGAACGTCCGTACAATACTGGCAACATGCGGTCGGGCATTATTCTGCTGAAACGTAGGGTTTCGCAGGGCTCGAATAAAGGGTAATGCCACGGGTCGTAACACACCAGAAATGTCACGTGCACTGTTCAAAGCACCGTCAATGGGAACAAGAGCTGACCGAGACATGTATCCAATGGCACCCCATACCATCACGCCAGGTGATGGGCCAGTATGACGATGACGAATGCACTTTGCTAGTGTGCGTTCACCTCGATGCCGCCAAACACGGATGCGACCATCATGATGCTGTACCCAGAACCTGGATTCATCTGAAAAGATGACGCCTCGCCATTCGTGCGCCCAGGTTCGTCGTTGATAACACCATTGAAGTCGCTCTTGTCTGAGACGCAGCGTTAAGAGAAGCCGCAGCCATGGTCTCCGAGCTGAGAGTCCATGCTGCTGCAAACGTTGTCGTCGAACGTTTCGTGCAGATACTTGTTGTCTTCACAACGACCCCGTTTCTTGACTCACGGCTCGTGACGTGGTTGCCCGATCCATTATGGCCATGCGGATAATATGCCTGTCTTCTCGGCTGCTAGTGATAGGTGGCCGTTGAGATCCCGCATGGCGTTTTGTATTACCGTCCTGAACCCATCGATTCCATATTCTGCTAACAGTCATTGGATCTCGACCGACGCGAGCAGCAATACTGCGATAAGATAAACCGCAATCCCGGTACGCTACACTTCGACCTTTATCAAAGTCAGAAACGTGCTGGTATGCATTTCTTCTTCTTACACAAGGCATCACAACAACTTTTCACCAGGCAACAACGTTCAAATGCAATTTGTGTATGAGGTACCGGCTGAACAATTTCCTCATTTAAACATAATGTAGGTGTTGCTACTGGCTCCTGCTTTGTCTGAATGCGCTGAAAAGCTAATCATTTGTATATCACAGCATCTTCTTCCTTTCGTATAAATTTCATGTCTGTAGCATGTCGCTTTCTTGGTGTAGCAATTTTAACGGCCAGTAGTGTATATATACTTGTTTATCTCAATTAGAAAGAACTATAATATGCGTACTCTTAATACCAGGATTAAACTAAATAGAAATATATAAGGAAGAATAATACTTAAAATAGGAAACAGTAACAGAGCTCCAAAAAAACACAGACCTGTTTGTTTTGAAGATATGATTGCTAATCAAATCGATTGGCTGCGCTATTCTTCTTTTCAGTCGACAGAAATAAGCTGCTAGAAACGAATATCAAACAAAAAAGAAGAGAGCTTATTGAAAATATTAAACGCTGTAGGTTTGCTTATATGGCGAAGAGATTTTTCAAATAGAAAAATTTTACTGTAATTTTTCATTTTAACTCTAAGGTCGTGGATCTTAGAGAATTTTAAAAGTTGCAATCTAAAACTTTGTCCATGACCATATTCAAACAAACAAATTCTTTGTGCTTTGCTATAATATAGGCCTCACTTGTTCCACCAGCGTCAATATTATTTCGAGGATGGCATTGATATAAAATTATACATTTTTAAGCAAAACATTGTTAGGCGTAATTTTGGACCGGCAAATGAAAACTCAATCTTACTCAATGCGATCCATAAACCTATGAACATAATGCTCCGAAACAGTGTTTTGTCGTAATCTAACCTAAAACATTATTCGTTGCAAAATGTGTGATATATTTTGTTTAATTAATTTTCTTTCTATAATATGCAAACAATGAATAACTGAATACAAAATATTTTTTTTACATTGCAATAATTCTATTACTTTTAAACAAGGTAAAACATTTCTAATGATTCAATTTTATTTTCGTATGTTGAGAATTGTATTTGAAGTAGAATTTATTGTTACGTAATTTTTAAAATCTGATTATGGTAAAGTACTAATAAATTTGCATTTGAATTTTGATTTTTATATATGAAATTGATCTGTGGTTTCTCTCAGGAGCACAGGAAAGAAAACAAGTTATTGCTAGCTTAACCTAAGTTATAGCTTAATTTTTTAAAAGTTTATGGCAATAATATGTTGTAAAATTTCATAGAAAAAATTCATGAAGTAGATCTAACTGAATTCCTAATATACGAAACGCGTTTGGCGTGGTTTTCCAAAACGTCGCCAACGGTGAAATCAATGGGATTCATAACCATCAGCATACGTGAGCCCTTCATAATAAAAAAAATATGAATCTTGTAATGTAAATACATAAACATTCAATCCGAATCTTAATGTCGCAGAGTACATCGTGTTACCGATACTAGGCTTAAGACCTATCAGTAACTTCAATAGTTTCCTTTAAAAAAAAAAAAAAAAAAAAAAAAAAACAGAAAGAAAATTTTTTATAGGAGTACCAAGTATGATTTGATAGTATTTTATGAAGAAATTTTACTTTTCAATATTTTTAAAAGTAATGTAAACTAAAATCTGTGACTTAAAAATACTAAAAGAGCTTACAGAATTTATTATTATGGAATGCTAATTGAAACAGTTTGTTTTCATATTTTAATGTGAAAGACTGAAGTAAGCTTCATATGTACTCAAAGCAGGCACAGGAAAAATAACAAAATATAATATCCTTGAAAAAAAAATTAATTAAAAAATGTAGAAAAATATATTAAAAAACTGTCTTTCCTGATTTTCCAATCAAGGACAGTTTTTTTAATATATTTTCTGGCTATTGTAACACTAAATGATAAATGGCCTTCTATTTGACAAAATTTATTGATAGCCTACAAAATTTTGAAAGTCTTTATACATAGCTTCTGTATTATAAAGACTTGATTAGTTACAACAGCGGTAAAATTTTACAGTATGGTCACCCATGGTGAAATTTTCAAAATGTCGCCAAGAGTAACCATATAGTAAATCTAATCCGCAATAACAGTAGTAATGAAAAAAGTTGACTCAAGACCTATTGTTTCATATATTTTATTAATTTTTTTAAGATGGGATAGCAAAATATAGTATACAAGATTCTTTAGCTAATTGCTAGTTTAAAGATGAAATTTAGAAATGATATTTTTAATTCTCAGTTGGGAGCAAAATTGTAAATTACCATATGTATTTAAATTTGAAAAACTAAAAATTTGAAGTGTCTTTAACTCTCTGTTGCTGTTAACTGCTAACACTTTTATGTGTTCTGCATACAGCAACAGAGTTCTGTCAATGGCAACAGTGTTCTAACATTTTTATGTGTGTCTAAATTAAAAATCCTTTTGACAGACAACTAGTAAGTTAAAATTCAGGCATTGAATGGTAACCATAGTTAAACTTTAGACATTGAAAAATAATCATAGAATAGATATGAAATCTCACATTATAGAAATATAAATTTTATTGGCGGTGAAAAATATATAGTTTTCTATTATAGACCTACTTATGATCCTGAAGAAGTAGAATGTTTCATACAAAGATGCAACAGGGATATATGTAGATATGATGTTTTCAATGATACAAAATTTTATTTTAAATGAAATATATTCCAATAGTGTGTTTTTGTGCACAAAAATTAATTAAAGCGTGATAAACAAAGTTATATGTCAAAGATAAATGCAAGTTGGTGCAGAAGATGGCTTTCTGATAATTTTATCTATTAAAAATAGTATTTCAATAATAAATCACCAAGAGTAAAAACAGCTAAATATAGCAAAATTAAATTTTGTTTCATTAACAACAAAAATACTATTACATTTTATGTAAGAAATCAATAAAAGTGCAGTAATCGAGTTGTGTTCACCAGAAAACATTGACATTTAAATATCTAATTATTGGAATTCAAAATCAAAATTCAAGATTTTGAAGCACAATAAATTTCAAGGTTTAAATTAGCTGACAACCTCTTCCCCCAGCTATAACCACATTAATGGAGGGACAATGGACTATACAGAATTTATAATGTATATTGGCCATCTTCACATGATGGTCATAGGTTAAGTTTTGACCATGTTCTATTTTTTTTATCTTATTGAGCTCCAGTTGCTCAGTAACTTCATGCAGTTTCCCGTTAATATCAGTAAAGTAAAGCATCATTTCCATAAGGAGTGATTGGGAGGCTGACCATATTCTCTCTTTTATTTGGTTGTTGTGGAGCTCCGTGGGTTGAAGACGTGTCCACATTAATATATGATATTCAAAATCTGCCCCTTATGTAACATGGATGTAAAGAAGAGGGTGCCAGCTCAAGTGTGACCTTGTCATCTTACTGTGGTTCAAAATTAAAAGGAACTTAGTGATGGGTGAATATTTCATAATTGTTACAGGGTTTGCACAACTCCTGGTAATTCCTTAAATTTCAAATTTTTTTAAGGGTCCTTGAAACGGCAGGGAATTTGACTTGACTCCTTGAAAGACGAATTATTTTAGGAATTTTTACTTACCTGAAATTTTGTGGGCCTTTAACTTAACAGTGAATTCAAATGCAGTTCTTGTAACAGTATAAATTGTCTCTTTCAAGCAATGTTTCCAGACAGTGCAAAGCAATTCAGCTGTGTTGAAAATTGTGCTTTTTTTTTTTATAACAGTTTTTGAAATTGCACCTTATTTTTCCAAATTATTGAAATAAAAAGTTAAGAATGCTAGTAATTAAGTGCTACTCTTATGAAAGCTTAATATAATCACGAACAAAATTTTGTATACATAAATAACCACAATATGAGAAAATCTATTAAATGATTAAAAAAATAGAAAAGTCTAAAATATGGATGGTAAAATTTAGTTTTAAAAGAGTTTGAAACTAAACAAGAAAAATATATAATTGTTTTTATCAAATAATTAGAAAAAAGTCCTGGAAAATTTATCTTATAATTTTTTTTTGTTGGTATATTTATATTTGAAAAGAGGTTATGTATACCTTGAAATTCTAAATAAATTAACAATGAGGAATCTTTTGAAAATGTTTATCTATGTATATTTTATACATACTCATGCATTTTATACAATATGTAATCGAGTAATATAAAAAGTATGGATTATTTCAATAATTTTTTTTTCTGCTATATGTAAATTTTTTAAAGGCTTTTGAAATAATTATTAAATATAATTCTAACTTAAATAAAAAATATTCTCATTAATTTTTGCAATTATTTCTATTCACAAATATAATTGAAAAAAGTTGCATATATTTAATTATTTTCATATTTGGGTAAGAACTGTTATTAAAACAAATAAAAAATTACTTAAGATAAATGTTGATACCTTTTGGAAATTTTTGATGTGACCCTGAAAAACTCCTGGAATTTGATTCTTGGAAATTTGAAAGAACCATTTCGTTAATCTTAATGTACAATCAGGGCTCCTCTGGAATGTTATGTATAGATTGTGCAAGGATCAAAATCGTTTTAAATCTTATGTTATAACTATTTTTTTAAATAAATGATAAAATGTATTTCTATGATATGAAAGTGTGGAATGTTTAAATAATTTATAACATAAAATATTTAAATATCATTTATGCAGCCTAACTTGTCTAGTGTGCCTAACTGCGGATAGGAAGGTCCTGGATTCGAATCCTGGTTCGGGCATGGATGTACTTTCTCTCTCTCTATCTATCCTGTCTTTGTCCTCGCCTTGTATGAATTGGTTGTGCATAGTTGGTTACCCTATAAATGGGTACCTATGGCATGTGTGTACTGAATAAGTCGGACTCCATACCTAAATATGGTTCAGTTGGAAAAATGTAGCAGCGCACCCCATAATGACAGCCTAACTAGCACATGACAACAACAACAAATATCATTTATATAATTTAAATAATTTAAGTATATTTTTTATTTAGAATAAATTTTTAGTAATTAAGAAATACTAATTTTTATCAAACATTAGTTAATAGAAATAAATTTTAAATGAAAATTTACTTAAAATTTTATATTTTCAATGTATTATGTTGTGTTTTTTGAAATTGTTTAAATCTGTTGTTATTTTTTTTAGCATATTGGATTGGTAAATTAACTTCAATCAGCAACAATTTTCCTGTGGAGTTCTAAATATTATATATATTTTGATATAAAAATTGTTGCAGCTACTGCATTAATGTAAGTATAAAAGGCAATATATTTAAGATTAATGTGATTTATTTTAAAGCTAAAAGATATTTATCTACATTACTGTAAATTTTATAAAATATTTTCATTTAAAGGGTTTTAAACTATATCTGTTTAACTGGAGAAAAATGAATTAAGCTTTTATAGACTGTTGTAAATTATATTACTTAATTTTATGTCATAAATGTTTATGTTTTATAATTTAAGTAATTCTGTAACTCATGTTATGTTTTTTTATGCTTATATTTTCTATCAATATAAATAGTTTCGGTATTGTCTAACTTTGTTCATATTTTTATGTCTAAATTTAAAGCAAATGAGCAATAAACAAGTAATTTGTTTAGTGTTTAGTACTTCAAAACAATGAATTCTGAATCTGTGTAAAGTTACTATTAGGAAAGTTTTTGAACTCAATAATTTTATTAAAATAAAAATTTTGTTCAGGTAATAAATTTTTAATTTTTCGATAAATTTTTTTTATTAGAATAAGAATTTGATGTACATTTAAATTAATTATAAAATAAAATTAAGATATATCTTCACATATTGTATTAGTTTGTATCTTAACTTCTGAGTATATTTATTAATAACGTATATATAAAAATGTATATACAAAGTTTTGATTTCAGATCTGAATAAGATTTGACAATATGTAAATTCCAGCAATAGCCATTGCATTGCTACATTGTTTCTTTTCAGGCTCTGACTATGACTCCAGGAATAGCACACCAGGGATGGCACGATTTTTTATTCCTTGAAAATGTGACGTGAGTATAAAATGTGAAACTGCAACATCTGTGGGATTTATTTTGAATTAGTTAAAGAATATGTATATAAATGTGTTAAATTGTAACCAATCATATTTATTATAATGTAAAAATTTAGAGTGCAACACAGTCGTTATAATATTAAAAGTTTAAACTGAATTCTTGCTATTGAATTTCTATAAGCTTTTCTGAAAGCATGATTAAGAAATGAAATTAGTAATTTATTTATTTTTTTTTTGAAAATAATATAATTTTAGATAATTAATGGACAAATTTTATTGTTATATTATTTAATATATATATTAAATTGCTTTAATCATTTAGCCACTCTCTCTTCTAAATATATATATATATATATATACTTAATATGTATCTAAAAAATATTGTTAGCTAAATAAATTCGCTCACTTATATTGAATGTATATCTTTAATTATAATATTTGTTGTAAATTATCAATGTTTTGAAAACTATTCAACTTTTATCTTATTTTTTCCTATGTCAGTGTTTTTGTCATCTAATATTGCGTTAATTTTTTTTAATTTGCAGTTTAATTGATGAACATTTCAATACTTTCTCAAAAATGAACGAGTCAGTTGGTCAAATGGTATGTTGAATTGCTTTAATTATCCTTTATTCTATTATATAATGTAACACTTGCATGCATTTATTTCTAGAACTTAAAACTATTTTAATTTCTTTTTACTGAAAATAAATTGAAACAGTATGCTACATTTTGTAAAATTTATTGTTGGAAATGCCATTTATATGCCATACAATTCTTCCTTCTGAAAAATTGGATATTGTTATATTTATTAGAATGGATGCTTTGTGATTTTTTTTATGCAGCTTTTGTTGCATCTTCCTACATATTTTTAAATTGCACCTATAAAGTTTTGCTTTAGGGAAGAAAATCAGTATTAAGAAAATTGTCTTTTGAAATTTTATTTATTTAGAAAAGTAAATTGTTGTTACAAAAATCAAATATAAGCAAATTAATTTAAATGTAAACATAAAACTGGAATTTTGAAATAAATCATGTGATCTGTGCATCTTAATTCATATAATTGTCTAAATTTTGTCTGAACTTCATAAGGCTTTTTAAAATTTTTTTTAATTTTTAAAATTTATTGGCATTTAAATTATATGACTATTTTAGGTACTAATAAATTGTTTACAAAACTCTGTGAGAATTCGGTATTAATATATTTATGTTTTTAATTTTTTGCTTTTTAATATAATTTTATTCTATTATAAAATATTTAACAATAGACTCTAAAGTCTGTTAAAAAACAAAAAATAGTGAATAAAAGTCTTATAAATTTTGGTTTAAGACCTGTAATTGAAATTTTGTATGTTGCTGTTATCTTTGTATACATTACTAGTCCATCAAAATTAATTAGCTTAAACATTATCTTAATAAAAAAAAATAAAAAAATAAAAAAAAACTATATTTTTATTAATGTATGTTTTATTTTGGCGGAGACAGTTTAAACAATTATCTTAACAATGTTGAAAAAATATTTAAGTATTTCTGAAATTGATTTTTAGATTTTTAGCCCTATTCTACTATTATTAAACAAAATTTTTGCCTTTATTTTCTCCTTTATTAGGAATTTGCCCCCTTTTTTATTTCAGTTCTTCATTTTATCTATTTATCAATTTTTTCTGGTGTTTTATCTCTGAATAGTTTTTGTTAAATGTAAAATATTCCTTTCTAACTAGAAATATAATTTTTGTTGTATTTATCAAACATTAGAGATTTTTTAAAGGAAAAGTTGTGTCTTTAGAATTTTCACAAGACCATTGAAAATAATCGGAATATTCTTTTCTTTGAAAAAGTATACTTTCAATCATTACTATTACTATTAGCTTAATAAATCTTTTGGAAATAAAATTTTACATAAGCATTTATTTAAAAAAATGAAATATATATTTATTATTGGATTACACCACTTTAATGTTTGGTAATACATGTTCACACAAATATATTTTTAAAATTTTCTTTGAATCTTGCTCCATTTGTATTTTGTATTAATGTCTTATTATTATACAAGATATTGAATAAATATTTTTTGCAAAATCATGCTTAATTGCCTGAAATTGTTAAAAATTTAATCGTAAGATGCAGTTAAATATTTCATAGTTTTTCTCATTATTACTACTTTGTATCTATAGGATATGAATTATATTAGGACCAAAATTGAAGAATGCGAACAAGAAAGTGTAAGCTTAAAACAAAAAGTAAAGGAATTAGAAGTAAGTAATAAAAATTAAAATTTTATTATCTTATATATATGTTTTTATATTTAACATTTCTGCTGTTTTTAAATATTTATATCTCAGTTTGCAATTTCATGATTGATTAACTTAATCTGGAAATATGTGATTTTGTTTTTTAAAAAATTATTAAGATTAGGCATTTTGAAATACAATTGTTGTGTAACTTTTTAAAATTAAAATTTTTAACTGTAAATTTTTTTATGTTTAAATTTCAATGTAAAACTACAGTAATTTTACTTAATGAGTTATTATTCTCTGTTACAAATTATTTTTTACATTGTTAGTGTACAGTATTTATAAAATGTTATTAATTAATGAATATGTTACAAATTAATTTAAAATGTTTGGGAGTGTACATTTTAACTTAAAATCAATGACTTATTATATTTTAAAATTATTATATTACAAAAATTCTTTGTCTAATAAATATTCGTTCCTGAATATGACAAATTAATAAAGCTAAATCATTTAAATTCTAATCATGAGGAATTAACAGTATGCAAAAGATAAATGTATAATGTGAACTACAACTGATGCTATTATGGCTGTTGACATTATATAGATGTGTAAATGCATGTGTATAGATCAAAGTTAGTACTGTCCTTAGTCCTATTAATTTATTCATTTTTGTGGTTCTTTTTTAAATAAATGTTTAATTTGAATACTTTACGACAAATGCTATGAATTTTTAGCTAAGTCATGAAAGAGTTGGGATAGAAACTATTAACTTGTATAAATATAATATACATAATAAAAATAAGAAAATGATTATAAAATTTTAATGAAAAAAATTGCTAATAAAATTTTTAACTTGATAAGTTTTTGCTCTTATATTGGCTTATTAAGGCATTTGATAATTTACTCTCTGATGTTATCTTGGTTACTATTTTTCTTTATATGAAAATTAGTATATTCTTCATGTTATACTAAGAGAGAAACGTAAAAATTTTAAAGCAAATATTCTATCAAACATGACTGTTGAAAGCTGATACACATCCATTTTTTATTATTGATTAATAGAGAATACAATCATACCTTCTTTCTCTAAAAAGTTTTGTCAACCGCAGATTTAGGATTATTAATGTGACTCCAGATCCTTGATAATGCAAACTGAATAATCTAATAGCTTATTGATATTTGTTGTAAAATATTTTTGTATCCTTTACATAAATTGCCTTTTCAGAAGAGTTTTTATGAATGGAAGGTTATGTGTTCATATGTTGCAAGAGATGAAATTCAGATAATTCTCAATCATTCAAAATCTTTACCAAAACTGTTAATATTTGATGTATAATATATATATATATATATATATATATATATATATATATATATATATATATATATATATATATATATATATATATATGAGAAAGAAAATGATAAATTGATAATAAATGATAAAATTATTTTTTAAAGTAAGATTTTATTTAAATTACTTAAAATTTTTTAACTATTCTTGAAGTGATTTTTTAAATATTATATTTACAGGTGAGTCTTTGTAGTATGAAAAATGCTATAATGCTGAGAGGATGTAATTTCAAGGCTAGAAAAAGAAAATTAGTGTGAGTTATACTTTTTTTTTTAATTCTCTGAAATACTTTAGCTATAGAATTTTTCATAAAAATCATAAATATCTCCTTTTCAATACATATTGCTAGATATTATTTATAAATATTTACATTTTATAAATTAGTCCCAAAAGTTACAAAAATAAAGTTCAGATTCCTTTAGCAAATTAAAGAGTTTCAACTAAAAAAGAGTGGAATATTTTTCTAGATGTACATATTTTTTTAGAAAGATCACTCTCTACACATTTAAAGATAACACTTTAAAGGGAGCTTATTCAGAAAAGATTTTAATTCTTTAAAAAATATTTATTTCAAAGCAATTTACATTTATATTGAAAAGCCTAACTTGTTTTATATTTTGATTGAATTACTAATTTGTGATTCAATTATTTTCTTTTAAAAAACTGTAAGGTACAATGACTTCAATTTTTTAAATAATGTTTAATTCCTGATAAATATTTGTAGACTATGTGATTTTTTGGGGAAGTTAATATTAATTATTCAAAATATTATTTCATATATTGACAAAAAAATTTAAACTAGTCAATGAATTTTAATATACATTTTGAACCATTTAATGGATCATAGTTTTAAATCTGACTTTTTCTCAGTTTCAATTATCAAATCAAGTTTTATTTTGTCTGTCTTTTTGCTTTCATTGACTAAATATTTCAGATAACATGCAAATTAAAAAATAATGACCATAAATATCTGAGCATAAATAAACTATTTAAATTAAGAAACAATGACCATAAATATATTTGTGCATGAACAAACAATTTAGAGCATAAACAAACTACTTAAAATTTATTTGGATGAAAGTGATATGATAATTTGGTGTAGGTTTTCATTATCAATCACTCTAGATAGTCAAAACTTTGCCTGGATAACATAAAAACATGTATTGAAAAAATGTTTATATAAAGATGAATTATTTATTCTCCAATTTATTCAACAATTATGATTTCTGAATCATAATTGATACCAATAAATTTGATGATTAAAGAGTTCATTTAATTCATTAATTGAATATTCTTATTCTTTGCCTTTACTAGTTGTTTCTGTATTCTTGAACATGAAATTTTCTTGAAAAATATTTTATCAATTGCATTTTTATTGATATGTGTGTTGAGAGATTTCTATATATATGATGCTTTATAATCTTTATGTAGTATTAGTTTATGCATTTGAGATTTCTATATTTGATGAATTCCCTTATTAGTTAAATGCCTTAAATATTGTGATATTAATTCTTAGAAAAAGCTATTTTATGTTTTTAAACTTTTAATAAAATTTCCAAGCAAGTAAATTTTATCATTAATTTTTCTATTTTCTCATTTGTATTTGATTACCAGTCTTTCTAATGTAGAAAAAATCATTATATTTATTTTCCAATTTATAGCTATGTGTAATTAATTTTCCTTAATAACATACCTTTAAAATTTTTCAAATCACTAAGGGCTTCTATTTTATTTTTGGAGTACAATCAAATTCTTTAAGCTAATTGCTTTTCCTTTCTTTTTTTCATTTACCCAATTTCTTTTATATTTTCACTTGTCTATGCACAAGTCCAATTCTTACAGCAGACATGAATGTTTATACTAATTTGTAATCACTTAATTTAAGCTATTGAGTCTAGTAGTCTGTGTGTAAAGTAGCCCTGGAAGGAGAGAATAAGTTAGTGAAGTAATTAATTACTAATCAAGGTGTTTGTTTTTTGCAGAATGGAAATAACAAACACCTTGATTAGTAATATGATTAAAATAAGTATAAAAAATTATATTTATTTCATTCTTGTAATATCATTTGTCATAATTAAATAATCAACATTTATTATTTATAGTTAAAAATTAACTTAGTTAAAAGTAAGTTAAGAGAATAATTTTGTTTTTTTAATTAATTTAATCTTTAAAATTGATATTAAAAAAAAAAAAAAAAAAAAAAAAAAAAAAAACTAATCTTTCTTAATATTTTGCTTTCAGTTTGCCTAATAAAAGTAATAAGAAGAAAAAGTCTTGTAAGTATATAATTATTTATTCTGCCAAATATTTTTATTAAGTTTTTTTGCAAATCTACTTAAGTTAAGATTATTACTCATTTAAATCAGTTTAGTGAATATGTGCTGAATATAAATTCTCTTTAGTTTACATATATCATAGAGTTATGTACTGTTAAATTCTTAATACTTAATCCATAGCGAAGTAATTTTAACAATCATATGTAGTTAATAATCATCAGGCTTGTCTGTCAAGTTTTTTGTTCCTTTGAATTTTAAATTTTCCTAAATTTTTATGATTTTTTCCTCAAATAAAATGTTTTTCATATGTCTCACATTCTTTAGGTGACTACGGTTGTCCCAATTCTGACATGCCCAGAGATCTATATTCTCTGTTTGTTGTTCTTCTCTCCTTTTAATCTTTTTCTTATCCTTTTCATTCCTCAACAGCAAGAGAGAGGGAGCTCTCCATAAATAATTGTAGATGCTCTGCTTGCTTCTTCATGGCCTGTTAAAATCCCCATGTTAGCCATGGCATGGCAACCTTCTAGGTGGGTACACTGTGGTCCCTAATGTATTTATCGGCTGGTACCTAGTAGCATTCATAGTGAAAAGATTACTTCCTGGGCTTGGTGTTAAGGGTGGTCATTGTCTCCAGGGGTGATTTTCACCATATAGGTGTCAGCTAGCCATTATATTAAGCACAGATGCTTGAAATGTTGCAGTGGCTGCTATCCCTTGTAAGACTCCATAGGGGCAGTGCAGTTGAGTCTGATTATTTGCAATTCTTTTTGTTGTTTTACTTATGACACTTGGACAAACCAAGCTTGCTATGCCATTGGCTATGCAAAATAGTCAGTAGGGTGTCTTTCGGATTCTAATTCTCTTATTGTCGAAGCCAATTCATTGACTCATTACATGTTGATAAATGCTAGTAACACCTTCAAGCAGTATCGTTATTTCTAGTACAAAAACTGTTCACATTGCCTATTGATAACATACAAAATGTCAAAAAATTACAATTTTGGGATTATCTTATTCAAGTTTCCTCAAACAGAGTTTGGTAATCAATAATTAAAAAAAATTATATTCATTTCCAGTTGATACATTATTTTATAAAACTTTAAATGACCCTTGTGGTGTTCTCGCTAACCCACACTTTATAAATGTAACAGAATTTTTGGAAGAACTTCATAATCAAGGAGTTTGTGCTGCACACCACATAAACATTCGTTGTGACAATAGATTTATTCCTACCTAAAATGTAGTCTTAATTTTTCAAACAGCAGTGTTATTAAAATCCATAAAAGCATTAATTAAAATCCATAAAGCATCCATTAATCCTACATAAGTTGCAAACTTTGTCCATATAATACTAACCTTCTTAGGCGTTACATATGGTCGAGATATAGTCATTTTCAACAGGCATGTTGGAGTACTGATCCTGTATGTGGAAAATGTCACAAACTGATCATAAGACTAAAGTTTGTACTTCAGGAATTTTCAAATATCATATTTATTGTTGCCAAAATGGTGCATTTTTCAAATCTTGCCCTATATAGATCTTGAAAACAGAAGTAATTACAACCAAGATAAAACAAAATATTACTTTACTGGAGGGAAAACTAATAAAACATAAAAGTTGTCATTTCCTACTCTTCTACCTTACAAACAACAATTCAGCAAAGAGGATTAGTTTACCAATATCTGTACTACTTTAAACTTTGTCATATAAATTCACTCCATCTTCAACTTCTAATAGCACATTGAAATCTACATCAACTTTCAATAAATCTAAGATTAATGATACAAAAATAAAAAATTCTAAATCATGTGAAAAAAAGACTCCTTTACTTCTCAGACTGCTTCAAAAAGTAGGAAAAAAAAAATGAATAAATAAATAAAAATCAAAACTGATTTTTATGCCTTTATTAATTTTATGGAACTTTTGTTTTCCTAAAACATTGGAGTTTTTCTTCATAATATTTTTGTTTGATTATTATTACTTTTGTTTTTGAGTAAACAAAATTGTTAAATATTTTTAAGATATACTAGCATACTACTCATCTATAGAAGAATGATACTTTGATAGAAATTATTGTAAGATATTTTTTTATTTTGCTATTACAAAATTATCGTCCAATGTTATTGATTGAATAATTATTTTATCCTAGACTTAAATTGTAATAGTTTTTTGGGAAAACTAGATGCAATTTTTAAAAAAATTCCAAATTTGCAACTTTTCTAATATTTACTTTAATTATCCCTTATCTTCCAACATCTGGACCTCAGTACCCATGACCTGTTAAATGAAATTTGATAGTACTGTTGCATCAAATTTGCACATAAATGGCTTATCTCTATTTTAATAGCTATTGTATTCTACTTTCATCTAGATGGTCAAAATACTAATATCAGATGTAGCTTAGTTAAAATCTTGACAAATCACTTTAATCAGTCTGCTCTAGATTGGTTGTATAGAGGAATTAGGATTTGTTGCATCCAAGTGTACATTACGTCTATGTGGGGTGCAATCATAAATATTACATGTAAAAATTGTTCTTTGATTCTGCTTGGTCACAATAGCAATCTGCTTACAAATAGTTAATTTTAAAAGATAAAAAACAGGACACATTTCTTAAAACAACTTCTTGGCTAAATTCGAATTCATTCCATAAGCTTAAAAGTATGTAATATTGAATACTAAAGAATTAAGCAAAATTGATTGTACATCCATGTTAGTGTCTAAAATCTTCCATTTGTCTTCTGAAAAAAATTAAAAAAAAATTTCTTATTATTTTTTTTAATTGTTGTAAAATTAATTTTTATTTATTTCAAGTGAATTCAGTTTCAAATTTGCGCATAAAGGCTTTTAAAGATTTGAAATAAATTTCTTATTAGTTCTGTCAAATTAACCTTCATGAGCAAAATGTAACTATTGGGTAATAAACCAACCAAACCAAATCTTTTAACCCGAATACATACCCTTTTCGATGACAACTTTTTTGTTTCACTCTTAGCTGCTTATTTATATTCTTGAGATTATTAACACTATTATTTCTTTTCCTTTATTATTTAAATGGTTTATTTTTGATAACTGAAATCAATTAAAACTATAATTTTAATATATGTATAAATAGCTTGATTTTTTATGTTTAAATTCTAATTTTTTTATACATAAAAAATATCAGATTTTTAATTGAGAATTTTTTGTGCATTCGTTAAATAAAAACTTATGTTATAGTTCCAGTGAGTGAAGAATTTCACTGTGTACTTTTATTTGCACTACTTTTATGACTAAAATAAAATTTTTTAATTATTTGTATATATGTGTAAAACTGCTTTAAAATTAAATCAGTTTATGATTATTAATTATTCTAATTTAACCAGTTTTTATATTTTCTAATGCATTTTTCCTTAACAGGGTTTTTTTCTTAACAAGATATGAATCATGGTTTCATTCACACTTGAGTCGAGACTGCCTAAATGGTTATGTGGTAGCATTTGCTGCTCAAGACATTTAGGCCTGAGGTATATTCAGGTTGGCGTTGCACATCTTCCAACCTGGCCTCATGAGTCAAATACAGTAAGATCTAGCTCTTCAATTATTTAGTTATTTGTAAATATTTTAAACACTACATTAAAACTTGATATATTTATTGAATATTGTTCTACTCTGTGTATTTCAATGATATTTATCAGATCATTTTGCTAATATTTATGATTTGGTCTGCTATCCCTTTTTATATGTTTTTTAAATTTTTTTTATTAACTCCTATAAATTAGTATCTATTTTTTAATGGGACTCAGAAGATCATTTTCTTGTACTTTAAATGCTTAAAAATTCAGCTGAAAAATAATTCAACTCAATATATACATAAATATATTATTTGTTAAAAGCCATGTTTTTAAACTTAAATTTCCCTTTTTTTTAAACTGTGTTTGGAAGGCAACTGTTTTTGATTAAAATTAATATAAAAGACCATCTGTGATTCAAAAGAGTTGTAAAAACCCATTGCAAAGATTATTTGCTATTTGAAACATCTCATTTTATTGTGAAAATCAATGCATTGCTATGTTATATGAATAATTAGCAATAGATAATTATTTATGAAATAACTTTAATTTCTTGCTCTTTTAAGACCATTGTTATTAAATTTTCAGCAAAATTAAAGGGATAAGAAAAATTAGTGCTCAATTTATGTTTAAAAATAGATTAACTTAAAAATTTAGGAATATGATTAATTCTTATCATACAGTAAAACAAATAGTGAAATTTTGTTGCTTGTGTTTTTTAAAATGTTTATTATTTGTGAAGAATACAAAAAAAAAAAAAAAACTTTACTTTTCATTGTAAAAATATTAATAGAAAATGTTGCAGAATTATGATTTCATAGTCTTTACTAATCAGGTTTTAATTTATTATAATCAGTGACAAATTTAAGATATGCAAATCCTTCTAGTGTGGGGAAAATGAAAAATAAAATTAAAAATTCTTACGATAATAGCTAATTATATAAATATAGTTCTACTAATTTTTGCAACATTTATTTAAAATACTTGAAATAATCGTGGAAATTTCAATACATTAATGGTTATTTTTATTAATATTTTGCATTTCCTAACATTAAAATCTTTAATAAAGATGTTTTGTACATCTTGTTGCTTATTGAGAATATGAAATTTTTCATATATTTATTTCTAGTCAAATAAAGAAAAATAATGGATTAATTTTTAGCATTAATTCTTTTCTGATTATTCAAATATTTTATTCTTGAGGGATAATGTATTTTGATCCCCTTTGCAAACATTTTTTATTTTTGTTAAACTAAGGTATTTT
Organism: Latrodectus elegans; assembly: GCA_030067965.1. Taxonomy (NCBI): domain Eukaryota; kingdom Metazoa; phylum Arthropoda; class Arachnida; order Araneae; family Theridiidae; genus Latrodectus; species Latrodectus elegans. Next base: position 102,916,305 of record CM057811.1, on the reverse strand, counting down.
AAACGGATATTAAATATCTTGCATTTATTGTAACTTTATAAGAAATTAATAAAAAATTGTATCAGTAACCAAATTAATTAAAATTTAATAAATTAGAATCAATATATTATTAGCTTTATGTAAAAATAAAGAAAAATGCTTCAGAACTTTAGCAAAATATGTTCTTCCCATAGCTATATTAAGAATTTTATTGTTCTTTCAATTTCTACTAATTATATTTGTCAAATAAATTTCTAACTTTTTTGTAGTTCAAGATATTCCATCTTTTTTGCTTCATTTCTTTTATGATGTTAATTTATTTTTTCTTGTGTGAAATTTTGATTTTTTCTATTAGAAAGGAATTCTCACTTTTATTTTCTAAATGACTTTTGCATGCTTATGGACTTAATTTTAAAATCAAAATCTTTCTTCTAATAATAAAATACCTACATATACTTGTTTTTATAAACCTTTAATTTATGATTTACAACTTTACAAATCTGGTGTCTGGTTCCAAACATTTTCCCATAGATACAATGGCAGTTTTAATTTTTATTTACGAACTAAAATTTTACAAAAATGTTTTACAAATGCATGTAACAATTGTCTGATTTTAATTTTTTTGTTTCATGGTTAATTCGGATCAACCTTTATATTGAAAAATTGTAAATCCTACTTATGGATACCTAATTGGTTTCCTGATTTTTGTAAATGATTTGTGTGAAATTTCTGATGCAATTTGTTTAAAGTTTATATGTAAGAAGTATTGGATCATTAAATGATTGAGAACATAAGGAATGAAAAATGGAAAAATGTACTTAATAAAAATGAAGTTTTGAAACAAAAACTGAGTATTTATTATGCCTAATTTTTCATTAATAGAATAAAAATAAAAATTCATTTTAACTATGAATTTTACTATGGATATGCTTTTTATACAGTACATGTTAAATAATTCTGTATTAATACTTTATTTACAAAGAGAACAGTTAGGGGGTAAAATTAAGGTTTATCATTTATTTTTGTGTTATGAACTTTCGATTTTAGGAACAATTTTACCAGCCCCAATATATTTGAAATATTGAGCATCTACAATTAGCTTTTAGTTGCTACAATCTTGCTTAATAGAGGTCTTAGAACTTCTGCTTGTTAATTCATGAATAAGAATTTTTATCAGTTGTTCTTAAATTGATAATAATTCATTTTTCTACTGTTTACCACCCTGCTGATTACAGTATTGAATGAAATTTTCTTATTCCAATATTTCCCCAATTAAAACTTAATCTTGCTAAGATGTCACTTCAATAATATTTTAGATGTGTAAAAATTCAGTGGGTCAACAACTTGGAGAAGATTTTATTGTGATAACTTATATATCTTATTAATTATGTAGAATCTTTATATTGAAATTATTCTGAATTATTTTATGTATTGAGATGACCAAAGTGACAAATTTATTTGCACATTCTCTCCGATTCAGCAATATGTTGGTTCATTTCCTACTGTGTAAACGTTTAATATAAAAATATAGATCCCTGTTTCATTAGACTTCATGTGCAAAAAGTGAGTACAGAATAACCACTCGGTAACATTTATATTTTATTTTAACACATTATTTAAATGTTCTTTCTTGTATCAAAGTTTTGTAATGCTTTGGAATTGTGTTTGTCTTAGTTGAATAAGCTCTTATACAAAATGTGACTATAAAGCTATAGATTAAGCAGCATCATATTCCTACAGAGGGTATTAACACATTTTTAGAATAATTTTGTGGTCATTTAATTAATGTTTAAAATGTAAAGACTATTTTATTTAATGTTTGATCTGATACCCTTTTTTCTGGACTATGTCTACATCGTGATTTCCATGATAGAAGAGCTTTTCGTAAAATTTCCAGGGGTATTGCTTTCCATTTCTCATCCACTACTTTCCAGAGTCCATTTATTGTGGTGGGTTTCTGTTTACAAATAACTCTTTTTAACAGACCAAAGGCACAATAATCCATAGGTGAAATGTCAGGGTACTTTGTAGGAATATGTTGAAAAGGTATCTATGCAATACTTGTATAAGTCTTCATTTTTTCAAGGAATGTAGTGGGAGTTTTCGAAGTATGAATTGTAGCTTTGTCTTGATGACGTTTCACTCTTTGAAAGTCATTGGGATAAAGAAGTGGAATTTCTTCTGTAAATATTGAATATAAAACCTTCTTCTGATAGTATGATGAGTTGATTTTAACATTTCTTTCCACTCTTCTTATTTTTAATTTCCCATTGTGAGAGAAATCTGCGACAATCATAAACCCTTACTGAAACTTTTTTTACATTGACGGAACCAGGTTTGTACATTTTTACTCCTCGTTTTCTATAGTGAATAGACATTTTTTGTTGCAGTCATTTAGGTGAACCCATGCTTCATCAAGGGTTACAATATATTTCTATTTATCTCTTTCTAAATGGTTTTCATACAGATTGTACAAAATGTTTTGCATTGAGCCACATATCTCGGCAAAAGCTGGTGAACATTATCTTTAGTTATTTTAACTTGTAATTCTTGGTTTGTTGTTTTATTTTTTGTTGCTACATTTGTAAGAAGACTTTGCAATGGATTTCTGTGTTGGAAGATTTTCTCTTGTTACCATTTTAGGAACATTAGAAACAGTAAATACCTTTTTCAGATATTTGTTTGGAGTCTTCTTTCCAAATTTTAAAATAATGTTTGACAGATTTTACCTGTTCGATTAATAATGTTGCTTATTTTACACTTAGACATTTTAATACCATACATTTCACCAACGTTTTTGAATTCTGGAATAAGAATATTTCTCTTCGGAATGTGCAAAAACATATCCTTCAATCCACATCTTGTTTTCATGTGACACTTCAAAAGAATAATAAATTTAAAAGTAGCTTATGATATTTCTAATCTCAAATAATAATCTGTTGCCAAGAATTTTTATTCTAAAACATTTACTTTTTTCTAATTCTTTATCGAAATTGATCTAAAATGTGTTAATACCCTCTGTACTTTGATGTTTTTAATGTTAACTAGCATCTGTGTTTATTATAAAAAACTTTAATTTTGCTTTGTTTAAAATATTTTGTATTTTTAGAAATATTTTTTATATTATTACAGTATAGTAACTAGGACTTTTATTGTAGGCAGAGAGGAAAAGGACAAAATTTCAGCAAGTGTAAAACTGTCAGAAGACCTTACTCCTGAGGAAGGACAGTATGAAGTACAATTAATTCTTAATAACATGTGTCAACCAATTCCTGCTCTATTATCACCTATTAAGTCTCTTCCCCCAATAGAATCAGAAGATATTTCTTTGTGTGATGCAGAATGCGACTTAGAAAGTGATTTTCTAAATAAAAAAACTATATCTAATTGCATGGATGAACCCATTTTCAATGTTTCAAATATTTGGGACCCTCCTGTTAATTGCAAAAATTTTGAAAGAATTGAATCACAGAGTTCCCATTTAAATCCGAGAGGTTCGGCTATAAAAATGTGTGATAAAAATAAGTTTACCAATAAAAAGAAACAAGATCAAATTCCTAGTGAAATTGAAAATGTTATCAGTGAACTTGTTTCCAATATTTCAGATTTATGTGATCAGTCCATTAAATACAAGAATTTGGGAAGAACTGAATCACTTAACTCCCCTGTAAATCTGAAAGGTTTGCCTATAAAAATGTGTGATGAAAATAAGTTTACCAATAAAAATAAACAAGAACAAATTCCTTGTAAAATTGTAAAGGGCATCAGTGATCCAATTTTTAATGTTTCAAATTTCTGCAACCAACCCATTAATTGCAAAAATTTTGAAAGAACTAAATCATGTACTTCTCATTTAAATTTTGAAAGTTCAATCATAAGGCGTAATAGAAATAAGCTTACCAAGAAAAATGAACAAGAAAAAATTCCTAATGACATAGAAAAGAAAAAATTGGATGATTCATTTTCTAAGAATAAAACAAAAAGACTTTCTTTCAATAATTCAAAAATTATTTTGACGGAAAAAGATTCCATCTGCTCTACTAATGGTTATCAATCAAATGAGAAAATTTCTGAAAAATTGCCAATTTCATATAAGACATTTAAATTATGTGATAATATATCCTTAAACCAAACTAAATTTTATCAAAAATTTAAAACTTCAAAGAAAACTGTTTCTCAAAAAAGATATTTATCAAGGAGAGATTTTAATTTTAGATTAAATAAAGCAAAAAAATATTTTAAAAAGGATAATCGTGTATCAAATCAAAAGTCTATAAAAAATGCATCTAAAAACAATCAGTCTCTAAAAGGTATTATTTTAAAAGCCATTGAAGATATGAAAAAACGTTACTCTCAGTCTAGTAAAAGTTATTCTCCTTCTAAGTTGCCACCACAGCTTAAAAATATTCAGGAGTCATCTTTCAATTTGAAACATAAATCAAATACATCATACAATGAACTGTTTAAGTCCAGTATCTCCCCTGATATGACTTCTACTCCTTTAAAAAAGAAAATATTGCCAATTATTAAAAGACAGTCTGGTTTAAATGATAAGAAATTGCTAATGAGCAAAAATCATTTATCTTTCCAACATGGAAAACAGAGAGCTTCATATTTCTCTTCACGGAAAAATAGTCATTTGAATAGAAGGAAAATTTGTTCAAAAGAAATAGTAAGTGATAGTTCTTCTGAATCAAATGATAATGTTCTGGAAACTCAGAGAACTAAAAAGTCTCCTAACATTAATCCAGAAAGCCATTTAAGTGCTAATAAAGGTTCTGCACCATTAAATGAAAATAAAAACAGTAAATCAAGTTTACCTGATTCCTTTTGTAATATCCAATCTGGAGCTGAAAATAAATCTAAAATTGCATTAAATTTATTTTCATCTAGCTCTGTAAAAAAGGATATTTTTCGAAATGAACCAGATCATAAACTGACTCAAAATCAAAATTCCACATCAAATTCAATTGGAAACATAAATCCAGGAAATAAATGGAAGCCTTCAGACATATTGAAATCTCAGATTGTTTTAAACAAAAATCCATTGCCTGTGTCAGTTTCTTCTGATTTGGAAATAAATTTTGTTAAAGAAGTAGAAGTTGAACCATTTGCTGCTTTAACTGATGATTTGATTTTTATGAATTCAAATGAAAACTTATCATTTAAGATTCCACATGTACAAATCAAGAACAAAGTTTTCTCAGATATTCGTTCGGAAACTTCAGATTCTGAATGTTTGCATATTGATACGAGACCAAACTCACCGGAACATTGTATAGCTAATGATTCTTTGACTGAGAAAAAAAATCAGTCTCTTGTTGCTGCATCACACCATTCTAAATCCTTGAACATCAACACTTGGCCAAACAAAGATAGCTTATCTGGGAATACTTTAACTCAGAAAGCAAAACAGTCTTCTAATGCTTTGTTGGATCATTCTGAATCCTTGCATATTGACATTGGTACAAACTCACATGGAAATAGTGTTACTATTAATTCTTTTGCTGAGGATAAGAAGCAGCTACCTGTTTCTTCTTTGGATAATTCTAAATCATTGCAAATTGATACCAGACCAAATTCACTTGAAGATGTTGTATCTGATAATTTTTTAAGTAAGATAACAAAGAAATTACCCAGGGCTTCATTGAACCACTCTGAATTCTTGCACATTGATACACGTCCTAACTCACAAGAAGATGACATAGCTGCTAAGTCATTTGCTGACAAAAAGTGGCAATCGTCTGTTTCTCCTTCAGATACCTTAAAATCATTGCACATGCATATCAATGCAAACTCACCAGAAGATGCAGTTGCTGTTAATTTGTTAACTGAGAAAAAGAAGCAGTCATCTGTTCCTTTATTGGATAACTTTGAATTCTTGCATATTGACACCAGAGCAAATTCACCAGAAAATGACATAGCTATTAATTCATTAGTCAGCGTTTCTTCATTAGATAGCTCTATGTCCTTGCAAATTGATACTAGAACAAATTCACCAGAAAATGGTTTATCAGTTAATTTGTTAGCTGAGAAAAATAGACAATCATCTATGTCTTCATCAGGTAGCTCTAAATCCTTGCATATCAATGTCAGAGCAAACTCAACAAAAATTGATGTAGCTGTTAATTCTTTAGCTGATAAAAAAAGGCAGCCATCTGTTTCTCCATCTGATAACTCCTATTTTTTGCATACTGACTCCATAGTCAAATCACCTAGAGATGACATATCTGTTGATTCTGTAAATGAGAAAATAACGCAGCCATCTGTTTCATCATTAGAGAAATCTGCAAGCTTACCCATTGATACTGGATCAAAATCATGTGAAGTTTTTCCGAGAGATGAACTGCAAAGTAGTAAAATAAAACAGCCATTTGTGCATTCACTAGATTATTCTGAATGTCTACCTAGACTACATTTACCAGATGTGAACAAGGATGTTGATTTGTGTGTAGAAAAATCAGTGTTATCAACTATTGATTTATTAAATCAGTCTGAATTTACAGCAAATACTACTACTGGCAGCTCACCTAAAGATGATATCTCATTTGAAAGTAAGGCTAAATGCAAACTTTTTTATAATTTTATGTATAATATTTGAATATCTTACATAAAATATTTGAATATCTTACATCAAAGATTTTTATTTTACTTTATTTATGAGTTAGAAGTATGTAATTTAGTTTACAGTATTTTTTTTTTTTTCAAAATTATGTTTTTTACTGAAATTTATTTTCTGATTATATGATTGCAGGTAATATTATTTATTCAATATCATATTTTTTAAAGGCATAATTGCTTGTGAAATTTCTTATGTATGCATTATAATCAAGTTTTTGCCTTTAAATATTTTTCTTGGAATTTTTTTCAGTGAACTTTTATTTAGTATTGCAAAAATGTTAAAGAAAAAAATTATTATGATTTTATTCTGTTGTCAATGTGTCATGTGTGAACCTTAAACTTAAATGCATTTATCCAAGTTTAACTTGTAAAAATTTCAAAATAAATTTTTTTTTACATGTACTAATATTATTTATAATTATGTATAGCTTTTAAAAGTTGGCTATTGCCCCTCACACAAAATGGCTAACATCTCACTTTCAAACTTTTTATTATAAAAATTTAAAGAATTTGAAAAAATTTACAGAATTTCTTTTATTATTTAAAAGTACTTCTAAAATGATTTTGTAAAAACCAACTATCTTTATTATTTCATTTGTTTGGGTTTACATTTATGTAATGAAAATTTTAATTGAGAGGAAGGATCCAGAAAACCCAAGTGTTGATTAATTTTTTCATGCTTCAAAATTACAAATCAATTTACAATAGAGTAATAACCTGTTAGTGCAATGCATTATCTTGCCACTCTTTTTAGTCCATTAATTTTCTTAAGTAATTCTTGTAAATATGCTGAACTCTTTAAAATTTATTAAAAGCGTATTATAATTTTCACTTATAAAATAAACACTCACAAAAATTATTTTATTTTTGGTTTTACTTTTTGATTATATAAGAGAAGATGCATTTTTTAAATTTGAAATTAATTGGCTGTTTATCTGTAAATTAGTTTTGTCAGATATTTGGTATCTACTTTGAAATATATTTTTTGTGCCAAAAGTTCGAATCCAGTGTTTTCTATTTTCATTTGATTGGATCCCCTACTTTGTACATAAAATCTGAAAATCATTTAATGAAGCTGAGGTGTAAATTTTTTTTAGGATATTTGAAGTAGTCTTGCATGTCTTGGTATAATTAGTTCAGTGTCAAAAAATCAATGTAGAGTCACAAACAAACCAAACTATTCTAAAGTAATCAAGTAAGGGCAACGACTCACTCTTGTAAAGTGATGTGCTAAGTTCATTCTTTTTGAATTTTGTGCATTTGGGGTTGTGTTAAAAAAATTCCATTGTATGAAAGTTCTGAAATGTTAATGCCCTATAATGCAATTGAGTATTTTTGTATCTGTTCCTTGAAAACACTTTAGGAGCTCAGAAGCAATATTTACTAATGATTTGAGGATCAAACTTCTAGCATGATTTTGTCCAGATAATTTAAACAATTATAGAGTCTTTTTTTTCCCCTTTTATTCCAGTAGAATTCTTTGTGGTTTTCATACTGATATAAAATTAACTTTCTATTATTGGCTATAATTTGATGTATAGCAAATAATAAAAAGTTAATTTATTTAATATATATAAGCCGAGCTGGCAGCCGAATGGTTAGCGCTCTTGCCTTCGGTTCATCAGTTCATGGGTTTTAATCCCATCTTGGGCATGGATGCTGATAATGGTTCAGAATCCACTTTAAGCTGTAGGCCCCGGTCTAATTAGTCCTCGTGTGCAAAAAATCACCGTTGAACGACAAACAAAAAAAAAAAAAAAACAATAAATATATATGATGAAATAAAATAAACTTGAAATGAAATTACTATAATTGTCATTGTAGTAATTTCATGTTTGCATGTCATCTTTTTATTTCCTACTAATCCTTAAATATTTCCTTCTGAAATTTTAACTAAAAATTGATGAAAAATCTAATGTTTAGATTGAATTTCACTGATTACCAATCCTGATATTTATGTGTTATGTATTACTGAAATTTTAATTTCAGTATTCTTTCTTTTGTAGAAATCCTTTTTACAAAATGATCTTGACCCTTTTGCAGTGCAGAAAATGGCTTTAAAATATTCTGTGATATATAAATAAAATAATTTAATTATTATCTAATACTCTTCAGTGTAATTAGTGTTTTGATTTTAATTACAATAAAATCTTTTTGAAATATTATTTGAGATATTTTTCCTGTTACAAAATAAAAATAAAATGTTTAAGATTTTCTTTTAAAGTGTCTTCTTAATTTATTATGTATTAATTTTTACTTTATTTTTATAGCCACTCAAACTTTCCTAATTTTTGTAGTATGAAATCAACATTTAAAGCTTGAGTGAATCATTTTAGTCTAATGTCATTTCATATTTAAGCAATTAATTATTCAACCTGATCATTTCTAATTTCAATAATCTCTAAATCTTAAAATACAATTATTCTTTATAGTTAAAATCAGAATGTATTTTTTATGTGATCAAATTTTTTTTATTTGCTTAGGTTTTTTTAACTTTGTATTTATGAAGGTTTATAATGTATAAAAATTTGTTTGACTGAAGTGAATTTTATTTTTATACCCAGTTTATAAATTTTCCAAATAAAAAAATGCATCAATATGTTTTGTTGACACAACAGTCTATTGTGGACCAAGGTTTCCTAAAAGTTTCTCCATTTTCTTCACTAGGGAATTCCAGTTAGTAACTCTTACAATCTTAGCATCGATATCAATTGAAATCAAATAATAAATTAACCATAGATAAAATTTTTAGTATAATCAATACATTAATTGGAATATTGATTATTAATTAAGCTTCAAGCTTGGTTATTGCTCTCAGATAAATTTTAATTTAAATCTCATGCTCTTTATTTAATTAAAACTACATATTTTTATTTCAGGCGAATATGAAAACTTGCTTGGTGATGTATTGGAATGTGAATCTTCCCCTAAGAAAAGAAGAAACAAAGTATTAAAACCTAAATCGCCTTTACCAGATTTTACTCCCAAAACTATTGTTCAGGTATTTGAAGATCTGGAAGAAGCAATATTTACACCTTCCACTTTGAAGAATTGGACTCAATTGTTAACAAAAATATTAACTGATGAAGCAAATGTTTCTGATTATAAGCACATAACTTTCTATGTGTTGAAATTTCTTTCCTTATCAACTGTAAACACTGTTGCTGCTTTCAAAGAGATGCAAGATTTACATGTTTTTCAACTTCCCCCTGAAAATTGCATTGTTTCCTCTCTGTTTGAGATTCATGCAAAGTCGGAAGATTTAATCACTTCTGTGCTAGTCACTATTCACCAGGTGATCATTTCTGTAAAATCTATTTCACCTTTTGGATTGTGTGCTTTATGCAGAGTTCATACTGAGATCTGCAAAATTATAGGGAATGAGAAAGCACCTATAACTTTATGCTGTGATATTTTGAAGACAAAGCACAATTTTTCACCAATGCTGATTATGTCAATTATTGGAGTATGGTACGAGTTATTTAATGTTACACGTGATGCATCTGGTAAGTTATTATTCTTTCATATCTCAGTACCATCATCCTTTAAATATATTTTCCTTGTACAGATAAAATTAGGTTGAAAGCAGTTATATATAAGAAATTTTATTACTGTGGATTAAATTTGTATATTTTTATGCATATTAAATAAATTTGATTTAAAATTATATAAGATATTTTTAAAAATCTTAAGATTTAAATAATCATTCAGAATTTATATTCCTAACAAGTTACATGCATATATATATTCCAAGACTACCTTATGGTTAACAGGAATACTTGCTCATCTCCAAGTGTCTGGTAATTTTGAACCATAGTCAGTCACACCTGAGCTGGCACTCTCATCCCCTCCAATTAAAATTTCATTTGTTGCAAAATCCTTTTCATACATTAAAAAAATGACACTTCTTTTTTACTGTAAAATATTTAGGAATATTTTGAAAAACCAGAAAATTGTCTTGTTTTATTGACGATAAATGTTTCTTATGACAAAATTATTAATAATCCTAATAAAAATTTGACTGTCATGTACATTACTAATATCACACAATTAACTCTGCATGAGTAAATAAATTAAACATTAGAAAATATTTCTAGTTGTAGAAGGTTATGAATTTCAAATTTCTGACATTTTTACCTTAACATTAAAAATATATATATATATAAAGAATTACAGATTTACATTTTTTATTTTAATGTTACATTAAGTAGTAGAATTTCTCTTCTGAGAAATTTTGTGTTATTTTTTTTTATCTGACATATGAATTATTGTAATTATATGTGATTTTTCAATTATCTGATTACTCCAACCCATTATCTTATTTTTTCTCCCTTGATTAATTTTTGTATTAATTTATTAGAAAATTTTCATAAGTTTCAGTCAAAATATTTAAATATATTTTTTATTCATTTACATTTTTAATTTAATTATATCATTATATAATATCTACAATTAACATATTTAAATTTTTTGTCAACATACACACACACATAGTTTTTTCAAAACTGTACTCAAATCATACTGTACCATTTTTCATACCATTTTTTATTTTTCAAAATCAAGAAAGATTTTTGCATCTTTGAATGCATACAAAATTCTGTTGAAAATTAAATACAAAAATTCCTAGTATTATATACAAAATTTTTTTTATTAATGCAGTATCAATATTATGATCATTTTGTTTTAGAGCACTTTAGAATCATTATTATCATTTATGGTATAGAAAATAAAAACAGATTTTTTAAAAATTTCAGTTTAGACTTATTATCTTAATTCTTTTACAATTAAAAGTGTAGCAAATTCAGTTTTATTATATACTGCCATTTAAGTAACATATAGTAATATTTTTAATATTTGTTATTTAAATGCAACAGAAGTATAATTGCTTTATAAAAATTTTGACTTGCAATCTTAATTATAAATAATTTTGTTAATGCAAGATATTTAATGCGTGCAGTATATTTATATTAATATAATTTTATTTAAAGTAAAAATTAAGTAATTTTTTGTGTAAAAGAGGAGTGAAGTGAAAAAGATTTTAAATTGAAAAAGTTGCTGACTTTTTGAAAGACAAAAGTATCTTAATTCTAAGAATTTTGTGTTAAAGCAACAATATTAGCAAAGTAGGAAAGGAATAATCAAAAGTAAAAAGTACAAAAAATTATAAAAAGGTTACAAATGATGAAGTAATTAATGTAAAAAGTTTTATGGTTTTTACACTAAGCAAAATTTATTTTTTATAGATTTATTTTGATGTTAGTTATGCATGTCAATATTTGCAACTCTATCATGAAGTTTTTTATTTTTTAATTTCGGCAGTGTTAGACTTAATTAATGTCAATAAATTTTTAACTACATTTCTTATTTTATAATAAAAAATATTTATTAATAATTTCTAATTATGTTTGCTCTAAAAGTGTTTTTAATAAAGGTTAACGATCAATTCAGTTATAATTGAAATATAAATGGAATAAAATATTAAAATGCTATGTACATATATGTTTTTGGAAAAAGTAACTTTTTTTAATATATAATTGTAATATTTAATATAGCAAATTCATGAAATTTCTAATATCTTGCTAAAATTTTGTGATTTGACTTTAAAACGTAAATCATTTATTATTTCAGAAGTGGAAATCATTCTTTTTAAAGCGATTGCATATGGAGCACTTTGCAGTGAATATAAAACTTCATACTTAACCAAGTATGATCTGTCATCATTAGAATGGAATTTGTCAAAGTATTTAGTCGGGAAATTTATGCCATATTCACCTACATTTGATTTTGAGAAAACTCTCAATTTTTTACTGGATTCGATTGAAAGGAAGTGTACTGGTGGTAAGTTGGTTTGTACTAAATACAATTTTCTTTCTTTGAATGTAAATTTATTTGTAATATACAGAGTTTACATAGTAAAAATAACTAAAAAATTGGAAGAATCCTTTAATCAATAATTGTTATAAGTATTAATTTTAATAAATTATATAAAATAGTTATATTTGGAAAAGTAATGATTGTTTTTATGAAGCATTTCTATTGAATTATATTATAAAAATTTTCTGTTTTATATAATTTTATATATTTTGCTGATATTTTACTTTGGCCTTATTTTTTATTTATATCCCAAAATAATCTTCATTATTTTATAATATCAAGTTATTATACTGTTAACATTATGCTTGCTCATTTTTGCAAGTGGTTATAATACTTATAAAAATTCAGATTATTGTTTTTAGCTTTACATTATGTTGTTTTATGATTAAATGCTATAATAGGTCATAAAATAGCTTTCAGTTAACCATTGTTCATAATAAAAATCTTGAGATTTTTTTTAGAATGAAATTTCTTTTTCCACATTTTATTTTACTATTTCCAATATTTATTGATTGTTAAGTCAATCATCAGTATCTTTATAAAACTACTGCAAAAAAAGCAAAATTTACTTGATAATTGCTGTGAATTCTTTAAATCTTATAGTTATAACACAGTGACTGTAAAAATGGTTGCATCAATCAGTTCTAAATATTTTATTACATACAATGCTCAGAAAATGTTAACTGTTCATTTCACATAAATAAATATTTTTTGATCCCAATTAAACTAAAATATTTTTGTAATGCTTTTATCAGATAATTGGAATTAATTCCATTTCAATTTTATTGATTACATAAATTTTCATTTTCACCTCTTTTTATAAAAACTTTTTCCAGAATTTTCTATTTGTTTATTTCTAGCATTGAAAAAATTTTTGATATATAAGTTGGTAGATCAGAGGTATAATGCTCTCCCTTGTCTTTCTTTTTCTGAAGTGGCTAATATCCTTTTTGTTAACTTGTCCATACCATGGGAAACTAATTTTATTCCAAAAGTAGGAGTATCTCCTATAATAACTGTTTTTTCTATCAAGAAAAGTTGTGTTTACTAAATTTGAAATCAAGGCTGATTGAATAATGAAACTTTCTTGTTTGAGTAGTTTTTAATGTATCAATTTGTTTATTTAAAACATTTGATTAGGATTTTCTCCAGAATATATATATCAAAAGGTTATTTTTACCTTTCATTTAAAATAGATTAAAAAAATTTGTTTTTATTGTTTAATTATTTATCTTTGTAAATGAGGATCACTATTCTTTTAAATGATTTTATTATTTAATTGTTAGTAGTATTTGATTTAATTTAATTATTCCATCATTGGTACCTGTGTTTGAATGGTTTTACTTAAATTTGTTAAAAATATAAAATATTTATGTGGACAATTTTCTATTATGTGGTACTATATCATTTTATATAGTTGATTTTGCTATTGATTTATAATAATTATTTGTGTTTTTTACAATCATTTCCATCTTTGCTCTTAATTGACTGTTGGTTGATCTATTAATAGCATTTCAATATTTTTCATGTTCCATTTTTTTTTTTTTTTTTTTTTTTTTTTTTTGTTTTTGCAAAATATTTTATTAAGTTATCAATTTATCCTCAAATACTCCGCGAGTCAGTTTCTTTATTATCTTTCCAAATGTATGATTGATCTTTAGTTTTATTTTTGGATTGAATAATTAATTTTGAAAATTATATCTACAATTCATATTAAATAAATTCAATTTGCCTCTTTGATGTAATTTTGTGTATATTTTCCAAGTTTGATAATAGCTTATTAATTAAAAAGGTAGCACCCTAAGTAGGAAAGGCGTTATTTTTTGTATGCATATGATTAACTCTGCTTGAACTAGCATATAAGCGTTCAATTAACAGAGCATAAATACATTTCCTGTGCTCAGTATTATGCTCCTCTGTTGTTCTGACACAGAAACTCAGTCAATTGATTTATTAAATTCATTGCAATGATTATAATTCTCTTATTGTGACAGTGATGAATATTCAAGGTCAAGTTTTTATGATTGTCAGATTAGCATTTTAGTTTTAAGTGCTTAGTTTGAAATTTTAGTTTCAAATTTCTATTTCAAGCTTGAATATTTGTAATAGTTCAGTACTCACTGTGAATTTTAGATTCTGGTCAAATTAATTTTTATTTGTTAGAAGTTAGTGTATAGGGACAAATTAATTAAGACTTCAGCTTTATGTATAAATATTGTAAGATTGGCTAATGATGATAGTCTTGTACATATTGGAAAACTATTTTGTAACTTTCTCACATACCTAACTGCTAATTATTTTATATTTGGCTTTCAGCTTAACATTTTGATTCTCACTTGCATTGAGTGTGCATATGTGTAGTGGTTCAAAATCCACTTTAAACTGTAGATCTTGCTCAAATCAGCATTTGTCTTCAAAAATTGAGCTTTAAGTGACAAAAACACCCTAACCATCTGTGAGCTCTTCTCATAAAAATGTATTTGTCTAATTTGCCAAGCTTAAATTTGAATTGTTTTATAAAGGTATTTTTGATGAGATTAATGTGGATTTTGTCCAGTTAATTTGCCTTTTGATTTCAATGTTTTTTTTTTTATAATTGTTGAAAACTTAATTTCATTTTTACTGTAATAATGTACTCTATATTTTTTTTACATTTGATTATTTCTAATAAAATTTAACAAAATAATCTTATTATTTTAGCATTATCCAGTGAATTGCACATGTTGGCAACTTCCTTAATAATAATTGTTGCTTACAAGAAATGGGAATGGGTTAAGGCAAATATTATTGAAAAGCATATATTGCCATCCATTGAAAAGCATATCAATTCAAGTCAAAATGAAAATGCTACCATTTTATATTGCAAACTGTATGGTAAGTTAGTACATTTTATCAATACTTCTAATTGATTTCTTATCACTTTGATTTTTAAACTTAATTTATTGAAAGTTTAGCAATTAAATATTCTATTTTACTGTAAATTTTGTTAACAGTAATCTAAAGATATAGAAAGAAATAGCCATGCTGAAAATTATTAATTATTATTTATTGCTAGTTATTATTGATTTATTGTTAATAAGAAAAAACATAGATGGGGGGGGGCTATATATATGATCAAATGTTATTTAAATTATAAAAACATTAACTGTGTAACATTTAGTAATGTTATCTTTTAAATCCTCATCATTAAAATTTCATATTGATGTGAATAAAAACACTGTCTTAAACATCAAAAATCTGAAAACAAAAGAATCAAGAATCATGGTTATGCTATTGTTTGAGATTCATCATAACCTACTTGTACTAAAGTCAAAAGTGCCTCCTGTTTCGATCCCAACCTTTTTTTTTTTTTTTTTTTTTAATAGAGAGAAATTGTTATTCTTTAATGCTTCCTACATGCAAATTTGTTGGTGGGGATTTTTCTCAATACATGAATCTAATCCACTATACTGCTATACTGCCATACTTTTTCTTCTTAGAAAATATATTTCTGTTAATAAGAAAAATAACCAATTTATTTGTAGTCAGATATTTATGTTAAAAATTATATTTAAAGGTAGCCTGCTTTAGGTTAAACTGAATTTTTTCACCCAATAGCATATTCTACTGATGTAAAAAACTGCAAAATTGACAAACCAATATTTTTTGTTGTCTGCTTAAAGAGCTGTGTTGTAAAACTTCTGCAATATTTAACATTATCTAATAATATTAATAATGTTACTACTTTGCAAAATATTTTATTGCTGGATATTAATAATCTTAAAATTCAATAACCAATCAAAATGTTGATCTTTGACATTCCATAGAAAAAGATGTTTTGTTTGTTGATTGTTTAAAAATATATAGTGCATTAAATTTTTAATTTAATAATATATTGTGAATACTTTTTATGAGTGCAATGAAGTTATTTAAAAAGTACACTTTTGTAATCCCCTAATTATATAAAAGTTAATGGTATGGATATTTTTAGGTACAATGTATTTTTCTATGGTATTT
Source organism: Latrodectus elegans (assembly GCA_030067965.1). NCBI lineage: Eukaryota > Metazoa > Arthropoda > Arachnida > Araneae > Theridiidae > Latrodectus > Latrodectus elegans. The sequence goes on along the minus strand of CM057811.1, from coordinate 102,899,835 downwards.
CTAGAATCTAAACATGATAAATACTAGGAATTTATCATGTTTAGATTCTAGAAATATGAATCGTAGCTTAATAAATCAGATATAATTTTATTTTAAATTAAGCAATGGAACAAATTAAATGATCTGTTAAATAAATCTATTGAAGTTTTTGGATAGATGGTTTGTTTATTGTTGAAGCTGTCATTTTAATAAATTCTCTGCAAATAAACTCCTTTAATATATTAACCTCAATAAGTAGCTATGAGGTAACTGTTCAACTGTTCTTAAAATCATTTTATTTTAAAAAAATAAAAAAAATAAATAAGTAAAATAAAATAAAAGTTTTGTTTAAGTAATTGAGAATTAATTTAGAAAATTGTAAATAAAAAGTTTTTCAATGTAAATATTACTTACTTCAGGTTATTTAAGTTGCAATAATTTAAAAAAAAAAAAAATTCTATTAAAATGACACATGACTTGTTTCAAACATTGACATTGGATGTTTCCTGATTTTTAATTATCAACTGATTGGGAATTCATTACTAGCTCTTTAATTGTGAAACTATAACTACATCTTTAAGCTTGATAAATTGAATAATTTCTTACATTTTCTCATCAGTTTAATCAATGACCAAATTTTGTTATTTTTATAATGTTTCTTTTTTTACTGTACTTTAGTTTTCTTTTATTTCAAACTGCTCGATTTTTGGTTAAAAATATGTTTTTTCGTAAATCAGATTTTCTGTTATTTTTATTATGGTAACTAAATTGACTATCTCCATCATGAGAACTGCATATTTCTTCTTCAGGTTCATCCTCATTGGGTTGCTTAATATCTTTTGTATAAGATTTAATTTTTTATAATCAGGGTTTGTACATTTCCTTAAAACTCTGTGAATTTTGACTTCACATTTTGAAAATCATGAATCACTGTTAGAATTTTTACTTAAATTTTGATGCTTTTATTACAAAATATTATAATTGCTTTGGGTTTTTTTGCTTTAATATTTTAAAAGTGTTCCAAAACAAAATTAAGTATTGGCTTTTAATGTTATGATTGGATAGAATTGCAATTGATATTTGATTATTATTGTGTGCATAACTTCAATAAAATATAGATCCAATTCAGCCACAAAAGTTTCATGATGATTCAATTGAAGTCCATATGTATATAGTATTTAGAATTATGTATGTGTGTGAAGTAATCACCAATAAGATCATGTGGTACAATCAGCAGGGGATATTAATTTATTCTTTTTCCATTTGTTTATTTGTTTTCTTTACATTTTATAATATGAATATTAATATTTAAATATAACATTTCTCTAAAAATGTACTTTCTATATACTCCTCCATGAAAAATGTGTATAATTTCACTGAATCAGGATGAATTTTGTTTATAAATGACATAAATTATTTAAAGACTTTCGTCTTTTCAATGGCTAACTAGAGGAAAAACCATAGAAAGATTGACTTTTGTATGGCTCAGAAGAAACACATGCTCATTGTCTAGTTTGCAAGATACACTTCGATATTTCAAATATGGGCAAATCAGTTGTAAAATCCTATATGACTTAAAAATACATATTTGTTAGAGCAATCTATCTGACAAAAAATGTACTCATTTAAAATTTTTTTTGCTATTGCTTTTCTTGTTAAAGAATGTGACCCTAAATCATATTCTGAAAATTTAGATTCATTTGTTTCTTCAAAAGAAATTTTTAAGGCTGAAATTCTATGTGTCTTTAAAGATTAAAACAGTGGATTCAGCTATAGTTCTTGTAGGAATATATATTCTCTCTTTCAAGCAATGTTTCCTGACAGTGCTACTGCAATACAATTTGGTTGTGGTAAAAAAAAAAAAAAAAAAAAAAAAAAGCGTGCTTCCTTTACAGTTTTTGTAGTTGATCTTCATTTTTCCCACTTATTGAAAAAATTGAGAATCCTAGAAATTATGTGGTTTTCTTTGATGAAAGTTTAAATGATCATTTGCTGCCAAAACTATTAGTATGACAGATAAGATTATGGAATAATGATATTGTTAAAACACAGTATTACTTGTCTGATTATTTAGGTCTTTCAACATAGATATTTTCTTTGAAAATATGAAGGAAAATTGCAAGTTTAGAGCAAATGGATTACTCTAATTGTCAGTAGATGATCTGTATTTAAACCAACTAGTTTTCGCTAAAATTGCTGATTTTTTAAAATGTTTACTACATTAAGTTTTTAAGTTTGGAAGAGTAAAAGAGGTTGTTATTTATATTTTGAAATATTTAATAAATTAATAAATAGGAATATAATGAAGGTGCTTAAAAATTCTAAAATTACCCATTATTTTATACAAATATAATCTGGCATTTAAAAATTTTTTGTATTTTTAAATACTGATATTGATTATTTAAATAAAATTTTTTCTGTTATAGTTGTAAATTCATTGAAGGTTTTTGAAATATTCATTGAATATGATTCTAACATAAATAAAAAAATTTATCTTTTCAATTATTTGTTCTATTATTTACAAATATGTTACTAATATGTTATTACTATGTTATTTACAAATATATTAATGTTATATATACCTATTTATATGTATTTTTGGTTAAAAACAATTGATAAAATGAGAAAGAATTAAGTATTTTACATGAATAACAAATGGAAATTTTTTTTATTTGACTCCTGGAAAACGTTTCAAAACTTCTTGTATTTGATTCTTTAAAATCTTTTCTTTTCCTATGTCAGGGAGTTGATTGCATCGGCTGTTTTTCCTTGTGCAGCCCAGTACAAAATAACCTTCATATGATAACTGTCAAGTCTAAGAGACAATCATCATATGAAGGTTATTTAATCTCTGAGGAACATCAACGCTAGTTGATGTTGCTCAGAGATAGGAAAATGATCTAATGTCTAAAATTCATAAGTCTCTGCTGTGAAACATAGGGGGCAATTAGGAGAGTTAATTTCTTAGTCTTGGAAATCTGCACAAACTCTGTTTTATTGAATTCAAAATGTTATATTTTTCATACACCTGATTGTCATAATTTTTTCATATACCTGATTGTTTTATGTTTGAACACTATGCATTAAAAATAAAACTGAAATCAAATCCACAAAAACACGTATGAACATGAACTATTTATAGAAAATAAAATTTGAAAAAATGTTTGCATAAGACAGTCATCCCAATGTAATATAAGTCCAAGAAATGATTATTTAAAATGAAGAAAAAAAATGACAAGGGAAAAATTACTCTGCCCATTTAACAAGGGAGTGTCAAACAGGAAGATTCTGAAAGAGTATTGGATTGAAAATAATCTTTCCATGGTTGTTGATTTTCAGAGCCTGATGTGACTCACTTCTCAATGGATTAAATTTAAAAATCTACTGTATCTGAAGTATAAGGCATAATGACATTGTTATTCTAATATCATATCATTTATTTCAAACAGATTTTTTTAAGTTCTTGAAATTTCTCATTATATTTTGAAAAGTGTTTTAATAACTATATTTTTAATTCTTTGTGGAAATCGAATATATACTTTTATGAGATATTTAATTAATACATACTTTGCAATGTTGCAAATATTGAACATTGTTCATTTGAATCATCATCTTTTCTCTTGTGTATCTCTTATGAAATCAATTGATAAATAATTAGTATGTCTCCTTCAGAATATATAGCAGTTATTCTTAGTTTTTGGGATAATGCTAACTGCTTGTGAAACTGTACCTTGATAACATATTTGACTCCATATCCTTATAATAAATATACAACACAACCTACAAACTAGAATTAATGCACAAAATTGGTAACTATACTTCAAATATTTGGGTCATTAATTCAACATATTTTAGCTTGATACTTGCATCCAGCCTCAAGATTCAGAATTTGCATTTCAATATATGTATTTTGAATTTTATTAAGATTTATAGAAGATAATATGAATCAGATTCAGTTTTTTTTCCCTTCATTCTAGCAGGGTAGTAAAATTTTGTGCCAGTTTAGTTTTTAAATATTTTATGTAAGATTTAAAAATAGATATTCATATGTATTTAATTTACTCAGTTCATCAAACTTTGTTGATATGGTAATAAAATTTAATATGATAATGAGTGTAAAAATGGCAGAATAGTAAGTAATGATATATATTGCACTATTATGATTGTAAAAATTTGTTTCATATATAATTTAAGTATAAAGATAAATTATATTTTTACTCGGGATTCATGCAGTATCTGGAAGCTTTTTGAAAATCTTTTTTTATAATTTTTCTTTTGAGTCTGGAAACTATAATTTTCTTTTGAGTCAGGAAGAGCTGTTTCATGGAAATAGTGAATAAATCATAGAAAATTTTCATTTTGGTGTACTAATGAAAAAGATCTTGTTTTAAAATAACGAAATTTCAAGCAGTAGTTTTCTAGTTTTTTAAATTAAAAAAAAATGTTATCACAATCTAATAAAGTGAAATGTTCTGATGCTCATATTTTCTTTGTTTAAAAATTGGCTTCTTTGTCTGTTTTATATTTACTATAATAAAATTTGCATTGCTTTTCAGCTGAAATATGTTGTTTCTGTCCTGAGGACAAATTTGATCCAGAAGAGCTATTATTTAATTTATTTAAAAGTGGAAGAAAGAATAAAGGTACTGATTGTTTGTTTAAGTCTAAAGTTGTCGTAGAATTAAGTTTCTAATTTTGTAGTTTAACTTACTCTACATACTTGTATTTTAAAATTAAAATAATAGCTTATTAGAATAATCACCGAATTTATGTTTAATTATTAAATTTAAACAGCTACTCAAAAGTTTTGTTTCTATTTATGAAGATTAAAATATTTTAATAAAATAGAACTTTTATCGAAAGTTTTTTAAGTTGTGATAAGCAATCGTTTTATGTAAATCTTTAATTTTCTGTAAATGTAAATCGTAACAGTAAATAAAAAAAATTTTACCATATATTTTAACTCTTTTTTTCTGTTAATTTAAATCTGTTAAAATTTATCTGTTAAAATTTCTTATATAAAAGTTCACAATTTCTTGAATAAGTTGTCTTTTTATTTGTTCAATTGTATTATTTTGTCAAAGTAACTTTTTTTCTTTGTTTTATTATGGTAAAATATTTTAATGACATTACTGTAGGAAGAAATCAAAAATTTTCATGTTACTGATATGCTATTGAAAAATCTGCAATTTTGCTTTTTGAAAAATTACATTATATGAAATGCATTCTTGAAATAACTTATTTTTAAAATGCATATCAAATGGTTTTAACATTGCATTCTTTCTTACTTCCTATGTTTGAATATCTTTTTGCTCAGTGAAGGTATTTTCTTTTATAAATAAATGATTATAATATTTGGACACTTAATAATCTTACAAGTATTACCTCTAGCATTACAAGTAGGAGTCTGACACAGTTATATATGCATACACAGCAGTGCAGGCAAGCACTGGACTGTACCTTTAGTTGAACAGTTTTGGAATACTCGCCCATTACCAAGTGCCTCACAATTTTGAACCATGGTCAGGTGACGAGATCACACCTAAACTGGCAACATTCTCTCTACATCCATACCACACCAGTGGAAGGACTTAGTATGTCACATATTAATGGGTCTCCAACCCACGGATGATATTATAAGACATTAAGAGAGTTGCTTGTTGGAGATAGCAATTTTTTCTTGTATGAATGTCAGTTTTTTTTATTTCATAGATTCATCAATGGCTAGGTATCCTCTGAAAACCTCTGAATTGTGTGGAAAATTTGCTGATCAATTTATTAGTAACCTGAACACAGTGTGAAATAAATAAATGAAATTGGAGTTGTAAAGTGATTGTGAATTCTATTAAATTCCAAAGAATATGAGTAGAAATGCATTTTAAATGGTTATAGCTAAATTTTTAATATCTGAGCAACTGTAATTAGAAGAAAATTCCTTTTTGTATTTCTCTGGAAACATTTTAATGTTTTTGTACTACACATTAATTCTGAATAGGTATTGAATAAAATAATTCCATAAAATATGATAATCATATCAAAATTTAAATTATCTTTTTATGTATGTAAATTAAGATATTAGGCTCATATTTTACTGTAAAAACTCTTCATTTTAGGTAATAAATTTTTAGAAAATGCTGCTGCAGTTGGCCTGATACAGCTACTCTTAACAAGAAATCAGCTATTACCTGATGAAGTTTATAACTGGCTCGAATGGAATGAAGAAAATCCAAAATTTTCATATCTCAAATTATTAGTACATCGACGAATTTTATCAGAACAAAACGATTTTATGATTAAGGATGTTTTATAGCATTAAAAAAATAATTTAAATAGTTTAATATAAAGAAATTTTGTTCATAGTATTATTTATAGAGATTTAATTGTTTTATTAAAATTTGTACATAAGTTTTTTTTAAAAAAAATATTGTACCTTAAATTGTATATACCTATGAAAGTTTAATATATATGTTTATGGTACTGTTAAATAAATTTGTAAATATTTTTGATTTTTAATGTAGTTAATTTTTTATTTTTGTGTGACAAAATTAAAATTTAGCTAAGGAAATTTTTTGTTAAAGTATTTTGAAAACTTTTTTAAAAGCATTTAAAAACAAGCATACATTATGCTTCCTTGGAGAAGCACTTATTTATGGTCACATTTATAACAGTTATACTTATTGTGTGATCTGATTGCAAATGAACCTTTACATAATCTTATTTATTAAAACAGGAATTTCGAATTGGGTAAATAAGTTCATAAAAACAGATAAGAAATCCAATATGATTTGTTTCAAACAAAATGTTAATGGAGTTGATTCTTTTAGACAATGATAACTGAAATATTAACAAGTTTCTGTGTTTTCAGTGGCTGAAGCTGTAGTGTAGAGCAGGAGTAAATAACTCCTATTTTTCTTTAATGCTAACTATTTTTCTGTAATGTAATAGTTTCATAACTGATATCATATATCATTTTTTTAAACTTATATAAATTAAAAATATTTCTCAGTTAGCAATTAAAAATAAAAATTGGCTGTTAAAAATGTGAATATTTAAGCATAGGCCCTATGATAAAACTTTTCTGCAGAACACATGAGTTATTTTGCTATTGATTTCATTGTTTTAAGATTTATTCCAGACTATCATAAATGTTTAATTATTTTGGTCTTATGTTTTTTATTTACCATTATCTTACAATAACACATTTAGGCATACACTCTTTTCTGTCTCATATAAATAAAAAAATCGCAAAAGTAGAAATATCTTTATAAAAATCTTCCTCAAATTATGTACAAATTAGGAGATGGCATTCATTTATGGAACCTTCTCCACTCTCGCTCACAGGAGACATGAAGCAGATCTATTTGTACCAATTCTGTTAGAAGAATCTGTTGCAGATAATCATGGTGAGCTAACATAGTCTTGATAGATAAAGCAGGCAGAATCCTGTTTTAATCTTGTAATTGTAATGGACATACCAAACTTTTCTGATCAGCAATATATTTCCTGATACCTTTAGATTTGCTCTTGATCAATAATTCATTGCTTCTTTAGAGAAGATGATTATGGTAGAAATTTAAAATTCCATGGCATTTACTCTGGAATAAAACACCAGAATTTTGGGGTTAACCAATCATATTACATTTAGAGGGTTGTTTTGCTTTAAACCTTCTGTTAAAAACTATGAAGCAAATGTTGTAAATTAAGTAATGTATATAAAAAAAAAGTTTCTTCTATCTTTTATTAGAATGGAAGTTAATAGGTCAAAATATAAATAAATTGTGAGATGGTATTTAATCAAAATTATTAAGATTTCCCAGGATTGATACTAACATGAAACTTTTTTCGTTATCAATCATTGTTCTGTTAAAAAATTTTTTTTCTTGCTCATTAATTTTTTAAGCTGTTCTTGGTCTTATATATGTATTGATCTAAGAAAATAATTTTGCTAAAAAACGAGTCAATGTTAACTTAAATACGGTTATACACTGTTGCATTACTTCTGTGTTAATTCCAATGTATACTTAATTATAATATGTTGCTGTTTGTAGAAACATAAAATTAATCATCTTTTTTCAAAAATTAAACATAAATAGGTGTTTCCGAATAGTTATTGTTATAGGCTTTGTTTTTAACAGTAACGTATGGTCGCCATTTTTGTTCTAAACTTCATTCAGTTCAAATAGTAAAATACAAGTGTTTTATTGCTGCCATAATTAGTTTGTAGAAGAAAAAGAGATTTTTGTTTTAATAAATGTTAAGTAAGGCTTTAAAAATGTTTTAAGATTTCTGAGATTTTGAAAATTTCGGCAAGGTTTCAAATCTTTTAAAATTCTTAAAAATTTCAAAATTTCCCTATTATTAACCGGGTTTTTTCTTGGGAATAAATTTAGATTTTTCCCTCTATTACAACACTAGAATATTATGTATTAAAAACCAGACGGACTTTGCAAATGATCATCTTTTTCATTGTAACAGGCACCAAAATATCCTGGGAAAAAGAATGCTGCTCTATTGTGATATTTAATACATACACAAAAAGGAATTCAAGTTATGCTGTTTAGCTGGATGAGAAATAAATTAATTACTTTTCAGAAGAAAAAGAAAAGAAAAACGACTCTATTGATACGTTAAATAATAATATCAATCAGGTGATCAACTTGTTAAAATTATCGAAAATAGAACTGGTGTTGATATATTTTCCATTTTTCTTAAAATGGTTTTATAGAATCATTTTAAGAAAAATGAACTTTTTTAGAACTGAATTAATCAGGATTATAGCAAATTTAAACTTGTTGTCTACAAAATCATGTCAAAGTTGGACAAGTCATTTTAACCAGTTATTAAGACAAAAAAATTAACATCAAACAATTAAGATTCAGTCTATTGAGAACAAGCCTCGTAAAGCATTGAGCAACAAAAACAGATGAAAGAGGTTCGCTGACATGTGTTATTATGGTGTTAGGACATTTTTAGAATATCAATTGCAGTATTAAAATGTTAAGTTAAATGGTGTTAATGAGCATGTCTAAGCTTTCTGTTAACAGAGCGAAATTAGGAGTGACTTCCTGATATTATTTATTAAATTGTTAAAGTGTAGTTAATATAATGCGAAACTAATCACTTAAATGTAATTTAAACAATCTTTAGAGAAATTTGTCTCCAGTTTTTATTGTTAGTTCTTAATTAAAATTCGATTTCGCGAAATTCTACTCGCTTTAATATTCGCATTAAATACAATCTAGGACTTCATTACCTGTAGATTTTAGATTATATTATATAATAAAAAATGTAACTTTGATTGTTATTGCAATCTATTGGCATTTATATCCAAACACATTAGTTGGGAACATAAAATGATGATTGTGATACTGAAATTCCTCAAGACATTTCTAAAACTTCTAGAGACACTAACATTGCTTTACAAACTCACTTTTTTACTGTTTGAGGAATTTTTGTTATGAGCAAATTTTTGTTGTTATTTATGTAGTTTGATTTTCAAATGAATTTTTGGCAATAACAAAATGCAATGGGTGCCAACTCTACAAGCTCCAAAAGTGACTGGAGATTTTTTAACGAGATTTTTTATTGATGAATCAAAACACCGAAGTCGGGGCAGACGAAGATGGCGAGTACAATGTTATGGTGATTTAGACATATCAAAAATATTAAATTATAAAAGTTATGTTTAACAATAAAAGCATAATATTTCTACATTAAAAAACAAAACTTAAGTCATTTACATTATAATATATTTCTTTACTGTTAACGTCCCCTAAAATTGAAATATGAAATTAACTACAATAAGCATACAGTTTGGGATGGTTTGTGATAGCAGACTACTGAAAAAATTCGATTTTATGGGAAACACCTCAAAAATATTGAAAACATAAAGCTTATTTTTGTAAAATCACATTTCTTTTATTTTACTACAATAAATAAACGTATTTAAGATAATAAAATTTTATTTAATGTTATTACATAAAATTAAGGAAATTGAACAGTCAATATTATGTTTATCATAAGTATCTTACCATATAGTTTTCTTAATCGAATTGTAATGCTAATAATTTTGGTAAAAATATCAAAAATTGAAAGCAGATTTTCCTCAAAACGTTAAAATAGCAAATTATTTGCTGATTTATGCGTAAACAGGAACAAGACCAGGTGTGAAATAAAATTGTTACAAGAAATTTCATTCAATAGACGTTAAAATTAGATATTTAATTAATTTTAAGTTATAATATGGTTTCTTAAAAGTCAATATGTAACATGTGTACTAAGTTGTCACTCTTACTTAATATATATTGCATAAAATGGCAGTTTTACTACAATGCTACGAAATCTTTCGAGTAAAAGATGAGAAAAAAGTTGTGATAAAATTATATTAAAATGCACAGTGGACAAAATGTTTATTTGTACATCTCAATTTTGGAATTTTATAGCAAAATAAAATAAGGTAACTAAGTTAATATTGCAGAGAGAAATATATTCCAGTGAGATAATAATAATATAATATTATATATATATATAAATACATAAACTTTAGTTGATTAATGATTAAAACTATACGAAAAGATTATTTGTAAGCTTACTTAGTGAAATTTTAAGCATAATTATATTATTTTATAGAAATTTAATACTTTGTATGCATTCAGTTGACTTACAATTGTTTCAAGATGTCTTGGCATTGATTCTATTAACTTTTTGGTGGTTTCTTGATCTATTTCTTCCCAATCTTCCACGAGAGTGTGTATGTGTGCTTCTTTCAAACTGTTTATACATGTAATATTTTTTTTCGTGGACTTGAGCATACAATAGCCTCCACACATTTTCAAATGGATTTATATTTGGGGATTGTGGTGGAGTTTCAAGGCGTCTTGGTGCATTATAAAGCAGTCATGTTTTAGTCATCACAGTATTTTTGGATCTTGTTGGAATAAGAAAGAAGTATCTCCGATACCCAATTTTCTAGAACTGTCTAATAAGTTATGCCGCAACACATCAATGTAACCTAAAGCTGTCATTTTTGTGTCAATAAAATGTAATTTTTCAAGCCCGCCATCAGCTACACAGCCCCAAACCATCACATTTTCACCACCATGTTTTAGGGTCTGAAGTACATTTTTACTATCAAGGCCTGTTTTATTTTTTCGCCAGGTTTTTCGGAGACTAAGGGGTGAAAAATTTGCAAATTTACTCTTATCTGAAAAATAACCCTTTTTCCAGAAGCCCGTCTGTTTGTCTTAGTAATTTCATAGCAAATTCTAGACGTTTCTTTCTATTAACTTCAGAGATCATTGGTTTTTTTTCGGAGTACTGCCCTTTAAACCAGCACCATGTAACACATTTCTTATTGTTTATGCGGTCACTCTAATGTTAGAAGATACGAGAAAATCATCTGCAATTTTCTGAATAGAAATGTGTGGTTTTCTAATAGCTGCTTTAACAGTACTTCGTTCATTTCTTGAACTTAATTCACTCCGGCCACATGGTTTCCGTTCATTTTTAACGCGCCTCCAGTATATATATATATATATATATATATATATATATATATATATACATACTGGAGGCGCGTATATATATATATATATATATATATATATATATATATATATATATATTCTTACAATGTAACCACTTGTAAAGGGTAACTTAAGCATCTTTTGAATTTCGCGATAAGAGATTTTCCACTTTTATTAAGGTTAACATTATGAGTTTGCATGTATTAAGAGACTTCTTTTGATTTCGTGTGGCCATTTCTCAGATTTTCTCTGCGAGTTGCTGCTAAAACACACGCACGCACACACAAAACTGCATAGTAAGGAATACTTTGATTTGAAGTAACTCAGTTTATCTACAAATTCTGTACGCAGTACACTCAGATTGTATACTTCATGTCTTCTCCACTACTTCTGAATGCAATATACGCTGAATTCAAAATCTCTGTCACTTCGAATAACAAAATTTCTCTTCCTAATCCACAAGCGAAGTGAATCCGTATTTGCGACAGCCGTGATGCATCCATTTCGGAAAATGAGATAAACAGAACTCTGCAAGTTTGTTTGCCTGCATCAGTTAGCTATTTTTGTCCATTGTACAAGTTTTAAATGTTCAAGTTGTATTAAATAAGACATTATCTATGTCTGCCAAACAACCAATCAATCAAGAAAGTAACTTTAGGATATACGTATTTAATATTACATTAATATTACATTCTTTTAGAATCGGCTATTTACTAGTGATAAAGCAGTTTTGCATTTTTAAAAGTATTGTTTATTTAATTTAACCTAAATTGTTTTATAAAGCAAGGAAAATAAGAAAATATTTAAAAAATCTTTTATTTCATTGCATTTTTTCTTATTAAATTAGGTTCCGTTTTTTGATTAGATTAAATACAGGTTATCAACACCTGTAATTGAAGAACATTTCAGAAGTAGGGACATGAGCTAATAATCTCTTTTCCTTACCTATACACCATAGCGGTTTGGTTTACTTACTTGTTTTACTTGTCACTCAACGGTCATTTTTTTGCACACGAGGGCTAATTAGACCTTGACATACGTTTTAAAGTGGATTCCGAACCGCTACAAATATCCATGCCCAAGGGGGATTCGAACCCACGAACTGTTGAACCGAAGGCAAGAGCGGCCGAATTATTCGGTTGCCAGTTCGGCCTATACACCATAGCGGAGAAGGGTCACTAAAATCAATTACAGTCATATACCACTGATAGAGTCTTAAGTTAAGTCAAAAACAGCTAAGGTTGCTTCGAAATTCAAAACCACTTGAATTATATTTTTTTTGAGAAGTTTTGAATACGCAACAGACTAGCCAGCGTTCTAAAATTTATCTATTAAATTGCAAAAATAATTTTGGCTCTTCAGACTGAAAAATAATCAGAAATTGATTATTTACAGTAGAAATGTCAGTGGAATCAAAAATATTTAGTTTTCATTTTAGATTACATAGACAAACCGTTTTTTCTTATGAGTTATAGATAATTTAATAAATCTCTATGATAAAAATCTTTATTTGTTGAAAATAAATGTTTAGCAAATTTTTCTGCTATTAATGTGAAGCTTGGAAAAAGTTTTTAATGAATTTAATATAATTTCACCTTACTTTTGTGTAATACGTTTTAGTTACACCAGGGAACACAACTTGGTTCAATGTAAAATCGGGTAGCACTTGGTTTGGCGATAATCATTAATTTCTGTTAATACTGGTAACCTTATCTTTGTATAGCTTTTGTGTAGCGACCATCTTATTAGTCACATCTTGGTATTTATCTTGGCGTCAAAAAAGTCGCTAACGAATCAAGAAGTATCCGATTGTAAACTTTTACCCACAACTTAAGTACATCTAATAAGTGTTGCGTGCCGCATAAGGCAATCACTGAAGCGTGTTGCAAATCATCCCATGAGCGGGCTTCTGGGAGGTTTGGTTTATTCGTCGTTCTACAAACTTTCTCTAATTAGATGGCAGTTTGATTTCTGACTGTCACAAGTATATCGGAAATGTATGGTAGTTGAGCTATAGTTGACTAGAAATCTTGGCATTCAGCTGTCAGATCATCTGCTTTCCGTAATTAATTTTCATTAATTGTTGTGTCGTATTCGTGTATCACTTACTATAAAATCCTAAACATTTTGAAACACCTACCCCGAGTTAAATATGATTTTAATTCTAAAATGTAAAGAAATAATATTACATGTTATATTGCTGATAGAATCGGTTGTAATATCTTCCAGTTCTAAAACATAATTTTCGCTCTATTTTTTTTTAAAGAAAAAAAGTAGAAAGTTATACTTGGTGCTGCTTAGAAGGTAAACAAATATTTTAAATTAATTTTAAGCAATCATCTATTTAAAGGGACAAAAAACTATCAAAATGTGAAAAATTGACAAAAATATCGATTTTTCTTTTTTAGTTTATAAAAAAATATGAATCATTCTCTATATTACACAAAAAGAATTTTTGATTTCAGTCAATTTTAGGCAATTATTAATGTTTTAATAAAGTAAACAATGCGCCACACCCCTTTTCACGTTTATTCAAAAACGTAAACAAGTAACACGAGGACATTGTATTTGAATAATAACTAATTTCCAATGAAATATGTGTATTTCTAGAATGTAATAAGATTTAAATATCATATTTTGATTAATAGTTTGATTTACACTATTAAAACTTGAAAAAAATAAGATATATATTTATTTTGTAAACAAACGGCCACGCCCATTTTGGGCAAACATCTGGGGTGGTACTCTCTCTTATAGATTAATGGGTAATATTATAAGGACATATAAATATACAGAATCAGAATACTGCACATAGAAATTTTCAGCAGGTCCTAAAGATTCATACATCAAACAAACTAATTTCCAGACATCTTTACTCCTCACATCCATTTAAAGAAGGGATCTTGTTGGGCACCTAAGGGGCAAATGAAGGAAGAAACACCAAATTTGGATAACATGTGCACAAAATAGGTATGTCTATTGATTGCAACATGGAAGTTATCCTGTTGCAAATATTCATTCTAGGAAAAAAATAATGATCATAGTTTTATGAGGTAAAATAATATAGAAAAAGAAACAGAAATGATTTTTAATAAGGTACATGCCCTCCTCTAGCTCGAATGCTTTGACGGCATCGATTTTCCACGTTTTCAATTAAGATGTCTGTTATCAAAATGGAAAGCGAAGACTAGACACCAAGTAAGCTGTGTTTTCTCGTTCTATAACAGACTTTGGAGAACTTAAGGTACAATCTGTCTATCAAGATATCCCCACAGATGCTTTATGGAATTCAGGTTTGAAGAGCGAGGCTATTCCATTCTCTTGAAATCAAGATATTCCTCAACAATTACAGCTTGATGAAGTTGTGTGTTATCATCCTTCAGAATGAAATCTTTGTCAACTGCATCGGTTTATGGGTGGAGCTATATCAAGAATCTTATTCCGATATCTCGAACCAATCACAATTCTTCCCTGTAATACATGCAAGTTAGTATGAACGCAAAGTGAGATCCATGCCCAAATCATTATTTCACCACTAAGGTAACTATGACTTTCTACAGAGTTGGATTAATGGTATCTAATGATTTGTTCTCTCCAGATCAGCACACGGTCTGAATTCCTCACCTGAGGAAATCTGTACTCGCTTATAAAAAGTACAGAAGGCCATCCCTGATCTGGTACTGGAAACGTGTTCTCTTGTCTAAGATAAGTGACATCCGGTTTTAGGAACACACACAACTGGATGGCCTTATATAGAGATCTCCATGGCAAAGACACCATCGCTTCATACTAGCAGATATTTTTCTCCCTGATGCTGCAGAGTGGTCTGCAATAAGTTACGACATATAAATGATTCTCCTTTGGACCAAAAGAACCATAAAACGATTTTTAGCAGGTATCATAGTTAGTGGTCGGCCTGGAACATTGTTTTGTAAAAGCTTCGATCTGATATCGACTCCAAAAACGGTAGACCACACTGCGAAATACACATTAAAGTGCTTAGAGGGATCAGATTGTGATATCTCCATTTTCATCCAACCACGTGACCACTTGCACATTAACGAGTTGGGCAAACTATAATTCTGTCACATACTGCAAGATCCTATTGTTGTCAACGAATCTGTTAACAAAAGTTCAAAATCAACGAAAAACTGCTAGCTTAATGACGAAAGCCTAATGTTTGCAATTTTTTTCACTCACATATATATTTGTTCTTTTCTATAAAGAAAAGTGGTACTTAGTGTTTTTGCATAAATTTGCGCAAGTTCATTTTTGCATTTGTGTACGCTATAAATTTTATTGTGTGTTAGTGTACTTTTTCTTATAGTGGGTTTCAAAACCCATACTGTTCCTTAAAATTGGTAAAATTTGGAGGTCAGTCTATATTAGTAGGGTCATTTTCATATATCGCAGTATGTATCAGACCTAAAATGCACTTTGTTATAAATAAATTTTGTTTCAAGTTATTTTTGACGCTATCACAGCCTGAATCCATTCATTTAAGAAATATATCGGCCTTTCCTCTTGAATCTGAATTTTTCTTCTCTGTTTAATTTAGTAATAATTTAAGTCATTTCAACAAGGTAATGCATAGTTATATAATGTTAAATTAAAGGCAATTTTCAAATTGTATTGCTTTTTTAGTTTGCTTTTTTTTCCCTTCAAATTTATTATTTATTCAGCACTTTTTGGAAACCTGCTTCATCCACTTAATGTTCCAAAAATTTGCGTAGCATTTCATGTTATAATTTAGGTCATTAACATTGTTCTATATCAATATTTTCACCTTTATCAATTATTTTTAAAATAAAAGAATGAAATGAATACAATATTTTAAAATTAGTCAAGTATACAGTTTCATTATTTTGAATTTTATATTTTTACAGTTGAACTTTTATTGAGAAATATAATGAAAATAATTGCTTTTAAATTATTTATTGTATTTTTATTGATTAAAGGAATTTTAAGAACATTTTAAATTGTACACTAACTTTTATTAAATAAAATGTCATTAAAAAATTTAATTTCATTTTTAATTACATAATACGAATGTTAATATTTTATTATGATTATGGTTTTAAAACTATGTAAATATCTATAATATTTACTAATAATTAAATTATAATCAAGAGATGAAAATCTTACGTCCTAAGATACAATTATCAAAAGCTATAAAAGGGGTTCTGAATTTGCTCATATTTCCTTTTTTACATATATTTATTTTTAATCTGTGGCTTCGTGGAGCTCAATTAAAAACATTTCAAAATTTGCAACTAAGTTTATTTTTTAAAAATAGTTGGTATTTCTTAAAGTTGATTTTGTAAGATATCTTGAAAGTTAACAATTTGATCCCTAGAAATCTAAAGTTTATCAATAAAGAGAAATTTTAATTATCTTGGTGTTTGATATTCTTATGAGTCATTTATATATTTTGCATAATTTTCTAAATAATCATAAATTAATTCTAGAGAGATAAGGTTAAGGAAATTAAATTTGCCTAAGGCCATTAAAAATTAGATATTTTACTAGGCTCATTTTATTAAGGTGAAAAAGTTAAATTAATTTTGAAAAGATTCAGTTTCATATGAATTTTTTTTTTAAACTTGAAAACAAGTTTCCGAATGTGCTCACTGAAACTAAATAAATAAAACACGCTCATCTTTAGAACATTCATAGAATCCGTAAAGTTTACCCATGCAATGCAAATAAACTTCTAAAAATATAATCAGTGAATTTATAAAATTTAAATAGATAAATTATACTTTTAAGTGAAATATACGTAATAAATAAATTCTGAAAGTGACAAAAAATATCCTTTGAAATCATTATCAATATTAATTTATGGCATGGCTGACGCATGCTTTTGACATATTTTTGAACTTGGTGGATTTTAATTTTCTTATGGTAAAGTAAGTTTCTTATTATGTCAGAAAAAAAAGATAACATTCTATTTTAGCAACTACAGATAATATGCAGTTAATTACTTTATTTGTATGACATTTTTTTAATCACCTAAAAATAAAAAGCAGACCTGAAGGATTATATGGTACTTGTCTGTCCTATTTATTGGATATACTAGATACAATCTATTATTCTAGGTTTCCAACGGCAGAAAATTCTAATTTTAAGTTTGTTCGAGCAAATTCAAAAGTTAAAAATTTATAACTCAAAATCAAAACTAATCATCGAACACAGTTTTAGAGTATTTGTTGACTAGCGTTTTAATATAAGAATAAATTTAATAAAATAATTTTAAAACATTGCGTACAATACAAGCTACTAATGTATAAAGTAGAGGCTAAATTTACATGCATTCTCAAATTTATGTGTTTTAAAGAGAAAAAAAAAAAGAAGGAATTAAAAAAGTTGGCATTTTTTCTTACAAATGCCATAACTTACAAAACACTTTTCGTAAGAGAATTGATTACATACAGATGTTACAAGTTTCATAAAATCAATTTAAAATTACATTGTTATTTTATACCTTTTTTTTAAAAATCTTCAAAGTTAATTTTTTTTATTAAAAAATAACGGAATGAATTAAGAGCATAAAAATATTGATTTAACATATTACGTTCTGAGACTTAGGGTTAATAAGTTTATTCAAATGTAACCTAAGTTAGTATTAATAATTTTTAGTTAAAAAGTTAAAAAGTTAGTATTAATAATTTTTAGAAAGTATCAGAAGCTTACAAAATTAAAAATTAAACAAAACTTAAAAATATTTAAAATAGATTTATTTATGAATGAATATAATTGATGAAAATACTTAAATATATATTAGAATATCTGAAATATCAAATATAATAATATCCTTGTTTTTGTAGATTCCTTTATTTTTTGTATTATAAAATAAAAGATGATTTTTATGCATACACTTTAATTTATAAATTTTAGAAACTAATTTATTCCATATAATTCAAATATAAAAAAATTCAACATTTGTTGGCATTTCTTCGTCGTATAAAATAATTCGAGGAAACAGATTAAGGAAATATTGATGAAAATAGCTAAAAGTTATATTACAAAATTCATCAAACAGCTTAAATCAGAAAATTTTATATATATATATACAGGCGATTCAAAATAAAAACAAAATGCAAAAAAAAAAAAAAAATAAAAATAAAAAAAAATAAAAAATCAAAAATAAATTCAAAGGATTAATAAAATTTTATGGCGAAATACTTATTCTCCTAAATACATAACTGCATGAAAATAGTGGCACGTGTGACAAAAGTTAATGCATGACAGTAGAGATTTCCAGTTAACTTTCACTAATTAATGAAGTTAAAATAGTTATTTTCATAACTTTTATTTCGAGTTATAATGTGTAAAAACTCTTTCAATATTTGAATTGTAAGCAGATAATACACGTCTATTTCACGAAGACAAGGTCACCGACGAGAAAATAGTTTCACATTTCATTAAAGTATCCTACAATATTACGAATAAGTTGTTCTTCTTGATTTGTTAACTCTGTATTACGATTCATCAAAATAGCTACATCAGTTATTAGCTGACGTATTAGCTTAGAATAACTCAATGGATCTAATACATTTACATAACTATTAAAGACGCGAATAGTATTCATGAACCTAGTATTTATACTTCGATTTTCTTGAACTAACCGATTAAATTTATCACGCATTAGTCTCAGCTGTTCCGTTCTGTCCTCAGTCGGCGGGAGTTCACATGCTGAACAATAAATGTCCTTCATCGCAACTAGTGAATCTCTTCTGTCCGTAACAAACCTTCCCAACTGCAAAGCAACATCTATCATAGGTCTCTCTATATTTGCTGGATTCATTTCTTATAACGAGGTTGACAAATCGTAAAAACTTAGATACTTTAACCCGCCACTACAGCTATTCGTACAAACGTTACGAAGTCAAACTTTCAGTAGTTAAATGAGTGTGACATGCATTTAGGTGGATCAAAGTTTTTACATACTGCCAACAGATTTTAAATTTTAAAACACAATCAAATGATGTCGTCGACATCTGAGCTGATACCCTTCTTCTATCCAGGCCATCATGTATTATCACAGGACTTAGTACGTGACGGACTTTATTGCTTTCCACCACGATGCAGTATACCTATAACAGTGTGATCGACTTCGTGCAGCACAGCATGTGGAATTCCTTAAATTTTATGTTCTTTAACCGAAATTCCATTTAATTCAAATCTCTCCTGCTCATATCTTGACATGAATTGGTTGCTGTAAGAAGGACCTTACTCATGTCAGAGACGTTTCTGTTCCAAATGCATTGATTTATAGCTATAAAATCTGGCTCCCTTAGTCAATCAAATGAAATAAACAAAATTAGCATTGATTTTTTTGTTACATTCGTTCATTTTCAAATTTCTAATTAATTATTTCAGACAGCGGTTATTTTTATGATGACCATTTTCCTAGTATTAATTTCGAACCTCATTTGATAAAATACTAAGGAGACAACAATTTTGTTACTTTGAAACTTATTTTAGTGGCATAATGATTTGCTGGTGTTTTCTCTTCCAAGAAATGACAACAGTGGATAACTTTAATTAGAATTAAGTGATTCATTAACTCTTAAGATGATCGTTAACAATGAAATGCTATTCAACGGGATCTAAATCAAGTATTGAATGCTGGACGTTGTGCTCTGAATTATTAGCATAAAAAAAAAAAAAGATTCACTTTTACTGTAATTGTAGGATCAATGATGTTTAACTTTTGGGTTTATTCTAAATTAAAGATTTTTTTGTGTATTGGAAAAACAGTTATAATAAATCTTTGTAAAATCCGAAAAAGAATTTTTTTATTTCCGAATCAGAATTTTTTTATTAATTTCAAGATAGAAAATTAAGATTTTTTTTTATCCTGAAGTCGTAAGAGACAAGACAAACATAATTTTAGGATATTTGTAGTCTATTTTAATAAAATGTATGAACGAATTTAATAAAATATTTTAAAAATATATCAAAATATTGATTATTTATCTTTAATTTATAAATATTACTCTTACTTTACGTGGGAACTTTAATTAATATAGTTCAAAAATAAATGTTAGTTAAAATATTAAAAAATATATCTATCATTTTTATTTATCTATACAATAGATGTCTCAAAATATTTATCAAAAGCAAATTGCTTAGATGAGATAATGTATTGGATAAAAAATATCATGAACGCATTATACACTAAATTCTCAATAAAGGAATAAAATAACTATTGTTCAATTTAATTTAATCGAAGCAAAGGCTCAGTGGTTATTCAAATTAATTATTTGAGAATCTTAAAAATTCCATATAAGTTTACTATCCCATATATAGTATTAGTAAGTTTACTAGTGTTGTAGAGTTAAATTATAAGAAATTTCTTTAAGAAATATTGGAAACTTATTTATATGCAAAATACTCACTGACGAAAATTTATGAATATATTTTAGAATTTCTCTGAAGTATCAATCATTAAAATAAAACAGTAGTTTCTTCATAAGTCTTTATTTTTATTATAAAACAAAAGTTATATACATGCTTAAAATTAGCTCATTTCAAATAAAAATTATTTTGAAAATTCAAAGTCTTCGGTTATTTAACATAATTTACAATTTTTTTAAGCCAATTTGCATAACTAGATGAAAAAAGTATTGCAAAATACTATAAAGTTAAGAACTATAGAACAGAATTTTTCAAACAGACAAAATAGCAACTTTTTACAGGCGATTCCAAACAACAACACAATTTTAATAAAAAAAATAACTGTAGAAAATACTGATACTCTTAAAATATGATGACATTTTGATCAGTTGAATGTAACAAAGGCAAAATTCCTTTGAAATGTAGCAATGTAGAACAAAAATCTGATTCAGAACAAAAATTGGTAACAAAATTCATGTTTGTTATTTTTATTTTACAATGTAAAAATTAAAATATTTCATCATATTACCTTTGCTCCAAATTAGAACGTATATAAATATTTTTTAAAACTTAAAATATGAACAGATAAAAAGCTCGTTTTTTAATGACTAATTCAAAACTTGGATATTTTTATACTATGTCCAAATGCCTCTTAAAATCATGAGCAAGCTGCTTCTCTTCCATTTTTAGCTCCTCATAAAGATTTTTTAACTTGGTTTTTATCAGATGTTAATTGGTGTGATAGAATAGAATAATTATCTCCATTTAATTCTTTTAAATACTTATCAAAGCGGCGAAACAATATTTTGAATTTCTTATACTTTGGTCGAATTTCACATCTTTTCTGATTAAAATTTAATCTTATTTGCTGTAGCTGAACCACCTTGTCCAGTGTGGTCGGTGGCTCTTAAACAGTTCTTAGAATAGTTTGACTGCCTTTTTAGATTGATCAAAGGCGGCACACAGACAGCCATCTAGAAATTCTAAAACGCAGTCTAGTGATGTAGTCGATGCCTGAGCTGGATTTATTCTATCCAAATCGTCAGGCAATGATTTAAACATTATCACTACTTAACGCTTAGGGAGAAATGACTTTTCAGATCAGTGGCATGGAGCAATTGAACTTCCGTGTAATCACAATTCAAATTAAAGGTACTCTAGGTAATTTAAAAGTACTCAAGGGCGAGGTACTACAAAGGCGAGGTCACAAACACATGAAAGAATAATATTTATAAGATAACAAAATTTCTTCTTTTTTACCGGGAATGCAAATTCTATAACTCATATCATCCCTGATTTTACTTCAACACGGATTGGCTGTCTGATCAATCATCTGTATTCCTGGTTCAAAGTGGTTCTTTATATTTCGCTTCATTTTTGTCTATTAACGATAGTCTTATTCATTTCTTGATTTTCATATGCTTCCTTTTTAGACTCATGGATAAGAAAGAACGAAACTTATTGTTTATTATGTTGCATCTTTTCATTTTATATTTGTTTATTTCATGTTATGGATAGTTTTATTATGATGATTTTTCATTAACAATATATTTGTTTCCTATTTTTGGTGTGCTGAATGTGGTTAGTGCTTTTACCTTCGGTTTCATCAGTTAGTGAGTTCCACCTTGAGCACAGATAATTTTAGTGGTTTGGAATCCACTTTCAGCCACATGTTCAGGAGTTATTAGCTATCGTGTGCAAAAAATGATTGTTAAGTGATAACCAAACCAAGCCATATAATTAAATCTATGGTGTGAAACGTGTGATGAACCATTCACTGTATATCATATTTTAACTTCACGTGATAATTTTAACCAACAACGTTTACACTTTAATAGTGATTTTATAACTTTATCTGATATAATAGGGGATCCAACCCATAGAAACCTATTCGCTTTATTGAAGGCAATAGGTTTTACACATTTTATTTTTTATTTTAAAATTGTATATATTATTTTTTCCCTTTTATATTTTAGAATATATTTTAAAATAATGTATACATAGACTTTTGTTTTTTAAAATTTTTCATGTTGCTTGGGTTTGGGTTAGCAAAAAATAAATAAAACTACAAAAACTTACTCTTGGCGCAGTATGTCCAATTTTGGACTTTGCGCCATAAAACCCAACCATCAAACCAATGAATCAGGGTATTCAGCTATCATTTTAACATACTAAATGACAAAGTTGACATGAAGTTATAACACTTTCGAAACTTCAGTCACAAGTTTCAAACTATAATATGGTAGAGTCGGTTGTTTTGATTGAAATTAAAATTTTAATACGTGATACACAGTAATTCACAGAATATTTTTAATTTACGAAAAGTTGTATGAAATTTGGATTCCATACAAATCAAAAATTCAATGAAAAATTGAGATGCTCAAAATGATTAACTATGCATATTAAAAGTAACAAACTTTCAACTTGAGAATATTAGAAAAAAAGTTGGTACAAATTTATATGAAAAAAAATTTCCAAAAATACACAATGAGTAAGTTTCCCGAATGAAATTGCTTGATGTTCAAATTTAAATTAATAGATCACTTTGAGAATATTGATAACAATTTTCTATTATAGTTTAATCTATCATCTAAAATTACCAATAGTAGAAAAGTTGAAATTCTATGTTCAAGTAAATTTAAATTTTCGAAATGATTGCAAAAAAATGAGAATTAGCATTTGCAATTAGATGATTTGTGAACCAATGTTAAAATGTATTAATAAATTTGTTAATAGAATTTTAAAACATACATTTAAAATATTGCTTACATTTTATAAAATAACACGTTAAGTATACATACACCTGAAATAATATGTTTTAAGCAAGTTACGTCAAAATTAAAAGATTTGGAAAAGCATTATTTTTTTTTTGGATTCGCAATCAAGAAATTTTATAAAATATTTAATTTCAGCGAACTTATACATTATCAGATATTACGAATTGTAACAGAAGCAATTTAACTTTATTTCCAACCAATTTTAAAGTAGTAAATTATACGTAATTTTACAGTTAATTCGAAACAATGACAAAAGACACATTAACTAAAAGTTGTTTGAAAACATTAAAAAATGTAGATTTAATATATTAATACTGTATGAGCAAGTTCGTTAATGTTCTCTCGTAAAAGTTGAAGAAAATTGTCGAGAAATATTAAAAGCATGTGACTCATACAAAACAGATTCAAATTTATGAATATATTCAATATTTGCACAATAAATATAACATAATAATATTTAAATAAAATTTTGTGTATAATCCATCAGCCTCCTATTATAAAATCTATGCTATACCCTATATACAAGACTGAAGTAGTACATTTCTGAGAACAAAATTTATTCATTAAAACTCAAAGAACTTCCATTTAAAAGTCAGCATTCTGCTAACAGTCGTCTAAATGTCTACTTAAATGACTACTAAAATATTTCCCCAAAATAAACTTTCAAGTCCCATAAAATCTTGAAAAATTAAAAAATCTATGTACAGAACTTTGAAATAGTTAAAACAAACTTTAAGCATTTTAAAAAGCAGATTCATAAGAATATATATATATATATATATATAACATCTCTTTTTACAATAGCAAATCCGAGACTTAAACTACGTAAAAATGTTTAGCAACTAACCTAACGTAACAAATAACTGCTTTAAAAAAGTATGTAGTACCAGAAACAGATTCACGATACAATGTTACAAAACTACAGTTCGTTTTTACAAATTGATGAGGGAGGCTGCAATGTTCAAATATTCTGTTCATGCTAAGTTGCAGAGTATAAAATTTCATTCAATACTAGCATTACGAAATGGCCATTTCTTAATGACAAGTTTGATTCTTGTATAACATTTTCGTTATCCGTTAAATAAATAATAAAAAGCCATCACAACTTGCCACTCCTGATCCAGTGTCTCTTCAAAGTAATAAAGTATCTCGTTTACATCATTTTTTAACCGCCGTATCAGACTAGTGTCATTTCCTTCACCCAATAGAAATAAAATGTAATCAAACTCTTTAAACGCATCTGCAAAGAACTGATACACCATGGAGCTGTCTCTTAGTCTATCATTGAAGAAAATAACAGCACTGTGAACATATCGAGGTTTAAATTGAACATATGGATCTGTGGCTAGCGTCCAATAGCATTCCCACATGGCACCCACCAGATTCTGTCTATCCGTGACATGTCTTCCCAGCCTCAAGGCAAGACGTATCAATTTGTTCTCAAAAGTTACTGGGTTCAATCGGACCAATCTGTTC
The DNA here is from genome assembly GCA_030067965.1 of Latrodectus elegans. Taxonomy (NCBI): domain Eukaryota; kingdom Metazoa; phylum Arthropoda; class Arachnida; order Araneae; family Theridiidae; genus Latrodectus; species Latrodectus elegans. The sequence goes on along the minus strand of CM057811.1, from coordinate 102,874,676 downwards.
TCAAAATTTACTCTGCTCATTCCTGATAACGAGACAAGTAAATCGTAGGAACGCTTCGATACTGTTGCTAACTACCGTAGCTAATCGTAAAAGTTTTAGGTTAGATTGTGTCCGGTACTTTTAGAGCTCTGTGCGAAATTTGCTTTTCATGAACTTTAATAACGTGACAACTATTTTGCGGTTAAAACAGTTTAATCGTCTATTTAAATTGTTCAAATTAATACACTGAATCAACTGGATTGAAATTTTGAAGCGCAGTCAGGTGATGAGGTCGACATTTGAGCTGATAATCTTCTCACCTGTAAGCCATATAAGACATTGAACACTACGGCATGTTTATCGTGCATACATATTTAGTGCACACTGGATTTTGGACAAAGTATACAGAGAAATGCTTAACTGCCATATACGCTTATGCAGTAAAATTGTGTGGTTATCCTCATGCAGTACAGCACGTATAAAACTATATATTTTCTGCTAACGCTAATTGTAGTGAACTCAAGCTGATTATATGTTGAAATGGATTTGTTGGTGTAAAGAGGGGCTGAATACAAGCTTGAGTGTGGTTCTTCCATGCACACGGATATATATATATATATATATATATATATATATATATATATATATATATATATACAGTATGTCCGCTAAAGTCCCTTGCTACCCTCTTAACTTCGGAACGGCTGCTACTATATTTATAAAAGTGGAGTCTAATTATAGTAAAGAAGCCATGCGCTACTGAATGAAATAGACTACTCCGCCACTTGGTGAAGACTGCGGAAATAGTATTTCTATCTCGAAAACGGAACAAGATAGAGAGAAAAAGTGATATACAAAGTTGTAGAGCAGCCTCGATTTAGTACGAAAAAATATCTTGTAGGTATTAATGTGAAGAATACAACGGTTAAAACGTCCATTTGTTGTTTCGTGCTGTGACGTGACAAAACGATCTAAGAAAGAAAAAAATAAATACACTACTGGCCATTAAAATTGCTACACCAGGAAGAAATGCAGATAACAAAATGATATTTATTGGACAAATATATTATACTAGAAATAACAAGTGATTAAATTTTCAAAAAATTTGGCTGGATATATATAGATCCTGAGAATTCAGTACCCAGAACAACCACCTCTGGTAGTAATAACAGCAGTTATACGCCTGGGCATTGAGTCAAACAGAGATTGGATTGCATGTACAGGTACAGATGCGCATGCAGCTTCAACACGATGTCAAAGTTCATCAGCCGTAGTGACTGGCGTTCGGTGACGAGCCAATCGCTCGGCAACCATTGACCAGACGTTTCCTATTGGTGAAAGATGTGGAGAACGTGCTAGCCAGGGCAAAAGCCGAACATGTTCCGTATCAAGGAAGATCCGTACAATACCGGTAACATGCGGTCGGGCATTATCCTGCTGAAACGTAGAGTTTCGCAGGGCTCGAAAAAAGGGTAGAGCTACGGGTCGTAACACACCAGAAATGTAACTTGCACTGTTTAAAGCACCATCAATGCGAACAAGAAGTGACCGAGACGTGTATCCAATGGCACCCCATACCATCACGCCAGGTGATGGGCCAGTATGACGATGACGAATGCACGCTGCCAGTGTGCGTTCACCACGATGCCGCCAAACACGGATGCGACCATCATGATGCCGTACACAGAACCTGGATTCATCTGAAAGGATGACGTCTCGCCATTCGAGCGCCCAGGTTTGTCGTTGATCACACCATTGAAGGCGCTCTTGTCTATGACGTAGCGTCAAGGGAAGCCGCAGCCATGGTCTCCGAGCTGAGAGACCATGCTGCTGCAAACGTCGTCGAACTGTTCGTGCAGACACTTGTTGTCTTCCAAATGACCCCGTTTCTTGACTCACGGCTCGTGACGTGGTTGCACGATCCATTACGGCCATGCGGATAATATGCCTGTCTTCTCGGTTGCTAGTGATAGGTGGCCGTTGAGATCCCGCATGGCGTTCCGTATTACCGTCCTGAACCCATCGATTTCATATTCTGAAAACAGTCATTGGCTCTCGACCGACGCGAGCAGCAATACTGCGATAAGATAAACCGCAATCCCGGTACGCTACAATTAGACCTTTATCAAAGTCAGAAACGTGCTGGTACGTATTTCTCCTTCTTACACGAGGCATCACAACATCTTTTCACCAGGCAACAACGTTCAAATGCAATTTGTGTATGAGGAATCGGCTGAACAATTTCCTCATTTAAACACAATGTAGTTGTCACTACTGGCGCCTGCTTTGTCTGAATGCGCTGAAAAGCTAATCATTTGCATATCACAGCACATTCTTCCTTTCGTATAAATTTCACGTCTGTAGCATATCTTCTTGGTGTAGCAATTTTAATGGCCAGTAGTGTAGTTATAACAATATACTTTATTTAAATGTTCAAACTTCGCACCATCAGCTGCAATGCACATTTGGATCCTCGCTTGAAGATCACGATGCACACGTTGGAGCACGCCACTGTAATGCATCGCTTAAGGTCCGGCAATTTTTGTGCAGGGGTCGCATGCAACTGCTAATTCAAGTATCCTCACAGGAAAAAGTCCAGTGGAGTCAGATCAGGAGAACCAAGAGGCCACTCTTCGAAACCACCATACTCTAGTATTTGGGTGCGAATTTCCTTAACCAGGTACTGCTTCACTGGAGATGCTTTGTGAGTAGGCACGCAGTCATGTTGAAACCATAGATTCTCAAGATTAAACAACTGCAAGTTCTCCACAAAATCGGGGATTACCTTCTGTAGCAATTGTAAAATATTGGGCCTATCAGCTTGTTGTTATAAATTGCGCACAAAACGTTAATAGCGTACCGCATTTGAAGTCGAACGTCGACGAAACATTTAGGATTTTCCAGCGCCCAGTAATGAGTGCTTTGCCTATTGTACATGCCATTCTGTGAAAAGCATACCTCATCCATCCACATTATATCTGCCAAGAATGTTGGCTGGACCTGTATCTGATTCATGACGAAGTTGCACCATGTTTGGTGTTGCTCGGAATCCCCGTCCACTAAAACCTGCTCAGTCGTTGGTCGGTATAGATGAGCACCTGATTTGCTAAACATTTTCCAAACCAGACTTTTGGAGAGACCACAGGGTTGACTGATCTCTCTTACGCTGCATTTCGGACATGCGAAGGCATATGCTAATACCTCCTCTGGTTGAACTTACCGTCCTAACTTAGCTGGTCTGCCAGATCGAGGTTGACTAGTAACGCAATCTATCTCCCTTAAGCGTTTTACAACATTTAGGATGATTTGATGAGAAGGAGAGATGCGGGCCTGCAGGGAAACGTTGGCGGTACAACCTTGCTGTTGATCATATCTTGCGTCGACATTCACCGTACAGTAAAACCATTTCACAATACTCAGTACGGAATATTCAGCCATGACCATGAGCATCAACATACTACAGAACCAAGATGTTTCTTTTATAGCTGTTTGAGGTGAACTAGCGTGAAGTTTCTTACGTATTTGCATACTGCATACAAATTTGGGAATTATTTTTAATTCTTCCGTTCTTCCCATTTCGAAATAAAAGTAAAAAATGTAATCAAGAAAACGATTTTTTGTTTTTTAAAATATGCATACATACGATGTGCCACGTTACGGCACGAAACAACAAATGCGCGTTTTAACCATTGTATTCTTCACATTAATGTCTATATCTTTTCGTACTAAATCGAGGATGACCTACAACTTTGTATACATACATACATATATATATATATATATATATATATATATATATATCTTACTTTTTTATCTATCTCGTTCCGTTTTCCAGATACGAATGCTAACTCCACAGTTTTCCACCAGGTGGCGCGGTAGGTGGTTTCATTTAGTAGCGCATGGCTACTTTACAATACCTAAAAACCACTTTTAGGAGTACAGCAGCAGACATTACGAAATTAAGAGGGTAGCAAGGAACTTTAGTGGACATACTGTTTATAATATATATTAATTGCGTATTAATCTTTTAATCATGATGTTCTTTCACGGAGTCTGACATTAAAATAATTAAATTCCGTGAAGAATCACTATTTAATTTAATATATATATATATATATATATATATATATATATATATATATATATATATATATATATATATATATATGGTTTGGTTTTCTCATGCATATATTACGCATAAGATCTTAAATTCATTTCTTTAAGAGCAAATTACTTCAAATCTCTATTGATCAAAACTTAATATGCTTCAGGAGCCCAAAGAGGAGAATACGCATGCTCACGTGTGGTTATTTACAGTTTAGAAGCATCCTAATTCATGAACATCGTTTTTGTGGCTTACCCTCCTTGATGACTGACCCTGAAGAAATCTAGGACCAGAAAGGTGGATGAGTGAACGTCCTCTCTGGAGAGACTCAAAGAGCCCGGAATGTATTGAAGAGAAGCCTGTGCTTAGTTCTAAATTTAGAGCAGACCTCAAAGATTTTCTCGCCTTTGGGAGACGAGAGATACCTTATGTGGCCGGTTACTGATGAATGCGATCTCCAGATACCTATCACATAGATTGAGAAGGGAAAATAAATAATATTGTTTATTTTGTTATATTAGTTCATGTTATAATTATTTATCCCATGTACCGGTCAGTTTCATCATGAATGTTTTCAGGGTTTCATAGTTTCTCTCACATAAATCAATAGGCAAGGGCAACAATTTTAAAATTTTAAACTTTGTTCGGTATTTTTGTATTGTGTTCCCGTAGGATAATCGCTGCAACAGGAAAGAGAAAAATCATGGATTATTGTCGCAAATATTCTATTAGCATCGTGTATTGTTCAAAAAAGTTTGCATTTTTAAAAACTACGAAAAATATTATACAAACATTTAATTTACATTTTATAAATTAAATTATCACTTATTGACAAAGCCTATTAAAATGCCAATGTTTATTTCTGGCTGAAACCGCTTAAGCAATCGCATCGATGATTATCGTGATTGCGTACATATAATGTTATACTTTTTTCAATGAAACGCAAAATTAAATTTTGCTGTATCTAGCTTTTTTATACTCTTGGCAACTTGTGATTGTAATACTCTTTTTAACGGATAAAATTATCACTAATCCATCTTTTGCACCAATTTGCTTTAATTTTGGATAGTGTTTAGCTATGTTTAATCCATCTTCATTCAATTTTTTGGCAAAAAAGAGAGAGAAATAGGAATATATTTAACTTAAAATTAAATTTTGACAATCCCCATAATAATATGATCATAGTTATATTGTTTCTCCGTCAGAATTATGCTACTTGTTTAGGATCATAAGCGGGGGTATAATGGAGAAGTAGACTGTTCACTGGGGTAGTATAAAAATTGGTATTTTCTTTTAACAACTTATAATTCACAATGGCAGATTAGAATTATTATTAAGTTATTTCATTAATTAACTAACTTTTAATATTATTTAATTTTTAATTTGATCATAAATAATAAAGTTGATTAAAACGATAATTAATAGTACATGCCATCTCAAATACAGATCTAAGTATCCAATGCAAAACGTAAGTGATTGTGTTTGAAACTATTCAGTTATCAGTATGGATAAAGTGTCTTAATTTCAATGTAGGGCTGATTGTGTTTATGAATTTGGTTCCAGTAAATTTTATATGCCAGTAAATCTTATTTGCATTGAATAATAAGTCTTTGTATAATATTGTTTATCCAAAATTGCAATTTTTAACTAAAGAATTTTTTTTCTAGAAATTTTCATTACGATTCTAAGATAGATAATCAAAATTGATTACCATATACACTCTGCCAAAAAAATATTGGGACACAATACAATTCATGAAATATTTTATCATAATATATAACTTAAATACACAAATGAAACAAAAAAAAAAACGTGTATGACATTTTGTTAAATGCAGATCACAGTGACTGAAAAAAAAAACTCAAATATTAATGTAATTATTGTTATAATTTAAAGAAAGAAATGTCAAGACAAAAAATGAGCTCAAAAAAGTATTGGGAAACTGCTCAATAAATAAAAAAATAGCAAAAAATTGATTGTTAATAAATTGTTGGACCACCTTTGTACTTTATGACCTTAACAGTCGATTTGGCATAGATTTGACCAGTTTTGCACAAAACAATCCATCGATTTTGACTCACTCTCCATCCAGATGTTTTCTTAACTCCTACTTATTAGAAATGTGGTGTTCATTGAGTTTTTGATGCAAATAATCCCATACATGTTCGATGGGATTAAGGTCTGGACTCTTATCAGGAGTTTTAATCTAACCAGGTCAGTGGTAAAGGGCCCATAACTTGTAAATGTGATCAGTATGTTTTGAGTCATTATCCTGGTACAAATTAAAATGGCTTACTATTCCCAACTTTCGCGCACTTTGCTTTAAACCTCGCTTGAGAATGTCAAGATAGACATATTTATTCATTATACCATCTATAAAATCAAAGTTTCCAACACCAGAGATTGCCATGCTGCCCCAGACTAATTGGTTGCGGCCTCCATACTTAACACTAGGCAGCAAATTTTTGACATGCATTTCCTTATTAGGTGTCCGCCAGACATTTTGCTTCCCATTTGATACCAAAATGTTATATTTATTTTCGTCTACGAAAATTACATTTTCCCAAAATTCTGGTGGCTGCTGTACATACACTTTAGCAAATGCCAGTCTATCCTGTCGGTTTGCTTTGGAAATGTAGTGCTTTCTTCGAGGTACTCTACCATGATGCCTATGTTTTCTTAAAACATTTCTGACACTTTCAGGATTTCCAGATTTCCCGCGAATATACTTTTACATCTCAGAGTCATTTTTACTGCGCTGTTTCGTGGATTAATGAGAACTTGTCTCACAATCCATCTTTCTTCACGTTCATTAAATATCCTAGGACGCCCTGATCTCTGCTTTTTTCAACACAATTTGTTTTCGTGAACCTGTGAATGTTAAAAACAGTAGATTTACTCAGCTCCAAGATTTGTCGTATACACTGAACTGGTTTTCCATTTCTCCAATGGCTTATTACCAAATTTCGCGCATCCATTGAAATCTTTGTTTTTCGCCACTGAACTACATGTAACCGATTTTATTGACAACTTATGTTGAAAAGTATTGTCTAAAAAAAGTGATAGCAAATGAAATTTTATTTTGTGTGAAATATTTATTGTTTTACTTGCTCATTTCAAAAGTGTCCTTATACTTTTTTTACCCTTGTTTGCCTTTAAATTATATTAAAAAAGCTATATCAAATTATAAATTTCAATTATTAATTATATAGTGTATACCAAATGTTAAAGCACCTCTTGATTAATTTTACTTCTGTTTTAATGTGATAAATATTTTTATAAATAGCTTTACATGTTACGCATCCCAAGTGTACCAATACTTTTTTGACTGAATGTAGTTTAAGAAGTTTTGCTCAAAATAATGCTAAAATGTGTGAATATTTAATATATTTTTGAAACTTAGTACATGTCAAAATTATTTTTTTATTTGGTTTATATATTAAGTCTTAATAACAAGCTAAATTTACACGGAAGATTTAACTAATATTTCAGAAACATGATTTGATCTAAAGTTAATTTAAAAAGGCAACATTTTTATGTGCACGCATTGAAACTCTTACAGTTCTTAAATAAACTGCTTACACAGTAGGTGATAAAAGATTTGACTTAAAATCTAAAAATTATGTTTTATTTAAAAAAAGTATAAAATTTGTAATCTTATAAAGTTAAATTAAAACAATGAGAGATTTACTTGATTGTTACACGATCGTTACAATTACTTGTACAACAATGAGAGATTTAATTTACTCAAATAATATTCTATTAAAATAAATTAATATCAGTTTTATTTATGATTGAGTTGAGTTTTAATAAAACTACGTTGAGAGAGTTAGAAATGAGATATTAAGATATCAACATTATACCGTTTTAGTGGATTCTTTGAGTGATGAAATCCTGGATCTACTGAATACTTTTTAATACCTTTAAAATAATGTGTATACTAAGAAAAGGTTGATTTTTTAAGAAGTCTTTTATTTACATTGAAAATAAAACATACATATTCTTGAATGAATACATTTCAGGAAATTCAAAGAAAAAAAAAAAAAATCAATATTCTGCTGATGTTCATGATTGTCTTGCAAAATGTTTTTACATCCCAGATGAAATGAGTTTCGATATAAAAGATATTATTGATGTTATAAAATTTATCGAAGTGTTAAAAATGAAGTTTATTCATATTTTACATGAAAATAGAAATAATTATGCAATGTATACAGAAGATACAAATGACTCTAAAATGGCGAAACGCTTATCAATTCAATATCAATATTAAGTATGGCTGCTTGAAATTCACAATGGAATAAATATAAAGCTAGAATTTATCCCACAATTTTGCTAAAATATTCCAGTTTGTTTTCACTATTTGTGAAGGTTAAGATACTCATCCATATAACTTTTTATTCTAAGACAAATTTTCATCTGTGTTAAAGTTGGGGTCACTATTCTTGTGAGTTTTAAGTATTAGATATCACGTCAAACATTCTGAATGTTTCACAGAACTTCCCAAAGTTCAGGTTGCTCCATTTCTCGGTTACGATTTTTTTAAGATTTTGTGAAGTGGATCATTCCCTGCCTTTAGTTCTTCTGTACACCCATTTAGCCGACGAGCTGAATTGTTGGACAACGTAGTTGTGACAGGCATTTCCTCCATCCGGCGCGTGAAAGAACACATGGATCTCCACATCCATGTTTTAAGGTCTGTTGTGCTTCTAAATCATTAATATATTTTAACATAGCTACAGAAAGTTCTACAATTTTGTGTCGAACAGTGTCGAGAGCAATTTTTACTGCAAAACATCTGGATTAATCTCTGACAAGATTAATAAATAATAGGATATTGTACTTAACTATTGTAGTTAAGTGTATACACTTTACCATATTTATTTTTAATTTCTTAAATTTCAATGTTGTGAATTTCATGTATGTTATATTTTCTCAAGTTTTGTGAAGAATACGTTAAGTCTAATGATAAATATCATAATATTCGTGAAATGAACAATTTATACTCATGTTTTTACAACGCGAACAAATTTCCAAAATTACAACAGGCATGTTTATGAAATGCATGTCGATTAATTACATCTAAATTAAACTATGAACTAAAGCTAAAGAAACTTACAATAGGAATATAAATTTATCTCATGAAATTTATTAAAACTAATATCTGCAGAAATTAATTGAAGACTAAAACTAGAATTCCTTAATAAGCTCTATATTGCTGAGATGTAACAGATTTAAATAATGTTTAAGTATTCCAAACAATATTTTGATCCTACTATAAAATAACAGAAATTAATATATTTAAATGAACTAATATGCAAAGTCATAAAATATTTACCTTGAGAGCGTATGGATTAGACAGAAGATGTTAGAATAATTGATATAAACAATTGAAAATTATTTTGCAGATTTTAAACAATGAGATAGAATAAAATTATTCAATTTTATATTTTCTAAATTTCAAGATTAAAACAATGTGAGAATTTTTACTTAGATTTACTAGAAATTGAATGTGAACAATGAAACCCATTCAATTTATTTACATTTATTATATATTGTCAAAAACTTAAAATCAATTTTATTAATGAGTGAGTTAAATATTAATATAACTACGCGTTAAGAAATATATTAGCTACATTATACAGCGCTTTAGCGGATTCGTTGATTGAAAAGTTAAATACATGAATAGACTCATTATTTTTGTGCCTCGCCAGATTAGACTGGTTTTTTTAAGTATTTGTTTACATTAAAATCTAAATATACATTCGCACATATTCTTAAATTGATAAACATTTTAGGAAAATATTATTCCATATAATTCCAATTTATAAAATCAATATTCTTCAAACTTTCGTCGTAAAATCTTACAAAATTTATTTCACAAATGAGCTTGCACATTAGATAAAAAAATAGCTATGATAAAAAAATTCAAGTTTATTGCATAAATTGATCGAAATACTAGAATAATGATGTTTATCCACACTTTTATATTTATTTCAAAAATATAGGATAATATTTACAGAAGACTTTACTTTCAAATGATTGATTTTCCGAAGGTAGCTGCTTAAAATTTTCAACGAAATGAAATCCATGGAAAAATTCCTGTCACAGTTTTGCTAAAGATTCCAGTTTGTCTTCATTGTTTAATGAAATGATTAAAATATTCATCCATATTATTCTTCTAAACTATAATGCATAAAATCTTGTTATAAATTAACGGAAGATATATACATTTTCTATATCTTATATTTAGGATCACTCTTTGGATCATATTTTTAACCTGGAAAGATAATTCTATTCACTATTAATTTTTGAAAAACTTGGAAAGAAATTTCATTTGTCTCAGTTCTTATTTCAATATAACGTCTCTGCAATATGTTTTTATAAGATACCAACTCACGTATTGGATCTGGATAAATCTCTTCATTTAATTCCGCAATATGCCCATTAAAAGCAAGAATCGAATGATCAAAAATTCGAATTATAACATTGAGTTCCCCCACTGTGTCTCTAAAAGAATCTGAAAGATTCGTCCACCATCCCAAGAAATTTTGGGGCGTTGGTGGTAGACTTGCAAAAAAGTTAATGTTTCTCAGCACAGCTACAGAAATTTGTAAATCGGAAAGAAGACTTTCCAAAATTGTAAGAGTATTAAACAATCTTTGTCGCAAAATGAAGTCCATTTCTGATAACTAGACTCTAGTATACCATAAAACTAAGATACTGTATCTTACTATAATACAATAAATCTTAAACTTTACGAAGACACAAATATTCTGTAACTAAAGATTTCTGACTGTGATTTTCCGTTGAACAATGCTATTGCATTCTAGCAACCAGCTTGAAACTTTGAAATACAGTCAAGTGATGCAATTGACACCTGAGCTTAAACTCTTCTATTCAAGTTGCCATGTATTAACTTAATTACATTGGATATTACCGAACATTAGTTGCGTATTAATCTCTTGGTCATGGTGTCCTTTCACGGAGTCAGACATTGAAATAACTAAATTCCGTAAATCATTGTTTAGTTTCATATATATATATATATATATATATATATATATATATATATATATATATATATATATATATATATATATATATATATATGGTTTGGTTCTCGTGCAAACATCACGCACATAAAACCTTAAATTTCATTTCTTTACTCGAAATGTGATTTACTTAAAATTTTTATGGATCAAAACTTAATATACATGAGAAGTCGAGACAGGAGACTTCTCAAGTTCATGTGGGAACCTACGCTGCTTCAAAACATCCCAACTCATGAACTTGATTGATTTCTAGAGGTCGATCACGGAGATTTATAAAGGAACATATTGTTTATTTTATTGTAATGGTTAATTTCATAACTGCTTATTCCATATAACATTTAGTTTCATTCTATGATTGTTTTCATTTTCCTAGTTTTTTCATAAAATAATGGGCAAAGGCAACAATTTTAAAATTTGGAAACTTTGTTGACTAAAGTAGTATAAGAATTTCTATTTTCTTTCGATAACTGAGAATGGCATCAGTATCTTAACTAAGATTAATTATAAGTTCATATTTACATTATATTACTTTCGCTTCTCCGTAACAATATATTTCTTTAGAATCAAAAGGGGGGGGGGAGAGTAGCCTTTGTTCACTGGGGTCTTATAAAACTTGGTATTCTCTTTCAACAATTTATAAATCACAGCAGTGGTAGATCTTAATTATTATTGAGTAATTAACTTTTAAATTGATCCTAAATAATAAAATTTATGATTAAAATGATAATAGTACAGGCTCTTAGATGCAATGTCTTCAACTATGTTTAGTATTCAATAAAAAACCAGGGAGACCTGTTCGAATTATTCGAAATTTTTCATTATTTAAAAGTAGTCTTAATTTCACTGTAGGATGGATTGTGTTTTGTATTTTTTTACTGTTAATTTTATAAATAAATATTTTTCCTTTATTATTATTATCATCGAAAAATGCAATTTTAAACTTCAGAATTAAATTTCTTTCCATAAATTTTCAATACCTTTTCTATAAATTTTCATGATAGAAAATCGAAAATAATTACGGTATATTTTAAGAATATTTGAGGGTACAGTTGCATTACAACCCCGTTCACAATTATCATTGCAACGAGGAATAAAAATGGCAATTACTGTCGTCAAGAGTTGCGTCGTGCATTGTCTAAAAAGGTTTATATGTCTTAGTAACTATTAAAGAATAGTAAACATTTTACTTAAATTTTTTAACTAAATCACTTATTATCACTTGTTGAGAAACTTATTTGTTAGCCAAAGTTTATTTCTGATAGAAACTGCTTAGAAAACGCTTCAATGATTGATTTTGAGCTATACTGATTTGTGAATAAATACTATTTATTAAAATACGTGAATATTAAATAAAATATTGTTGAAGCATGATACATTTCAAAATATTGTCTATTTGATTTTTATTTCACATTTATAACAAATTCAACTTACACTAAAGTTATAATTTATATAATTCAGAAATGACTGTCTCAGCATAAAATTTAAAAAATTATAAAATTGATTTACAATTTTATAATCTGAAGACGTTTTTTTAACGGTTTTAAAAATATTTTTCTGAAATAAATTTCTTACATATCAGACGATAGAAGATTTGATATAAATAATTGAAAAATTACATTGCAGATTTTAAACAAAGGGGGATAAAATAACAAGATGTAATTTTGTATTCAATTTAATTATTTTTATTCCAATAAATGAGGCAATTGTTACTTAGAAATTGTTGAAAAACAATGAAGTATCTACTTTAGTTATATGTTATCAGAATAAGGCAATAGCAGTTTCATCAATGGTGGGGCGAAAGTTTTTAATAAAAAAACAGAAATTTTCGATTATCAAAATCGTACACTTTTGTTGAATTCTTCGATCAAACAGTGAATGTCTTCAATATTTTAGAATATAACTAAAATATTGGGTAGATTAAGATGACATTTACTTAAGAAAATCTACATTTCAAGAAAAAAGTACATAAAATTCAAAGAATTAAAAAAAAACAAATTTCTTTTAACTCTCCATGTAAATATCTCAGAATTTACTTCTTAAACAATCTTGTGTACGAGTGTGTGTAAAAAATTTATGGAAGTTCTAAATTACTGAATTTATCCTAATTTTTTCAAGTTTTACCCGCAAATCAAAACAATACTTACAGAGATTCCAAATGACTCTTAAAATGTAAAATGTTTATTTAACGTGTCTACTTAAAATTTCCAATGTAATAAATACTAAAAATGAATTCATGTTATTATATTGTTAAATCGAGTTTGCTCTTGTCATTTAATGCAGATTAAAATATTGCTCTCATACGAATTCCATTGTAATTTGTAGTGTATAAAACCTCATATTAGCTAGATTAGAGTATTAATGAGAACGTTCTTAGTCCGGCGAAGTTTTTAACCCTTGGACCTGAATAAATTTCCCCACAAAGTTCAATTTGCTTCATTGTTATTTCTCATTATGATTACCTAATGATGATAGCTTATTATGATTACCTAATGATGATAGAAGGTATTCTAGGCTGATGAGTCCAAATAATAGCAGGCCATAGCTAGCACAGATGGTCTGTCAGCAACAGCCCAGTTGATACCCACAAGGCTTGTATTTGATGGATTAAGTATTATATACGGAAGATGTACTGCATTTAATATTCTTCCATATAATCTTTTATCCAACGAGAATGAAGTAGTTGCAAGATGAATTTTCACCATTTGACGTGAGAAAGAAGGAATTCATTGGCATACCCTCAGGTTCTAGGTCGGTGCTTTTGTTGAGAAGCTAAATGATTAAAAAAATTTTGCTATCGAACATACTTTACAATATTTTGTATAAACTTTACACAAAATCCCTCCTGTGTTACTTCTAAATTTATTAAATTTGAATAGTACGAATATCATGTATTATATTTTTGAACTTTTCTGACAAATTTTTATAAAGAATATATATTTAGTAAATATTTTGGCTAAAATATATCCATCTTAAAAATATTCGCAAATTATACAATTTATATAGATGTAATTAAGCGTTAATACATTTCCAAAATCACAAATACAATTGACATGTTTATAAAATTTATATCGATCAAATACTCCAGAATGTAATTTTTAAAAAATTAAACTAAAATAACCTATATTATGCTAACAATATGGGATCATTTGGTATATTAAATCTATTTTAATTTTTTGGAAGAAATTAGAAATTTTTGTTTGTTAAAGTAAATGTTAAGATTATGAAACGATAATTAGCATCTACATCTATGATTTATAGACTTTGATAATTAAATGCAATAAATGTATTAAATATTTTTAAAACGCATCTTTCAAAATGTTATTTTGCTCTTATTATAAAATTTACATATGAAACTAAATTTACATATTTAGATGAACTAATATACATCAAAAACAAAAGTGAGTCTGTAAAATAAAAGAATTCAGAATACAAACTATTAAACAATATGCATATTGAAAATTTTATAAATTATTTTTCCAAAATAAAGTGCTTAGAGATCAGATAAAATTGATACAAAATGAGAATTATATTTCAGATTTAAGTCAAGGGATAAAATAAAGAATATTTTACCAATTAATTTTATATAATGAGGTGATTTTATTAAGATTAGAAATTGAGGAAAAAAACCTACATAATCTATTCATAGTTGTTAATAATACGTAATAAATATTTTATTAAAAATTTCATTATTAATAAAACTACATTAAGGAATAGAAAAAATATTTTTACCAACATTATACAGCTTTAGTGAATTTGTCGATGAAAGACTAAATTTATGAATGTATTTAATATTTTAGAATCTCCAAAATATATTGAACTTTAAAGAAAAGCTGGTTTTTGTAGAAGTTTTTATTTTGTTCACATTAAAAGCAAAAGATATACATTTACACATATGCTTGAATTAATTCATTTCAGTTAAAAAATTATTTAATAAAATTCAAGGAAATAAAAGCATCTATATTCTGCTGACTTTCACAATACATGTTTTTTCTAATAAAACCCAATTCAGGGCTAGGTACAAGGAAGCATGCTGGTGCAACAACAATCAGAAATATTTACGAAATGCATTTCTTAAGTGAATTTACAAATAAGATGAAATGAGTTTTGATAAAGAGTTAAAATTTTATGTAATAAAATTTATCAAAGTTCTAAAATAATAAAATTTATGCACATGCTTACGTGTAAGCCAAAACAATAACACAATCGTTTCAGAAAATTCATATGAATTCCTGTTAATCTGTTGTGAAGAAATTTAAAATATCAATAGACTATTTTTTTCTGACAATAGCTATTTAAGTATCACAACTACACAAAGTGGCACTTCACTATTCTGGTCAAGTTTTCACCGTCGAGTGAAACGTCTCCTGTACGTTCTGAATAATTTTGCTAAAATTTCACAACAAAGCTCATTTTGTTCTGTTGTGATTTCTCTATTACGATTTTCTTGTGCGTTTCTATAAGATATTAAGAATCGTATTAATTCTTCATCATTCACTGCATTTAAATTCTCTATATATTCATTTAGTCGACGAATCAAATTGTTGAATGATGCAGTAATGACATTAATTTCCTCCATTCGTCGTGAGAAAGAATGAGTCAATTGCCAGGCCCATGCTAACTGGTTCGGGTTTTCTGGTGGTTGAGTCAATAAATAATTAATGTATCTCAGCGTAGCTACATAAATTTGTTTGTCAAAAACAAGTCTGTCCAGCAGCGCTGTGATAATATGCAAGTTTTGTTGTAAATCAGCTGGGTCCATTTCTGACAATGAGACTAATAAATCGTAGATTCTACTATACCGTATCCTGCTGAAGTAGTTAATCATACGAACAGTACAACCTTTCAGTATTGAAAGTTTTTTGGCTCTCTATTTAGGTTAATCAAAGTCATTGCATTCAGCCAACCGGGTTGAAATTTTGAAAGATAATCAAGTGGTGGGATCGACACCTGAACTAATACTCTGCTGTTCAGACCATCATATATAAAATTATGCAAATTGGAAATTAAAGTACTTTAACTACCGTATTGGTTAGTTGGATGTTTGTGTTGTTGGAGAAAAGTCTAAGAAATGACAAGCTGAATAAAAACTTAGATTGATCTAGCTTGTAATTATAGATAATTTTTTTTAAAAATCCAAGCAATGTTAAGGGAATGTTAAAAATGGTAAGTAAACCAAAAATATATTTGTACATAGTGAATTTGTACTTTAAATATATAAATCAACAGACAAAATCAATAAAATCGATAATGTTAATAATAACAAAAGTTTTAAAACGTAATTTAAATGAAGTGCAAGAAAGCTGTAGCACTTAAATAGAAAAACAGGTTTCTGTGGGGGCTGTCCACAAAAAATAAAATAAAAATAAAATGTAAGTTTCAAATAGACCTAAGCATTGATTGTTAAAATCATGACATAAGACTAAAATATGATAAATTGTGCGTAAGGCTAATCCCACGTTTCACACCATGACTTTACTTTGCTTAGAAACAAATGTCTGAGTGAAATGTGTGTCTGATACTACACACAAAGGATCACCACATCGTAGTGATAAAACTGATAATGAAGTGACGTGTGGCACATTTTTATTGACCTGCATGTACATGAATTCTGCCTAAGAGAATAAATAAAATTTTTAACATGCTTTCTCACGTCAGATTAAAGAACAGATGGAAGAGGCAGTTCAGATGAAGATTTAACAGTTGCCTTAGCTTTTTCATTGACCTCGATACCTACGCGACTTGAAATAATACAGAAAATTATGACACATACCTTTTCAGTAAGGGAATCCAATGCTTGAGAAATTTTAGACACCACGGGATGACATTTAAGCTATCAAAGAACCTAAACTCTCAGTGTACATACAAAATTAAAAAGTAATCACTTATAGTAAGCCTCAGAAAAGAAGATGGAAGAAAACGAATAAAGTGTGTAGCTAAGAGTTCTTTTATCAGTAACTGCAGCACAATGAACATATCTTGCTGATTTCTGTTCAACTGTGAAAACTGCTGTTCATGTGGTATACTGAAAGTGATGGGATGGCAACAACTTTTGGGAAAGAGTTATAGTGTGCGACTCTCTCAACTGAGAAAAGAAAACCTTGAGCAAAATGATTGATGATATTTACCTGTAGATCAAACTATAGAGGATGTGATAAAATTTTGCTTTCTCGAAACTGACATCGCATAAATCCGACAATGAGAGTTTAGATTTGGTTCAAGTGGGAAATATTGGACCAGCATCATACTGTTTCACGAATATAATAATAGTATTCATTTAAAGTAATTTATGAATATTATCATACATGATCTTAGCCTAGAAATTGAGTGAGATGCATTCGTCTCACGTGTAATAGAAGTTTTTGGCATATTCTCATATAGACTCTGACAAGTGATGTGTGGAGTGCGCATGAATATATTCTCAAATCATTGTGGTAAATAATAACCAATTTGTATTAAAAAGATCTAATTGCTAATTCATACCAATACAACCATAGTCAATATAAGATAAAATTAGTGACTGGTAGAGTGAAAGGAGTGATGAGCTATCAGCGCCTCGAAATGTGTTCGAAAGCACTTTGAGGATATTAAGCAACCTCGTATACTCCATCGCCAAATATAAAACATGTAGGATCGCCAAATATAAACGGAAGAAAGGTTAACGTTAGGTTAAATATCAAACCAAAGAATTTTATCTCATTAACTGCTGGTATATGTGTTGTTGATACATGTATAGATGGACCATCATAAAGGTTAGTTTTCCTAGAGAAGTGGTCATTGCTACTTTTGTCAGGAGATATAATATGGGTATTCTTCCCGCACCATGCAGCAAGTTTATTGATAGATATCTCGATTGTCTCTCAATTAGATGCATATTTGACCCTTGACAAGATAATTGCAGGTCATCCACATAAAGCGCATCATAAACAGATGGTGATATAAATGTTTGATTATGTTATTTATGCTTAAATTAGATATGGTGAGTCTTAAAGAAGAACATTAGGATACACTCTCAGCTTGAATAAAAGTATTGAATGGAAAAGGACCAATATGAACTTTAAAAACAATGCATCTTAAAATATTTTGTAGGTATATAGACTGATTATACTGAAAACTAAAATTATATAATGAGCGGAAAATTCTATAACATTATGTATGACTGTATGCATTCTCTATTTTGAAAAAAAATAGAGAAAAAAAAAATGGAAACCAAATGATCTCTTCACACAGAAACATTGAAGATTAGTGTTTCTAGATATACAATGTTAACAACACCGGATTTTATCCTACACAGTATGCCTGATCAACAGGAAAACACTTATTTTTTTAAAGGCAAATATGAAATAAGCATGTTTGTGAGTCTTACATAAATAACTTGAAATTATTGGTCAATAATTGAAAGGATTTGAAGGATCTTTATAAACCGGAATCATTACATTTTCGTTCTAAAGCATTGGAAATTTATTTTCAACCCAGATCTTGTTAAACTAGATGAGAGAGTTCGATACAGAATCTGGAGTTAAATACTGAAAAATAAGATAGCTGATTCTTTCAGGTTTTATCAATCAAGTGTAATAGTTTCTTCAAATCAAAAATCCCAAGTTCTAAGTTGTATGAGAAGATTTTTAATGATTGCTTTGCTCAGCATGACATTTAGCCCTTATAAACGAAATATGGTAAGAATCGGTGCTTGAAAAACTAACATATGCTCCACGAAAGATGTTAGCAACGTCCTTCGTGAAGTAGAAGAGTATGTAGCAGGTCCACGTTTTCAAATAAAGTATGTTGAATTAATTATGAATTATACTGGATGCTTTCATCTTTTTTTCACAACTGCTTACTGGATATTAAAAATAGTGAAGATACATTTTAGGACCAGGATGCTTTCTTTCTTCTACCACGAATTCTGTGAGTAAATGTTTTTGCTCTCTTTTAGGAAATTAGGTTTTTCATAGAGGAGCATGTTCGAAATAACTTCCATGCTTTTCTGCTTCTTATATGTATTTTGATATCATCATATTTATATATAGAACTTGTATGATATAGAGGAACATTTTATAATTGCTGTATCAGCTGCACTTATAACTGCTTTAGTGACTTTATGAATGGCTTTATCAATATTCTCAATCATAATCATTTTATCATCAATTTCTACCAATTGTGTAAATAGCGCCCAGTCAGCCCGACTGTATGCATAAGTAATTAGGAATTTTCACACTCTACCTCTAGGCTGGAAGATCAGAGGACGATAATCGCTCTTCTGCAAATAATTTTCCACTGGTAAATTTAACATTGGAAACAGTAATGGAGAAAAAATGCAAAGATCAAGAGGCCGAAATATTCTTGTAGGTACGTAAATATTTTCTCGTCGAAATTACTCAGACAGAGATTGTTGTCAGACATAAACCACTCTATCTGACAACCCCAAGAATTAGCATAATCTCTTCTCCATAAAGAATTATGACCATTAAAACGTCCGTGTTACAAAACTGGAGTAGGTAAAGGATCAAGTTCCTTTTGAGGACGACATCAAGTAGTGGTAAATATAAACGACAGGTTATGTAATCAATCATATCGTGTAAATTCGCACAGCTACAACTTGTAAGTGAATTTATTCGATGTTAATATGTAAAAGCTTCCAGATGCTTTTGTCAGTCCAGAATGTCACTATATTTTCGAAGGCAATTAAACCTACGCATGGAAAAGCTACTGGTGAAAGCTCATCCTTGCACTTCAGAAGAGTTTACTATAGTACAATTCATGAGGGGCTGTAAGCTGATCATATCCCATCTTGATGACTTCAAGTCATCAAGATGTGATAGCATCAGCTCCTCCCGAATCCTCCCTCGTAGTGATAAGGGGAATCTTCTGTCAATCCCCTGAACAACAAATTTTCGTCTGTGGGAAACTGAGCTACATTATCAGCGTACAGAGATAAGGCTTTATAGGTGAATATGGATGACTTAGTGTCCACCTTTAAAGATTTTGATTTAACATAAGTAGATCTTCAAATTTTCGAAATTAGTTCTGACTTTGGTTTCTATGCAGAAACGGTGGCGATAGCTCTGGACGAGGTGAAAGAATATCACTCTGAGTATCTGATAACTTTTAAACATTTTTAATAAGCAGTATAAGTCACTCAAGAGTGTTGTTGTCTTTATTGCACCAGATGCTTCCCTGTACCTAACTCTGGGTTGGGCTCTATCAATTAAATAGAAGCAGCCGGGTGGAATCTTCGTAATTTCGAAGTAAGAACCAAGAATAAGACTCCCCATGACTGGCCAGCTATCCCTGTGTTATCGTTTCACTTGGAGGACATTGCGACCACTCTAAATTTTAACTTACACCAACTGCCATTAGTGAACCGGACGTATCTTCGGTCGGCTGGAATTTGAATTCACTACTTTCCGATAATGAGAACGACGCCCTAACCAACCAGGCCACTGCGGCCCCAACCATCCCAGATTGTATAAACCAGACAGCTCACCTGTACCTAACCCAAGAAGGGTTTTACGAGTTTAGATGGGAGTTGCTAGATAGAAGAAAAGAAAGTGGCACCGCCGGACGCCCCACCCCTGCAACACTTCCATACTCCGTACGCAACAGTTCAAGACACATCTGGAGGGCACCACTCAGCTATCTCTGTCTGCACCAATTGACAACTTTATGGAACATCAAAATAAGTTACCCTGAAATAAAACATTGGCACAATGGAAAATACAAGATATACAATTTAGCTTAAGCAAACACGCAAGATAATAATAAGCTAGTAAAGTTAGAAAAAGTAATAGGTTGTTAAATAGACTTGATTAAGCAAGGTTGTCAGTTCTCCTCATTGTTCCCTAGGTTAGTTTAATATAAATAGAAATAATATGGCACTCGAGAAATGTCTAGGTTATACTTAACATTACACATTACTTATATTTACTTACAACAAAAGCTATATACAGTTTAAAATTATAGTTTACAAATCAACAACAATAATGCAGATGTGGGTTGTTCATTAGCTACAATAACTACAGTATAAAAAAATAAAAGTGAACTTATATACAAACCGGTCATTAACAAAGTGCTAGTAGCATTAAAAAATAAAGGTCGTTACGTTGCACAGAGCTACAAGGCTTAAGCACTCTGTGCTTGTTTATCATTGTCAAGGAGGTCTAATTCTCCTTGCTGGTCATCCTCCTCTCTTTGGTCCTCTGAAATAAACAGATCTCTGTGACCTATTAAAAAGTTCAGTAAGGCAATCACATTAGTTCTTGAATGGGCATTGTTTACTATTTTTCTGGTCCATTAACTTGTTAGATGAGCACAGGGCTTGTAGAAATGCTAAGAGCTCGTGGTTTGGCAGTCAGTTACGTAATGAATCGGGTTTTCTATGTTCCCGCAGGCACACTATTAACTTCGGAGAGCACATATTCTGAGTAAGTTAGTCAGGAAGGGGCCATGTTCTGTAACAAACAGGGTTATAGGTCTTGGCTATTATTGTGTTTTATTTCTGACCTTCGGTATAGCATCATATACCGGCCTTCCTATTTCTGCCTGATCTCAACTGGCCAGCCATGATTGATAGGCTTCTTTTGCT
The DNA here is from genome assembly GCA_030067965.1 of Latrodectus elegans. Lineage (NCBI taxonomy): Eukaryota > Metazoa > Arthropoda > Arachnida > Araneae > Theridiidae > Latrodectus > Latrodectus elegans. The sequence goes on along the minus strand of CM057811.1, from coordinate 102,852,955 downwards.
AGAAGACTCCTATAATAGGAGCGTGGCGTTTGGAAGACCACGCATGGGCTTTCTTAGGTTGTTGTCTTTTTGGCCAAGCTGTCTACCAGCTGATAGCCTTCAAAGCCCACGAGGGCCTTTATCCAGCGAAACTTGATTGTCTTTGTCAAATTCAGATCTTCCTGAATAGCTCTGGCTATAGGGCAAGTATTTGTTGGGTTTTCAACCACCATAATTCCAAAAACACTATCCGACCAAATGTTGCAGATGTAATTTTGCCAATCTGCACACTTGATTGCCAGTTGGATGGCATAATGTTCTGCCTGGATAACAATGTTGTTGTATTTTATGCAGAATTTTTCCGATTGGAGGACGCTGTTATTTTGGATGGCCATACAAGCGGCACCAACCATATCCCCCAGTTTGGATCCGCCTGTTTAAATGTGGCAGGTATCTGCGAGATTAGCTGGTTGGGGTTCTTTTTGTAGGTAAATTTTATTTTCTATATTGAATACACCCGGATGTATTGTGAGTTTTGCCATTCTGTCATCGAATTTGCTGGTACAAGTGATTTTGAAAATGTGTTTCAGCTGGGCTTCTTTCTCAATTTGCAGGTGTAAGGGAAAGATGCCAGTTATTACTTGTAGTGTTTAGTGGCTGTGGTTTTATATGCGCCCGTGATGTTCATCAGAAATTTTCTCTGAATTCTATACAGGAGGAAGTCTTTTCCCATATCAGGGCCCCATGGGCAAGAATCCTTTTTGCAAAAGTTTTGTATAATATATATCTCTGCTTTTGAGAGAATCCCCAATTAGTTCCCGCCAGTCTAAGTAGTTTAGCTATTGATGTATTTTGGAGGCTTTGGCTACTTGGAATTTGATATGCTGTGACCAATTTAATTTCTCGTCTATTGAGACTCTACGGGGGTTTCAACTGGGCTTCTTTGTCCATTTTGAGGAGCAAGGGTAAGATGCCGGTTATTACTTGTAGTACACTAGTGGCTGGGGTTTTATATTTGCCCGTGATCTGAAATATAAATTTTCTCTGAATTCTATCCAGGTCTTTTGATTCTTTACTCGAAGAGCCCTTCCCCAGATCAGGGCTCCATGGGCAAGAATCCTTTCTGCAATAGTTTTGTAGAGTAATGATCTCTGCTTTTGAGAATCCTCAATTGGTGCCCGCCAGTCAAAGTAGTTCTTAATGTACTCTGGAGGCTCTGACTCCCTGGATTTGATATTCTGGCACGAAGTGAATTTCTCGTCTATTGTGACTACTAGTAATTTATTAGTTTTGGATCTTCTGACTTTTTGGCTATCCCAGTGTATTTGTGGGCTGTACTGTAGTTTCGTGAGTAGTAGGTAGGTTGACTTTCCTAAGGAGATTCTCAGTCGATGTTTCTCGGTCCATTGCCTGAAGAGTTTAAGGGCTTCAATTGCAACTGCCCCCAACTTTCTTTCGTTACTTGCTGCTACTAAAAATGTAAAATCATCGGCAAACGTTTGAAGGTTAACGTGTGATTTTGTGTCTATAATTTTCCTTGCTGCTGACCAGTCTAGCTGCAGTGATTTGTCAGCTAGTAGGTTCCACATTATTATGCATGAGCCTTGTGGGCAACCAATTTATTGTTTGCACTTGACTAGTCCCTGGTTAGTGTTAATGGCTACTAGTATGTCTTCAAGGTTTCTGAACAGGATGTTTCTTAATTTCGCAGGGCAATTATTTGCAGTAAGCGCGTGTCTAATGGATTCGCGTGGAACCGAATTGAATGCTCGTTTAATATCAATTGAGACAATTAAGCAGTGCTTGGAGTTGGATTTTACATTTTGCATGTTCAATATGAGGTTGCTGAGGGCATCTGCAACGGATTTACCCTGCCTGAAACTCTGTGGACACTATGCAGGAGGTTATTAGATTCTAGGTAGTAGGTGAGCCTTGTCGTTGTGAGCTTCTCTAAGACTTTCCCTAAGTTGGTAGTAGGGTAATGGGTCCATACGTACTCACTTGGAATTCATCCTTTGCTTCTTTATGGAATAGTATTATAAGGCCAGTCTTCAAGCTCCTCGGGAAGTAGTTCAGCTTCCAGCACGTTTGAAAAAAGACGGTGAGCAATTCTATGACATTCTTGTTGATCTGTTTGAGAATGATGTTATCTACTCCATCCAGACCATGTGCCTTACCATTCGAGAGTGCGGAAATTAGTCTCCTAATTTCGACTTCATTTAATTCAGGTTCCGTATTTCCATCCTCATACGTGTACTGGTGTTTAATCAGTGGTTGCAGTGGGAAGAGGTCTTGAAGGATTTGGGTGGCAAAGTTCACTGTGTTTCTAGTTAGTTTGTTGTTGCTGAAAAGGCAGCTTGGGAGTGCTGTGCTCCTGAAGCTAGATTTGTAAATCTTTCTATATGTGTTAGTAGCTGCTGAGCATATTTTTCTCCATTAGTCTCTTTACGTTGTCTTACCTCTTTGACCAGGTGAGCTTTGTCCTTCTTATAGGCAGCCAAGTGTTTTAGCTTGCAGTCACTGTTTGCCTCATGAACTTTCCTTCTTTGTGTGTTTTGCTTCTTTTTATGTTGTCCATCATTTGGTCAAGATATTGAATTTATGATTAACTCCTTTGTAAGATTTCTTGCAACATTCGACGATGGTGTCTTGGAGATCGACTGTGATGACGTACAGCTGATCTTTGGTTTGGCAATTGTACAATTTGTTGTTTAGGTCTGGTACCTGTGGGGTCAGGTGATTAAGCATCTGCTGGTGGTTACAGAACTTAGTTTTGAATCTAGTTAGTTCTGACATCCCGGATTTTTGCGTATGGAAGACAACTTTGCATTGGGTTTCTGGGTATTAATACTTAGTAATCACTTTTAAATTTTCCATCTCTTTTTCAAGTATGTATTGAGTACAATTTCGAGAAAAGGAGGAATCGGAGTCATGATTATATGTCCAACTTCTGTACAACAAGAGCAAGTCAGTTTGTCTCGGTTCGGATTCTTCGAGTGCCCGAAATTTTGACACTGAAAACATCGCAATGGATTAGAAAAGTCAAATGTACAGTCAAATGGATAAATGCATATCGGCAACTTTAATGAAATCTGGAATATCTGGTGTCACAAATTTCGGAATCAGATGTTTTGTATTTATGTACTTTGCATCTAGATAATGATTAAAAGGGAACATAACCCATCTGAATTATCCTACAATGTCGTAAAATTAGAGATTACAGATAAATTACCTAGTAAATTACAAAAGCAGCAACATCATTTACATATTGCAGATTTCCTTCATGAAAATCAGTATGCTTCCGAGCAGTAAATAAAATCAACTTAAAATATCACAGCATTTACGGTTCTCAATAGAATAAAATAAGACACCTAGTCATCCAGGAATCATTAGTCTTAATATACAACATCAAACGTTTGGCTCAATTTGGTGACTTAAACAAGCCACTAGCACAATTGCTTTTGCTGATGAGTGCAATTTTTATAGTGAAAAATAAAACAAAAGAAGAAAATAAAGCCAATTCAAATGATTCATTTAAAACATTTTATGACCTTCGCAAATCTCTGAAGTTGACTGTAGCTCAACAAAAATCGTTAGGATAAGTATGGACAAAAAACATACGATTAAAATACATCTTAGAATTCATTTAATAAACATCAATTTAAAAAGCACTAAAATAATAACCTACCTAAGTAAAAAAAAATACTTAAAATTAATTTTTCTATTGTTTATAAAAATCAAAATTTTACCAGTTTTTGAAAATTCAAGACAGATAGCAAGATATTTTAAAGCCCTATAGTATAGGTATTCGTTTTAGAAATATTTGGAAATATTGTAACTTATGATTTTTCCTCCTGTGGTTTTCCTTTAACAAAGCGAAAAATTAATGTCCTGAATAGAGTAGGGACTTTCAAAGAATGCGTCTTTCCTTCAACAAAACAACACAATCAACAAAATTTCAAATTGGAATCTTGTATCCATTGAAAAAAGTTTCTTGTCTCCCAAAAATGTATAAAATTTCGATATCTGACAGCATCACCAATGAGTCCAACAATGAAATGCACACCAGCTGCTTGGTCCTATACTTGTTCAATGCAATCTTGAGAAGGTCTTCCACCCTTAACGAGTCATCCAGTAGATGCACCGATCGTTTGATCCATAAAGCCGATTTGTGTACTGAGAGCAATAGCACACCTCTCGTTTACTCTGAAACAGAGACCAATATGACGTGTAGATCTCGAGAGGGGGGTACAAATACCAGGATTATTCTTTCCAGGGACACCTGGCTGAGCTAGTGGCAAATGGTTAGTGCTCTTGCCTTCAGTTTAACATCTCGTGGGTTCGAATCCCACATATAGAATGGATGTTTGTAGTGTTTCGGAATTCACTTTAAGTCGTATGTCTCGGTCTAATTAGGCCATCGTGTTCAAAAATTCAGTTTTAGTTTGTTATCGACAAACAAACTGAAGGCATATCTCTATTGCCATATCTATGATTTGCTTGTTTCAGCTTGTTATCGACAAACAAACTGAAACAAGACAATCAGAGATATGACGCATGGCACAAATGGTGAGTCCTCAAGAGAAGCTCACGGTAACAGAGTAGCGATAATTGCTCAAGTGGAGGCCCTTCTCCTGAACAAGACAGAAAATAAAGAGAAAATACAAGAGAAGAGAGGGAAAAAAAGGACAGCTAACTAGGGTACGTCGGAAACGGCACACCTGAGTTTACTTAAATAAAGTACATTGAGAGAGATTAAACACAATAAAGTTGATCCACTTTGAATCTTAAGCGATAGCGGTTACTGCTCCGCATGAAATAAAGTATAGATTGATATTTTAAACACCTTATTTTTATACATTTAAATTACGTATTGCATAAATAGATTTGCCAACAGATATTGTTTCATGTAAAATAAAGGACAGTGGTTTCTACTCTTTTTCTCCCTAAAATTTATTTAAAAATTTTAAATCTGCAATTGTGAACATTAACATTTTTTTTGTATATAAGTATTTAGTAAAAAGTATAAGGTATTGTAGAAACTTAGCAAATTGCACATATTATGCAAATATATATATATATATATATATATATATATATATATATGTATATGTATAGTAATAATTCAAGAGACAAATACCCCAATACAAGTCAATGTAAAGGCAATAAAGAATGTAAAGGCAATAAAATATAAAAAAAAGAGATTTAAGACAAAATATGAAAAATAATAAGAAACATAAGGACCATGTCTTCTTCACGGTGGATATGGTCAACTATGCAAAAGAAATACAAACACTCTTTTCTGACATGCAATGAGTAATGGATACAAAAAAACTCGCGCAATTCTCCCGAAGAATGCCTACAGTACAAAATTTCAAATATTTAATATCAAAATTAAACAACTTGAAAAAATTAGCAAAAATTGAACAGGCAAAATGTAAAATCAACTAAATCAACAATTCAAAACCCAAATACAAACCATAATAAGACAGATCCTTTGCCAAGTATTTAAATCAGTTTTGTCTATCAATATTTATCTATTTATTTTTATAAAATTATATATATATATATATATATATATATATATATATATATATATATATATATATATATATATATATATATATATATATATATATATATGTTATTGTGTTGTTTCATGCCCCCGAGAGGTCAGCAGCGCTAGACCATGAGTGCGTACACGTTCAAAAAGTACAGCACCATAAGTGGGTTCTCCATCTGGTCTCTCCCGGAGAGACCAAGGCTATGTTCAGGACAGGCCTGTTCATTTAAGCACTTGGAGAAAATTTTGAATTTCTTCGTACTATCGACGAATTTCAAGTTACTTCACGACAAATTACAAGTTCAAATTAGATGGCCACTTCTGAAACGGGCAATAGCCATTTGTTCTGGTCTATTAAGACCATTAGCCAGGGAAGCACCTGTTTTTTTTCAGAGCTCCTATTTGTCACCAAGTATTTGTTTTAAATACAAATAGAAACTATTTTATGAAACATTTTATTTTATTCATTAACGTATGATTAACGATGTTATGCGAACACATTTTGTTAAGATGATTTTTTTTATGAACAACCCAAAATAAATATGCACTTCATGAAAGCATTTTTAAGAAAGAAACATTTAATTATATTATATGTTCCTTTTTATGAACATATATTTCATATATAGAATTTTTAACAATAAACATATGTAGATACTTTATAAAGGAAAATGTATGCTTTTTCTTAATGAGAGAGTGAGAAAGAGAGAGAGAGAGAGAGAAAGAGAGAGAGAGAAAGAGAGAAAGAGAGAGAGAGAAAGAGAGAAAGAGAAAGAGATAGAAATAGAGAGAGAGAAAGAGAGAGAGAGAAAGAGAGAGAGAAAGAGAAAGAGAGAGAGAAAGAGAAAGAGAGAGAGAAAGAGAAAGAGAGAGAGAAAGAGAGAGAGAGAAAGAGAAAGAGAGAGAGAGAAAGAGAAAGAGAGAGAGAGAGAGAGAGAGAGCAATTCAAACTGTTGTACGTTGTGTGAAAGGATTTTTAATTTAACAGCGTGAGAATAACTACAAAATTTTAGAAATATAACACAGCTAATTAGAATTAAATTATTTATAAGTTTCATATCTTTGATTTTAATCCAATAAACTTATCGGAATGCTTAGAATTTTTTTAGCAACTCTTTGCTCTTAAAATTTTTCAATTATGTCTCGAAAAATCTTTATTTTTCTCCAAGTTCTCAAATGTTAGAACTGTTTAGATAAAAAGTGTTATTTGAATTATAAAGGAAGAAAGAGAGACAATTATGTTTGAGTTTTGAATAAAATTAATTAGCTAGAGCTAAGAATTAAGTTTTATTGTAAAATATTTATAAAATAGATTTTACAATTTCTATATTGACAAGTTATCATGTGTTCAAATAACTAATACACACACTATAAATTTTATTTAAATCTTTATTTGATGAATAGATCTACTTGTGTAATTTTATTGTAACTTTCAAAAGCTCCTTACAAATATTTTAACTCAAATCTTTTTTTTTCTAAAATTTTAAGTATTTTTTTAAAAATTTAAAAAATATTTTAAATATTATTTGAAACAGAACTGTAATAAGCAAGCAAACAAGATTTTCTTTAAATTAAGATTTATTTTAGAATTCTTTTTATTCATTTAATATTCTCATGCAATAGAGAATCTCTATTCAGAAAGAAACTCAACTTACCACTAACAGTGTTAATACAAAAAAATTTTTTAATCTGGGAATCATACTAAAACTTACGTTAGTAATTTGTATGTAAGTAAATTGCTAGAACCCCTTACCTGTCTTTAGGAAGGTATAAATGGTTTTATATATAGAAAACTTTATAGTTTTATGATAAAAATTGCTATTTGGAAAAACAGCGATTGTCATTTAAAAAATTTTTTTACATTAGCAAATGAAACTTCCTGTAAAAGAACCTGTAAACTCCCTGTAATTCCTTTTAGGTATTGCAGCTGAGGTTCTTTCATCTGCGTTCCCATTTACATGATAGACAGGTTGGCGTATACATTTAGAACGCCTGCCTTAATGAGCTATAACGTTCCATTTTCAAAAATATTAAAGAATTGTAGTTACTTAAAAATTTTAAACTAGGAATATATATTTATATATAACCTATATTATATAACCCATATTTGCATCATTTCTATTAATTATCTACTGATAAAATTTTTAAAGAGGGAAAAGCCATTATTTGAATACTGCAATGGTGTGAATCGTAGGAGCTTTACAGTCAATTCAATTCCAGTTTATTTGTCAGAAATGGTCATTTGTTGCAACCTAGGGCTAATTAGACCAATACCTACGGTTTGAAGGGTATTCTAAACCACTACAAACATTAAAACACCTGGCGGGATTCGAAACCACAAATTACTGAACTGTAGGCAAGAGTTCTAATCATTCTAATTTCATGTTTACAGTCAATTCAAATAAATATAAATTTTCCTTTAAAATAATTGAAAATGCAATAATCAAAATGAAACAAGTAATTTATTTTGATTGTCGCAATTTTTGCACGCGAGGACTCATTAGATCAGGACTCAGAACTGAAAGTGGATTCTGAGCGACAGTTTGAATCTGAGACAAAGATGTGATTTGAGCTCACAAATTTAAATTTGTTTGAAATCACACTGATATTACACATTACATTATAACCCCAAAGTATCAATTTAAAGTGCTGTAATTTAGGAGGAATGTCCTTAATTTAAAGTATATATTTGAAGAGTCAATTTAAAAATTTGTTTGTTTAATACATTAATTCCACTCTTAACATCAAATTATAACAAACATTTGTAACTAATAATATTGATGTGCAAATGAATCATTTACTTCCATAGAGAAGAAATATTTTCACTGAACATACTGTAAACTGATATCAAGTAGTTGATGAATTATCATTGTTTTAAATTCTGAGTGAGTGTATTTTCTTCTTATGTCATTAAAAGTTTAATATCGTTCAGTACTTTTCGTAGTTATAAATATAATGGTGTTAATATTTCACAAACTCCATTCGCTTAAGTCATAATCATTCTCTGATTTACAGGTTTTCATGAATACACTGTCCATTGACAAAATAAGTTGACTGATTGCGAACGAATTCATTGACACTCCAGTTTATTAATGGACTGAATCATGACCATACGTAATCCACTTTTTTTAATGCACTTTACTCAATGCCTGGAATTCAAAATGCTTTTTTGGAATCAGTTCATTAAACGTTAAAAACTGATTTCATATTGACGCAATTTTGACAAAAGATAAACGATTTATGTTACACTGTCACAAAAAATCTTGTAGTGCTCATGTAATTGCAACAATATAGGAAGTAAATCTACAAAATGTCATTCACAATTAGTGCCATGTATTTACCATAAATAATATTTATGGTAAACAGAAATATAATAGCGAACATACCATGCATTTCAAAACCAAAATATAGTTACTGCTAGTTCATTATCAACCAAAAGGAAAAATCATAAGTTACAATATTTCCAAATATTTCTAAAACGAATACCTATACTATAGGGCTTTAAAATATCTTGCTATCTGTCTTGAATTTTCAAAAACTGGTAAAATTTTGATTTTTATTAACAGTAGAAAAATTAATTTTAAGTATTTTTTTTTACTTTGGTAGGTTATTATTTTAGTGCTTTTTAAATTGATGTTGATTAAATGAATTCTAAGATGTATTTTAATCGTATGTTTTTTGTCCATACTTATCCTAACGATTTTTGTTGAGCTACAGTCAACTTCAGAGATTTGCGAAGGTCATAAAATGTTTTAAATGAATCATTTGAATTGGCTTAATTTTCTTCTTTTGTTTTATTTTTCACTATAAAAATTGCACTCATCAGCAAAAGCAATTGTGCTAGTGGCTTGTTTAAGTCACCAAATTGAGCCAAACGTTTGATGTTGTATATTAAGACTAATGATTCCTGAATGACTAGGTGTCTTATTTTATTCTATTGAGAACCGTAAATGCTGTGATATTTTAAGTTGATTTTATTTACTGCTCGGAAGCATACTGATTTTCATGAAGGAAATCTGCAATATGTAAATGATGTTGCTGCTTTTGTAATTTACTAGGTAATTTATCTGTAATCTCTAATTTTACGACATTGTAGGATAATTCAGATGGGTTATGTTCCTTTTAATCATTATCTAGATGCAAAGTACATAAATACAAAACATCTGATTCCGAAATTTGTGACACCAGATATTCCAGATTTCATTAAAGTTGCCGATATGCATTTATCCATTTGACTGTACATTTGACTTTTCTAATCCATTGCGATGTTTTCAGTGTCAAAATTTCGGGCACTCGAAGAATCCGAACCGAGACAAACTGACTTGCTCTTGTTGTACAGAAGTTGGACATATAATCATGACTCCGATTCCTCCTTTTCTCGAAATTGTACTCAATACATACTTGAAAAAGAGATGGAATATTTAAAAGTGACTACTAAGTATTAATACCCAGAAACTCAATGCAAAGTTGTCTTCCATACGCAACAATCCGGGATGTCAGAACTAACTAGATTCAAAACTAAGTTCTGTAACCACCAGCAGATGCTTAATCACCTGACCCCACAGGTACCAGACCTAAACAACAAATTGTACAATTGCCAAACCAAAGATCAGCTGCACGTCATCACAGTCGATCTCCAAGACACCATCGTCGAATGTTGCAAGAAATCTTACAAAGGAGTTAATCATAAATTCAATATCTTGACCAAATGATGGACAACATAAAAAGAAGCAAAACACACAAAGAAGGAAAGTTCATGAGGCAAACAGTGACTGCAAGCTAAAACACTTGGCTGCCTATAAGAAGGACAAAGCTCACCTGGTCAAAGAGGTAAGACAACGTAAAGAGACTAATGGAGAAAAATATGCTCAGCAGCTACTAACACATATAGAAAGATTTACAAATCTAGCTTCAGAAGCACAGCACTCCCAAGCTGCCTTTTCAGCAACAACAAACTAACTAGAAACACAGTGAACTTTGCCACCCAAATCCTTCAAGACCTCTTCCCACTGCAACCACTGATTAAACACCAGTACACGTATGAGGATGGAAATACGGAACCTGAATTAAATGAAGTCGAAATTAGGAGACTAATTTCCGCACTCTCGAATGGTAAGGCACATGGTCTGGATGGAGTAGATAACATCATTCTCAAACAGATCAACAAGAATGTCATAGAATTGCTCACCGTCTTTTTTCAAACGTGCTGGAAGCTGAACTACTTCCCGAGGAGCTTGAAGACTGGCCTTATAATACTATTCCATAAAGAAGCAAAGGATGAATTCCAAGTGAGTACGTATGGACCCATTACCCTACTACCAACTTAGGGGAAAGTCTTAGAGAAGCTCACAACGACAAGGCTCACCTACTACCTAGAATCTAATAACCTCCTGCATAGTGTCCACAGAGTTTCAGGCAGGGTAAATCCGTTGCAGATGCCCTCAGCAACCTCATGTTGAACATGCAAAATGTAAAATCCAACTCCAAGCACTGCTTAATTGTCTCAATTGATATTAAACGAGCATTCAATTCGGTTCCACGCGAATCCATTAGACACGCGCTTACTGCAAATAATTGCCCTGCGAAATTAAGAAACATCCTGTTCAGAAACCTTGAAGACATACTAGTAGCCATTAACACTAACCAGGGATTAGTCAAGTGCAAACAATAAATTGGTTGCCCACAAGGCTCATGCATAATAATGTGGAACCTACTAGCTGACAAATCACTGCAGCTAGACTGGTCAGCAGCAAGGAAAATTATAGACACAAAATCACACGTTAACCTTCAAACGTTTGCCGATGATTTTACATTTTTAGTAGCAGCAAGTAACGAAAGAAAGTTGGGGGCAGTTGCAATTGAAGCCCTTAAACTCTTCAGGCAATGGACCGAGAAACATCGACTGAGAATCTCCGTAGGAAAGTCAACCTACCTACTACTCACGAAACTACAGTACAGCCCACAAATACACTGGGATAGCCAAAAAGTCAGAAGATCCAAAACTAATAATCTACTAGTAGTCACAATAGACGAGAAATTAAATTGGTCACAGCATATCAAAATCCAGGTAGCCAAAGCCTCCAAAATACATCAATAGCTAAACTACTTAGACTGGCGGGAACTAATTGGGGATTCTCACAAAAGCAGAGATCAATACTATACAAAACTTTTGCAGAAAGGATTCTTGCCCATGGGGCCCTGATCTGGGAAAAGACTTCCTCCTGTATAGAATTCAGAGAAAATTTCTCCTGAATATCACGGGCACATATAAAACCACAGCTACTAAACACTACAAGTAATAACTGGCATCTTTCCCTTGCACCTGCAAATTGAGAATGAAGCCCAGCTGAAACACATTTTCAAAATCACTGGTACCAGAAAAGTCGAGGACATTGTAGCAAGACTTACAATACATCTGGGTGTATTTAACACAGAAAATAAAATTTGCCTAGAAAAGGAAACCCAACCAGCTAATCTCGCAGATACCTGCCACATTTATACGGATGGTTCCAAACTGGAGGATTGGGTTTTCACCGCTGGTATGGCCATCCAAAATAACAGCGTCATCCACTCGGAAAAAATCTGCATAAGAGACAACTACACTGTTTTCCAGGCAGAACTTTATGCTATCCAACAGTCAATCAAGTGGTCAAACCGGCAAAATTACATCTGCAACATTTGGTCGGATAGTCTTTCTGGAATTATGGTGGTTTGAAACCCAACAACTATTAGCCCTATAGCGAGAGCTATCCCGAAAGATCTGAACTTGACAAACACAATCAAGCTTCGTTGGATAAAGGCCCACGTGAGTTATGAAAACAATGAGCTGGTCGACAGCTTGGGCAAACAAGCAACAACCAAAGAAAGTTCATGCGTCGTCCTCGCAACGCCATGCTCCTACTATATGAGACTTCTAGCAGAAGAAGCCTATTAAAAATGGCCTACCAGTTGGGATCGGGCAGAAACAGGAAGGCTGGAATATGATGTTATACCGAAGGTTAGAAATGGATGAATGAATACTGGCCAAGACAAATAACCTTGTTTTTTGCAAGGCACGGTTCTTTCCCGACTTACGTGCACAGAATAGATGCCCTACCAAGTGAATACTGTGCCGGCGGGGACATAGGTATCCCGATTCATTACGTAACTGACTGTCCAATCACGAGCACATGGCATTTCACCAAGCCCAGTGCCCATATAAGAAAGAAATGGACCAGAAACATAGTAAACAATGCCCATTCAAGAAGCAAAGTGATTGCCCTAATAAACTTTTTAATAGATCACAAAGATCTATTTATTTCAGAAGACCAAGGAGAGAGGATGACCAGCAATGAGAATTTGACCTCCTGGACAATGATGAACAAGTACAGAGTACTTAAGCCTTGTAGCTATGTGCAACTTGTCAATTGGAGACAACCAGAGGCAGTTGAGTGGTGCTCTCCAGATGTGTCTTGATCTGTTGTGTACGGAGCTCGGGACTGTTGCAGGGTGGGGTCCCCGGTGGTGCCACTTTCTTTTATTTTTTCTAGCAACTCCCATCTTATCTGGTAGTACCCTTCTTGGGTTAGGTACAGGGGAGTTGGCTGGTGTATACTTCATAAAATATCATAAACACACCAATTTTAAGAAAAAACGAAAAGTTATTGAAATGCGTTTCCTACTGCTTGCGTCTCCCAATGAAATCTGCTAAATACAACAAATCCTTCGTAACCATGAATCACAGTTAAGTAAAGAAGTCTACAACTGAGCTGAGAGAGTTATCCCGATCTCCATGTCACGTCAGGTCATGTGGAAAGAACTTTGCGACCATGACTTAATTTAGGTACCTTAGTTACTGGTTGTGAATACATCGGATATTCAAGTGGGTTGAGATGAAATCTACCACCTTCTAATTACGGAATAGCTGCCTTTTCCAACGAAGTCTTCGAGGCGCTTTGGCTCTTAAGTTACTGGAAAGTTTCTATCAGTCTATTTTTGCTGATCGAAGCTGTTAAAGGCAGATATATATCTTGTGATTTTGAGCTAGAGTCAAAAGATGAGATCAGTAGCTGAGTTGACATTCTTCTTTCCAAATCACGTATGGAAGGACATTGGAATCAACAGAAATTTGAACTGATATGGGTTAATCTAATCTGTTAAAATTTCCATTTGACTTTGACTGCATTTGATATAGTATTTACTACATTTGAGACATAAGAATGACGTCCTTCCTAAGTACTGATCACTGGCAAAAGGATGTCAGATTATTAAAGCGATGTTTCATTTATGGTTTTAGGAATGAATCTTCACTAATTGTGACATCATGCAGACGACAGTTTAACATACTAAATATGTTATTTATCGTTTTAAGGAACATTGTTTGAATTGTTATTTAGAAGGATTTTTCATGATGATGAGATGAATTTAGGTGTCGCGAGAGTAGAAATCCCAAGTTTTCAATCCTACCGACGTGTTTGTCTGAAGAAAAGTGCAGCATTTAATTTCAGCTGTTCAATAGCAGCTGTGTGTGTGTGGAAGAGCTATGTTCTACTCATAGGTTTTAATGATCATACTTAGGATACATTAGATTTATCATTTATTTGTGCATAGTGGTAATCTTACTTCTATGATTTGCTACAGAAAAGCCTCTAAATACAGATAATTGCCTTGTAGTAGCAGTCAAGGATTGAAGTGACATCTAAATTTGCATCTTCTCAACGACATGCCTCACTAGTGGAGGGACATTGCAATCATGATCTAAAATATGAGCTTCAGTCGCTATTAGTGAAGACCACGCATCGTCGGCTACATCAGGTATAGAATCCGTCGTTCTTCAGTTAAGAAAACGATTCCTTTCTAACATGGGTAATCATTAGATAAAATCAATCCAGTTGTTGTCTATTTATTTATTTGTTTTATGCGTTTTGATTTTATTTAATGAGGTTTACATTTATATTCGAGGTAACGGATTCTTTACCATCTTCAGTCAAAGAATTTTTGTGTTCACTAATGGGGGTTGAAATGTTATGTTGTTGCTGCTGTGGAGAGTGTGCAATCTTTAATGTGGACTTTATCACTTGACCCTTGTTCAAGATTGTAAAGCGATTGACTAAGTTGAGTGATTTTTTAGTCAGCAGCCACAGAAATTACCCCCTCAGGGGGTTTACCCTCTTTAGGTAAACACGGGTGTCACAATCCCGAGGTACCCTAGTGATCTTTCCTCTTCTTCATTTTCTTCTCTCCTCTACTCTTCTGCTTTTTCTTCCTTTTCTCCCTCGTTGTGGTTGCCTCGCAAGAGGTTGAGGGCACCCCTTGAATAGCTTTCGCCGCTCTGTTGCTATTCGCTACTCTTGAGGACTAAATCACCCACGTGTTTGCCGTGCGTGGAGACCCGTGTCCCTGGAAAGGAGGGTCCTGGTAATTGAGGCCACCTGAGACAAACACATTACTTTGGCCTCTGCTTCAAGTAAACGGGAGTGTGTTGTGGTCCTCAGCACATCAATCGGCTTTATGGATCAAGCGATCGGTACATCTACTGGGTGACTCATTAAGGGTGAAGGCAACTTCAGGGATGTACTATGAGCGTATAGGACCTGGATAGCACTGGTGCAGCTTGTCTGCATCCCCTTGTTGGACTCAGAGGTGGATGGTGCGGTCAGGTCCCGAAATTTAATATTTTTAGTATGGAGAACAAAAATTTCACTTATCTCCCACGGGAGCAACAATTGGAAAATTTAAAACCAAAGTTTTTTGTGATAAAAAGGAAAGAGGGCAATTTTATAACTGTGTCTCCTTTCCTTATTGAAAAAGGAATATCGGGAATTGTTGGGGAGGTCAAAAAGGTTCAAAAGATGCGCTCGGGTGACTTGCTTGTAGAGGCTGCATCCGACTCTCAAGCAGTTATTCTGGCCAGTATGAAATCTTTGGTAAACTTAGAAGTGACTGTCTCAGCTCATGGTAACCTTAATTTCTCATGTGGAGTCATCTCAGCAAGGGATTTGTTATACTCGCCTACGGAGGAGATTCTGGATAATTTACAGAATCAGAAAGTCTGTGGCGTAAGACGCATTACAGTCAGACGGGATGGCAAAGTAATTTAAGCACCTTGTTCTGACTTTTGCGACGCCAGACCTTCTACAGTATGTAAAAGCTGCGTATGTGAATTTACCCGTCAGGCCTTATATACCAAATCCCTTGCGATGTTTCCAATGTCAGCGCTTTGGACACTCGAGAAACGCCTGAAGAGGCAAACTCACCTGCGCTCGTTGTGCGGTAGTTGGCCACGATAACTTGAACTGCACGGCAAAGGAGGCATGTGTCAACTGTCATCCTTCTGACCTCCCTCTTATTCTCGAAGTCATCCTTAGTATGTACTGGGAAAAAAGATCACAATTAAGATTAATCAAAAATGTTCGTATCCTGAAGCTAGATGATTGGTCATATCCCGCTCTCCCTATACTGGAGTCAGTTATGCCACAACTGCTAGGAAAATCACCAAATCGAGCAGCACACAAATTGAACCATTTTTGGTTTCTTCAGTAAAATTACCCCAAACATCAGAAAAGTCTAAAAAAAACCCTTCTACGTTTTTAAGAAAAGCTACCTTTGCCAAATCAAAAGCAGAGAAAGATTAAAATTTAAAAAAAGCAAAAACATCAATTCCCCCCCCGTAATACTTTCTCTTACCTGGAGACAGAAGCGGTGCCCCCATTTTCTTCGGACGATGATACATCGCTCGAGGATATGACAGACGACTCGCCTTCCAGCTTCAGTAAAGGAGCTTTTAAAACTAAACAATAATTTCCTTTGTATATTGGAACTGCCATGGTTTGTGATTACATCTTGATGACATCAAGTCTCTAATATCAGCTTACAACCCTGCATGTATAGCACTTCAGGAGACATTCCTGAAGTCTCTCCATAACATTACTATGCTTGGGTTCAAATGCTTTAGAAGAGACTGTGGTGATGACGGTACAGTGTCTGGTGGTGTTTGTATTCTAACATCAAATAACTTCCCCAGCACTGTCCATCCATTGAATACTACTCTACAGGCTGTAACTGTGAAAATCCATATTTCATGCTTAATTACAGCCTGTAGTTTATATTTACCACCACATGATGTCATTCGCCAAGAGGAACTCGATGCATTAATATATCAGCTGCCAACACCATTTCTGCTGTTAGGTTACTTTAACGGTCATAGTTTTTGTGGGGAAATGATGGTACTAATTCTCGCGGTCGACAGATAGAGCGGTTTATTTCAGATAACAGTCTCTGTCTGCTTAATACCGACGAGAGGACATATTTCCATATACCCACAAGAACATTTCATTCTCTTGATCTAGATATCTGTTCTCCATTTCTTCTACCATTGTTAAATATAACTGTAGGAAATGATCTGCATAATAGCGATCATTTTCCTCTCGTCATCTCCCAGACTGGAGGTAGTAGTGTAAGACAATGCTTACTTACTTACGTGTGCAATCGGGCATATTGGGCGATATTTAAACAATTGGCAGATATTGATTAGGAAATGGTTATGAACGATGATATTGATGATGCCCTATATAAGGTCACTCAAACAATATTGAATGCAGCTGATGCATCAATTCTTAAGAGTTCCTTTATAACACAGAGGCGTAGCAAACCTTGGTGGAACAAAGAATGCCAAGAGAGTTATAAAAAACAAAGGAAGTTATGGGGATTATTTAGGAGATACCCCACAACGGAGAAACTGATCACATGATGGAGAAACTGATGACAGTTGTGGAGAAAAGTGAAAGCAGCCAGTGGGATTTATAAGGAATTTTATATTCCTGTTTTAATAACCGGAGCTGCTGCGTACTCTTCTCCTAAAGACATTGCTAATACCCTAGGTGAAACTTTTGGGAGCGTCTCAAGCAACGACTCTTATAGTCCTTCGTTTTTAAGGGCTAAGAGTCGTGCTGAGCGAACACCAATTCGTTTCAACCATGGTGAAGCCTTTCCTTACAACTGCGAATTTGGAATGTTGGAATTGAGAAGAGCATTAAAGCAGGCCCATAATACCAATCCGGGACCTGATGGAATCAGCTATCAAATGCTTCGAAATTTAAGTCCAGACTCCCTATCGAACATATTATTTTTGTTCAATAGGATCTAGACTGAAAAGAAATTTCCATCAATTTGTAATGATGCAATAGTGATTCCGGTCCTTAAAGCTGGTAAAGATCCTTCCGATCCTTCGCATTATCGACCAATAGCTCTGAGAAGTTTCTTCTGTAAGATTTTTTAATGTATGGTCCACGCCCGTCTCGTATATGTGCTAGAAAAAAATAAATATATACATATTAATCAGAGTGGCTTCCGTAAAGGGAGATCCACTCTTGATAATGTCACATATTTGGAGACCCAAATCCACAATGCTTTTTTGCGGAGGAACCATCTGGTCTCCATTTTCTTTGACATCGAGAAGGCATATAACCCTACATGGCGATATGGAATTCTCTGTTCATTATATAATTTTGGCTTTCGGGGTAATCTTCCGATATTCCTTACAAATTTTTTAAGCTCCCGTGTTTATAAAGTTCGTATTGGAACTGTACTTTCCAATACTTTTATTCAAGCCGAGGGTGTTTCCCAAGGCTCTATTTTAAGTGTCACTGTTTTTAGTCTTTTCATAAGTAATATCCTTCATCAATTACAACCTTCCATAAATGGTATACGCTATGTTGACAATCTGCAAATATCATGTCAGGGGTCTAATGTGCGATTAATTGAGAGACAACTGCAAACAGCAGTTAACAAACTTGCTGCATGGTATGCTGAGAATGGCCATCATTGTCACCAAGCAAGAGTAGACGTGTCCACTTCTGTAGAAAGACTAGCCTTCACAATGATCCAGTTATTAATATCAAAAACATCCCGATACAAGTAGTCAATGAAGTAAACTTTCTGGGAATTATCTTTGACCGAAAATTAACCTGTCTACCGCATGTTTTGTATCTGCGAAAGAAGTGTGAGTGATCGCTTAATATCCTCAAGGTGTTGTCAAATACATCTTGGGGTGCAGATCGCTCATCACTTCTTCGAATTTATCAGTCATTGATTCTATCCCGCATTGACTACGGATGTGTTGTTTATGGATCGGCTACTTTTGTCATTTTACGAAGATTGGAAACAGTTCATCACTCTGCTTTGAGGATATGTTCTGGAGCATTCCGCACATCAGCCGTCCAGAGCCTATACGCTGTATTTTATCAATTACCGTTAGACCTGAGACGTATGCAGCAGTCCCTCGGTTATTTTGCTAAGATTATGTCGACCCCTGATCATCCGTTACGTTTTATGGTTCCTAATGCCTCTCTTAAAAGACTGTATGATGCTCGTCCAATGAGCCTCCCTCCTTTTTCTCACAAGAGCCAAATCACATCTCTGGCTCACAGACCTATGTGATGTTCGGATAGAGTCTATTGACCAGTTTCTCTATTCTCCTTGGTATGAACCAACAAATACCTTTATAAATACCTTTGCGCAATTCAGAAAAACCGACACAACACCTATTGTTTTTCAACAGCTATACTATTCTCATCGCTGTCAGTATCAATCTTACAAACCTGTATTCACGGATGGATCTAAATCCGCAGGACATGTGGGCTGTGGAGTTTTTATCAATAACGCGTCTTTTAGCTACAGTCTACATTCATCCTGCTCCATCTTTACTGCTGAAGCTACAGCGATTTATTATGCTCTTTAGCACGTGAATACAGATGATTATCATAAATTTTGTATGTATACTGACAGCATGAGTATTATTGAAGCCTTGAAAAACAATAATGTTACCTGTCATCCTGTTGTGTCGAGAATTTTCAAAGCATTGGATTCCCTTGCTGGCAAGGGAAAAAAATTGTATTTTGTTGGATACCAAACCACATGTGTCTTGAAGGAAATGAGAGAGCAGATGCAGCTGCAAAGACCGCATCAGACCTAATTTTACCATCGGTCCCTCTCTCAGATGTCAGAAAAGTTATAAAATGTTATAATCTTTGGCAGGAATCCTGGAACTTGCAGGTTGGCAACAAATTGCATACCATCTTCTTATCTCTCATCTCATTACCAGTTTTACCATTACGAAGTGAAGATGTAAGATTAACTCGCCTTCGTATCGGACACACACGTTTCACACACAGGCATTTGTTTTTAAGCGAATAATTAAATCCATGGTGTGAAACGTGTGATGAACCATTCAATGTTTATTATATTTTAATTTCATGTTATAATTTTAACCAACAACGTTTACACATTTTTAACAGTGATTTTATAACTTTATCTGATATAATCGGGGATCCACCCCATAGAAACCTATTCGCTTTCTTGAGGGCAATAGATTTTATACATTTTATTTAAATTTTTATTTTAAATTTTAAAATTGTTTATATTATTGATAATTCCCTTTTAAAAGTGTGATTTTAAAATAATGTATACACAGATTTTTGTTTTTTAAAAAAATTTTAATGCTGTTTGTGTTTGGGTTTAACAAAAAAATAAATAATTTTTAAATAAATAAATAAAATTAAGATAAAATAAAGATACAAAAAACTTACTCTTGGCGCAGCATGTCCAATTTTGGACCTTGCGCCATAAAACCCAACCAACCAACCAACCAACCACAGAAATTACGGCTGGTAATTTATTGCAGACAAATAAGAGTCTAATACAAAATCACCCAACATAAACCTACTTTGCATAATTTTTTTTTGTACGTCAGAAAAAGTACTTTTATTTTCTCATTGCTTAGGGTCAGGCAGGGATTAGTTAGTAGTAGAAAAATTGACTTTCCTCTTTAATTATCTTTAACCATCAAATTGATATTTTCGTACTTTGTTTATTCAATGAGCGCGAGTCTAACCTACAAGTATAATAATTGTGTTGATTTCCTCGTTTGAGGATGACAAAATTTAAGAGAAAATTAATGTCTAAACTTTTTCTAATTCATTTAGTTTAAAAATAAATGTTTTAACTTATACTACAATATATGAACTTTATTAATTTACCTATTATTCTTTGTAATTTTTTTCAGATTAAAGATGGTGTAAGGGGCACTCTTTTCATGACATTTTAATGCTTATATTTTTATTAATTTGTAATTTAGATTGTGAGATCTATACCTGACCCAAACAAAGATGGTCTTGCTTCGAAGGCAACACAGTGAAAGGCTCTTCAAAGTTCTTTGTTCTTCCTCTAGTGCGTAATGGGGAGAAAAATACAAACTTAGCAGTCAATATGTCACTTGACTGTGATACAAAATGAGGTGTTAATTTAGATTCTCAGAAATAAGCAACCGAAACGTACTACAGGCATTATAATAACCATGACATCTAGTAGTTTTATTTTCTTTGTGGTGTGTTAAATATTAAAAAATTCATTTGAAGTCAATTTGGAAGGTAACTAATTACATTTTTTATTCCAATAAAAATAAACGTGTTGTGTAAAAAAAAAAATCGCAAATTAACAATATTAAATAAATTTAATTTATACCCAAAATATAAAAATTATAGAAACTATCTATATTGAGAAAAAAACGTATAAAAGTTTCGCTTAACATATTAAAATCTAACAGATTCAATCAATAAATGTTATTTCCAAATAAACTAAAGCTTTCTTCTTGGATGTAAAGTTCTGTTGCTTGAACTGCTTCTTTTTTATACTTCATAAATTTTATTTCAGAACTTCAGAATGTGAAACTGAATACTTATCTTTCTGTGATCTACATTTCTTATAGAAATTCAGGAATTCATTGCAATATAGTAGTAATTTATAATGTGTTAACTTTAACTAAACGAACCTGATACTTAATACAATTAAATTTTAAAGGAAGAGTTTCAACGTTGCCGCATTTTTGATTTTTATACTAGGTATCTCTGAACCAATGAAAGCTTTAAAGGGATAATAAAATATTCATTAAATTCAAATAATGAATGTTTAATAAGAAGCAGCGTGATAGCTACTACTTCTGTAAGTCTTCGTGTAGTTGCATGAAATTGCTACGTGTATGGAATTAGAGATTAAAAATGAAGTTCAATTATTAAAAATTATAATGCATTTCGATGCAGATTCAAAACACTGTAAATGTGTGAGAATCAAAGCAATTTAAAATTCCCTTATTAATAAAATTACTTCAGAAACAGTCACTGAAAATAGAAATATTTTATGCAAAAAGCTTAAGTCACGTTCAAGAGAGATTTTTATTTAATTTACTATATCTGTATCTATAATTAAATATTGAGCGTAAGATTTTAATTGCAACTAATTTTAATAGAATCGAATTCGTACAGAGGTTGGCTAGAGAGATCTGCATAGCCAATTTTTTACTAAAACATTAACAATGTTTCCTAATAATGAATTCAAATCAAAAGTGTTTTTAAACAAAAAATGTAATAAATGTATGTATTTATCTAAAAAAACTTAAATTTCGTTGCTTTTCAAAAAGCTTTTCTTTGATTTAATTCAAGCTCTTCGAAAAACTACATAAAAATACTGCATTTTCTCTGGGTGCTTGGGACATATTTTGCAATTTGAGTTTAGAGGACTGTACATAAATAGCTTTTCGTAATTTTATTTTTGTGTTGGTTTTCCTCCATATGATTTCCGATAGATGTTTCGGTTAAGTTCGTCATTTTACAATTACTTTTTGCACATATGAGTAACATGCATTTGCAATATTATTTTAGGGGAATCATAAAAAAATAATGCATGATTTTGCTGTGATCAATAAGTTAATTTTTAAACTATTACTAAACACCAAATCAAATTATATAATAGTAAAGATTTAACTCGTTTTCAACTCCTTGTATTTTGATTTATTTGGCGCAAGAATCTGGGTTTATTTTGTCACTAGATTTGATTAACGATTTCAATTATAATACTTTAAAAAGAAAGGGTTTCATATTTGAATAAAAAAATTTAAGCTATTGATTTCTGCATTATTTAATATTTTAAGAAAAATTTAAATTTTCAAAAAAATATGGTACTACTTTTGTGTAGTGACTATATTTGATTTGATTATGCATTAAAATAAAAAAATTTGCTTTCAAAAATATAAAGCATATAAAAAAATTCTACTTAAATTTACTATTCATTCAGCCACATTAAATAATTAAAATGGTTAACCTATTCTAGAATAAACGTGTTCCAAAATACATTTGACCAGGAAATAATTCAGTTCTTAAGAGAGAAATTATAAAATATAAGCACATGAAATTGGTTTGCTGAAATCATTAAATATTGTTTAATAATAAATGTTTATTCTTTGTAACTATTTGAGTAATTAACAATATGTAAAGTTTAAAATATATTAAGAAAACTAAGGTATATATTTGGTTTCGGTATATATGATTTAAAAATTTACTACAATTTAATAAGTATTTTTTAAAATTTTGTAATTATAGAAAAATTAAACAATGAAAAAGATATTAAATATAAATTCCAAGGAAATTATCTAAATAAACTACTGTAAAATGTTAATGCTATTTCAGCACTATGCAACTCACTACAAACTGGCACGTTATACACAGAAAGATTTGTTAATGTTTAGATTTATTTTGTTTGGAGTAAATTGAACCTCAGTTAATTCAAGAATAAACAATTTGCTGAAAGTAACCATTTTATTGATGATACAGCTTACTGACAGAATAAGCGCCCAGCTATGCAAATATATAATTTATTTAAAATATAAAAGTTATTTACTGTGGAATTCAATATTCCCATTTTCATGCTTTCTAGGTAAAGGCAGAAGTAAAATACTTATCATATTTTTGATAAATTAAAATAAGATATGCCAACAGAGCTATGTCGGTTTTTTAGAAAGTTCTTTCTCTTTGGATTCCTTATTCTGTACAGAGTCGTCAATTTCACTCTGAAGATTGTACTTGGCGCTCTCTCGAAGTGCAGCGGTCATTTCTTCGATTAGTTCGCAAGAATGTTGACACATTTTGACGTACCACGAGTGGAACGGTAAACGCGCTTGTTTGGAAAGAACCGACCCGTTCCTTCTCAACAAAATGTTGTATTGATTGATTTTGTGATTGAGAACAAACTTGTATTGATGACAGTCTTTTGAAAGATTTTCGAAGCGAGTAATAAATTCGGCGTCCAGTTTCGTTGGATGTTTCTCTTTGGCAAAATCCACAATAGATTCCACAGCTTTTATGGCATAGTACAGCCTTATTGAGCTGTTGTGGATATCGGTACGCGACTCGGAGAGATTTTTAATTGCTACTTGTTTTTGCTCTTTACTCATGTTTCGAAAGGTAAAATAAAATTACAACTGATCACACCAAGTATATTTTTAGGTGAGATTATATGTGCAAGAAGTTAAATTTAAACTTAAAAGTTTATTTTGTTGTGCAAGTATTATTTATCCTAAAAATTTTCTAGTACACGTCATTATTTCTCAAACGCTTGTTTTATTGCCCCGCATTTTCTTGGCGATAAATTGTTTTTTGTATCACCAAACCATTTGTAGTACACTTATAAGAGTTCATTTGTATGAGAATTCATTTTTAGACACGAATTAAATTTCATTTGTAGAGTGATAAAAACATTTAATGTTTATCAAAAGTTAAAATCCAAATTTATACATAAAACAGATTTATATCGCCAAGCTATATCTAGCACCAGCAACTTGGGATGTAATATTGATATTGGCGTATTTTTTTTACAGAGTTTCTTGTATATCACAATAGGGATCAATTTGCATTTATTACGTTTAGGCCTCATATTTGAGCTAAGCAGAAACAGCAAAACCAGCTACGCATCTTGTAATTTTGAAATCCTGTTGACCCTTCAGATATTCTTTCTGTAAATTTCCTCACAACATCAATAGAGGATGGTTGTGGATTGAATAAAATTTTTAATATCATAGTTCTCTTAGTTGCTTTCTTTGGTTGACTCAAATATCAAACTTATAGCTTTCTGGATATGACAACACAATTAGACTATTGTGAACTTTACTGTGTATTGATCATAATCTGACGTATATGCAAATTTGTATATCTACACTATATTTCGTAATTTTAAATATTCATGAAATGTGGAGGTCAAATTTGATTTTGTTTTTAAAGCTCCTAAGTGTTACATCATAATAGTAAAATCATATTCCTTAAGAAATTTATCTGAGGATATAATTGAGTACAGCTTATTGAGAAGTCACGATGTAATTAAGATCACGTCAGTGAGGACATCATGAATAAAATGAAACAAATAACGAATATTAAGTCATGCATGTTATGAAATTTGAATTTATATTGTAGAAGGATAACAAAGATGTAATTCATGAAATATGAATAATTTTAATTTAGAATGCGAATAAAATTATAGTGATATCATTGTCGCAAAATATGTTAGATTTTAATTCAACAACTATTGAATTACAGGCTTTATTTGGTTTACGCTCAAAGGTTTATTTTTGCACATGAGGGTTTGACATGAATCTGCTGTTTACAGGAGATGTTCTGAATTGCTTACAAACATTCACATTCGAAGTGGTATTTGAACACACAAACTGTTGAGCTGAAGATTACAGCTATAACCATCCATTCGTCTGCCATCTGGGCTGTTGAACAACCAGAGATGGGTGATGAATTCTTGCTTCTTGTATGCACGTGAGTTTGGGTTCATGGTTAAGAGCTTTTTTTGGCTTTCTTTACTTTAGACATGTCAATAGATATATTTTCTATGAAGTCTTTTGATTCAGACACATCGCGAAATTCTTTAAGCTGATTTTTAATGATTTAATGCCAGTTACATTGTGCTGAAGTAGGCAACTAAATCTTACAAGCAAACATTTGTAATTAACTAAACGCACATTCTGGTTATATCATTTATATATATATATATATATATATATATATATATATATATATATATATATATATATATATATATATATATATATATATATATATATATATATATTAGTTTTTAGTGGTGTATTTCTAATCAAGTCAATGGTCCAGTATGTTCCATTGCAACCACAGGTAAAAAAATATGATAGCATTGTTATTTAATTGAATTTTTATCTTAAGAGGGCAAGCTAAATCTGAAGATCTTCTTGGTCCCTGTTTGTAATTACGAGAATTGATCCATTTTTGATGTGATAATGGTACAGCTATTGGGTGTCCCAGTTTATAATTTTATAAGATATCACCAATTCTGCCCTTTCTTGTGTAAAAAGGTGAAATAAATTTAGCAGCTGAAAATATATTGATAATTTTTTGATGTTAAGGTATCTTGTTTATGATGAAAACTCATAATGGAATGCTCTTCAGGAGTAATTCTATGAGATGGCTGCAGGGAACAGCGCGAATGATAACAGGAAATTAATTTACCTAACAGCATTTCTAAGAAAATTTGAGGATGCTCTTCGTATAAGCATGACATACAAAGTAGATATTAAGACTAATACACTCAATTTACTACCGTATAGTATAGCACCAAAATGGTCTAAATTTTTGACGAGTATTGTGAAAAAATTTAATTTTACTCAATGCGAGCTATAAGCCTACGAACATAAAGCTCCAAAACCGTTTCTGTCAAAGTATATATATATATATATATATATATATATATATATATGTGTGTGTGTGTGTGTGTGTGTGTGTGTGTGTGTGTGTGTTATGAATTAACTTGAAAGTTATTAAATTATTTACCTGATTTACAAAGCTCCAAGTAAAATTTACCAAGTTTTTTCTCGTCACAAAAACATTTTAATATAGAAGCCAAATATTTGTCTCAAACTACAATAATTTTTTCTCTGATTCATATTTTTTATTATATATATATAGTCCGTTTCTATTATATAAGTAATAACAATTATTATGCTAATACATTTGCTATGAACTTAAATAGTTAAGTGATTCTAATATTATTAAAGACTTATAGAATGTTTTCTACATTAGCTGCACGGAATTTGCGCTACTGAGCATCATTCTTGAATAGATATCCCAAATAATTACCGGAATCAAAATTTAAAAAAGTTTGGAGGAAGGAGATTATATTTCTGTATTGTTGCTACTTGAAAATTTTGGCCAAGTCTGCCAAAGATTTTGTTTTCCAGGACTTTCCCCAAACCAAAATAATGAAGCGATTAACTCTATTTTTACAATTTATATATTTCCAAAGTATTGAAATCATGTACAATTCGCAATAATTCTTTGTTCAGGATTTTCGCACATTAGATCTTTCATATAATTCCAGCTAAGGGATTTGAAGTTCTTTGTCATTATCTCTTTATTTTAAAGCTGTGCTCTCTTTTTCATTCTAAAATAAAATTCCTATTATATTTTCTCGTGATATTTGTGTTCTGAAAATCACTTTAAGTTCAGAGCGATAACCTTCAAGGACGTTATTTCACAAGGCGTCTTCTACAACACTTTGCGTATAAATAATGAAAATTAAAAATTAATGCTCTTGAGCACATTTCCTCGCAAGATGTCTTGAAAGAGTTGGGGGCACAGACAGCAACTCTACTCCCTCCATGTCTAGTGAAAGAGTTATTACCAAATGATTTTTCAAGTGCTCTAGGACATTAAAGTATTCAAAGGTCGAATGCTGTGGGAAAGGAAAATGTTTTGTATCCAGTCAAAAGATATAAAACTGGCGAATGCTAATATTTCGAAAGAATATTTCTTTTTTCATTGGTGACAGTCAATTTTGTTAGAAATTGCTGTTTGTGATGCTTATAATATTTGACTCGTGAAAAATACTCGCTGTATAGTTTTTGTTTATGAACCGAAGTTGTGTGTCAGTTTTTTCATAGTTCTTCAATTTTTACGAAACACCCGTTTGGGGCAAATAATTTTTGAATTCTCATTTAGAATGAATTTTAAATATTTTGGCGTGTTATCTGTATATTTTTAAATTTTATATGTTTATCTTCAGACCGCGGCAGGTATTGAAAAAAAAAATGTTAGTACTAACATTTAATATCTGCCGGTCCCACGATAAACAAATCTTGATTGTTCTTTTTGTTACAACCATGATTTACTTAAAAGTACGTACTTGGAAAGTTTATTTTTCATAAAGAGCTGATATAGCCATTTCACTTAATCAAGGGAATTATTGAAGTTTTAACTCTAGTTTCGTTAAAATACAAATTATGCAAGATAGGGATCTTTTATGAAATAGTTTAATGAGACAAATTTGTTCGGAAATTCCGATAATGTTTCAATTTTGGTGAATGAAATATCTTTATTTCATTGTACTTCATTATAAATTTTTAGTCTACCATTTGAAATCTGTATTCCGTTATTTCTGCATTTTCGTTCAAACAGCTAGGCATATTGTTGGATGTTGTCCAATTGAAACTTCAGCAAAGTTTATTTTATTTATATCTCAGCTTATTGTTGTTCTTGGTTACTTAGCAAAATAGAAAACACTACTCTTGATTAAGTCACTTTTATTTTTTATTACATTTTGATTCCTCAAACAAATTCAAAATGAGAAAATTTCTGAATCAGAATTTTTATTCAAAACTGCGAAAATATGTTTCATTTAAAATAACTAGGAAAAAAACTATAGAATTTTATAATTATTTTATTGTTTTTCTGAAGTTCTCTCTCTCTCTCTCATTACAGAGGGTCACAGTGATTCATGCACATATATTTGTTCTTTGATTCAAAGTTAATTTTTCAATGACCTTATTTTTTCATATCAAATTTTATATATAATCGGATTGGGGTAACGATTACTTTTGGCGTTTTCTTAAGATTTTATTTACAAGGGTAATTCTTCTGAAAGTAGCAAAATTTTCACCACGAATAAAGTTTTAAAAAACAAACAAATTAAATAATGTTTTAAGAATCTTTTTAATTTTAACATATACCCTTTTTAGGGTTATCCATTGAAAATATTTTGGTTCACCATTCATAGGAATTTCAACATTAAATGGTGTGTGTGTGTGTGTGAACCATAAAAAGCAACTTGCTCCATATGCCCCGTTCAGAGTATAAATACTTTTCTGATAGAAACATTTTCCCCGATGTCCGATGCTTTTATTCATAGAATAGGAGAATTAGTTTTCTGAAAAGCGTGAATTTATAACCATACAGCGCAGAAAGTACTTTATCTCACATGAATATCTGGAACTAACTGAAATGAAAAAGAAGTGTTTTCGTAGGAGAAATATTTTTCTCGCTTGAATATCTGTGGGCAATTCAAGTGGGAAGAAATGTTTTTGTATCAGAAATATTTTTTCGTGTTTGGATATTTGGAGCCAATTCCAGCGAGAATTGTTTTGGTAAAATGTTCTCCCATTTTTATATCTGAGGCCAATTCGAATCAGAAGTTCTTTTGTGTCAGAAATATATTTGCTCATTTGACAATCTGAACCAATTTGACTGAGAAGAAAAATTTTGGGATTAAAAATATTTTCTTTTACTTGAATATCTGGGGTTAATTCGCGCGAATGAGATATAATGCACTGGTTCCAGAAATATTTTCCTTCACTATCGATGCGAATTCGATTGAAAAATCGTGTCAGAAATATTTACTCTCGTTTGACTGTCTGAAGCCATTTCGAATGCGAAGCAATGCTTTAGTGTCAGAAGTATTTCCACTCGCTTTAATTTCTTTTTAAATTGGAATGAGAAACGTTTTTATCTGAAGTATTTTCTCTCTTGAATATGAGGCGAATTCAAATGATGAGAAATATTTGATTGGAAAAGACTTTCTCTTTGGCAGTATCATATTAAAGGTATTTCTTTGGGAATTAATAAAATTTTTTGAAAGAAAAAGAGAAAATTCTATCTAATAGGATAACTTTTATTACTCTCTCTCTCTCTCTCTGCGGTAACAATTGTAAATATTTTCCTTCTTCAGAACTAATCTCAGTGAGGGGAGAATATTTTGAGAAAGAGGGTGAATGTAACATTCTGGTGAGAGCTTAAAATAATATTAATATTATATTTAATTTTTCGGAAATTTTTTCTGCTTCAAGTTCATTTATTACTTTCTCTAGATAATTAAAATTGTAGGAAAATAAAATTCCCAATGATGTAAAAATTATCATTGATTAGGTAAATTCTAATATTTCTAAATCTATACGCGTATATGTCACAGCAATTTATGGAAAGAATTTGCAACGTTACAAAAAGACAACATAAGATGTGTAACCAGGATCATTAGAAATCTGATTTCAATGCTATTGATACTATTATACAAAAATATTACAAAAATTCACACTCATAAATTTAAAATGCTGTGCTAAATGTTTATGCAATTCAAATAAATTTATTTTTTTTGTAAACAAATTTAGTGAAAGTAAGCAGAATGTTGTTAAACATTGTTGTGTGGTAGAACCAAAAACGGCAACACATCTTATAGAAACATGAGTTTTTATGAGATGTTTCATCTGATATAGTACAGGTTAACGGAGAATAATTAATATTTTTCTGTGTATCTACAGTATCAGGCTTGTATTTTAGAAGTTTGATAAGATGAAATAGTTTTCCTGTTCTTATATCTACTTTTGTTTTTTTAATTTAACAACCATCTTCTCGTTATTTGAAATGGCAAAAAATTTTTTATTGTGAATTCTCATTGTTGCTAAATATAATTATTCTAAATTATAAAAAAAGATATTAGCTCGCAGGTAATCCTTTTCCAAGAACTTATTAAAGCGCTTTTCATATGTTTAGTTCATTTTTTTTTTGCCCTGAAAAAATGCTTGTCTCTTGCTTCTCCGAATAAAAGAAATTTCCTTCCTCATTGCTTTACTTCAAGTGAACTTCATGTTCACAGTCGCAGTGCCCAATTGGAAATATCTGATCATTGTTTATAAAATTATGATTCCTAATTAAGACTAGGAACTTGCTATTTATGACCTCTGACATTCTGCTGAATATTTGCTTAGTTTGTAGCTAAATATTTAAAGCGCTTGGATTCGATTCATCAGTTTATGGGTTTGAGTCCCACTTTGGATTTGGATGTTTGTATTAGTTGTAAATTCCCCCTAACCCATAGGTTTCAGTTTAAAAGACTTTGTTTGTCACTCAACGATCAGTTTACTACAATATACTGATCGTTGAGTGACAAAAAAACCAAATCACAATCTATGGAATATCAATATATATAACTAAATCTTATTTATGGAACCCAACTTGGGCTTTGGGGGTTAAAAGTCATTTCAACCGCAGATCTTGATCATATAATCTATCGTGTACAAAAAGTGAGCACAGAGCGATAATCAGTTAACTTCCAAAGAGGAAGAAGTTTAACTTTGTTTATCCCCATTGCATAAAATCGTAATTATTAATAAAAGAAAGTAAAATTTAAATATGCGTTCGCTGTGTTGTTCGAACATTCTTACAATTATTATTAGGTTTGCTTTAATAACAATTGGTAAGATTTAAGTTGTTGCGTTTCTTTATAGTTCCAGCTTAGGAGGCTTAGCTTTAAGAAAACACTGATGTTGCAATTTTGAGGTAGCCGAGCTGGCAGCCGAATGGTTAGCGCTCTTGCCTTCGGTTCAACACTTCATGGGTTCTAATCTCATTTTGGGCATGGATGCTTGCAGTGGTTCGGAAACCATTTTAAACCGTAGGTCCTGACATAATTAGCCATTGTGTGCAAAATATGACCGTTGAGCGACAAACAAACCAAACCCATTTTGAGGTATGACTGTAAACAATTTACTTCCTATTTCCTACTTTTTCCTTTTATTGTTGTCAAGATGCAGCCTACTTATTTGCTTGTGTTTTGTCCTACCATTCATTAGCCACTATTCTTTGTTTTTGTTTACTTTGTTTCCACTTGTCATGTAGTTACGTTTATCTTGTCAGGCTTCCAGTAAGGAAGATTATGTCTTCTCGAGCTCCTTTTGCGTTACCTTTGACGGATGCTTAGAGTAAGGTCGCTTTTATTCAATGGGATTATTTTAGGTTAACTGTGCCTTTTATCTTACATGACGCTGTAAGGCTAGTTCTGCATTTTGGGTTTTGAAGATGTATCCTCTAGATCCTTTTCTCAACGCATAATATCCCTAAGGCAAGGGCTGAGTCTGGTTGTTTTTTGATCCGGTAACTGTCTTCCTAAATTGGGCTCTAATAGGCGGGAGCCCATTGGGAGGGACCCTCTTTTTCATGGGTTCAAAAATTCAAGTCATGACGTGGGACTCAAATCATTTATATTTGCCTGAAAACTTACATTGATGTAAAATAGTCAAGATAACAAAAAAGTTCTCTTGTTCTAAATACTGAAACATTAAAGCAGTTGCTGGGGAGAGAACCCACTTACAGAACAATTAAGATTCAGTGATCTTCTGTATGGAAAATGTTCGGCTCAACACGTCTTTCATATTCATTAACACTTGGAGAAATCCCTGTGGTAGCTTCATGCCATGAACCAGTGAATCAAAATTGTGGAGTTATTTCAGAGATAGAATCTAGTTCCTGTGATGTAGTTCAGAGATTGAATTTAGGCAGTGACATTATGGAAAACAGATCTTTGTTTAACAGAACCAATGAGACCCTCCTGTAGTTGCATCAAATAAAGATTTTTATGGATTAAGGCATCTAGTAAGATACAGCCTTTTATCTGTATCTTACTAGATGCCTTAATCCATATAAGGACCAGGCTGTGATCTTAAGACCTATATGCGTACAGTGCTGATGTTTATGGGTCGGAAACATGGGCCATGACTATCAGGGAGGAAAGGTTGCCAGGTATCATTGAGGGCAAGATCCTGAGGATTATTTCGGGTGGAATTCAAGAAAATGGTATCAGGAGTAGAAGACTCAACGCCTAACTACATCTAATGTTAAATAAACCAGATTTTCACTATATAAATAAACTCAGGTGTATTGAACATGGCAGCTGCTTGAACAACAATAGACTAAATAAAATTTTTCATCAAGAAGTAATCTTTGATGACTAGATGTTGTAGGACAGGTCTAGTCAAATTCTAGTCAAATCTATCCAAATTCAGTTTAAAAAAATCGTAAGAATTTATCTTTTAGCAGAAGTGGTTGGAAGCATCTGGTTCAGAAGTTCTTGTCCCTCAGATGATGATGAAAGCTTTGGCAATAATTATTAAAACATATTTAATGTTTAAAAAAAAAAAAAAAAAAAACTGATCTAACAGAAATTGCATAATGTATGTACATAATCATCGTAACATTTATTAAATAAAACTTCCCGTTTGATAAAATATTTTTATGCATTATTATTTTGTTGAAGATTTCTTATGTTATGATATACTGCACCGTATAATTAATTTAATCACTGTCTCTTTAATTAGAAAATTTAGCTTTTACCGAATGCGTGGCAAATAAAACTAATTTCAAGCGTAATTTTAAGACCGTACTAATTTTTATAAAAAAAAGGAAAGAATGAAAAGAGAAAAATTTCTATATTATAATCATTTGGAATTAACTTTCTCAACGAAACGGCATTCGGAAGAATTTTTATTGAAAAATGTAGTCTTCGTATTTTTCATTGAAAGTACTAGTATACTATTTTTTTATGTAAAACTTGGTATTTGTATATTGCAGCAGGAATGTCGCCAAAGATGTGCCAAAAGCTTATTATTGTTTATTGTACAAGCACAAAACTGGGTTAAATTGTCGTACTCCAAAAATATGATCTATTTAGTTAATTTATTGTTTCAAATTTTATATTGTGAACAATCAGTATTTTTATTTTGTGAACAGTTATCGCTACATTTCTGAGTGTCATCCCGTTTCTTCAGCGTTTCTCATTCATTCATCATACTTCAACAGGATAATGCACCACAACATGCAAAGTTAAGCACCTCTTCTCTTGTTATTAGAAGCCATCAGTACTTTTAGGAATGAAATTCAATGATATAATATACTATGCTCATTTTTCATATATTGAACCAAATTTTCAAGTAATTTATAATATTATTTTTAAAAGAAATACAAATACCTATTATAATAACTAGGGTAGAAACTAATGATTTTAAATGGTTATTCTGTTTTTCCAGCCAAAACTTCGCCGAACATCATTTAGTTACACATGACAGTGCACAGTTACCATTAAATTAATATTCCTAACTTTTTTTTAGTTACTATCCTCTTACAGTTACATGTTATGCGCAAATCATAAACATTTTATTTACAAATAATAAAATTCAATGAAATGATATGGTTTTGTTGAAAATTTTACATTTTCAAAGTTTAGCATGTTCTTTTTCCAAAATTAAACCTTTTAACAAATTATTTTCTCTATTTCAAGATTGTTGTTGTGGCTTATCTTCTTTAATGATCAACTCCAATAAATTGTTGACAGTCAGAAAATCGATGACTAGCAGGGAATCTGAGGATAAATCCTTCCGGGAAAGTCTGACGCAATCCAGAATATGTTTCGAAAAGGCTGGATAATCACGGCATATTTTACAAGTGGGATATTTTTTGTACCACGTTCAAACGATAAACATTTTAGATGTTCATTTGAGAAGAGAGAGAGAAAGATAACTATATCAAAAGTAATGAACCACAAAACTCAGGCTAAATATGTTATTATATTAGCAACAAAGTTGTATACGCAAAATAATATCAATATCATTCAACAAAAGAAATAATCAATTAATTTATAAATGTGTTATCATGATCAGCATATTGGCGAATAATATAAAAAATATATTATGGAATTGATCACACCTAGTGAAAACAAGTAATTTTCTTTTTATATGAGTCCCTCTTTACAAGATTCGTATCCAGTCATTTCCTATCATTGAAAATAATTATTTACATAAAACAATTGGTATTCGTTTACTTTTATGTCTTCTACGGTTAGAATGGTGACAAAGTCCTTGTTGAATGAAATGAAATTTGCAAAGTCTTTCCGTCTGCATGCCTTGCTGCTTTTACAATTCTGCGATGGGCTTTATTAGACAGTTTGAAATTGGAATAGTAACATTTAGATAAATAACAATAATAAAGGTTCTACGTTAAAGCTGGATATAAGCAAATAAATGACATTAGTTTCTTTTATATGTCTCTCAGATAATTTGGCTGGATATGGTTTGCATTTTGTGGCTATTTATCCTGAGGGACTTAAAAATGATACTCAAATGCAGTTCGTCACTTTTATATATAGTTATAGTGAAAATATTTTCAGTATCCTACTTTGTTTGGAAATATTCTTGCTAACGTTTCACTATTTGGATTCTTTCAGGAAATCTTACCTATTATTTTTATGAAGTGTAGTTTTATCACATTTCATTTAAGTCTTTATTCTCATTCTACAGTTTTTACTTCGTAATCATAAGACACTTGATGACATAAAATACATAAGACAATTTGACACTTGGCACATATCGAAAAGTTCCCAAATTAAACTTATACATTATATAACTTATACAGAGGGTATTAATACATTTTTAGAGCGATTTCGCAGCTGCTTAGTTAATGTTTAACTTGTAAAGATTATTTTTTTAAATGTTCGATCTGATAGCCTTTTTTTCTGGACTATAAGTCTGCATCGTGATTTCCATGATAGAAGAGCTTTTCGCATTATTTCCAGGAGTATTGCTTTACATTCCTCTTCCACTACTTTCCAGAGTCCATCTATCGTGGCGAGTTGCGTTTATCATTTTCTTTTTCAACAGACCAAAGGCACAATAGTGCATTGGTGAAACGTCAAGAGACTTCGCAGGGATATGTTGAAAATGTATACATGCAATATTTGTATTAGTCATCATTTTTTCAAGGAATGCAGTGGTAGTTTTTGAAGTATAACTTATAGCTTTGTCTTGATGAAGTTTCTCTCTTTGAAAGTCATTGGGATAAAGAAGTGGAATTTCTTTTGTAAATATTGGGCGTAAAATTTTCTCTTGATAGTACAATGAGTTGATTTTAACATTTCTTTCCACTCTTCTTATGTTTAATTTCCCATTGTAGGAGAAACCTGCGACAATCATAAACCCCTTACTGAAACTTTCTTTACATTGACGGAAACGGGTATGTACATTTTTTTCTCCTCATTTTCTATAGTAAAAAGACCTTTTTTGTAACAGTCATTTAGGTAAACCCATGCTTCATCAAGGGTCACAATGGTTTTCCATATATCTCCTAATATGTGGTTTACATACAGGATTCTACAAAATGTTTTGCGTTGAGCCACATATCTAGGCAAAAACTGGTGAACATTATGTTTTTTAGCATTTTTAAGTTGTAAATACTGGTTTATTATTTTATTTATTGTTGCTACAGATGTATCTAAAGACTTTGCAATATATTTCTGCGTTGCTGTTTCTCTTGTTACCAGTGATTTCACTTTAGAAACATTTGAAACAGTACGTACCTTTTAAGGATATTCGTTTAGAGTCTTCTTTCTATGTAGAAATAATGATTAACAGTTTTTACCTGTCCGATTCATAATATTGCTTATTTTGCACTTAGAAGTTTTAATACCATGCATTTTACAACGTTTTTGAATTTTGGAATAAGAACGTTTATCTTCGAAAAGCGCAAAAACATATCCTTCAGTTCACAGCATGTTTATGTGTGAAATTTTGAAAGAAGAATAAATTTAAAAGTAGCAGTCGATATTTCTCATTTCAAATAATAGGCTGTGGCCGAAAATTTTTATTCTAAAACATTTACGTTTTTTTTAATTCGTTATCGAAATCGTTTTAAAAATCTGTTAACACCCTCTGTCTAATTTTTTTGCCCAAAAACTCTATAACAACGCTGAAAAAAATGAGTATTCAGCTACTTGGAAAATTTGACAATTTGTTAGAATGTTATTTTTTATTTTTTAAAAGCCTTAAATAATAAATTTTCTCCTTACAACATTTCATAATACTATCTGAATTTTGGTATGCACTTTTTGAAATTTTTATAATCCACAATCAGCACTTACGTTTTATTCTCGTTTATTCGTAAAAGCGATTTCTATGCAAAATTAAGAGGGTTTTTTTTTATACCAAGTGAAAATACATATAAACTCTTAGATTTTCTCATTTCTGAATGCTTTAATTCACACTCATTTCACGAACGTTTCATATGTTATTAATTGTAAATGCTATTATTTTACCTGGATTTAAAAATTTTAATTTTAAAGGCAATCAGTTCTATTGTAGTTTTAGGAACACTGTAATATAACAGCATGTCTTGATTTTAAAGCTTTACTATTAGGGATATTATAAAATTTTTATTGCATTCATTACAGTTATCATCCCGTGTGTGGTTGCTAGTCCACCGTTGGGCGCCTCCCCAGGTGGCGGATAGGCGAATGATCCCAGATATGGGTGGTACCGGGGAAATGAAATACCCGGGACGGATCAAAACTATCATGCAGCGTCTTCCTCAGAGTGAGCGGCTACTCCATGTTAGGAGCGGCTGGCTTTTGGGGTCTAAGTCATACTTCAACCTCCGGTGCCTCCAAATCTCTGGGTCCTTGAAGATGATCACTTTCTCTTTACCATGAAACCTTCCACAAATGATATTGGTAATGCATAGCTTGTCGTGCAGGTTAATCAGGGGCGCGGCCGGAGTTTAGGCAGAGGGTCTCGGTGGTCAAGTAAACTACAGTCTCCAATCCCGCATTACGGCTCACTCGAGATCCTCCAGTGAAATATAAGCGGTTTATCCACCCCAGACATGAGAACCAAGCTGGATCAATTAATTGAAGTGGCTGACAAACATGGTGCCCAGTTTATTGCCTTTCAGGAAACCAAACTTAGTGATCACACTAAACTTAAAATAAAGAATTTCACTATTTACCGGATGGACAGACCCGATCGAGGGGGAGTAGGCCTGGCCTTACTAATAAGAAATGTTAACATTCGGAGTATACACTTACCTGCTGGAGGCTCTTATTTGGAATAGCAGGGCATTTCCATTAATTGGAGAAGAAAGGTGATTAAAATCTTCAATCTTTATCACCCTCCTAACCAAGGTCAGCTCCCTGCAGAATTATTTAACTACATTGACAAAAACTCCATTGTCCTAGGTGACCTTAATGCCAAACAACAGATTTGAGGCAGCTTCACAAATAATGTTAGAAGCAGTGATCTATTAAGCGCAGCCGATGATAAAGCTCTTATCTTTCTAAGTGATGGATCTCCAACACATACGTGCTTTATCTATGGGACATCAGAAGCGTTGGACGTTTCTCTTGTTAGCCCTGATCTCCACTCACACTGCAAATGGAAGATTCTTGATAGCATCGGAAGCGATCATTTACCCATCCTCATCGAAGTACAGATTAACAGAAAAACTACGACTACTAGTAAGAATTTCTGGAACTTTAAGAAAGTATATTGGGATCAGTTTAGACAACTTGTTGAGAATGCTATTGAAAAAAGAGCTCTTACAGAATACTTGGAACAGGAGTGGAGTAATTTTAAACAAACTATCATTCATGCTTCCTATTAATTAATCCCTAGAGGAAATTTTAAAAGTCTGAAATCTTTTTTCTAACATAGGGATCCTGAGATGAGAGTCCTCATCCTTAAGAGAAATGCCTTGCACAGGAAGCTCTCTCAAACTTTTGATCCAACGGATAACGTTGAGCTAAATAAACTCAACGCAATCATTAAAATTACATACATTAACCTTTACAGGAATGCATGGACAAATATGTGTAATAACAGCGATGCTAGAACACCAAACTCCAAAGTTTGGTGACTAGCACAGACACTTTGTTATAATCAGTCATAAAACATGTTATGCAATTCTGTTCTAATTTCCGATGGCACGATCGCACAAGATGATAAGGAGGCTGCAGATTTGTTGGGAGAGTTTTATAATAATATGGGAAACCTAGAGGTTAACCATAATGATGTTGCCATTAAAAATAAATCGAAAAGATATATCCATAAGTACCGCACTTCTAATTCTGGTAGATCAATATTTATTAGCGATTTTTCTCTGAAAGAGCAGTATTTGGTTTTGAGAGCTATGGATGTGCGTAAAACACCTGGCCCAGATGGCATCCATGGCTTCATGACTGGCTATTTGGGACCTCATGGACTGCAGAGACTCTTGGATATTTTCAATCTTTCATGGAATCTTGGCCGTTACCATAGAGAATGGAAAAGAGCAACCATTGAGTATATCTTAAGACCTTGTAAAGTGACTAGTGCTCCTGGGAGCTTCAGACTAATTGCTCTTACCTTGTTTGTGTGTAAACACATGGAGAGGCTAATCTTTGCCAGACACAGATTCCAATGCAGAGGGTCACTCTTTGAAACCACTGGAAGCTGGATTATAACTTGATGGAATATACCTCCATGAGGAGCTCCTAACTACTGTTACAAAAAAACTCATAGATTCCGGCTCTCGTTAAACAACTGTCACTCGAAACAATCCATAATATCATAATATCCCTCCATTTTCTTTAAAAATTTATATAGATGGTAGTAAAGGTGTGGGGGAGTCTCGGGCAGTGAGGTGTACATAAACACAGTCTCCGGAGATATAGAATTTAAAATAAGAAACCCAGGTAATTGTTCCGTGTTTAGATCAGAGCTAATTGCCATTAGAATAGTATTACAGGATCATTTAGGGGATATATGGATATTGACTGAGAGTCGTGTTTCAATCCAGCATTTTTTAAATTGGAGCATTGTTGGAGATCAAATTAGCCTGGACATACTAAATCTTCTTGAGAGACTATCACTCGAACACATAGTGCATATTTAATGGATCCCTTCACATGTGGGAGTAGAGAGGAATGAAAGAACGGATTTCTTGGCCAAATCGGCGTCAGAGGAGGGAGTAAATCCAGGTGGAGAGCTCACATCTATTGAGATTTCTTCCCTGGCAAACACTTAATTCAATAAGCTTATGAAAATTCTCCCCAACCATCCATAGTACTTCGCTAAAAGACCGGGTGAGTCCTTCAAACTTAGACCAAGATATTATCAAACTGTCTTTTCCCGCTATCTGAGTGGGCATACGAGAGGAATCACCTTTCAGCAGGGGCAAAGGTCATTTCCAGACTGTCCTTGTCAATACGGCCTCCCCTGGACATATCTTAACATGCTTAAATTTGAAAAAAGACGATGTCCTTCAGGACCCATATTATTTTTTAGACATTTTAGATATTTCTTGTTTTATGGGGGTTGTCTAGCCTAGGTAGACAACCTGAGATAAGTAACAACAACAGTTATCATACCAATGAATTCAATCCCTAGTAAGCATTTTTTGAAAAAATTCCCATTCACTCAAATAGAAAACGACGCAAGATAATTAAGAATAAAACTCCTCTCGCATGATCTTTAATAATGAAGTGATTAATGGATATTACCATTTGGTAATATATCCATGGGAAACAAGTTATTTCTATTATTCTGACTACATACATATATATATATATATATATATATATATATATATATATATATATATATATATAGATATTTGTTTTGCCAGTAATTTTGTAATTTTATAAAGATAGTTTCATACCCTTTTTCTAAACTCATATTTCTTCATGATTACTTCTTCTTTTACGTTTAATACATTAAAAATTTCTCTATAATCATGGGTTACAGCATTAGGGTTTAAGAATGAAAATATTAAACATGCAATGCATTTATAAATTGTAAATAGGTTGCAGGTCTAAAATTTGTTCTTTTAATTTGTTAATATCAGAGACTTTGATTGAAGCCCATTGGTGCCGCGGTAGGACTTTGTGCTTCCAAAGCTCAAGTTTGAGGTTTCATCTTTAGGCTTGGCAAGATGGATTCAGTCTTTCATCTTTTCAGTGGGTTGATAAAACTGAGTACCAAGCATGGTTGGGTACTAAACACTGGAGGATTCAAGGTAGACTGACCACCTAACTTTGATATCTGCTTCGCACCTAGGCCCTTGATCAAGAAACTAGATATAGGCATTGGGGGCAAGATCAATTCAGCATTTCATCCTTTTAATTGGTTGATAAAACTGAATACCTCTCATATTTGGGAGTTACGCACTTGAAGTTTCACGGTAGACTGTCCACTTAACGTGGATTCTTACGTATTATCCTCAGTTAAGAAACCTGCTATGGGCTTTGTAGGCTCCACTTGGATTGCTGTGACATTAAATTTAGTTTTAGATCTTAAATCAGGAAACTGAATAGAAATATTTTTGAAGATATATTATTTAAGTATCAGAATGTATATCCTTATAAAATTGTGTCCTGTGTTATTAGAAGGGTCACTGGATGTCATGAGGAAGTAAACAAATTCATCATGATATCCAGAGCATGATGGGTGTGTCATGTATCGGGAAGAAACACGCATAAAAAATCATATAATGAGATACAAAATGCTAATCGTTTCATTGCTGTCTATGATGTGATTTAGGAAATTAAACTTGAATAATAAAATGAATAATTTTAATGCATGATTTTTTTCTGAAATTCGTCTGAAAGAGATTTTTATTTGAAAGTGAAAACATTAAGAGCTGAATGAGGGAATTAAATTTAATATATTCACTGTGATTATACTTCAACAAACAATTCATTTTAAGGCTATCCTTACTTGTTTTCTTCTTTATATGAAAGGAGAGCAAATCCATCCAAAGTTGTATACAAAGCCTTTCCTGGTGCTGTAACGGAATTCTGATAAAAAGACTCAGTAATTGTGAGGAGATTTCATCTAAGATTTCAAGATATAGACTATCGAAGTCAAGTGTTTTATTAATATGCTATTTGCAATATTGTGTAAATAACATTTTATTAAATGTAAACCTTTCCTCTCAAATTCATCCGTCCTACAATTATAATGAATAATTCATGACGAAAAATTAATATGATGTTTTTAATAACATAATACAGATTTGTTTCTGTGGTGGAAAGATTTATTTTCTAATTTAAGGCATTAAAAAAAAGTACGAACAATAATGCAATTTAGTTGCAATTTTGGTTTTACGTCAGTATTGTGCACTGCGTCAGACTTAAAAATTTAACTTTGGCAACAATTCGGTGAATTTCTGCCACATAAAAGTTCCGATTTGAAAGGAAAGCAACATGAGTGTGTGCTTGATATATTTTTCTTTTATTGCAATTTTGGCAAGTAACCAACTGTGCCCATATTTCAAAGAAATCATCCAATCGATTGCGTATGTACAATGTAGTATCACCTTTTGTTTCAATGAAACTATATCGACTGTTGCTGTATTTGACTGATTGTTTTTGTCTCTGGCGGCTTGTGATCGTAATGTTCCTTTCAATCGAAAAATTTATTATTCTATTGCACCAACTAAATTTAGGTTTGTTTAGCATTTAGCTTGTTTAATTTTCTTTACCACTCTTTAATAAATTTTTGCACAAAAAATTTCGATTGGAATAAATTTAAAACAAAATTTTGAGTCTATATTATTTTCGCTTTTCCGTAAGAAAATGTTATTTGTTTGGTTTGATTATGTTGTTGTTCCACGTCACTTTTTGCACACGAGGTGATAGTTAGACGGGGATTTATGGTTTAAAGCGGATTTGGAACCACTCAAACTTTCAAACACAAGGTGGGATTCGAACCCACTAACAACTGAACCGGAGCTATTTCTTAAGATTCATGAGCTGATCTAACATGGGAAAGTTCCAAATTTTCTTGTCAGTAATAGTCGCATATTAAAAAACATCAATAAACCAAAAACATTTGGCTGATTTTATGTATAAGTAAATTATTAAAACTTTCTTAAATACTATGTGCTTTTATTTCTCCACAAGTAATAAGTTCATTTAGATTAGCAATTGAATGAAATTGTTGGAATGTCTATTTGTACAGATTTGCTCTTTATTCACAAATTTGTGGATTGCTTGCGATAGCAGCGCCACTGAACTTTATGGATAATTTGGAAATTAGGTGCTCACTGTTTGTTTTAAAGCACAAAGGCCAAGTCAGAAACTTCTTAAACGAATTTTCAAGACACTGCATTCTAAAGAGAATAATATTTAAAATATCAAACCATATGAATCCCCTTATGAGGTGAAAAGGTGTGAGCTAATGAAACTGAGCAGTGATACAGTTATGGTTAATCTGAATGAATTTGATTCCTTATGTGTAGTATTAAACTTTCATTAGCATAAATAACACGTAAAACTAGGCAGGAAAACATGACCTTTAGTATATTGTTCACTGTTAACTTAATAAAATGCTTGTAATTGTTGTGTCACATATATATTATTTTTTATACCAGAAAGCACAGCTTTGCTAAACTATCAGAATAAAACCAAAATTTCTGAAGAAAAGGGTGTTCAGGAGGGACTTTCCTAAGTGCCTTTATTTCACTCTTTTTGATTGATTGATTTTTTTGATTGAGTAATTCAAGCTGGCGTTGCCTTGCACAGTGTCAGCAGTGGCAGATTTGGCCAAACTATCAGCGATTTCGTTACCATTCAGACAAACGTAGGAAGGAACCCACTGAAAGTGTACTGTGTATTCTAAAGGGAATATATATGTGTGTTCTATTCCTTTTATTATAGGAAGGATAACTTACTACCCAAATAACCACGAAAATCCACATGATATCCAAGAGATATCTCTCAGACATTTATCTGGACATTGCTTTGTTTCTTAGATATACACAAGATATCCAAATATCATCATTATGTCCACCAGTTATCCAAAGGGTCGCAGAAAATGGATATCCTGTGGATATATGGATATTGCGACATCTGATGGATATCTCTTAGATATTTTGGATATCCTTTGAATGTTTCCTAGATATCCAAAAGATATCTATGGGATGTTCTGATATCCATGAGATATCTATATAAATAAAATACGATATCCAGACCGAATCTTATTAGATATGCTAGTTATTCTTAGATACCTTAGTTATTCTTATATAATCTGGAACACATATATGTGTTCCAAAATTATTAAAAGCTAAAATGCATTTCTAATGAAATTTTCATGATTAATGTCAGTATTTTCCCACAATGAAGTTATCAACTGAAACAGTATTTTGAAATATTTTATAGCAGTTGCAAAAAATTTTTTGTGGGTTCATTTATTGTTTTACTTTTGACTAAATTTTTATTTTCGAAAGAAAACAACATTAGAAATAATTTTTTGTAATACATAACTCCTCTCTAATATTAAAAGTGTAAACACAATGTTTCTTACTTTTAAGAATTTATAAATGAATTCAATGTTACTTTTTAACTTTCAAATTATTAAAAATAAAATCCATGTAAATTTTTACCAAACCTTTAAAATTTTTAAAGCAACTGAAATACATTAAAATTAAATTCTGTATGAATTATAAGAGGATTTTTATTAATGATAGTTTCCTGAAAATTAAAAAAGTGGAAGTAATTTCTTTAAATTTTTTTTTTTTTGATTATTACATCAGCCTTTACTTAAAAACAAAGTGTATGGAGTCCAGAATTCAGAATTAATTTCTTTATTTTTAAGTTTTAACAAAACTACTGATTTTGAATATACTTATTTTTCATTTAATAATAAAAATAAATATTTTCTATTTTAATCTCAGTTTCACTAAATTCTGTTCCTTAGAAATGAAAATATTAGATTTTATTTTTTAACTGAAAATATTAGATTTTAAGGTAAACATTTTACAAAATATTAAACAGTAAAATGATTTTGAAAATTATATATAATATAAAGATGCTTGACAGCTTTAAAAGGGGACTGTGAAATTTTTAGATTACCAAGCAGTATTTTTTTCATATTCAATAATAAACACCCCTAAAAAACTTAAAGAACTTTTTAAAAAAGAATAAATTTGTATTATGTGAAATAAATTCTTTATTGGAACATTATGCATTTACAGCACTTCCATGATTTGTTTCTTAATAAAAGAGCAGCTAAATTCATATATTTTTAAGTTTATAAATAAAAATTTAGTACGATTTTTATGAAAATTAATATATAAAAACCTATTTAAAATGT
The DNA here is from genome assembly GCA_030067965.1 of Latrodectus elegans. Taxonomy (NCBI): domain Eukaryota; kingdom Metazoa; phylum Arthropoda; class Arachnida; order Araneae; family Theridiidae; genus Latrodectus; species Latrodectus elegans. The sequence continues at coordinate 102,808,583 of CM057811.1, read as the reverse complement.
AATGATTGTATTTTAACCATGTAATTGATTAATTCATATATTTTCCATAAATAGTCAATTTATCAATAAAAATCATTACAATATTTATTTTAAGATATAATAGTAATTGCAAAAGATTTTTTTTATAAAAGTATTCTAGTTTAAATTTATTTCTTTTAATATGATACATTTTCCAGAAGTTATAAAAACTACTGTAATAAAGAAATAATAAATCTTAGAATTTACAAAATTTAATGCACTTAATATGTGAATTGTTTTAAACTTTGAACATAAAAACAACAAGTCTACATTTTAACAAATTTATTTTATGACAGTAAAGTAAACAAATATCAGAAAGTAGTGTTTATTGAGAAAAAATTGTATTTTTATTTAATCATAATGAAAAACATTAACAAAGTGACTGCTAAGATGCGCTTTCCATGGCAACTAAACATCCCACTTCTCTGATGTCTCAGCACTAACTAAATCAACAAAAGAATGAAATAATGAAACATTAACATGAGTAAAGATTAATTTATATTTTGCAATTCAAATTTTTAACAATAAGGGAACTTGATAAAATAATCATTTACTTATAAGACACTTGTAAATTCAAATGCTAACTAACATTCAAAATTTATTTTTGACAATTGAAATAAGATATGGTAACTTTTATAAACAGAACCCAATCTCGCAGTCTTCACAAAACAAATGTTTCAAAGTTGATAATATTGCCAACCTTAACAGAGGTTAAATCATTTGAAATTTTTTCATGTGATAAAATACTAGCCAATAGTTGCGTAAAAAGTCATAAATAGTGAAGATCAAAATTTATCTAAATCTGTCAGATGTTACATTAAGAAATTTAAACATAATGTAACTATTAAATGTCAAACTAAAAATAAATTCTAAAGTAAAGAAAAATAGAATCTTTGTAGGAAATTAAATATTGTTAATCAATTTGTTAACAAATACATTGATAACAAAATAAACAAGTATTTGCATTTTATTAGTACAAAAGTAAATTATATTTGTCTTAAGTACAATACACGTTTATATTGCAAAAATAAGATACACATCCAATGAATTAAAAACAAAATTTCTTTAAAATTCTAAGATTCAAAATTAATATTTAACAACATATTACTTTTTGATTTAAATTATAAATATTTCCAAATGTATACACACTATTTTTTTCAAAACTATTAAAATTGAAAAAAAAAAGTTTTTGGTAACAATGGTGCTTTTAAAATGTTGTTTATTCTTAAAAAAGTGACCTGTTTTACAAAATACACTAACAGGTAATGAGAATTAAGCAACACAAAAAAAAAAAATTTCTGCTCTTACCAACACCATTACAGAGGATTTGACAACAATTTATACTATACTTTTGCTAATTCTCCTTCATTCAATTTATTACTTCACACATGCATCAACTTCAATATTACAGAGTAAAAATATGTAAATAAAAAGTATTAATATTATACACATGATGGAGAATGAAAATTACTCGGGTTGGTTGGTTGGTGGGGTTTTATGGCGCAAGGTCCAAAATTGGACATACTGCGCCAAGTGTAAGTTTTTTTTAGCTTTATTGTATCTTAATTTTATTTATTTATTTAAAAATTATTTATTTTTTTTTAAACAAAGCAACATTAAAATTTTTTTAAAAAACAAAAATCTGTGTATATGTTATTTAAAAATCAAATTCTAAAATATAAAAGAGAAAATTCAATAATATATACAATTTTAAAATTGAAAATAAAAATATAAATAAAATGTATAAAACCTATTGGCATCAAGAAAGCGAATAGGTTTCTATGGGGTGGATCTCCTATTATATCAGATAAAGTTATAAAATCACTATTAAAAAAGTGTAAGCGTTGTTGGTTAAAATCATAACATGAAATTAAAATATGATAAACATTGAATGGTTCATCACACGTTTGACACCATGGATTTAATTCGCTTAAAAACAAATGTCTGTGTGTGAAACGTGTGTGTCTGATACGAAGGTGAGTCAATCTTACATCTGCACATCGTCACGGTAAAACTGGTAATGATATGAGAGATGAGAAGATAGTATTCAACTTGTTGCCAACCTGCAAGTTCCATGATTCCTGCCAAAGATTATATATAAAACTTTTTATAACCTTTCTCACATCTGAGAGAGGGACCGATGGTAAAATTAGGTTTGATGCAGTCTTTGCAGCTGCATCTGCTCTCTCATTTCCTTCAAGACCCCTGTGGCTTAGTATCCAACAAAATACAATTTCTTTTCCCTTGCCAGCAAGGGAATCCAATGCTTTGAAAATTCTCGACACAACAGGATGACAGGTAACACTATTGTTTTTCAAGGATTTAATAATACTCATGCTGTCAGTATACATACAAAATTTATGACAATCATTTGTATTCATGTGCTGAAGCGCATAATAAATCGCTGTAGCTTCAGCAGTAAAGATGGAGCAGGATGAATGTAGGCTGTAGCTAAAAGACGTATTATTGATAAAAACTCCGCAGCCCATATGTCCTGCGGATTTAGATACATCCGTGAATGCAGGTTTGTAGGATTGGTACTGACAGCGATGAGAACAGTATAGATGCTGAAAAACAATAGGTGTGTCGGATTTTCTGAATTTTGCAAAGGTATTTATCAAGGTATTTGTTGGTTCATACCAAGGAGCAAATTACTCGGGAAATAAAACCAGAAAATAAAAGTTTTATTTCACAAAAATATTTATTTCAAAGCTAGAATATTCCTTTTTATGCAGCAAAACTACTTAAAAATTCACCAAGTTTTTAATATATAACTAAATCCAGTGAAGTGAGACAAAATTTATAACTTGAGTTTTCATTAGACCAGCGAAAACTTAATTTTAAGAATAAGATTTGTAAACCTTTACGGAACTTTAATGCTTTAATGCAAGAAGTTAATTTAACAATAAGGAAAACCCTGTTTAATAATACTTTTATATTAGCTATTTCTATTAGTAAATAAGAAACTTTTTAATTTCAAATAAAAATATAACACAAGATTGCCCTATAACATGAACTCTAGAGATATTTAATAAACTATAATTAGTAGTAAATTTCTATTTCAAATAGAGATTCAATATTGTAAAAAAAGATTACAATATGTTGTGACTTGTTTAGCAGGAAATTTTGATGAATGACTCTCAATATAATATTAACAGGATTCAGTGCAGAATCGGGCACGACTTGGTTTTGTGTTACATTTCGGTAATAAACTAATTTCTGTTGTATTTCAAGCAGGTTTGAAATATCTGGCAACATTGCGCGCGACAGCTTTAATTGAAGTTTTCCCACAAAGAGTTTTAGGTCTTATTTATTGTACTAGGAATTTTTTTGAAGTGTAAGTAAATTACAAATTTTCATCTGAAGAGAATGAATTTATTATAAATCTTTATAGTTTTAATTTTATAGATATAGATTTTTGTAATTTAAATTTTTGCGCTCTTCAGTTGTTCACGTTTTATTTAATTTCTATAGACAGCCAATGACCTTGGGACCCTAAAGACAGTTTTTATATCGATAAGAGTAAAAAAAAAGTAAAATAAATAAATTTCATATATTTGCTGAAACTTTTTAAAAGGCTGTTACAGAAAATATAAAATTCATGTTAACTGTAAATAAATATATAAAACTAATAATATATATATATATATAATTTATAAAAATATATATAAAAATAAAGCCAAATTTTCATTTAATTAAATATTTGTTTAAATACATATTTATGTTTCGTTGAAATTATTAACAATTTTAATTATTTAATTGATAATATTTGAAATTATAAAAAATTGAAATTTATTATTAATTCCATTAATTGGGGAAAATTGATCTTTATTCTTATTTATATTGTTCAGAGGATGGTCATGGTTTTGCTTAAATAATATGTGTTTCACGGAGAAAATAAATATTTGTTAGCAATGAAAAATAAGTAAACAAAATTTGGGAGTCGATCGGAGATGGAACCAGAATACAAGCAATTTCTCACTGGTTTAAAATATCTATGACTTCAGATAACACGCTTTATCTATGTCACAATCACCTATACAGCGACATCAGAAAAGCTGTCATCCGACTGCCTATACAGCTTCGTCTATCCGATCATCGTGCTCGTTTGTTCAAAACTTGACAGTCTTTCTTTCATAAAGACGAAAATGTAAGTGACGATACTGTGAAAGCTAATTACGTGTTTATTAATTAAGTACTCCACTGTGTGTTAAGGTTCCTTTCGAGATTAAGAGCGATATCATGATCATACCAGAGCTCTAGGGCTCCTGGGATACGTAAAAAATTCTCCTATAGCAAAAGGGCCTTTTCCTGTATAATCGATTTGATGGATCTGAGGCCTGCATACCGGTACAATGCATCCACCAGAGTAGTTTTAACAGCCCCAGTGATGAGGTGGAGCGCTTGATTAAAAATCTATTCCAGGGAACCCATATTGCGTACAGACGCAGTAATAAGGGGCTCACAACAATAAGTCATCAGTGGAAGAATAAAGGATTTAAAAGTCAATAGAAGAGTCTGCGAAGAGCAACCCCATTTACACTATACAAGGCATTTTAACACTGTCAGCCTATTTGCGACACGTCCAATGATATTCTCAATAAACAGACACAAAGATAGCTTTTTATCAAAAGATACTCCCAAATAGGTGTAACATTCTGCCTGGCACACTGGAAGACCCTTATAGGTTAGTTCCACTTGAATAGGTTGGTGAGAGAGAGAAAATGACACTAAGACAGTTTTCTCAGCATTAACCATCATGTTATTTGAGTTGCACCAGCTCTTCAAAGTACTCAGATCATGACCGAGTCTCTTTTTGTTTTGTAGTTTGGCGACTTTCTTTAGGGAATTTGTAAAAATGACCAGATCATCTGCATATAATAAGCATATTATGTCAGGTGTAGATCTAAGCACAAGAACAAGGTCATTGATGGAAATGTTGAAAAGACTGCAGCTTGAAAAGGCTCCCTGAGGAAGTCCAGTCTTAAAAAACTTCCATTTCGAGAGAGAAGATCCGTATCTTACTGTACACATCCTTTGGCTTTAAAAGCCCTTAAAAAAGTTGAGCAAGTTGTGGCTGATTCTAAGTTCGGATAGTTTCAATAATAATTTTTCTCTCCAGACCAAGTTGTATGCAGTTTTAAAATCAACGAACATAGCAGTTAGTATTTGCTGTTTATCCAGAGCATTTTTAATTGATTGGCTAAGGAGGGCAAAGTGTTGATTCGTAGAACGGTATTGGCGAAAGCCATCCTGCTCTTCCGCAATAAGTCTATTGGTTTCCAAAAACCAATTCAGTCTTCCTACCACAATGCGCTCCATTACCTTCCCCAAAATACTGGTCAGAGCGATTGGTCTATATCCACCAATGTCTTGTGGATCTTTGCCTTTCTTATAGATCGGTATAATAATAACAGCTACGCCAATGTGTCGGAATTATTCCTGTCTTCCAAACCAGGTTGAAGAAACGTAATAAAGTCTGACGCGCAATTGGTCCCAAATGACAGAGGAACCCAGAATTTATACCATCATTTCCAGAGGATTTGCCTGGCTTCAGGCATGCAATAGCTTTAGACAATTCACCATCTGTTATGCGAGAAAAGAAAATTGGGTGGGGTTCAGTAGGTTTAGTATGAGCCTCTCGAGGGCTTCTCAGTAAACATTTTATTGTCTTATTCAATTTTCTGACACTGGCATTCAAAACCTGTTCGCCTGTAAAATATTGAACAAAAGCGTTTACGATGGCATGGTAGGAGGATATAACTTTGTTGTTTACCTTGTATGAAACTTTGGAGGTTTTAACATTTTCGTTTTTAATATTGGAAACATACTTAAAAACCTTCTTACTGTCTTTTTGAAAGTCTAAATTGGTGATAAAGTCCCTGAAAGATGTACGCTTCTGTGCGATGATCTCTCTTTTGAAGATGGCAGAATGTCTTCTCCAGGCTATAACATCCGAGGCTCTGCCAGTCAGTTCAGCCTTTCTTCTCAGTCTGTTGCGCTTTAATTTCATACATTCAAGATTTTGATTCCAAAAAGGTCTAAATTTTTTTTTATCTTACTACGGGGGATACTCTTTTTAGCACAGCACCAGAACTTGTTTTTAATAACCATATAAATCTTATCCGGATGTGATTAAAAATCAAAGTTGTCTTGCCGTAACTCGAAATCGAGCAATGCCTTAAAAAGTTTCCAATTTGCCCGTTTAAAGTTCCAAGAAGTTCTGGATTGTGAAAAAGACTTGCATTTAGGAGTCTTAAAGTCAATATTTACTATGACTTGGTAATGTCCTGAACCAGGATCACTTACTAATGTGTGTGTTGTTGATTGCATAATGTCAGATGTTACTAAGAGGAGATCAGGATTAGTGCAAGAACCATTATAGTGTAAGAATGTGGAAGGATTTGTTCCATCAAAAGCCAACTCGAAAGGGCCAGTATTTAAAAGATCTTGAATAGCCACGCCTGCTGTGTTAACATCATGGTAGCCCCATAAAGGAGAATGGGAATTAAAATCCCCAACAAATATAAACTGTTTTGACGTTCCGAGATAGTGGAAATCTGGTTTATTATTTGGTGGGCTATAAATAGCATAGACATTAAAATGTTGATTCCTGTTCCAAACATCTAATTTATAATTACTTCAATTTTATTATCTCCACCAGTGTCCATGGTTTTAAGAATTTTAAAATCGATGGTCAATTCTGATCTAACATCCACGAGGATGCCGCTAGCGACTTTTCTGGATTTAGGAAGAACATGAAGAGTGTAACCCTTAAAAGGATAGAATTTCAATCTTTCGAGGTCTAAGATTGCCTCCACAGCTATAAAAATGTCAAAAGTAGTCATGTTTCGCAAAAGCTATATCTTCTTAGTCTGTTGTTGTTGGCTATGGCGCCAGCATTCCATTGAAGAATCTTCAAAGAACAAATGTCTCAGGAGGTAAGGGCAAACTAAAAATGCCTAAAACCGTAGATCTCTTAGCCACAATGTGTTTTCAGGGTGCACCACGAGGAGGTAGATCTACATCGCACCCCATCTAGTTTTGCATATATATATATATATATATATATATTTATATATATATATATATATATATATATATATATATATATATATATATATATATATATATATATATTTGACAATTCATACTTTAAATTACAATATATATATATATATTTGACAATTCATACTTTAAATTACAATATATATATATATATATATTATATATATATATAAACCATTTCTATATAACTATATTTTTACGACACCCAATTTTTAATTTTCAAATATTTGGGATGTTAACGAAAATATTGGCCTATAAATGAATTTGGTGAAATGTATTCTTTGCACATTGCGACATGAAACTCTAACTATTATAAAAGTTTAATATTTTATAATACGTAAATAATTATATTTATTATTATAAATATACTTATTATAATAAGATAATTAATTATTTTTAATTTAAGACAATATATTTCTGAAATGTTATATGTATTTTGGTTTATTTAACTGTTTTCTTAAGTTACATACTAAAAAACAATGGAAACAATAAATAATAAATACACTCTTTTCTAAATGACAGTAAAATTATGTTTTGTAAACTAGTTTTTAAAATAACATCCAGAAACACATTCTAATTTTCCCCGTAAGCTTTTTTTCCGAACAGAATTCTATTGTCACGAGTAAAGAAAGACTAACGGCATTTCTTCCGGGGTCTGTCGGAGAGATAAATCCTGCATTTTAGAGCCGGAATCTCCTGCTTGGTAATTGATTTTCTGCAGAACTTTAGTGCATTTGTGACCAAAAGTACCAAAATGATTACAGAATACCTTGTTAAATGTTTGACATTCCTGTGGTTATGAGAGTTCAAAAAGTATATTGATTTGTAGCGTGTCTAGTTATTTTATAGCTCGCTAACCACGACGTAAAAATCCTGCACAACCTTAATATTCTTTCTTGGATAGGATACGATGGAAATTTATAGTTCAGTATTATAAGGTAAGTTGAAATCTTCAACTATTTGAATGTAAAATACATATTATATATTCCCTTATTAGTCTGGTTAAAAGAATTTGGTACTTACCATTGTAATAGCTAATTTTTTTATTGATATAAACAATTAAATAATTTTCAAGTATTTATTGAATAGCGTATAGAGATTCATTGTAAATACTATTATATATTTCAGTTTTAATTAATTTGTCAAGAGTATGTAATTTTAAAATTGATAATTTATTTCTTTATGATCATAACTCATAGGGCAACCATAACAGTAGTGTCAAAATAGTAGTCATAATCTATAGTCCGTTTGTTTTAATGCTAGTAAGCCCTCTTCAGAACAAAATAAAGTTAGGTATTCTTTTGTATATAAAATTTTTTGAAGCTAAATATAAATAATACACGTAAAATGTAAAGAAAAAAATTTTTGCATTTGAATTTTTTGGCATTTGGAGCTATTTAATTCAATCTCTTAAAGATAATTTTATTATTTAGGTAATAACAACTATACTGAATTGCTATGAAATTGTCTGGAAAATTTTATTTTTATTTAATAGTTTTGCAGTTAAATCATCTGAATTCTATGCAATGTTAATTCACTAGTATTTTCTTGCTTTTAAGAAATTTGTTAACCATTTCTTTTTTTAGCATTATCTATTATCAATTTCATTAATACTCTGCACAAATGAAGAACAGTTTTTCTAATGTGAATTTATTTGTAATGAGAAGTAAAAAAAATGCAAATATTTTGTACATAACATCATTTTTCATTGTTTTTAGGAAAAAAGTTAAAGGTTAATGATTTTTCTAATCCTTTTATTATTTTTATTCGTATTTATATTTTATAAAAATTAAATATTTCTATCATAAAATAAGTTATTAATCATAATCTATGTGAATGTGTTTCCCACTCTCATTGTACATAATTAAAAAAAACATACGAAATTCTTCACAAAACTCTTAACTGTAGCTTTAATTTTATGAATAAAGCATGAATTTTATTTTAAAAGTTTATAATTTATGCATGTAAACCATCATTTATTTAGGAAATTTAGAAGGAAGAATTGTAATTTATTTGTATAAATATACAAGCGTAGAAAGAAACTATTTGTTAGCATTTTAAACCGATTAGCTTTCGTTGATTAAATATAGTTTCATTGACATATGATAATTTATTTTCTTTGCTGGTAACTTAGGATGACAAATACTTCTAGTTATTTCATGGAAAACAAATAAATTACCATTATGCTTTGCCACTTTAACTTCTTAGGAATTTCTTCCTCTATTAATTTTTGTGCTTTTTATATAGTCGCTTTGGGCTTATTAATCGTCTACTTAAGGACATTTGTTACTTCCAAAGGAAAATCAATAACAAGAAAGTTAGTTGCCCCATTTCCTAATCATTGTTATTAATTTGTATTATTTTGTATGAAAAAAACGAAAACGGCGGAAGCAAAAATGTTACCGTGTTTTGTAATGTAAATGGTTAATAAGCAGTTTAATTTTCACCAAATATAACATTAAATAGAGAAAAAATATTTTATCGCATATTAAAATGCTGGAAAGTTGTTAATGATGTCAATTTTACATATTTATTTGAACATTAATTTTAGAATTTATCTTAAAAAATGATTTCTATTATAAAACACGCTCTGAATGAAGTTTGCAGAAAATAGGAAAGAAAAATGTTCGGTTATGTAATCATGTTTTTATTATATATGAAAATAAATATTTGTTTATACTACTTTATTTGTATTTTTGATTTTTCAAGTTTATGCTGATCTGATAGAGAACGGTCAGTGTTCTGTTCATTTGTTCAACAATTCGTGAGATCGAATCCCACCTTGAATATAAATATTTATAATGATTCGAAATGCATTTTAAATTGTGAGTCTAGTTAACCCTTCTGTGCATAGACAAATGAACCAATCTCTAACTTTCTATGGTGACATCGAATGCTGTTAGTTAGTACAAAAAATGAATACAAGTTTTTAACATGTGTACAAATATTTTTGACATCTAATGTTTCCATAATGTGGAACATATATTCTAGAATCTATTAAAAGCAGGGAAAATTCTTTACAAAAACAGCAATAGGAGTGTTTGTGTTCTTTCTTCTAGTTCCTGACTTTGATTCTTACTTCAGACACAGCTATCTTTAAGGATTTAGAGACCACTTTAAGCTGCTTTTTCCTCCTAGGATAGTCTTTGTATGCACAAAAAATCACCGCACAACAACAAAAAGAAGCTAAACCCTAAGAAGGATTTATAAAATAGTAAAGGAAATAAAGTAATGATGTTCAAATCAAGAATGCAGTAATAGGTTAATAAAAAGCATTTTTAAGCTGTTCGAGTTTCGTTTTGAAAACGACCAACAGCATATTTAAAAGATCTCCTGTGTTACGAAATACAACATAAAAGCGAAAAATAGGATTTCAAATACTTATACGCTGCTCATCTGCACACGCTTTCGCTTATGAGAATTCGGATAACATGATTGTTACTCAAAATGATCACAAAAATTCAAGTAATATCCGGTTTCTTCCGTTTTAAGTAAATATTGGTTTGTGTAGATGTTTTGGTGCAAGAGTCAGATTTTTGTTATACTGAGCCGATCAATAGGTTAATGGCATTAGATATATTTTGAAGACATTTTGTTTAAAAAAAATAAATGTGCAATACAAGTTCATTAAAATATAAACTTAGATTAATTTTAGAAATATGAAAATATTTTAATGAGAAGGTTCTTTTGTCAAAGTAAATTTGATTTATCCAACCCAAAAATGTACTTTTTGTAAAAAGATATAACATGAAAAAATTAAAGGCATGTTTTACTGTCATATTTAGTATTGTAATGTGCACACAGTGTCGGCTGAACTGTAGCCCAATAGTTAGCGGTCCTGACTTCAATTCCATAGTTAGTGCGTTCGAATCCCACCTAGGGCTTAGATGTTTGTAGTGGTTTATACTCTACCTTAAACTGTAAGTCCTGGTCTATTTAGTCCTCGAATGCATAAAATGACCGTTGAATAACAAACAATTCTGTTCCAATCCGAACGCAAAATCTGATGTTAGACGTGTATGGCCGATTTTAACTCCATTTTAAAATTAACTTTTGTTTTTCTAAATATTTGAATAATAATTTTGATTTGAAACTGTCTCACAAAATTTAGATACTTTAAATATTACTCATATGTGTGGGCGTTTTTCGATGAAATCGCAATTTATTTTAAACTGAGAATACTTATAGTATCTTCTGGTGGTAATACAGATTTGCGACAATATAGTAGTTTAACAAGTTCATTATCAATGATCATCTGACTTGGTATCCAACATCAATATATTTCAAAATTATTACGCCTCAAGTGTTGACAGGAATGAAGGCCAAATAGCCCCATGGCGGAATGAATCTTATTTGTATACATAATGCCGAGCTGATATCCGAATGGTTAGCTCTCCTGCTATCTTTATCTAAAGAGCAGTTGCTCTTTAGTTCGAATTCAGTGTTGGGCTTGGATGTTTGTTGTCTTTCGGAATTCACTTAAAACCGGCCATTGTGTGCAAAAAAAAAAAGAAAAAAAAAAAAAAAAGACCGTTGAGTGACTAGCCAAACTAGATATACCGGGTGATTATAATTAAAGTCCCGATTTTAAAAATCGATAATTTTAAAACTACTGGTCAGAATGACTTGATATTTTAGCAGAACAATCGTAAGGCAATGGAATTTTGTTTGGCGAAAGAAAAAAAAATAGTTTTAAAATGTACCGATAGATGGCGCTTTCCGGGTAATATCAGGAGGAAAGTCCAACAATGTATTCGTTAAACACAGAAATGTTGTTAGCCAAAAGAAAAAAATTAGAGTTCAGGGATTTACTAAAGATTTATTAGCGAAAAGACAAGAATGCAGCGACAACAGCGATTATGACAAAAAAAAGAGCTTCATGGAATCAACACCTTGTTGATGATTAAAGCATAAGTTGTTCGATATGCCCTCCGCCTTGTTCCGCTACTAAGTGGAAGCGCAAAACGGCATGCTCCACAACAGATCGGAGGGTATCTGTACTGATGCAATGGATGTGGTGTGTGATGCTTGTCTTCAAGTCGGCTAGATTCTGAAAACTCCCGCTGTAAACAACATTCTTCAGGTACCCCCAAAGCCAGAAATCACACGGGTTTAAGTCGAGGGAACGTGGTGGCCACGTTGTTGGAAAATGACGGCTTATGATCCTGTCATCTCCGAAATTAGCACTCAGAAGCTGCTTCACAGGAGTAGCAATGTGCGGAGGAACGCCATCTTGCATGAATATTGTGCGATCAACATACTGACGCTGTTGAAGTGCCGGAAGGACATGGTTACGCAAAAGTGTTTCATACCGCTTGCCAGTAACGGTGCAGGTAACGGGACCCGCAAGTGTGATCTCTTCGAAGAAAAACGGACTAACGATAAACGCTACCGTTATTCCGCACCACACAGTAACCTTTTCAAACTGAAGAGGTAATGGCTGTAGCTGGGACGGATTCTCGGTCGCCCATATCCTGCAAATTTGCGTATTTACAGAACCTTGCAAATGAAAGTGGGCTTCGTCAGACTACAGAATGTTCCATGGCCATCCGTTGTCCACTTCCATCTGGGCAAGAAATTACAGTGCAAAAGACTGACGTGCTTCCAGGTCAGCCGGTAGCAACTCCTGCACATGAGTTATCTTATACGGATAACAAAGCAAGATCTTCTGTAGGATTTTACGCACCGTGCTGTTCGGCATATCCAGCATTCGGCCAATTCCCCGTGCACTGCTGATTCCAACATCACTGTTAGTCTGTTCTTGTAATGCTGTAGCCACATCTTCCACTGCCGCAGCCGAAACTGGTTTTCTTCCTCTACCCCGTTTAACATCAAATGAACCGGTCTCTTCGAATTTAGCAATCATTTTTCGCAGACCTTTTGCGGTTATTGGACCGCATTTAATGGATTTTAATGTCCGAAACTTCCTAATAGCTGTAAGTGCACAGTCATCGTTCTTATAAAAACATTTCAAGAGCAGAGCGCGATCCTTCATAGTCAGAGTCATGATGAAGCATTTAGGCAAAGAGCTGGTGCTCTGCATTTTTATGGCAGCTAAGTCTCATGTGCGCATGTCACGTATTAGTAATTTGCATATATCTAGACAATGTGAATGCTGACCTATCGGCACATTTTAGAACTACTTTTTTTTCCTTCATTAAATAAAATTCCATTGCCTTACGATTGTTCTGCTAAAATATCAAGTCATTCTGACCAGTAGTTTTAAAATTATCGATTTTTAAAATCGGGACTTTAATTATAATCACCCGGTATATTGAAAGAATGTACAGTGCTTTCAGTTAGTGTAAATAAATTTTTAATTTTCTTACCCTCAATATTGTGTGAGCTATTTTATTAACGTTTGTATTTGAGGTGTAAGCTGATAAGGAAACATGAATTGTTTTTAGAATAAACTTTGTCGTTAAAACTTTTTGTGGAGACAATTTGTATTTCGGGTTTGCAAGTGTTTGTAAAAATTAGGTGTATATTTTTGATAAGTCTCTGTGACAGTAAAAATATATTAGAAGAATATTTCTTTTAATATTCTTTTTGTGTAATATTTGAGAGTAATATTTTAACATACATATCTATACTTGCCTGCCTGATTGAGCCGAGCTAACAGCCGAATGGTTAGCGCTCTTGCCTTCGGTTCAACAGTTCGTGGGCTCGAATCCCTCCTGGGGCATGGATGTTTGTAGTGGTTCGGAATCTACTTTAAACCGTAGGTCCCGGTCTAATTAACCCTCGTGTGCCAATTGTGACCGTTGAGCGTCAAAACAAAAGCAAACAAGGACTGCATGACTGCTTTAATTGATTCATAATTTAATATTTTAATGAATGAAGCTTCTCAAGGAAGTAAAGAATGAAAAACAGAATTTCAGTGAAAATCATATTAAAGCTACTTTTATTCACATTTACTCACATTAATATGAAAAGAGGGCAGGAAAAGTAATCGAGCTTTAAAGAAATAATTAGTGATTTATGTTTAAAACATTAATTGGTGATTCATATAAGATCGACTCATATAACAATAAGGAAGGCACAATATTTTCCTTCCAACCTATATTGAGTGTTTTTGACATATTGCAATAGAGTTTTCAAGTAGCAATATTTCGTTTCAGATTCGTTGCCCTTGATAGTGTACATCATTCAAATACTGTAGAAGAGAACAAATTTGACAATACTTTATGCAATAAAACATTTATTATTACTAACATATAAAAAGAATTGTAACGCCCATCCCATAGTTGCTTTCCGGTGAAACATTTTTTAGATAGTGGATAGTATTCACGTGTCCCAAAGGAAGATACTCAGAAACTTTCCAAAACATCCATAACAATAGATGTACATGCAGAAGGCAGAAACGCAACATTTCTGTCTCATTGTTCAGAAATGGTTGGGATGAAACCCAGGACTTTTCGCTATGAGAAGAGTTGCCCTACCACAGGTTAAGGTTAGTCCTGATGGAACCACTTCCAGACAAGTGAATAAAAATACTAGTTTGAGCTGGTGATAGTCATCAGGAAGGATGGTTCTCATTAAAGGCAAATGAGCTGGGACCACTCTGTAAAGTCTGAAGAGAATTTGGAACTAGTAGGATATATTTCTCCATTTAGCAGCCTTTGCGAGTTCTTTTTCGTCGCTAAGCTGAATTCCTGTTTTTGAAACGGAAATTTTTCAAAGTTTGCCAAATTGAAACGCTGAATAAAAAATTCAAACGTTGCTTCCATATATAGGACTCAGAAAGGAAATAAATCACTGGATAAAACCAAACTTGGCTACCAAAATGTCCGATAAGCAGCAAAAGTTCAAACTGATATCATCAAAGAGAAAACAGGTTACACTGTAATCAAAACAAAGGACTCCAGACTTGGCGAGAAATCATTTGGCTGGACATACCAAACTTATACCGAGATTTTCAATTTCCTGACATCTACGGGTGAAGAGACTAATAAGCGTTGGAAGCAGTCAGAAATAGTTGGCATTTTTCTTTCATTTATAAGCTAAAAGTCTTAAGATAAATATCGTGATTTATAACTCAAAAATGATTTTCACTGGTAAATTGTTTCTCGTAAAAAAATTTAACATTTTTCATCCGAAGTTATTTTTAAATAGCTCACTTGATTAATTATATTTCTGATATGTTTTGCATTATTAATATAGAAATATAATGCAGTCTATATATAATAATATAATAAGAAACTATAATACAGTGTATAGTATTATTATAGACTGCATTATAGTTTCTTATTGTAGCATAGATTTCAATATAATCCTGTAAAATCTTCCATAAAATAGTTAAAAGATCATTAGAGTGATTTAAAACTATACGAAAAGATTTTATTCCCGTATAAGCTACAAAGCTTAAATTATGTATAAAAATGTGGGATAGTATAATTATAGGGAATATCTTCTTGCAACAAATTATTGAAATTTTTATTTAGATACATTCTTTTGAAACTAACTAAATTGAAACTGAAATTTTAAAAGATGTGATTAGTGGCACCTCAATATATTTGTCTCTTAATACAGGTTTTATTTGAGTATCTAATTGTGCTTTTGGAACAAACGATTGAATATCATTTACAACAAAGGTTGTACTAATATTTTGCAATTATATGAACATCGAAATTTTATGATTATATTGTATTTGTAATACACAAAACTTAAAACTAAAATTGCATAAAAACAATTTGCATATTATTTTTAATGCAAATTGTTCCCCTTTTTCAAAGTTCATTGATGTGAATGAAATACTTTGTAGCAACAATGTAAAAATATTAACTCATCCTTTATAAAAAGAATAACGTTAGGAATAATATGTTACTTTTATGCATTATCTGTGCTTATTTAATTTTTTATCTTGTAAACAAATATTGTATTGTATTAATATATAACATTGAATGAATAAACACTGAAAATGCATTTAATAAATAGAAAAGTCGAAAGAAAAATTTTGACATTTAACAAATATTTAAGAAGCTGATACAAAATAAGCTTCAAGAAATTACATTAATAAAAGTTTTAGTATGAAATAGAGCAAATTCCTACTATAAACATCAAATTATAACAAATGCAAAATTACTTTTAAGTTTTTAAACTAAACTGAAGTGAATTTAATGTCACTAAAATATTTGATTACATTATAAAATATATTGCTGAAAATTTGCTGCTGATAATATCAATTTATAGAGGAGAAACTATACAAATTTTTTTTAAACACAAAATATATAAAGATTTAAATTTCACTTATTCTGTCCTAAATTTAATAATTCTTTTTTCCTATAAAACAAAGCAATGTGTTTGTGATTACTTATAATGAAATTATTAATGTACATAAAGTGACTAAAATGGATTTTATATGCATGTAAAAATTATTCATAACTTACTAGGCAATTCCTAACTTTGAGTTTCAGAAATTGAATTTTGAAAAAACTTGAAATTAACAATAATATTTATGCAAAATTTAATTTCATACCGTCAAGTATTGGAAAAAATGTGAACAAATGCAAATGATAAAAGTAACTTATAGCAACATATTCAGTTAAATGCATGGTGAAAAATAATTATTATTAATAAAAATTCTGAAATAACTATTAAATAATGTTTCAACAAATGGATAATTTTTTCCGAAAGCATTTAACTATCATTATGTTGAGATTTTTTCGGAAGTGAGAGTAAAAATTCTATTGAAATCCATTAAAAATATGTTTCTCAAATTTTACGTTTTTTCAATAGTTCATTATTTAATAGCAGAAAAGAAATTATGATTACTTTTAGCTTAAAATGCTGTTACATATAAACGGAATAATATTATAAATCACTATAAGTCTAATAATATATATTAACAAGAAATTAAAAGATGCATTTATATAATTAAGTAAAATTTCAAGCTAAAATTGTATGCTCCTTCACCTTAAATGAATACATATTATTACATACTAAAACAATTTTTATTCATGCAAATGATCCAAATATATTTTTGAACATAATTACATATATTTTGCGTTACAACATGCATTTATTTTCACAACGAAAGCATGAAATGTTGACAAAAATATTACATCATATGCTCTTAACTGTCACATGAAAAAAAATATATTGCATCTGTCATGTATATATATATATATATATATATATATATATATATATATATATATATATATATATATATATATATATATATACATGACAATTATTAAAAAATATTAACAATGATTATGTGTGTGTGTGTTGATTATATATATAAATATATATATATAATATAAAACATCACATTTACACATACACAGGCATATTAGGAAAAAGTCACATATTCATCAAATATATATATATATATATACACATTTTGGGTGGGGGTCTATATAAACTCGCAATACAAGTATTTGCAGAACAGTTAAAATGTATACTGTTCACATGAGTTAACATTAAGAGTATTACTATATATATATATATATATATATATATATATATATATATATATATATATATATATATATATATATATACACTTTATATTATTTCAGTATACACATAGTAGAATATAAACTTTATGCAAACTTTCAACTACATTTTTAATCAATTTTCTTTTGCTTCATTATAATTGTTTCGATTTTTATAAACCAGTTATCTATATAATGCAGTTTATAGAAAAAGGTGTAGTTTATTTACACTGTATTTATATAATTTTAACTAAATGAATAACTTTTTAACTAAATTGTTTTTCGTAATGAATAATAAATTTTTAGAGTTTGAAAAAAATTTTGGTCTTTTTTCTAAAGTTATAGGAAAATGATTAGTTTAAATCTTTCAAATGTTTTGCTTTTAAATTTAGGAATATTGTAAAAATCACGAAATAAGCGTTTATATTATTTCATTTAAATCTACTTTTGAGTTATAATGTTTGACTTAGTTTCTCTCTCTTAACCTATAACATCAAACAAATGTATCTGTAGGTAGCAAATAGTGGAATATTTTTCAATGACTAATTTTAAGAAACCAAATTTTTGCATGTAATGAATAATTCATAATTAATTATTCATTAAATAATTCTGAATTAAAAAAATGGCTTAAAATAGAAAAACGTTTTAGTATTATTCTATATTCAATAATTAAAAGAATGCTTTATATTCAAATGCCATATAGCAAAATTTACTTGCCTAAAAAGCAATATTTCTTTCATTAGATTTGCTGATAGTAACAAAATAGTTTTTAAAGTCCTACCTACAGTAATATAATATTTCTGCAGCAATAAGATTAGTTAGTTAGAATAACTTTAAACAATTAACCCATATTTTTTTTAAGATATTACCTTAACTGAAATAATTTAGTTTTGAATTTCTATTAGTCTAGGAAATATAGCCAATTCCACTGATAGAAAATATAATAATAATATATATAATATTTTTGTTTTTGATTCAGTTTTTAGAAACCAATTAGTAGAGAAGATAAATTTAAAATTTTTGTAGGTAAAAAATCAGTAAAAAATTGAGTATCTTAAATTTTTTCTCTTGTTTACAGTAAAAGAATAATCTTATAAATAACGATTGATTTAAAAATGTTTCTAGTATTAATTAAATAGAGTGTGTAATGTTTAGTATTTAGAAAAGCTATAAATGTCAATAACAAAATATATAATCTTATTTTAAATAACAGAAGCTATCAGTACATTTTAAATTTTCTGAATAAGATAAGCAAGTTTTAGTAATGCAATTAAGCTTAAATAAATTAACTTGAATACAAAAAATGGTCATTTTAAGTGGTGGTTGATGACAAATTTTCTGTAAAACATTTGAACAATTATTTTTTAAATTTAGTGTAGCTGTGATAATATATTGTAATGGTGTATTTTTAAAATTCCTATACCACACATAATACAATTATTTTCATTTACATGGGAAGAAAAATCTTTAATGAGTGCATTAAAATTATGATATGAATTTCATACATTTGGAAATTCATATTGGTTAAAATTATACAATAATCTTTCCTATAACACGGTGCTCTTATAACGCGATTTCATGTCCCTCATGAAACACGCGTTTACCTCATATTATGCGTTCACTCCCTACGTTATATATTTCAGTACCACGACATTTACTGGGTGACAACTGTTGAAAAAATTGTACTATTTTGAACGGTTTAATTCATGTCCACCACTTTTTAAAATTTCATTCGCTCAAGAGATTTTAATGTTAGTAAAACAAATAGGTAGCTTTTATTTTCTTGTTTCAGATAGTATACCAACCAACGTTAATGAATAATTGCTTTATTTGAGCTAATTCAAATTGCCTGAAAGCTGAATATCCACAGACAAACGGTATCACGTACTATAAAACGATTCTTGGAGCTTGGCCATGACGGTAATAGAGTCCGAAAAAGAAAAAAAAACTGAGAATGCAAATGAAATTTGCAAAATTATCAAAACGAGTTAACTGAAATCCAAGAAACTGTATGAGAAAAATAGCTAAAGAAATATTGGTTAATGGGGAATCAGTTAGACAAACTGCAAAAGAAGAACTTGGACTTAAACCAAATAAACTTCGAAGAGTACAGAAATTAACTGAGCAAAATAAGCGTACATGATTGCAAAGATGTTGAGCTCCACTTTAAAAATCCGCAAAAAGCGCATGGAAGCCTTTAATCTTCAAGAACGAAAAACTTTTTACAATTGAACAATCCCATCAATCGACAAAATGACCGTTACTGGTCATTTGATCGTCCTGGAACTTCTACAAGAGTAGACATCGGGAAAACCACAGTAAGCTATGATTTGGGGAAGGCATTTGTGATTCTGGAAAAACTCCTTTGGTTTTCATAGATCAAGGCGTCAAAATGAACAAGACCTGCACTCTCTCACTATAATGAGATTTTTCAGTTGGGTTTACTTCCTTGGTCCCAAAAACATTTTAAAAACAGCATCTGGACACTTCAACAAGATTCTGCCGCTTCTCATAGAGCAACAGCAACGCAAGACTGGTGTCAAGCAAATCTTTCAGATTTCATACCTGAGGGAATGTGCCCCCCCCTATTCACCTGACTTAAACCTAATAGACTATAGTGTTTGGTCTATTCTGCAATCAAGAATATGTCTAAGCCACATTGAAGTTTGGAATGAATAAAGGCTACTCTTAAAAAGGAATGAGCTAAATTAACGCCTGATGATTTGCAGTCCATTGCAGAAAATTTTTCCTGATGTTTAAGGCTCGGTATCGATGCCCAAGGGGGCCATTTCGAAAATACTTAAGATGTTGTATCTTAGTAACAAATGGCTTAAGTAAAACTAGTTTTTTGAAAGTAAATTGCTTGTTTTTAGTTTAATATAGTAATGTTTTGTCAACAGGATAAAGTTTTCACCCTGTATAATGATT
Organism: Latrodectus elegans; assembly: GCA_030067965.1. Classification (NCBI taxonomy): domain Eukaryota; kingdom Metazoa; phylum Arthropoda; class Arachnida; order Araneae; family Theridiidae; genus Latrodectus; species Latrodectus elegans. The sequence goes on along the minus strand of CM057811.1, from coordinate 102,788,127 downwards.
TTTACAGTTCATAATCAATTTCCAGTAAGTTTGCACACTGTGTCAATTATTTTCTTATAATATTAAGTTATATTATAGAACTTTGAATATTTTGTTAAAAAAGATATGGGTGGAATGTTATTTAATTCAGCTCTTTTGGTGAATAAACTTGTGTAATAAACTATTATTGGAAGTATTTGTTTTATTAAAAATTAACTGTTTTTTATAGTTACATTTTTATTATTTTTATAAGCTTTTTCATTTAAAATATTCTTAATTTTAGTTTAATAAAACGCACGCAGTTCGCTTTCTTAACATAGCTTTTCCTTACTATTCCATTTTAACTCCCTAGAAAAGTTAAACGCGCGAATCATTTATAAATAACGCATTGCACAAGGTCATATGAGCGCATTTTACGAGAATGCTCGTACAACGCGTTTTTCTGTAACATGGAACTAGTAAACCGTGTAGTAGGGGAGATTACTGTACATGTTTCCACTTCTTAGTCCCTTATGATGACTTTGTTCTGTGGGATATAGCACCTTTCGTTGCAGGATCGGCGCAGCATCTTATCTTCTTCGAGGCTGAGCACTCTCAATGCAACGTTGGGATGTTTCAGTGTTGAAGAAGCCGTCATGTAGGTAGACACACGTGGATCCAGCCTTGCTCGGCCTTTGGCACAAGACAGTAACTGCCGCAAGTCGGTCTAAAATGAAATGTAAATACTTTGTTTATAATTCTAAAAGAAACATAAAAATACTTTGGTTAATTTAAAATATAAATTAAAAAAGATTATTTAAAAATATATTAGGACACATGCAAGTAGGTACAATGATGATGATGATCATGTCGTGTATGATGAGTAGCTCTAAATGCTTCTGAAACTGTCGAAGACAGCCCTGACGATCACCACAGCTTTATCTTTAAAAAGAGGCTCCACAATATCCCCTTTTTTTCTTGTGCTAATTAAGCTGCTCCACTTTTCCATACTGAACTATATTTGGTGTGGAATCTGACTGCTTCAGTACACACATACCATATGGACCCGTTTATTGGGTAGCAACCATTCACACCTCAGTCATACTCAGAGTGGACAAAGACAGGATAGTTAGAGAGAAAGTGCATCCATGTTCGAACCGGGATTCGAATTCAGGAATTCCCTATCCGCAGTCAGGCACTCTGACCACTAGACGGTCGGCTCACAGGATCCTCTATGCTGATGTTAAAAAGCTTTGACAGCATCGCTGGACAGATGAAGATGTGTTGTGGAGACAGTTCGGTGTTATCCGGGCAGTGAGGACAAAGCCTCGTGTAACTGATTTATCCATCTGTAAAAATTCTCATGCCTTTCAAGTGTTTTGTTCCAAGCCTGGCTATTATAGTTGAAATTGTTCTGTAGCTATTTCATTCTGGAATGGAAAACTTTTTAATTTTTGCTGGCAAATTGATTTTTAGCTGGCAACTGATTTAGTGTCAATGAGATTCAAGCATTGGCTGAGGAGAATTATGGGCCTCGTTAGCAAGCTCATATGCTGTCTCGTTGGCAGGGATGTCAACAACGATTTACCTATCTAAAGTAGGTATAGTAAATTTATCATATAACATTATATCGAGGAAATAATTTCAGAGTTCTAAAGTGATGTGCTGAGAGCTCTTTCCAGGAGAGAGCAAACTCTTAACATTAGTATCGAAATAACAAATAATGTGTGGTGATATAATGAATAAATACTTATAAGCACTATAATTTATGACATCAAAATTACCATAGATCGAATTTCAACTATGATAGATGTGTCATTTTCTTCATGATAATGACATGGATTATTAAAATCTTTCCAATGATGCCCCAACTACTTTCTATGTCAATAGAAACTTCCATATAAATACTATAAGTTACTTTGTTTTGTAGATCTTCATAACCTCTTATGTGAGAAGAGCTTGTTTCGGACGGTGATTAAGAAACATTTCATACAAAAAAGTGGTACAGTAAAAGCACCATGTGTTGAAAAATGCTTAGAAAATATTGTGTTACATTATAAAAGTATCCACATATTTAAATATTCTCTAGAATAGATATATGGGATTCTTTTTTCCTTGTATAGATATCAGAATATCTAATAATATAGCAAATTTTTCTCATATAAGTTTCAATGATCACGTATTAACATTTAATGATCGTAGTATTCTTTTCCCTAGAAGTTTTGATGTTTCTCAAATTAATGAATCAGTTCTGAAATCTCATATATGTACACAGTAATACAATATAAAAAGTACGCTTCAAACTCACAATGTATTTCACATTAAATACTGCACCTTGTTTTAGGACTAAAAATATTTAAATATTAAGCTATATTGTTTCTCGTTAGTTATTCTTAGTTTTTATAAACTTTAATGATGTTAATCTCACTTTAGGCTTAAAGAATAAAAATTCCACAACTTGTTTTTAGGAAATACACAAAGATGATATAAAGATAAGCACTTTAATACTTTATATTGTTAAGTATTGAACAATTTTTCATAATATTGATTTATTTCCTTGTTTTTGCATCCATTGCATTGATTTTCTTTTATAATTTTACGAAAGGAGAACTTGTTTAAATTTATGAGGGCGTGTAGCAATTTTTTCCGTTATAAAAATATGCAAAGATCTTTAAATGGCATCAAAAATAAATAATGCAACATTCCTTTGAAAAACTGCTAATGCACCACAAAGTAATTGATAACAGGCAATTTATCAATGGAATTTGTTCTTTTTGTGGTTTATGCCAAGTATTTTCTCTTATCAATTTTAAGGCTTTTTTACATAATTTCATTACAGTAAAAATCTGCGTTAGATAAATTTTTTTAATATTTTACAAATTTAGAATTATGATAACTATAAATTGATGGAAATTCAATCTATTTAGTCCCATAGCAACCCATTTATTATATAATATAAAATCAAAATTCCAGACACAGAAAATACTGTATTTTAAGATATTTTAGAAGAGGAATATACATTTTTCATCATTATAATGTAAAGCAAAGTTACTACTTTCACAGGCAGTTATCTGTAAAATAACAGTTTTTAATTCATTTTTAAAATAAATGCGGAAGGTTTTGTATGATTAACGGGCAAAATAAGTTATATTGATATTACTAAAATTAATTCTTGATTTTTTTAGAATTTTATAGGAAAACGCATTATGTTTGTATATTTTTTAAAAGAATCATAAACTTCAGTAAAATTTATATTCTATGATATTTTGTTATAAATATGCCGCAATTTGCTGTCTAACTTTTATTTACTTTAAGAGTCAAAATTAATCTTAAAGAATTTATATTTTTTTGATTATCTATTAAGAAAATTAAATTCTCAACAGTATTATAAGCAATTTAAATGTTACTAAGTTATTTTTGGCAGCAAGACATTTCTGTTATTCTGTCTCCAAGTAACTTTAAACTGTAAAAAGTGAATTTTGTAGAGAGTTTTAAAAAATGTTTTACAATATCAGGAGCAATGTTTTAAATATATACTTTCCACTTTTCAAATCAAATTACAACAGTAATTTAATTTGAAGGGAGAGAATTTGCTTGTCAAAATATATTCGCATTTGTTAAAATATTTTTGCAGGAAGTATTATTATGTAGAATAACACAACTGGATAAATAAGTCGACCTTTTTACTAAGCGTTGTAAATTAAATTAATTCATGTAATTGGAAAATTCTCGCAGAGAAACTTCAAAAGAGGGATGGAAGAAGATTTTTATTGAGAAAAGATAATTATTAAAGAGAGTTATAAAGTAGATGGAAAGACACAGTTATTTATATATAATATAGTTTATGTAATTTGTAAAAGTTACATAAAAAGGGAATACATTTTAACAAATAAACGAAATACGAAATTATATCAGAGTAAACTTTTCTGAAAACAACAAAAATTTATATAAAGAAATTTCTTCGTAATAATTTTAACGTAACGTTTTTCATTATCATGTAAAAGTATTCACTCTAACACTGAAAAATTGAGTGAAAAAAGTTTTGATTTACATTTAAAAATGTTCGGTCAAGTTTTGTATTTTATAAATTTTGAATTTTTTAAATTATGAAAAGTGACAATAGACATATATTTGTGCATATGTAACACATTTGTACGTACAAACTGTTTCTTAAATCAATTTAAATTCACATTTTTTCTGTTATAAGCTATTTATTATTTTATAAACCTCTCAGAAAAAAGTAATTTTTTGTGCAACAATTCTTGTGTTCGATTTCCATTTTAAGAGCGCATGTTCATAATTTTTCAGAATCAACTTAAGTCACCATCTAATTGACTCTAGTATGCAAGACTGATTAAGCGAGTAAAAGCAAATAAAAGTTATTCAATAAAAACTAAAATTTAATTACACATGTCTTCAAAATTAATTTTTTTAACTCACCGGTGCTAATTATACATTACATAGTGATAACAGATAAAAATTTATATTTTTTCATTAAAATGTTATATTTTATTGAAAATAACTTTAATAATTACTTCTAATATCACAATCATAACTTAATAAAAGGAAAATATCTCTTATTTTCTCAATAATGAACGAATACTCACTTAAATTTCTGATGTACACTGCTGGCCACCACAAATGCAACACCAGCTTTCACCTAACGTGACATTTACGACCTGCATTAGGGGAGGTGATGTATGCAAATGGTTAGAATTTCAGCGCAGACGTACTTCACACGGTCTTGTAGTGCCATTTTCAAAGTGATATTTAAGGCTCTTGGAGGTTTCGAATATTTCAAGTTCACCAATCGTGCTTTTCTTCTGATTTTTTCAAAGAAGCAATCAATTATATATCAGAGAAAACAGCGATCATTTTTTGATCAAGTATCCGAGCTTGACAGACGAAGGATAGTCACCTGTCGAGATTGTGCATAATATTTCAGGGAAATTAATTGGTAGTTGTGTTGGTCGAAACCAAACAACTGTCTTCTTCTTTCTTATCCCCTGGTCTGAATCAGACCAGGTCCATGACATCCTTCGTCTTCAAAGAATCGAGGACAGCTCCAGGGCTGTATAAAAGTTCACGCTTTGAAAAACCAATGCAGTTCAGTTGGTGTTCGGGACTGGCTTCGTAAGTATTGTACGAAGTGCAGGTGGGAAAGACTTGTTTGCCTTGGGAGAATCTTAGAGTTCGAAGATGGAGCTGATCTGAGTATGGACAAACCAAGCAACTGTAATGTGGATGTGTGATTGTTAGATGCAGAGGAGTACGACTGACCGACGTTCTCGATCGCATGCACATCAGTGCATCACTTCACATGATGGCAGGTGAATTGTGCGCATGACAGTGATGAATCGCACTGCCATATCACGATATAACACAGCACACTCGTTCTATAATGCATCATCCAGTGTCTGCGCATATCATTTGACACCGATTACAACAGAGTGGTCTCTCCGTAAGACGCCTATTGCTTAGTCTATGGTGGGATGAAAGAAGGATTTGGACGGTAGAATGGAATGAATATGTCTTTATTGACAAGTCACGCTTCTCTCTGCAACACTACAATGGTCACATTTGATTATGGAGACACCGTGGAGTGAGGAGCTGCATTGTTCACCATCACACTGGTCCTGTACCGGTTATTATGGAATGGGGCGGTATTGGATATAACTCTTGCACTCCTCTAGTTCACATTGCCGGTACTTTAATCAGCCAGTGCTATATCTCCTAGGTGTTGGAGCCAGTTGTCTTTCCTTATCTTAAGGGCTTGCCCACAGCTATATTTCAACATGATAATTTACGACCACCCGTGACACTTATTGTCCAAGGCTGTTTCATCAATCGCTACATTGAAATGCTTCCCTGGCTGGCTCGCTCACCGGATGTTTCGCTTATAGAAAACATGTGGTCCATGGTTAATCAGCAATTGACCCAGATTATGTCTTGATATGCCAACTCTGGCAACGTGTGGAAGCTGCTTGGTCTGCTGCACCCAAGAACGCAACCAAAGTCTCTTTAGATTAATGACGAGGCGTGTGACAACGATGATATCCAACAATGGCGGTTACTCTGGCTTCTGATTTTGGCCGGGACTTCAAAGAATCTAGCGAATCTCTCTAAACAAACTAGCGAAACAATGTAGTGAATCTCGAAGAAAATTTGAACAATGCATGCCACGTGTGGTCACGTATTATCATGTTCAAATATGGCTGTGGGCAAGCCTTGAAGGTAAAGAAAGACATCTGGTTCCAACACCTCAGAGATGTAGAGCTGTCTGTTTAAAATACTGGCAATGAGTACAAGATTAACGCGAGAGTGATATACAATATCGATCCATGCCACAATACCCAGTGCAGGACCAGTGTGGTGGTGCATAACGCAGCTGTTTAGCATCCTCTTTCCACGATGTCTCCTGACTAGAAGGCGACCATCGTGGTTTTGTAGAAAAATGCGTGACTCGTCAGTAAAGACAATTTCAATCCATTCCGTCACCCATATGCTTCTTTCATCGCACCATTGGCAGCGGAGACGTTTGGTTCTACGTCAAAGGTAGACGAAGCAATGGAGTTCTTTCGAACAAACCTCTCTGTTGTAACCAGCGTCGAATGATACGCGCAGACACTGGATGATGCGTTACAGACTGAAAGTGCTGTGCGATGGTTTGTGATGTGGCTGAGTGATCCTTCACTGCCATGCGCACAATTTGCCTGTCATCACGTGAAGAGGAGCAATAAGGTGGATGCGATCGAACACGTTGGTCCGTCGTACCCTCCTGCACTCAAGGATCCCATTTCTACATTATAGTTGTTTGGTTTCGTCCAACACGACAACTCATTTCCCTGAATGATAATCCACAATCTCGGTTGCCCAATATACTTCCTTTTTTGAGCTCGGATACTTGATCAAAATGATTAAAATAATACTTTGAAGTGGTGCCACAGGCGTGCGTGATGTGCGTCTGAGTATAAATTCCAATAATTTGCATAGCTCACCTCATCTAATGCATGTTGTAATTTTTATGTTATTTGCATGCTTTCTTCAGGGCGCTGCATTTAAGGTGGACAACAGTGCAGTTTACATTTAATAAGTTCTAGGTGCAGTTTGCCTAAAGCAGGAGCTTGTGTATTAGTAAAATTAGTAAATTTAAGCTCTTTGGTACACACACAAATTTTTAAAAATGTAGCATTAGTTCTTGTAAAAATAATATTAATGAAATGACGATTAAAGACAGTACCAAATTTAAAACAGTCATAGATTTTTTAATTTGAGGAAACAAAAGCTAAAAATTTCATAAATATAATCTAAAACATTAAAAGTAACCTTTTACTTAAGTTTTTTTAAAAAGTCAAAAATAAAAGTAAATTAATTATAAAATATTCATTATCTCTGTTAGTGATAAAATGAGTAATAATTAAGCTTTAACATGTAGAACTTTAAATTTATTTATCATTTAAAATAATATATTTACCGAATTAAATTTTAACGAATTTGTAAGTATAAGTTAAAACTCTAAACAAGCATATATATATATATATATATATATATATATATATATATATATATATATATATATACCCTTTGCATAAAAACTCTCCATGGAAACGTTTTCTTCAGTTTATATTATTTAAAAAACTGAGAAGAAAGTAATAAAAATACTCCTGGGACTTAACTTTCATAGTTATTTGGATTCCCCTTCAAACTGAAGGACGGTTTCCAACCAGCCTTAGAGTGAAAAATATGGGTCTTATAGGTGATTGGGCTTAATCATATCAAATATAGAATCTGGTGAATTGAAAAGTTATTTGAATAATAACGTTGCAGAGAAATACTTTTGTTCAATAATAAAGCTCTATAGCAATTCATCTCAAAATCTTAGCATTATGTGCATGTTTAGTACTCAAATAACATCACAAAAGTAGTATTTACTATTGTTATGATTTACAAAATGATGCAGTGTCGAAATTGAATGAATGAAAGCATATAATTGTGCCATTTTCAGTTAAGATTTTTTTTATCCGATACAAGTACAAAAATGAAATATTTACATAACTTTATTTCTGTGTTAATTAAGTCTAATAAGTTATAATTCTAAGTAACATTCCCATGAATTTCATTCATATTAAATTCTGAGATGAAATATTAATTAAATTGAAAAATTAATGATTCAGAAAATGGAGTTAATTACCAAGAAACTGGTGATCAGATTCTAGAAGTAAATATTCGAACTATTGACAATCAAATAATCCTCTTCATTTGGTTATTTGAGATTTGTCTTCATTCAAATATTGTGAATGACTCACTAGCATTCAGTATAAAGAAGGAAATATTACGGTATGTGTTTTCCATTCATTATGTATTGGCTTCAATAGGTTCGTCATATTAAATACTTTATCATTTGAAAAGTTTGGAGAAAATTGTATAACACTGATTTGGTTTAACATTACAAGTCGTGATGTTAACTTTGAATGGAAATTATAATTTTAACAAATATATTTTCTTTAAAAATATAAGTAAATATTAAATAATGAAATTTGAATAATTCGAATAAAGAACTTTTGTATCGCGAGTAAGCCACCCCATTTCTGTTTAAATAAAATAGTAGTGTATATCTTCTTCACGTTACATAATCTTATTCTTTTTGTGAAATATCTTCGATTAAATTAATGAGAAATTTTCAAATAAAGAAAAATATTTTTTTAATACCTTGTCTCCTGTGAATAAATTAATTCCTTCCTTTCAAAAATATACATTTCTTTCAAGTGTCTAATATTTCAAGATTTAAATTTACTCTTTATTTTTTATAAATTTTTGAGATAGTAATGTGTTAAAATATCTTCGATATCTTGAAATACATCGTGTATAAAAGAATTTATAATATCTGTTTACTGTGAAATGAAAAAAAATATTTCCCATGAAACTGGCAAAATATAAAGATATTTTATGAAATATTATTCTTCAATAAGTGGCTGTAAATACACCATTTCAATTTTACTTTATTTTTTTAAAAAATCTGAATATAGATAAAAAGATACAGTCATTATCATATAATTCATAGCTTTTATCATTATTAGTTAACAAAAATTATGTTAATAATTGACAACAAATCAACTAGAAGAGGAGTTGTTGTGTAACATTTTCAGAGTCTATTATTACATATTGCACAATTTTTTTTTATCTTTTGCATAAACTCTCATATGTGGATTTTATACTTTATCGGCATATATTAAAATATCCTTCAGAAATGTATTCACAAATATTCAAAAGACTAATTAATGAAAAGTGCTAATTATACGGTATTAAAGCACAAACTACGAATAATATGAACTATGAATTTATATATATATATATATATATATATATATATATGTGTGTGTGTGTGTGTGTGTGTGTGTGTGTGTGTGCCTGTGTGATTAAATAAATACGCAGTAAATTATTGGATAGTTCCTGTTTTTTGAAGAACTATTGGTTTTTTATATGCGTTTTATTTAATATTATTCTTATACACCTTTGCGCTTCCATTTATTTTGCATATTTTTATCAAAATTTATACTTTATTTGAATTTTATTTTCAAGCCGATATTTTTAATGATATTTTCTTAATAAAAGAAAATCTCTCTAAAAATAAGACTTAAACTTTGTTAAACATAATAACGAAAATTTATTCATTTATGATTAAATTTTGCGTAGTATGCCTTTCCTTGAACTTTGAGCTACAAGTGAAACAACCTAAATGTCTGATTAGATAAGGTTCAATATCATGTTCTCAATAAATTTTTCACTACGATCGAATAACTTAAGTTTTTTAAAATCAATAAAAACATCCCGTCATATATGCATAGTAAAGGAATAAGATAAAGGAATAAATCTCTCTAAAAATAAAAGACCACATCCTAATCGAAAGTGTGATGTATATAATCCTTAATAAATATTACATATTAAATTCATTTAGCTTTCCATGCGAAAGCAGAGTTTGTGAATTGCTTACCCTGAAAGTGTCGCTCATGAAGCAGTAGACAAGGGGGTTGACGAAGCTGTTGGCCATGGAGAGCCAGTGGCAACAGAGGAAGGCCGCCGCGAACCCCGTGAAGTCCTCGTCCCTCACGGGCATGACCAGGTCGGGAGTGAAGTACACCATGAGACCAAATATTTGGATGGGCAACCAGCAGAGGGCGAAGAGGATCACCACGATGGCCATCATCTTTACAACCTGTAAGATATTTTATATCATGCTATTACGCATTATCCCATTAAAAACACATTGATATTCATAATCGCTAATTTTATTTGGCTTTTCTTTCCTCTTAAATAATTTTCGTTATGATTCCATAGTTTGTGTGTTGAATTACATTGTCCACTCGTATACCACGACACCATTATATGCTTTAAAATTACACACTTACATATTATACACCTTCAATTTTTTAATTATTTTCCCTCACCCATCTCAATTAAAGATCATTTTCATGAGTAAAGTCGCTGGGAAGCGTCTTATCTATTCTTGCAAACTGCAGATAGTAATTAGCATTTTGATTTTCGGTTCAAGAATTTGTGGTTTCAAATCCCACATTTCGTTTAGATATTCGTAGTGGTTGGGAACCCACATTTAACGGTAAATCCCAGTTAAGAAATCAATGTACGCAAAGAATAACGATTAAACGGCAAAGAAAAGACGAACAAAAGCATTATCTATTCCTCAAATATAAAGCCAGAACTGAATGGTTAGTGTTCTGGTCTTGGATTCAACAGATCGTGGGTTTAATTCCTTTCTAGGATTGATATGTTCATAGCTTTTTTTTTTTTTTTTTTTTTTTTTTGGAGTCTATTTTTAACTGTAAATCATGGTTTAGTTAGATCTCATATGCGAAAAATGCCGCAGAGCGTAAAGCAACCAACTCGATTATCAAACCCATTATTTAATGTTAATAATAAGTCCATTAACAGAATATGTTAATTATCTTAGAGATGATAATTTCCTATGTTTCTTGATCATATGTTTAATCTTTTTCTCGCATTCCAACACCTTTTTCTGTTTATTGACTGAAATAAAGAACCCAAACACATTTATTTTACGTATGTACTAATTTTTGAAAGTTTAAATTTTCTTTATTTTTTTAAAAATTAGAGTTTATTACATAATTATAATATCAACTATAGTATCATTCATTTTAATAATGAACTGCATGAAATGACTAATTTTAACATCGAAACAAAATAAATTATATTTTCTTTAGTAAAACCTTGAAAATATTTTCGTTTCAGACAACTAAGAATGTTTCAAAATCCTATATTGCAGCATGAACTTCAAAGTACTTGTTTTGATTTCAAATCATTTCGTTTTTCCTTAAAACTCACGTAAATTATAGCTTTGCATAACAAATGGGAACGATACTATTTTAAAGGAAATTAGAATTTAATTTATTTATTTTTATGAGTTTTTAATTTGTTTGTTAAATGCTTTCATGAATATTCTCTTTAAATGCTTTTAATTTACTTTTTTACAAATTTTTAAATTTCTGCTTTCTCCTATTCGTATATTCATATTTTGCACATAATTATTTAGCTGTGCACAATTATTTAGCTATGTATTTAGTATCACATGAATAATTTTATGCATAAAAAATAACAATTTATATAGAAAGAGACTGAGACCACAACTCATCCATTTTTAAGCTAGGAAACACACACACTTTAAATATAGTATAATTAGAATATTAATTTACAAAAAATTTATAAGAAACAGAAAAAATGTCAATAATACGCTATTCAAGACTTGTTGGAATAAAATCAAATGTACAATTCCCATTTGTTTCTCTGCAGGAGTACACTTACTCATGAATGTTCATTGTTATTATTCCAGAACTAGTAAACAGGCCACCTACAGTGAATACCACCTCCAAGTGGTAAGGGAAAAATGTCAGAACTTTATGCATTGTATTCAATGTAACAATTACCTTATTTTTTTCTATCATAGTAGAAAAAATTGCAGAAATGTAATTACAATAATTTATCTCTCATGTAAAGATAATTATATATAATAAAGAAAATACAATTTATTATTGATTTCTTCATGTAATTATTTTTATAGGTTTTGGAAACTTTAAACGATTCCAGACAAAAGTCAGTTTCAAATTCCTCAGCAAATTAGTTTAATGCAATAACTTCAGAGTTTAATTTTAAAAATGGGAGCTTATGTTAAAAAAACTTTGAAATCTTGTTATCTACCATACCTTATTCCTCTTAAAGTGATTATTGAACATATTTGAAAGTAAATTCAATTTAACTGCCTTGATCTTTGGTTTCATTCAAAATTTAATCAAAAAAGTTCCATCGATAACTACAAAACTGAGTAAAATAATTTTCCTTAGTAGAAAAGATTATCTGACGCACAGGACAATGAGGAATTCATTAAACTAGTCAGTTTCTTTTCAGTGTTATTGACTTAGCTGACTTTTTTTTTTATTGTATATTTTTGGCTTATATTATTTTGTACAATTAAGCGAAAAAAATGATTCTATTCTAGACTCATTGAGAGATTTTTAAAACAATCATATAAATTCTCATTAAATCCGTAAATGGATAGAAAATTCTGATGCAAATTTAATCCATCCATCTAAAATTAAATTAAAAATTTATATTGTAATATTTTTAAGGACATTTTCGTTAATTATTTTTAAGCACCACGACTTTAAGTGGGATGGGTTTTAAATTTTGTCTCATATATATATATCATCATTTAATCAAATCAAAATTTATAGAAATATATAAATAATTTAGTATTACAACTAACGAAACTACAAAACTCTCAGAGTATTGTTAATTATTTTGAAAGTAAGCGTAGTTACAAATATGAGAAAAAGAAATATTAATTGTCATGTGTTTCATATTTGAAAGTTAATTGTATGTTTATAATTCAATCAGTTTTTTAACACTTATCTGCAACTGAATAAATTTGGAAAAAAATCTTATTAACAACATTGGTAAGTATTTTAGCAACACTATATTTTTCTCAGAATTTTACGGAATAAATTTTGTTAATGTTTTGAAAGAAAATCGAATGTTTGCTGTGTTATCTTTTTGGCTGTTAGTCATATATTTATATTTATATCTCCATCAAAAGGATGGAATCATAAAGAATAGTATGTTTTAGAGTAATTAAGCGGATTACATTACCATAAACATAAACAGGTAAAATTGCATTGTTACTTTATTTTGAAATTAGCTGCTTGAAAAAAAGTATTAATAGAAAATAATATACAGTAAATATTATTATTAACTTAATATAAAAGATTAATTCAATTATGAATAAAATATGTTGAGTTTTCTTACAAAATACATTTATAAGTAATTATCTGGAATTACTCATAGCTTAACATTAGAAATAAACCGAGAAAATATTTTATAGTATTCTCAGTTTTGAGATTTATGTAGTTATTTAGAATTATTTTCATTATTTTTTTTTTTAATAAAACTGAGTTTAAATTTCAACATAAGTTATAATTTATGACTTATCTAGAATTTATAACATCTTAATTATAATCTTAATTTATAACATAATACAAATTTCAAGATAAGCTACACGCATCATCTAAATCCTTATTAAAGATTATAAATTCAAGCAATTTTTAAAGATTTGTAATTATGAGATACTCATTATTAATAAAATAATAGTTTTAAGCATAATATTTTTGATGGATGATTAACATTATTTAATATTTATGAATATCTGTGAAATTTGATAACAAACATTAATTTTGTGTGCAAAAAAAGTACGATTTCAAAATTTGTATCAAATTATGAAAGAATAGGTGACAAAGTAAGACAATATTTTTAACAATAAAGTTTAGAAATTAGGGTTTCCAGTATGATATAAAAAACGTCCAACCTCATTTCTAGAATGGTCTATTACTCCATCTTTCCGCAGGAAAAAATGAAGTGAGTTGAAGTCTGGTGAACGTGATGGCAGTCAGATACAATAATCAATGATGAGCCATCCAGAAGTTTTATAAAGATATCGTTAGAATTCTGCTGGGTGATGTGGAGATGAATCATCTTCTTGGAATCCGCAGTTGTAAAAAAGGCAATTTTTCAAGATATCCGTTAAAATAGCTCATCCAGTTTATCGATATATTAATTTGTTGCAGAGCGTCATGTCACGAAACGTTATTGGAATTGAAAAAAAGCCAAAGGAAATTGTATACCTTGCACATTTTGCATGTAAATAAGAAAAACATTGATGCTCTACGATTTTGCAATTGAATTTTTTACGCATCTCGAGCAGCTCTCGAAATAAAAATCTGCTACTGCGCTTTTTGTAAGAGTGCTCATTTTGAAGGATGACGTCTCTTTATTAAAACTTACAAAGGCTACCTTTAATGTCTACTACCTGCTTTACGGAAGGATTTTTTATTGATAATAGTTCATATTCAAATATTCCAATGAACCAAAAACACATAGAAAAGTCACAAGTACAAACTTTGTAGAAGGATGACATGGAAAATTGATCTTATCTCTTATTGAATTCTGAAGCAACACTCAGAGTAGCTTTGTCTTATAACTGGACGAAGTAGTTTTCTTACATTATTTTTAAGACAATTAGTTAAGCAAACTAAAGTTAAGCAGGAACGGAAATTTTCTTACAATGATGAATATCAGGGCGAACAGAATCCATTTCTCTGTTAATATTAATAAAAATGATTTGATAGAAATCATTTTTATAAATATTAATAGTGAAATGGATTAGGAAGGAGGAATGAAACACATCAAAGCTCATAAAATGTTTTTTGCAATATCAATGTATTACTTGTTTACTTATTAGAAGCTGTTTCGAAATTAAGGAATGAAAAGTAACATATATTTAAAATAAACATGTTGTTGTCTCTTCAATTTATATATAATAAATATAACAATTACCGAAAATATAAAATAAGTGGGTCTTCCTTTCATGAAAATATTTACGCTTTTAAAGTTAAACGACTCTTTAATTTAGCAGTATCATACGAACGTTATTTAAAATTTACGAAAATCTTTATTGTTTTGTGTTTGCACATTACAGCAAGGAAATAGAGCAAATCAGAATTTTCCAGATTAGAAATAATTTTGAGACGCAAACTTTCATTTCCTGGATATTACGAAATACTTTCAAAATATAAAATTGAAAAACAAATTTGAAAACAAATTGAAGTCAGGATATTTCATAACGATTGAATTAAATCATACCATCCCAATTGAGAAATTGAATTAAAGAAACTTTCTTCAGGGAATTTATGTGCATTTAAAATACTAAATTATTTTCAAATACAATATGAAATTAAATTTATTCTCTATGCTTAATAATTTTGTAAAGAAATTAAATATTGTCTTAACAAGAATTTTATAAAGTTCTCATAATTTGCTGAGATGTAACAGCTATGTAAATTAAGTAAGAATTAAAGTGCATCGTCCAGTTTTTATACATAAGTATGATACAAATTTGCATTCATTATTACATTTTAGATATTTTTAGAAATATTAATTTTTCTATAACGTAGGATTAAAATAAATCTCTATAGTATGAAGATTACATTGAAGAGTTAAATCAATATAAACACTACACCCGTTTGTGACTTTGAATTCTCGGGGATGGTATGGAAAGAATGTGATCCAAAAGTACCGCAGTAAATTTGTCGCAGGAAATGTGGAACATATAAAGCTTTATTTCTGTGACTGTATGTCTAAGAAATGGAAGTGGTTTCAGAATATAAAAGACAGACAATGGAAATCTTGTGATAGCTCAAAGACTCAGACTAAGCGTTTTCGTCAATTACTAGTTCATCAACTGCCTACGAGATGCCATCATGAATATCGAATGATTGTGAGTCCAGTAGCGGTATTGACTCATTGTTAGAGGACACAAGGCATCGGAGGATACCCCGCCATCTAAAACTAGTTTCAATGATTGATAATGGCTCAGTTGACGCATAAGTACAATACAAGTCGCAATTGAAGGGTTTTTAAGCTGGCAATTAAACTATGTCCTTTTAACCCAATCATTTCACACAATGGCTTAGGCTCAGACGTCCCACATCATTAATACATGGGCATCATACACTATATCTTCTGTAAAGGCTTTTTCGTTGTACGGCTATTCAGCGTTCCTAATCTTGACGACGTTACGCTACTAGAACATAAATTGAACAGATTCCGAAGTAGTCGTTCAGTGTTTCTAAACCTTCTTAACCTGACTTTTCACAAAGTCGGGAATGGTTAGCGCTCTGGCCTTCAGCATAACAGTTCGTAGGCTCGAATTCCACCATGGATTTGGATATTCATTGTAGCTCGGAATCTACTAGATCCAAGTCTAATCAAACCTCATGGGAGAAAAAAATGACCGTTAATTGATAAACAAACTAAACCAATCTGTCAAAGTGGATTAAATCAGAAGCCTTTTAAATGAGACATATAATCACAGGAATGGTGCTTGATATTTTACGTGACAAATTATACTTTGCTTACCTTGTTGCTCCGGTGTCATTTTGTAGACACGTGTTCAAGTAGATGGGTATTTACAGTTTAAAGTGGATTCTAAACCCTATTGCAAATATCCAAGCCCGAGGTGAGATTCAAATCCACGAACTGTTGAAATGAAGACCAGACCGTTAACTGTTCGGCTATAAGATTGCATACCTGCACGTTATTTATGTAACCTCGGGACATGTGACATAGATCCTGTCTGCAATATCACGTGTCTTCCACGTCATTTAGGCGATGGGAATATCAAAGATTACAAAGGATATTACATTTACTATCAATCATTAATGGGAGAGAGAAGTAAACACAGAATACCTGTAAATCTTTCCACACAAATATAGGTTTGTTGTAAAAAATTTCTTAGACGCATTTGTTTCCCTGATTGGATCTTACAACTTTACTAGTTCATTTAGTTTGCCAATTCAAAAGTCCTTTTAATACACATTTCTCAATCTCTTTGTTAATGATGATATGATGGCTTGCAAATGGTTGCATGAAGTTATTTTTCAGTGTCTCTCTAATTGTTTTTCAACTTATTGAAGCTCTGTTCTAATTAGCCTTCATCTGCAGAAAGTGAATGTTAACCGACAAAAGTTTAAATCAACATAAATTGCTTGAAAAATCCTCCTCTTTTTTTAAATCTGAATTTACAATCAAGTGACAAGAAAAATAGTTTAACTGGTAACTCTCTTTACATTTAACATGACACCAATTAAGAAATAATTCCTCTTACAGAATATTTAACATGCATACACAGTTTGTTTTGGTTCAATAGTTCCTGGGTTCAATTCCATTTTAAACACGTATGTTTGTTGCAATTTGGGAACCACTTTAAATTATCCTTGCATGACTCATTTTAAGTAAACCCTATGTAGAAAAAAATCCATTAGCAAAAAGTATTTCACGCAAAAAAATTACATGTAAGTGTAATTTGCAAGCACGACATATTGCATAACATATTGCACATTTACAAACATTTTTTCGCAAAACAATGCAATTATCTTATTTACAACCCCAGGATAATTTTTTCCAGTCCACACATTTCAACAAAAAAGAATTGTCTATTTTCTTAAAATAGAATCTTCTACTTTAATGTACGCATATTTAGTGTTCAACACATTTCGAAATTTACTGCTCTTTTATAATTCAATTTATTAGCCTTGAAAACAGTTAATGAAATTTATGCATAATGCCAATAAGTATTTTCTATGGTATTCTTACTTATTAAAAAATAAGTTTGGGTAAAGATTCATACATGCGAATGAAGTTGTATAAAACTCTCTTGATACACATCAGAATTAAATACATGTACATATTTCTCTCTAATACGGGTTATTACAATAATGCAGGTGATTTCTACCCGTTTTTCCTAACAATAATTTTAATTGAAAACTGCTTTTTTATTATTAAAATTGATTCGGAAGAAAAATATTTCAAATTTCCTCTATTTTTAAAAAAACTCATTGGTTTTCAATTTGAATTTTAAATCACAGGATTTGAATTTTTAATATTGAAGTGTTCATTTCTCTTAGAATTTGTAGCTAAAAACATTCCATAATTACCCACGAATGCTTATTTCCACGTACATTTTTCGTAAATGTAATATAACTCTTTTGTTACAACGAAATATTAAAATAAATAATTTCGTAAGTGGAAAATTTTAGACTCCATTTTTAATCATAATTTCTAAAATTAAAAATAAATATCGCTTTACAATTTTATTACATCATTTTTCATCAAAAGAAATGAGAATGTTCGAATGCTTGTTTTTATGCCCATAGATAAAACGTTTTCAACTGATTCTGTAGCAAAACCTGATGTATTATTCCTTCATTAAATTGTATTTCATAGGAAATGTAGCTGTTATTGAAATATTTGAATTTGTAAATAAATAATTGTAAAAAAATAATTGTAAAAAAATAATTGTAAAAATTATCTAAAAGCTGGTAGAATTATCTAGATTTTTGATAGTTCACTCTTAGGGAAATACAAAATGTGTTCAATAAAACTTTATTCAAATAAACGACAGTAATATTTATTTTTGAATTAAATTTTATAAGTAAACTAATTGTATGTTGATTTATCAATACTGTGTGTGAAAGAATCTAAGAAATTCCTAACAATTTCAAAAATGTATAATTTAAAAAATACTATATGTAAAAAAAAAAAAAAAAATGCAATAATATTTTTCGATTTCTTATGTTTTCAGCTTTTAAAATTCTAATAAATAAAATTGTATAAAGTATATTACTTTTTACACATAAATAAAATATGCTTTGCCACAATTCTTTTAACATGCCATTCAAAAGAATCCTTTTTTCACATTTTGCGATTTGTTTATCTCACTTAACGTCTATTTCACAGACAGTATTTCCCGCGATTACAAGTTTTCTACTTAGAAACTAAAAACGTGTTTCTATTTCTGTCTCTACCTCTTCATTACTTATGCAAGAAAACACTTGAGGTCCGATTAAATAAATGCATGTCCCGATACGTGATGCGCCTTCTTCTTCAGTTCATACAGCTTCTTTATAGATTAGTTTTCTTAAGCCAGATTAGTTAAACACTTCGAATAAAGACGTTAACTTTGTATTTTTATAAAGAAATTTACACACAAAGAAATTTATTGTATACTGACATTTTTTTGCTTGAGTATCACTTAATATAAAAATGAAAAATGCAGAAACTCTTTTAATTTAAATAACAAAACACCATTCTAAAGTGACATCAATAAAGTCACTATCTTCAGTAATCCTGAGCAAGAAATGGTTAGCGTTCTCGACTATAATTCGACAATTTTTAGGTTTGTTTCCCATCTCAAGTATGAATGCTTATTGTTCGGAAACTGTGTCCCGATCAAATTAAACTTTGTTTGCAAAAAAAAAAAAAAAAAAAAAAAAAAAAAAAAAATGTAGAGCTAGAAATAAATTACGAAATTCAAAGCTATATGTTCCTGGAATTAACTTAAACGCTAAGCACACACAAGAGCCAGATATTTCATTCTATAAATTTTCTAGTTTTACAATTAAGTTCAATATTGTTATATGTTTATGTACATCAGCTGTGTGAATGTGTTGACTGAAAACTCCTTCTCAATTTATTCAAATAGGAGGAAATTCCTTGATAATAAATCAAAACAATGAATTGTAGAGAATTAAATCTTCTATTTCAATTTCTAATGCGAAGGAAACAGCAAAGATCAATACCGTATTTTATCGTCATATTATTGAGTTGTACCATGAAAAGAAATATTCAGCATTTCATGCCAATACTCTAGTAACTAGGACTTTTGACTTTGAATCATGTCATATAAAAACATCTGTGAAATAATGATCACCCCCAGAATATATCATATGAGGCTGTAAATAATTTGTGATTTTCAATCTATTATATTCCAGAATAAAATCAATCATGGCCTCGTTTGATTAATTGGTCAGATTTTATGAAAGAAGAGTGTGATTGTTTTTCTAGCTCAAATTCGGTCTAAATTCATCGCTGTGATTCGTAAGACTGACGTTAAATGTGATGATTTCATATTAAGACATCTTATAAAAAGAGCCTTATTTTAAGAATGACTTACCTACGAGACAATACTTAGCTGTTATCAAATATGACGCCTGATATACAGTTACGAAAATAAAAGGCCTTTCATAACCAGAATTGTTATAAGATTAAGTAGTAATAAAAAATGAAGACTACTATGGAAAATGTTGGTCTCCATATTCGGCATGTTTGGTTGATTTGAGTACCATTCGGGGGTATATGAAATACTGTTTGGTATTTGTAACATTTGAGGTTAGAACCACCTCAAGAATTTATCACTTACTGAATGCGGCTGCTTAACATATAGTAAATGTTGTATTTAGTTGGTATCAAATATACTTTCAGATATAATAATAAAAGTTAAATCCCCATCCAGAGTGAGTAGGAGATTCAATAGTAATAAGAAATGAATACTATAATGGAGAATAAATGTCCACAGTGTAATTTTTATTTTTTGGTATAAAAGATATATCAAATTATACGGAGTTAGATATCAGTTATATACTAAATCCTTTTCTTAAATAAAACTGACGAGATATAACTATAATTATAGATTTAGTTCAATTGAATAATTATTACATTACTATTTGAATATAATTTATTTTTTGATTATTTTTTACATTCAGAAAATTTCAATTCAAATTTCTAATAATTCTTGATAAGTAAGTTTGGTGAATATGGTATTTTTCTTTATAAAGAAGACTCTTCGTTGCCTTATTGTACTCTATATTTTACACGGAATCTCTCTTACTTTCAACTTGGCGATGAGCCGCTGCTTATCCCTCAACTTGTCAGCGTTTCCGGGTATTCTGTGGGCCCACATCTTGCAGCCGATTCGTCCGTATGTGTAGCATAAAATCAGCATTGGCACCAAAAATGTCAGGATAAATACCACAGATGTATACACCTGAAATGATATGAGTCGATATCTACATTTAGATTAAAAACTAAAAGGAAATGTGTATGTGTGTGAATACAGTTCATAATAATTTAATAATGTAAAACTTTGAATAAAACAAGTCTTTGCTCTATGTGGGGGGGGGGGCTGATAACCACACTTAAAATATTGCTTAAGATTTTAAACAATTGGAATATAATACATTAAAAATTTAATGTATTTAATAATAAATTCCCCTGTGTTTTTTATTTCAAGAAAAAAAAATAATCTTAATTATACTATATAATATCTAAAATATTATTTTATAATAACTTTTATCATAATTTAATATAACTTAATTTTTTAATGACATAATTTTTATGCCCTACTTTAAGTAATTTACACACACAAAGAGTCTGTCTGTCTGTCTGTATATATATATATATATATATATATATGTATATATATATATATATATATATATATATACACACACACACACACACACATATATATATATAAAATCTTGTATATGATCATTATTGTGGCTAGGAATAATCTTTAAATAATATGTTCCTGTTTGATCATCTACAGATCATTATATAATTATAAATTGACGAAGCTAACTTACAATGTAACTATTTTTAAAGAGCAACTAGATATTTTAACAAAGTAACAACGTACATTACAAGGTTATATAGTGGTTATTAGTGCAATAAATAATGATGAATGAAATTAGTCAAAAAAGGACATTTACATTTCGAGGACAAATTAGTTTAGACATGCATTTAATGGAAGAAATCGAAAAACTAATTCTTCAAGGAAAAAACTTCTCTTTTTTAACCATCATGGAATTACTTCTTTGATAGCTGTATTTTTTTACTTCATTGTTTCATGAAAGCTTAAAGAAATGTTCCATATAACTTGAGTACCTGTCGGCCAATTGAAATTAGGTAAAAACATTCCCGAACATTGGGGATCGAGAATGAGTTTCCAATAGCCTGAGTACTTTTTAAATCGTTTAACTTCTAATAAAACGCGACAGAAGATAAATACGACTTGAATAAACTTAGAATTAGAGAGAAAAAATGTTGCTTATTTTACGTGCTGGGAATTAGATGCAGTTTAAACATTTTTCTATTTCTGGATTTGAATTAAATATATTTGCATTAAAATATTATAATTAATTAAATATAGTAATTTAAATTTAGTGTGCGCAGTTTTGTTAAATCTTTTTTAAATAAGTATCAAAATGACGCTTTAAAAAAACATTAAAAGTCTAGGAATAAATAAGAAAAAAAATTAGGATACTTATCATTCTATCTATATATATAGAATAGTTTTTATAACACTTATAACTGTGAGTCTTATGTGTGTATATTTATATATATATATATATATATATATATATATATATATATATATTTATATATATATATATATATATATATATATATATATATATATATATATATATATATATATATATAATCTTCAAAAGATCCCCAAGATACAAGGCAGTTATAAGCTAATTAAAATAATTAATAATTTTCAGATAATAGAATGAAGCACATTATGATCAGTCAGGTTCAAATATAAATATATTGGAAGCAGAATATCATTTATGGAAAAAAGTTGCAAAATAGATCCAATGTACATGTTTGCCTGTGAACACACATTAATACATATAAAATTCATTACTTTATTTATTACAATATGCATTGCTGAAATATCTATAATAGATTTACTTTAATCTATATATAAGAATCTCAGATGGACTAAAGTTACTTTTAATTAAGCTCAAAAGGTAACACAAAATATCTAAAATGCTTTTAAATGGATAAAATACTTAATATATCATAGCATATAGCATTGATATATCAAGTATTTTATAACAGATTCTGTAAGATAAATTCTGTAAGACAAATTTTTATATCCATATAGCGCTTTGTTTTCTATGAAACAGTTTTACACAGATAATGAGAATGTTATCACTGATAAATATTCATAAAGATAAGACATTTTGTTTCTCTGTGTCTACTCTGAAGAACTGAATTTGATGTTGAAGTATTGGATAATATAATTTTTTCTATTTAAAGTTACAAGATCTGTTGCTTTTCTTGATTTTAAATTTTTTTACAAAAAAGTGTATTTTATAGATGTTTAAATAATGTTTTCTCAGTTGTTATTATTTCTCGAATCAAAAAACAAAAATTTTGAAAAATTAAATATTAAATAAGACTTTTAAGCTTTTTAATTAAGCTTCAGCAAATTTTCTTGTTTTTATTAAAATTATATATAAATATATATATATATATATATATATATATATATATATATATATATATATATATATACATACAATATATATATATATATATACATATATATATATATATATATATATATACATACAATATATATATATATATATATATATATATATATATATATATATATATATATATATATATATATATATACCGGGTGATTATAATTAAAGTCCCAGTTTTAAAAATCGATAATTTTAAATCTACTGGTCAGAATAACTTGATATTTTAGCAGAACAATCGTAAGGCAATGGAATTTTGTTTGGCGAAAGAAAAAAATAGTTCCAAAATGTGCTGATAGATGGCTTTCCGGGTAATATAAGGAGGAAAGTCCAAAAATGTATTCGTTAAACACAGAAATGTTGTTAGCCAAAAGAAAAAAATTAGAGTTCAGGGATTTACTAAAGATTTATTAGCGAAAAGACAAGAATACAGCGACAACAGCGATTATGACAAAAAAAGAGCTTTATGGAATCAACACCTTGCTGATGATTAAAGCATAAGTTGTTCGATATGCCCTCCGCCTTGTTCCACTACTAATTGGAAGCGCAAAACGGCATGAAGCTGCTGAAGTGCCGGAAGGACATGGTTACACAAAAGTGTTTCATACCGCTTCCATTAACGGTGCAGGTAACGGGACCCGCAAGTGTGATCTCCTCGAAGAAAAACGACCAACGATAAACACTGCCGTTATTCCGCACCACACAGTAACCTTTTCAAACTGAAGAGGTAATGGCTGTAGCTGGGACGGATTCCCGGTCGCCCATATCCTGCAATTTTGCGTATTTACAGAACCTTGCAAATGAAAGTGGGCTTCATCAGACCACAGAATGTTCCATGGCCATCTGTTGTTCACTTCCATCCGGGCAAGAAATTGCAGTGCAAAAGATTGACGTGCTTCCAGGTCAGCCGGTATCAACTCCTGCACATGAGTTATCTTATACGGATAACAGAGCAAGATCTTCCGCAGGATTTTACGCAACGGGCTGTTCGGCATAACCAGCATTCGGCCAATTCCACGGGCACTGCTGATTCCAACATCACTATTAGTCTGTTATTGTAATGCTGTAGCCACATCTTCCACTGCCGCAGCCGAAACTGGTTTTCTTCCTCTACCCCGTTTAACGTCAAATGAACCGGTCTCTTCGAATTTAGCAATCATTTTTCGCAGACCTTTTGCGGTTGTTGGACCCCATTTAATGGATTTTAATGTCCGAAACTTCCTAATAGCTGTAAGTGCAGTCATCGTTCTTATAAAAAAAACTTCAAGAGCAGAGCGTGATCCTTCATAGTCAGAGTCATGATGAAGCATTAAGGCAAAAAGCTGGTGCTCTGCATTTTTATGGCAGCTAAGTCTCATGTGCGCATGTCACGTATTAGTAATTTGCATATATCTAGACAAAGTAAATCTATCGGCACATTTTAGAACTATTTTTTTCCTTTGCCAAATAAAATTCTATTGCCTTACGATTGCTCTGCTAAAATATCAAGCATTCTGACCAGTAGTTTTAAAATTATCGATTTTTAAAATCGGGACTTTAATTATAATCACCCGGTGTATACGTATATACATATATATATATATACATATATATATACATAAATATATATATGTATATATATATATATCGATATATATATACATACATATATATATATATACATACATACATACATATATATATATATATATACATACATACATATATATATATATATATATATATATATATATATATATGCATATATATATACATATATATATATATACATATATATATACATATATTTATATACATATATATACATATATATATATATATACATACATATATATATATATACATACATATATATATATATACATACATACACATATATATACATACATACATATATACATACATACATATATATATACATACATATATATATATACATACATATATATATATATATACATACATATATATATATATATACATACATACATACATATATGTATACATACATACATACATATATGTATACATACATACATACATACATATATGTATACATACATACATACATATACATATATGTATACATACATACATATACATATATGTATACATATATATATATATATATATATATATATATACATATATATATATATATATATATATATATATAAATACATATATGTATATATATATGATTTTGGTTATCCACCCTAACACTACCATGGAATCAGTCCATAAAGTTTTCTTCAAAGGCAAAGGTAGATCTTCGTGTATATGGGCAGTGATTCTGGCTCCAATAGTAGCTAATGGCTCTAGTTTGGGGATATTAGGTCTTTGAACAGGTGCTACTCTAGCTTTTGCTGCAAATAATGAAACCTTCATATCGTTATCATTTTCACTTCCTATGAAGGCGCAACAGGCATATCCATGAGAAAAGATGCAAACTAGCTTTATCAGGAGGGCTATAGAATATTCTTCTAGGAATTCTGCATTCTGTAAGAAGATCGAAATGCTTCGCCCATCTTCGATATCGTCATTGAATGTGAAGGGGTAATTCTTCATTCCATCTTGCCTTACTGATTCATGCTTCCTTTAGAAGTATTTTTGGGAATAAAGTTGCAGGTGAAGTAAAGCCGATATGATCATACATACTGTTGACGATCGAAAGTAATTTTCTCTTCGTAATGGCCTTGTCATCTTTTAGATCTATTTTGGAACTTACGCAAAACAGCTCATCAATATGTCCTGTTTTAGACGAAGTACATTTTTCTCGGGGCCTTGAATTCCACTGTGAGCCCAACACCACACAACTCAAAGGATGCAGTATTCATTACCTATAAGGCTTGTTTCTTGACTATCTTTAACTCTTTTTCACTTTCGTCACTGACTATCAAGTTGTTTACATAAAATCCTTCTTTTAACTTCTCAACTGTGTCTTTATAAGAGTCCTTTTGAAATTCTTCTAAATTAAGGCGGTGTTTTATTGAACCAATTAAAAGAAATGGTCTAGATGTCACTCTAAATACTACATGTCTGTGTCTGAAAATTTCCAGTTCTGAGCGATCATCATCTTTCCACCAAAGAAACCTCAGAATGCTTGCTTTATATCCACAATCACACTGATGGCCTTAGAACGAAATCTCGATAAGAGTGGAGGAATCTGTTGGAAAGACTTGTACCAACACTTAGACATTCGTTCAGTGATTCATTTCCAGTGAGTTTAAAACATGCATTGAACACTGGATGGATTTTAGTGGCATTACTAGTCAGTTTAATAAATGGTCTATGTGGAAGATAATGACTAGGTCTCTTAATTTCTATAATTTCATTCTTGACCCTGAAGGTGAAAGTTGAAGTTCTTCGGCTAATTCCCTTTCTATATAGGATCGGTGGGAACCATCATCTAGTAGAGCATGAACATATTGGATTCTTTCTTTGTTTTGAAGTCTTACCAAAGAGTCTTCAAATAAATGACATTTTGTGATGAAGGCTTTGAAAATAGAGCTGCTGCGTTCACTTCCGGCAGACGTGTAGGAATTTCAGCATCATTTGAACTATTTGTTTTGGGGAATTTTGGACAGAGTATTACATAATGCCTTTTTTGCAGATAACACAGCGCACATTGATGTGAGATTTTTGAGCTATATGTCCACTCTTTAAACAAACTAAGCAAGCTCCCTTTTTATGACAGCTGCTATTTTTTGTTCTTGTGACATGATAGTAACTTTTCCGCAATTTTTACTAGGGTGATACTTTTCACAAAATACACACTTAGCTCTTTCATTCGTAGATGCAATAAGGCCGAAGTAGAGGGTATACTATCCTTAAAAGTACCGTTTTCCTTCTTACCTTTAACTTGCATTCCGAAACTTCACCGAGCTAAATTGATCGCTGAGCTAGCAGCCGAGTTGGTTAGCGCTCTTGTCTTCGGTTCAACAGTTCTTGGGTTCGAAACCCATCTTGGGCATGGATGTTTGTAGTGGTTCGGAATCCACTTTAAACCGTAGATCCCGGTATAATTAGCCATCGTGTGCACAAGATGACCGTTGAGCGACAAACAATAGTACAATAGTAATAGAGGTAACATGATCATTTCCTCACCATTAACCTCCTGCCTTAAAAACGTCATGAGCTTCTCTAGAGATCTTTGACTTTTGCATTCAGCAACTTCATCATTGTCGTTTGAAATACTTGATATCCTGTATCTTTCAGAAGATATCAAAACATCTTCCGGAAGACAAAATTCGATCAAAGGAGATAAAAAGTCTTCAAATTTTACTTTAGATCTTCCTAAGGACCAACTAGAATCACATTTAAGAGTTCTCTCTTAAATGTGATTCTAGTTGGTCATATAAGGTAGTCAAAACTGTACATTTTCTACTACTTATAGAAATTTTCATCACCCTTTTGAAATATTTCATGAACATGTACCCATAAATCTTCTCTGCCAAATCTTACCTTCAATAACTTAACCGCTTTCTGATAATTTTGAGATGTAGATGGAAAACTTTTAATTAAACTGGCAGCTCTGGATCCAGGAGTAAATGCCTGAATTAAGTATTGAAACTTATCTTCAGTAGGCATCTCTTCATCTTCATAAGTTCTCGAAAACTGTCTCCAGAATCCCAAAAAAGCTTTAGTATCTCCATTAAATTTCTAATTTTGGTAATCGGTACTTATGATTACATGGTGACTGACTTATTTTGTCATCAGAATTTTCAAAATATTCTATCTTTAATTTGAGAGAAAAGTGCTGTTCTCTATAATTTTTAATTTCGCCAAAATCCTTGACGTACTCTTTCTCTTGTAATTCGTCGCCATCACCAAATAATTCAGAAATTGCTTTTTGAGTTTCTGCCAAGCGTTTAAACTTATGAGATAACAATGAACGTAGTTCACGAATCTTGGAAATGTCGACTTTTATTTCCAAAATTTCTTCATTGATTGTTTTAACAGTGTTCGTAAATGTCATACGCAAAGTTTTACACTGTAATTTCAAAGCATCCATCATAAAGTATTTAACAAACTTAAAAAGTAGAAATATTTACGCCTAAAACTGAAATCGTATTGTTAATACACAAAATTCGAATTCAAAACACACTCTTACTTTCAATTCTTGTCGTGTCAGAGGGTGGCCATGTGTTACGAATCGAGAAAAAAGACGTTCTTTATCTTGAAAATACTTTATTTAAATACTACACTACCACTATAATATATTATTTACAAGAAGAACAAATATATTACCCTTTTAACATTTTACCTCGCAAATTTAAATGCTTAAAAGAATCTTAGCTACTTTTGCTTTTAAACTTTAATTTATAACAAACAATAATTAATGTTGTCAATATAAAAAGTTAAAGTTCAGAAAAATAAATAAATATGAGTTACAGCAAAACAAAAGAGGATTATTGCGTCTGCCTTGTGAATGCAAAGACTTCTTTCGGAGAGAGTGGGAGTTTTTAGCTTTTCTCCATTTTGGACGTGATCCTGTGTCATTATCTATGACACGATCTCCTAAAAAGCAATTTATGTGGTTAATATTAAAATGGCTTACAGCAGCCAGAAGCTCTCAGACTCAATGTTGTCTAATTGTTCTCACCCAAAAAAAATTGTAGGAATGTTGATGTGTAATTTTCTGCTTCTGCCTTTGCAAATTATTACTTTTATTATTATTTTTTTTGACGATTCTTCCATCAAAATCTTAAAAATATAAACTCACCTTCATACAAGAAATATTTAATCTCCTTGACATTAAAGAGAACTAGAAATTTATCTTATGAAATCAGAAATCAAGCTAAGAAGGAAGTGTGAGAATGGGAAAAATATAGGAAAGATCAAAATGAAAAATCTTGAGTATACATCATAAATGGATATTTTACATGGAAAAATACATAGAACTAACTTTTCAAGTTGGAAATGTTACCTTTCCTTCCACTTCATCCCATATTTCGTTGCAATCGTAAACTTCTTGACCACCTACAAGAAATTTCTCAGCTTTCCCATGAACTAACTGGAAACTAGAAAGAGCAAATGAACAGGTCCAGATCAGGAAGACAATCAGTCGTCCACGCAACTTCGTCCACCGCCCACTCAAAGGATATATAATGGCGTAATATCTGGAGGAAAGAGTAAAGAAAGCAGCTTGAAAAGTTATTCACATATATTAAATACGTCTATGAAGAAAATAAACTAATGAAAATACGCTACCCGACATTAAAAATGCAACACTAAGAAAATACAACACCAGAAAATCATGCAAATTTCATGGTGGATGCATATTATCAAGTTATGCAAATACTTTGAAATACGCAGCTCCCCAGCTCACGTAAAATAAGGTATAAGGTGAGAAACTGGCAGGAACAACATTCGCAGTTTTATTGATGTTTGGAAAATAGTCGTTAAAAGTTAGTTTTTGTTGCAAAGGACGCTGTAATTAATTGAAAAGAAGGCCAGGCCACCGTCAACGGAGTCAAATGGAAGTTTGGTCCTTACTGCTAACAGACTCCTGAACGTGTATACCGAACATCGGCTGTAGCGAAGATGGTTGGAGCAAGGAACTGGAATGTTTGAGGGTTGCCGGTGCAGCCAGAGTGACATCAGCACGTGTGGATCAACGAGTCCAGAGGGAGGTAATGCCGGCCCTACAAAGCACGTCTACTAAAATTCTGTGCAATGTAAAAGACACCCTGGAATCACCCATACTTATCAGAACTATTTACCGTTGATTGTTAGTAGGCTGTGCTCATAGCGTCCGTTAAGAACACTGCCACTGATTCCACAGTAAAAGCGCCAATGTATGGGATGGTGCCGGATTAGATCTATGTGGACGATAGAGTTTCACAGTATCGTCTTTAATGAAAAATCAAGCTTCTGTTTCTTCAGCGATGGTTGCCGCGTATGAATGTGTCGTCGACGTGGAAATAAGTCCACTTATGCAGCATTTGTGGAACGCCCCACCACACAACAACAAGACGTCATGGTTTGGGGAGCCATTGCGTGCGGTTCCAGGTCACTTTTAGTTCGTATTCAGGGCACTATGAAAGCCAAACGTTACGTGGATGATTTGCTGTTGCCGGATACACTACCTTACCTTCAAAAGCTGCCCACTGCCCTTTACCAGCAAGATAATGCCCGACCACACTTTGCTTGCATTAGCCAATATGGTCAGCAAAATGTACAGCTGCGTTCCTGGTAATCGTGCTTGCAGGATTTCTCACCAATCGAACACGTTCGGGATATTATTAAATGCCATTTGCAGACCCTGCCACTCTCTTCTTCAGAAAAAGCATTTTTGCAAATGATTGTCAGGAGTATAGAGACCTTCCTCAAGACGCCATCCTTACTGTCATTGTCTCGGTGCCTAGACATGTTGTTCCGGATATCGCAGTCCACTTTGGTTCTACCATATACCAACCCGACACTATTCTCGCTCTTATCCATTATTATATCGATCACTTATTATTCGTTGCTATCTCCCTCTGTTTGCCGATTATCGTTACTTTCTGGCAACTTCTTCTTGGCGTTGCATTTTCAATGTCGAGCTACGTAATTTAATTATTAGTAAATATTATACATATTTATATAGTTTGAAAACCAATCATACTTAATAAAATACTAACATTCGTATAATATAACTGAAAATAATACTAATTAAAATTATAAGTCGTCAGATTGAAATAAAATAAAATTAAATAATTGAAAAGCATCTTGCTTGCGGTTTTAATGGACATTTGAATGGATTTTAAAAATATCCATGTTTAGAAGTTGTCTTTAAGAAACAGGCTCGCATTTTAAATTTGAAGGACATTTATACATCATAATTTGGAACAAAAATAATAGGGTGCGCATTTTTACATTATATAAGAAAATAAACTGGAATTTTGTAACAATTTTTGTTACAAATCAGTTTTTGCTTGATTGTACATTGCAAAGGTTTCAATAAGTTACAAAGTTATAATGGCGTTTTTCCTAATTATTGATTTATAATATAAGCTTTTTCTATTGTTTAGATTGCCACTCTCTCACAGGTCACGCTATGTTTACGGGGGATTATTACATCAGGGCCTGCATCTCAAAATGGTCTCTAAAGAACTACAAATATTCTTTCACGAACTTTAATTTGAATACAGTATCACTATTGTACCAAAAACTATTGTACCAAAGTTCTAACTATTCGGTTGTCAGTACGACATTGAAATAGAGATGACATGGTTTGATTATCACTCAACAATATTTTTTTGCACACGATAGCTAATTACACCTGAACATTTTGCTGAAAGGGGATTCCAAACCACTAAAATTATCTATGCTCAAGGTGGAACTCACTAATTGATGAAACCGAAAGTTAAAGCGCTAACCACATTCAGCACACATAAAATAGGAAACAAATGTCTAGGTAATGACAACCAATCATGATAAAATTAGCCCTAACATGAAATAAACAAATATAAAATAAAAAGTTACAACATAATAAAAATGTGTTTTGTTCTTTCTTATCCATAAGTCTAAAAATGAAGCTTATGAAGATCAAGAGATGAATAAGACTAGCATTAATAGTCAAAATGAAGCAAAATATTGAGAACCACTTTGAGTCAGGAACACAGATGACTGATCAGACAGCCAATCCGTGTTGAAGTAAAATCAGTGATTATATGAGTTATAGAATTTTCATTCCCAATAAAAAAGAAATTATCTTATCAATATTGTTCTTTCATGTGTTTGTGACCTCGCCTTTGCAGTACCTCGCCCTAGAGTACTTTTAAATTACCTGGAGTAACTTTTAATTTGAATTGTTAAGAAGAATGGAAGTTAATTTGTTCCATCCACTGATCTGAAAAGTCATTTCCCCTTAAGCGTTCCGTAGTGACGTTTAAATTATTGCATGATGATTCGGATAGGATAAATCCATCTCAGGTGTCGACTACATCACTAGACTGCGTTTTAGAATTTCCAGATGGTTGGCTATGTGCCGCCTTTGATCAATCTAAAAAGGCAGTCACACTGTTTTAAGAACTGTAAACTTGAGTCTTCGTAAAGTCTGTATGATTAACTGCAACTGTAAGTTACAATATTGTAAAATTCCTACGATTTGTCAGTCTCATCTAAATATGAACTCAATAAATTTGTAAAAAGAGTTGATTGTGGTTATCGTTTTGAAGTTGTACAAAACTCTTAAGGATAGACAGATTTTACATCCGTTGTCACGGATTTATGGTTTTGCACGTCAAGTGCCGATGACCGCCCTGAACAAGGTGGTTCAGATACAGCAAAGAATAAATTTTATTCAGAAAAGATGTGAAATTCAAGCAAAGTATAAGAAATGAAAAAAAAAATTTTCGTCACTTTGATAAGTATTTTAAAGAATTGAATGGAGATAATTATTCTATTATACCACGCCAGTTAATATCTGATAAAACCAAGTTAAAAAATCTTTGTGAGGAGCTGGAAATGAAAGAGAAGCAGCTTGCTCATGATTTTAATAGGCATTTGGACGTATTATAAAAATATAGAAATTTCGAAGTAATCATTAAGAAATGGGCTTTTTATCTGTTCATATTTTAAGTTTTAAAGAATAGTTATATACGTTCTAATTTGGAGCAAAGCAATTATGGTGAAATATTTTAATTTTTACAGTGTAAAATAATAATAATAATAAACATGAATTTTGTTACCAATTTTTGTTTTGAATCAGATACTTGCCTTTGTTACATTCAACTGATCAAAATGTCATCATATTTTAAGAGTATCAGTATTTTCTATAATTATTCTTTTTATTAAAATTGTGTTGTTGTTGTTTCCAATCACCTGTAAAAAGTTGCTATTTTGTCTGTTTGAAAAATTTCATTCCATAGTTTTTAACTTTATATATTATATTACAAGTCTCTTTTCATCTAGTTATGTAAATTAGCTTAAGAAAATTTATTATTGTAATTATGTTAAATCTCTCTGTTTGTAAATTCTTTGAAATGTGCTAATTTCAAGCATGTATATAACTTTTGTTCTATAATAACAAAATAAAGACTTCTAAAAATTGCTTTATCTTAATGTTTAATACTTAGTAGAAGTTGTAAAATATTTTCATCAGTGAATATTTTTGTATATTAATACGTTTCTAATATTTCTTAAAATTTAACGACAACACTAGTAAACTTACTAAAACTCTATATGGAATAATATTTTTAATGAAATTTTTAAAATTCATAAATAATTGGTTTAATTCATTTAAATAACCACTGAGTTTTTCTTTCGATTAAACTGTAATCACCTATAAATAATTATTTTATTTTATTATTGAGAATTTGGTGTATACTTATCAGATATGTTTTATCCAATACATTATCTCATCTAAGCAATTTGCTTATGATAAATATTTTGAGACATTCAACGCGCATTTAAATAAAAATGATATATTTTTAAATATTTTAATTTTATGACCTTACATTTGTTTTTGAAATAAATTAATCAAATTCACACGTAAAATTAGTTTATTTTAAAAATATAAGACAAATAATCAATATTTTGGCATGTTTTAAAAATATTTTATAAAATTCGTTAGCACATTTTAATATAATAATCTACAAACATTCTAAGATTAAGTTAGTCTTAATTTTCTATCTAGAAACAGTATTAAAAATTAATTAAAAAATTCCGTTTAATTTCCGTAAAAATTAATAAAAGAATTTATAAAGGTTTATTAGAGCTGCTCTTTCAATACACAAAAAATCCTTTATTTAATTTGCAGTTACACTAAAATTAAAACATTGTTTCTACAATTACAGTAAAACTGATTCTTTTCTTATGCTAATAATTCTGAGCACAACGTCCAGCATTCAATACTTGATTTAGATCCCATTGCATAGCATTTCATTGTTAACGATCATCTTAACAGTTAATGAATTACTTAATTCTAATTAAAGTCATCCACTGTTGGGGTTTATCATTTCTTTTAAGAAAACACCAGCAATCATTATGCCACTAAAATGAGTTTCAAAGTAACAAAATTGTTGTCTCCTTAGTATTTTATCAAATGAGGTTCGAAATTAATACTAGGAAAATGGTCATCATAAAAATAACCACTGTATGAAATAACCAATTATAAAATTAAAAATAAACGAATGTAGCAAAATAACCAATGCTAATTTTGTTTATTTCATTTTGATTGACTGAGGGACCCAGATTTTATAGCTATAAATGCATGCGTTTTAAACAGAGCCGTCTCTGACATGAGTAAGCTCCTTCTTACAGCAATCAATTCATGTCAAGATGTGAGCAGGAGAGATTTGAATAAAATGAAATTTCGGTTAAAGAAGATAACTTTCACATGCTGTGCTGCACGAAGTCGATCACACTGTTACAGGTAGACTGCATCCCGGTGGAAAGCAATAAAGTCCGTCACGTACTAAGTCCTGTGATAATACATAATGGCCAGGACAGAAGGGTATCAGCTCAGATGTCGACGACATCATTCGATTGTGTTTTAAAATTGAAAATCTGTTGGCAGCATGTAAAAACTTTGATCCACCTAAATACATGTCACACTCAATTAATTACTGAAATTTTGACTTCGTAACATTTGGGTGAATAACTGCATTGGTGAATTGAAGTATATTTACGTTTCTACGATTTAACAGCCTTTTTATTGGAAATGAACTCAACTGATATAGAGAGACCTATGATAGACATTGTCTTGCAGTTGGGGAGGTTTGTTAAGGACAGAAGAGATTCACTAGTTGCGATGAAGGACATTTATTTTTCAGCATGTAAACTTTTGCCGACTCAGGACAATACGGTACAACTGAGACTAATGCATGATAAATTTAAACAGTTATTTCTAGAAAATCGAAGTATTAATGCTAGGTTCGGGAATACTATTTACGTTTTTAATAGTTATGTAAATGTATTAGATTCATGGAGTTATTCTAATCTATTACATCAACTGATAGCTGATGCAGCTATTTTGATGAAGAGTAATACGGAATCAGCAAATCAAGAACAACAACTTATGCGTAATTTTGTAGGATATTTTGCTGGAATGTAAAAATATTTTTCTAGCAGTGGCCTTGTTATTAAGATATAGACCTGTGTTATCTGCTTACAATTCAAATATCGAAAGAGTTATTAACCATTATAACTCGGAATAAGTTATGAAGATAACTATTTTAACTTCATCATTAATTAGGGAAATTTAACCAGAAAATTATTACTTTGTCATGCATCCCGCTATTTTCCAGCCGTCCTGTATTCAGGAAAATAAGTATTTCTTCATATATTTTAATAATAACTTGATTTTATTTTTATATTTTGAAAACTGTGTTTTTATTTTGAATTGCCTGTAAAAATGCATAAAATTTGTGATTTAAGCTGTATCATGAATTATGTAATATAACTTTTACCCATTTTCATCCACATTTCCTTAATCTGGTATGTTTCAGAAAAATATTTTATAGGACGAAGAAATGTCAACAAATGTTGACTTTTTATATTTTAATTATATGGAATAAATTAGTTTTTAAAATGTATAAATTAAAGTGTGTGCATAAAAGTATACTTTGTTTTATAACACAAAAAAGGAATGTACAAAATTATGTTATATGATAATATATGTTATTTTAGATATTCTAAAATATATTTTTAAATATATTCATCAACTATATTCTTCCATAAATAAATCTGTATTTTGATTGATTAATTGTAAATAAATCTGTATTTTGAAAAAAAAATTAAGTTTTCTTACTTTTTAATTTTATAAGCTTTTACTATTTTCTAAAAATTATTCAAATATAACATTAGTTAGTATTAATAAATTTACTCAGAACGAAGTATGTTAAAGCAATATTTTTATAGCTCTTAATTTTCAGTTCATAAATTTTTTCCGTTATTTTTAACTAAAAAATTAACTTTAATTTATTCCTTGGTTATGAAAATCTTCAGTAAAATATTCAATTGCTTTTATTAAAACTTGTTTCATATGCCATGTAATCAATTCTTACAAAAAATATTTTGTAGATTATGACATACGCGTAAGAAAAAATCCCGAATTTTTTAAATCATTCATTTTTTTCTTATATAAAATACATCAATTCGAGAATGAATGTATATTTAGCTTCTACTTTTTATACATTATCAGCAAGTAATATGCATAATTTTTTAAAAATATATAATTAAGTTCTATTCTTATATTAAAAATCTAGTCCATAAATTCTTCAAAACTGAGTCCGGTAATTAGCTTTCAATTTTTAACTTTTGAATTTACTCTAGCAAACTTAAAATTTAAATTTTTCTGCCATTGGGAACCTAGGATAATATATTTAATTAATATAAAATTGGACAGAAAGCTCCCATGTAATTTTTCTGGTGAAAAATATCGCAAAGGTAACGTAATTGCTGTGTATAATCTACAGTTTGTATAATTGAATGCTATCTTTATTTTTCTGACACAATAAGAAATTTAGGTTACCAGGGTACCAGGACATTTTTACATTATGCGAAATATAAATGACTCGTGCAAGAACACGTAACACCAAGATAATTAAAACTTGTCTTTATTAATGAACTTTAGATTTATAACGAACAAATTGTTAACTAAAATATCTTACAAAATCAACTTAAAATATTACAATAATTCTAAAAAAAGAAACTTATTAGCAATTTTTTAAATGTTTTTACTTAAGCTCCACGAAGCAGCAGATTAAAAATAAATATAAGCCCATAAAAATGAAAATTTGTGTAAATTCAATTAAGAAACCCTTAGTTTTCGATATAGTTTTTGATAATGGTGCTTTTGGGCGGAAAGGTTTTCATGAAACTATCTTGAAGGACAAAGATCAGGATAAATAAAGAATTTTATTGTTTTTCGCATTCTCCATGTGAACTATTTCACAAACAATGAGACTTTGCCTGCGATAGTTGGTATATAACACGTACCATGAAAACAGGGTTCTCTTGAATCGCAGTTCTAATGACATCTTTCAAATCAGGTGCAGTTTAGGATAAAACTGATACACTTTGGGCCGAACTGGCAGCCGAATGGTTAGCGTTCTTGCCTTCGGTTCAACAGTTCGTGGGTTCGAATACAACCTTGGGCATGGATGTTTGTAGTGGTTCGGAATCCACTTTAAACCATAGGTCCCGGTCTAATTAGCCCTAGTATGCGAAAAATGACCGTTGAGCGACAAACAAATCAAATCAATACACTTAGGATTTCAGATAATCTTACAACCAAAAATACATTGGTGTCAGGTCAGGCCACAAAAATCTGAAATGACAGGAGATAACTCTGCCATCAAATTGTTGACTTAAAACACGTTTCACAGAAGACTACACGTGGAGTAGCGCCAAAACTAAACCACTCATCATCAAAAAATACAAATAAATAAAAAGTTTATAATTAA
The DNA here is from genome assembly GCA_030067965.1 of Latrodectus elegans. Lineage (NCBI taxonomy): Eukaryota > Metazoa > Arthropoda > Arachnida > Araneae > Theridiidae > Latrodectus > Latrodectus elegans. The sequence goes on along the minus strand of CM057811.1, from coordinate 102,750,509 downwards.
TCAATAGCATTAATATGACACAATTCTATATTGAATAAATATTCTGTAATCTTTTTCTCTTATTTTTAAATATAAAACTCTAGGACACTATGGATTAATATTCTTAGTCAGAAAAACCATGATAACGAAATGAGACAGCAGGAAGCTTGTATAGTGAATAATTAACTCTGTAATTCTTGGATGGAGTCTCAGCGTTTGTTTACGTCTACATAAGGAATGTTAGACGCGGAGATCTAATCTGGTCTTCTGCTGAATCTATGCTTTATTCTTGAGGATTTACAGTTTTTTAATCATTGCTGGTTTTATGAATAGGATATTTAAGGAAAAGCAGAAATTATTGTCAACTATCGAAAAAAGACGATATATGATAGAGAGAGAGAATTACTGATTTAACTCTTCAATAAGTATTAAATATCTAATTTTTTTATTCATTTCATTTTTGGTCTTCAGAATTTAGACACTTATTTTTATGCCTCATTTTAAATGTATTCATGCAGGCATAAAGTAATAAAGACTTAAAATTCATTTTTCTGATTAAAATACATTATTTTTTTAAAGATTCTAATTTAATTTTGCATATTTTAATAATCAAATAATTTTCTGAAAGGAAGTGACATGTTATATTAAATTTTATTTTTTAATAAATTGTAATCGATTATTATGTGATGCAAATTTCAAAATAAATATTTTTGTTATACATGCAAACTTTTCTTCAAATTAATAAAATTATAGTATTAGTAGAATGCCTGAATGTTTCCGAGTCTTTTGACTTAAATATAGTGTGCTGTTTTGCACTACTCCGGAGTTACTTTCACTTTTAACATATACTTCTGATTGGTTCCTGAATTCTTTCGGTTTTTATTTATTTTACCGATATGTGCTGGCAATTTTAAAAATCGATTAATATTTATAGTTTAGAATGTTGGAAATTTATAAGACGGGAATAGTATCTGCATTTAAATATTCTTTCATCTATTAGTATTGGAGAATAAATTTTGATTTGTAATAAAATAAATTCATTATAAGTATTTAGATTTTAATAAATATTTCAATATTTACTTGAAAATATATCACTGCAATTTATTTTTAACATTTTACTACATAATGTTACTTAGTTCAAAAATGCAATCGATATATTATTAAATATAAAATTCAGTAATATAAGAGCTTTCATAAATATTCTTTTTTATCGATTCCTATTTTTAAAAGAACTTTAGATAAGATTTATTTCCATAAAAAGTATTTTCACAACAAGAAACAGATTTATATTAGAAAATTTATTTCCATAATATATATTTTATATATTTATTTATACATATTCATTGTTATTTATAAGTAAAAATAGAAATAAATAGCTTAAGAAATTTCAAATATTGAAGGATTTTTGATAAATATTTATGAAGCATTTCCTAATTTAAATATTTTCAATACTCATGGCTTCTTATTAAGTTGGAAAAGCTAATGCCTTTATGTAGCAGTTTCCGAAATTGCTGAGGAAATAAAATGACGCAATTCAGCACTAAGAAAACCGCCGCGATGTTGACGCGATATCCTTCTGGATGCTTTTCAAGTTCAGACGATAGGAATGTCGGGTGGGAGCTGTCCCTTATTTTAAGTTAAAGGAAATGTCACACCTTTTCAAAGAAATTCCCTATAAACGGGAAGTTTTTCCTTTTCAGAAGATAAGAATCTTGAAGACTTTCGGAAAACAAGATGAGAAAAACAAAATTATCATTTTTTCATCAGATTTCTCCAAAATGTAAAAAGTAAACAATCAAATAAAAGAAATTTCTGAAAATAAAATTCTTTTTATTCATTAAAATTACAGGTGGATATTTTATTTAAATAAACTCACAGAAAAAATATTCTCTATAAATAAATTTCTACATAAGCAAGATAAAGTTCTCCTATGAATAATAAAAAGTAAGAATTTTTAAAAGCTGACTTTAAAAAAAAATCTAAAAGAATAAAATATATTTTATAAGAACATTTTCAACAAAAACTTTTTACGGATGTATCTTAAAAGGAAACCTTGGACAATGTGTGAACTTTTTGTAATTTTATAAGATACATTGACTCTCTCAGAACGAAGGTCTCTTAATGAATGCGTATCAAACCTGCAATCCATTTTTTGCATAATTACTTCAAGAAACCTCAGTTAAGATTACTTTGTTGAGCTGATTCAATGCAAGTTGAATTTAGGTATAAAGTTAATGATAAAAAGTTATCAAAATTTAAATTCAAAATATTTTTTTTTACAAGATTTACCATAAACAAGATGCCATTTAAAAATATTCATTTTCAGAAACACTTGTAACTGTGTTCTATGAAATAAAATTTGTTAAAATATTTGTGAGAATATCACATATTTTTGTTTAAATGACTTCAAAAATGACTTACTTGTATAATTAAAGCAACATTTTTCATTTAAATTACATAAATTTGCAATATTTTCCGGTGAACACTCAGTTAAATTAACAAAGTTTAAGATTTGTGTGTACACAAATTTAAATATAAATCATTATTTCAAAGATTCATTCAATGTATATAAAACTCATTCATATATTTATCATAGTGGTCCATTGGGATGGAAAAAAAATTTAATTATAGTCTGTAGCATCTTTATCAATTGTCACGTTTAAATTATGAATGAATATTTTACTATATGAGTGTGAAAGAACTATTGTAAGCATCATAACGGTATTTAATAACAAATATTTCATTTATTTATTATTAAGAATTATATTTATTAATATAATATGATCGCCATTATTTCTTTTACTAACGACACAATGAATCTTTATCTGACACTTCCGGCACATATAACACTGAAGTTTATAGAGTTCAATTACACATCCTTCATACGGGTGTCACTACTAATGCCTAATCACCTCATTAAGTCCCTTAAAATGAACACACAACCGCATTTCTTCGAGGTGAAAGAAAAATCTTCTAGGCACGCTCAAAATGGACAGTTTAATTAATGGGCTGCAATTATTTTCTCTAATTATTCCGTGATTTGGGTAATTTAATTTAAAAATAACTTTAAAGTATCAACATTCCCTGGAGAGAAAAATATAAGGAGTCTAATATAAAGATTCTTCTAAAGTTCTTGTTATTTTCCTAACTTCAGAGACCATAAAATGAAGCCAAATTGTGATTGATGGGGTTATTAAAATTTAAATTGAAAATAATTTTTTACAAGATTTATTATAAACAAGATGACGCTACATTTTATATTTAAAAAAAAATTTTATTTTCAGAAACTTACAACTGTATTCTATAAAATAAATCTTATTAAACCATTTGTATGCAGATTTTTCTTGCTATTATGCTTAAAAGAAGAATTTTTTTGTCTGAATCAAAGAGTATCATTTGTTGTTATATTTGTCTAATATATATGATATGATATTTACTATTAAATAGAGCTAGTGCAAATATAATATCACAGATTTTAAGCTCAACTATTTTTACATGAAATTAACATTTAATCAGATAGTAAGTACGAAAGATAAGAAATATTGATGTACTTTATGGCTTTTAAAATTTAGAGAATGCATAAAATATACACGCAGATAATGGAAACTGCATATTAATTTATTTAGTTTAAAACAGAACATACCACATATTTTTATTTAAATGACTGTTAAAATGATTGACTTAAATTGTTAAAGGAACATATTTAATTTAAATAATTTAAATTAGATTATGCATAAAATATATACGCAGATATTCAAACACCATGTTCACTTATTTCGTTTAAAACAGAATATACTACATATTTTTATATTAATTTGAATAATTTAGTATTTTTTATATATTTTAATCATAGATTGATTTTATGCAAAAAAAGCATTTTAAATTATATCAATTTGCATGTTTTCCTGGTGAAACACTCTATTAAATTAAGTAAGTGTAAGAGTTGTAAAATTTTAAACATAAATCGTTATCCTAAAGATTCATATAATATTTAAAACTCATTTATATATTTATTATTGAATTCGGTGCAAGTAAAATTTAATTACAATCTGCAATTTTTATCACTTGTCACATTTAAATTATGAATGACTATTTCTCTTAATGTGTGTGAAAGTGTGATTATTATACACTGGAAAAATCAAGCTCAGTATTTAAGAGTTATTTAACCATTTATCACTCGATGATGTGCCAGGAAACATTTTATTACATTGTGTAGTCTTTGCTCCATTTGTCACATACAAATTATGAATATAAATTTTTCTGCGTGGGTGAAATAGATTCGTGCTCCTTTAGCAAATAAAATTCAACCCTTCACCATGTAAATCCGAAATATTTTTCGATTTTAAATACAAAGTTATCTTATAAAATTAATCTATGATTAAAATATATAAAAAATACTAAATTAGTTTTGAGGAAGTTATATTGTTGCTCTCAAAACAATATTTGTATATGACCACGTGTTATTAAAGTTTGTAAAGCAATGCTGAACTGAAAAAGAATCTATTAAGATTAGAGAAGCTTCTTTTTTTCTTTCTTTACTTTTTTTTCTTTGCAATTTTAAAGTTGAACGAAGAAAACAATCAACTGTTGCCTGGGGCTGCACATGGATGCCAAGGGCACACCATGGTGTTTTTTTCTCCACATCACAAAGTGCTCATTTCAACCCAAACACAATTTTGAAACAACGAAGGAAATATGCCACTCCTCATTCTTTAACATGCACGTTTTATTTTGGTGAGTGTTCGGAAGTTTTGAATGTCTTCTGTACGACACGTGAATAGAGTCTGCAGAAGGCAATCAACGATTTGAAAAATTTTAGTTCTAAGCTATATATATATATATATATATATATATATATATATATATATATATATATATATATATATATGCTTCGCTTGGTTCAACTCATGGTTTCTGTTCTCACTTGGTGCGTGTTTGATTACAGTGATTTAGAATCCATTTCACGTTACAGATTTAGTACTTAAGTACTTAGTTAGAATTAATCCTTTAACAGAATGAGGAATAATCAAAACACACTGACAGAATCAAATAAAACAATATCAGTTCCAGTGAAAAATATCTGATGCTCCATATAAGATAATAATATTATTTTTTTTCGTAATATTCTTAATTTTGCCTGAAGCAGTGATACTTCGCTCTTCTTTTTAATCGCAAGTTGTGAGCCATTTTAATCGTGTATATATATATATATATAAAGAAAAGACAAAATTTAGAGCACCAAATTTAGAGCACCAAAGAGAGCTCTAAATTTCTGAATCAAAAATTTCAAAAATAATAAACATATTTTTATTAAACTTATGAATTAAATTGAAACATTTTTGGTCATTCCATAACTTTTAAAAAGATTTTTCTTTATTCTGTTTTGTATATTGCATTTATAAGAAAAATAAACTTTAAAGTAATTATCGAATTAAAACACAAAAGAAATTGCCACAAATGAGGACAGTAACTGCTAAAATCAAAAGATGGCACCCCTTTACATTAGTATACTTTTATGAATTACAACTTGCATAAACTAAGGACAGCTGAGTTCGCCCTTTATGTGTTGGCGGATGTACAATACGAAAAAGTGTGTTTGGCTGCAATTTTGATGGCATCCTGACGTCCTACTTCGCTCTCTTTTTCAATGACTGCGATCCGCGTTGCTTTCTCTAAGCTATGAATATAATCAGTTGAATCGTGCACTTTTATTTTTATTGTGCACTAAAATATTAATTCATATCTGTGCGTTTTTTTATTTGGGAGCTATATCTATATAGATGACAAGGAATATTGTTTTAAAATAGTATATTCACACACACACGATTTTATACTTATCTGCTTACATACTTTTACAATTATATATTTTTATGTAAGAGAATAGAAATTAGGAATGGAAATTATATACTTAATTTTTTAACTTTTCTTCCTAACACAAATGAAGAATTTAAAATATTTTTAAGATATGATATGGTAAAAGATAAAAAACAGGAAAATGAATGGAAATTTTCATATACGAATGTGAAGGAAATATTTGAAAGCTAAATAATTTAATAATGTGTATTTATCTGAATTTTATTGGTGCATCTGGTTAAAATATATTAAAATTAAGAAAATTTAATGATGAATGAGACCCATGCTCTGTCAAATTAAGATATTTTTCGTATAAAAACTGTTATTGATGACAAAATATTGTAGTATTTTTTTATTTTTTCATCAAATTTTTGAAATCCTCTCAAGTAACAAAAGATAAATCTGCAAGGATATTAAGATTTCACAACACAGATAAAATTTGGTAAAAACGAGAGAACGCTTACTTCTTAAAGATTTCAGCGTACTTAGTTTGATCTCATGGAAAGTTTTCCTTTCTTTTTGGGGAAAAAAAACATTTTTTCCATAAATTCATTTTTGGTGTCTGAAATGAAATATAATAGAAAATCACCGGAATATTTTAAAACCTCCATTTCTACATCCATTCCACAGTTTCGTAGATTTTTCTTCAGTTTCAAAAGACTGCTGTTTTATGTGACAAACAATACGTCACATATATAAAATTACAGAGTATTACAGCTTTAAAAATTTTTTAACAAATTATGGGTTCTAAACATTTACGCTTTACTAATATAACCAGATAAAAATCTCACAAATAAATTACATCACTGATTCAGAATGCTAATTTAACTTTGAACACTGAAAAATATATTTGTTAAATTTTTTTTAGTAATATGCAGTAAATTTAAAATGTTTATAAATTTTAAATAAAGTGTAATTAGTTCACTTCAGTCTGTGATTTTAAGGTTTCGAGTCTCTAAAATAATATATATATATATATATATATATAATCATATTCAGGTTTAAGAGTGCTAATACAAATTTAAGTAACGAATATTATAAATACTACTATTAAAATGTTTCTAACATTTTGGAATATTTTTAACTACACGATTAAGTACTTCGAAACTCTGATATATATATATAAATCAGAGTATCGAAGTACAGTATAATGTGAATGAAATATTTATACATGCACACTCACTGACACACACACACACACACACACACACACACACACACACACACACACACACACACACACACACACACACACACATATATATATATATATATATATTATTCACATCACACTGTGTGGAAAAAGTAGGACAGTTCTAAATAATAAAAATAAAATTCCTAACAATAAGGAATTCTTATGTAATTTGCTTAAACTACTTCAAAGACTATTTGCAATTGCATCATATAAATCTTGGATTTTTATTTGACAAAAATTGTCCAAAACATAATTCAAAGCTTTATATTGCTTGCCTTTGGCGTAAACACGCCGAGCATTAACTGACCATATATTTGATGAGGTTTGTACCTATAGCAGGCTATGGCAAAACACGAACATTATTTGTTTCAAATCAATTTTTGGTAGTGTGATTAATGCTCCGAAATGGTGAAATATCCAATTTTTTACGCCTAGATCAGCATCATAGGGAAGTAGCTTTGAATTTAAAATTTGAATATAATCTGTATGTTTTTGTCTTTCATCCAGAAAAACTAGTTTAGTCTTTCCACCATACCAATAGTTATCCAAACCGTTAAACTGCTTCCCTCTAGCTGTCTGGTAAAATAAGTTTCTTCTTGTGTTCCCAGACAATGCCATTAATATTGAAAACCATCTGGGCAATCTAAACTGAATTTTTTGTCATCAGAAAAAAATAATTGAAGTTCATTCGGAGTAGACATGTGCTCTTATACCCACTGCAGCCAGTGCTCAATGTGCCTTTCGTTCCATTTAGGATGGTGCTTTCTTTTCTTAAATGTGAACCTATCTGATCTTTTTATGTGGTTGTAAAGTGTTCTTATGTTACATGTGTGAAGCCAGATGAGGGGTCATGTGCTTTTCCAATACTACCACGAATTTTTTTAAAATTGTTTAAAGATTTTCCCCCTTGTTCAGGTGGAATCAATTTTTTAAGTTTGCCAATCTTTGCTTTCTTCTGACTCTTCAGATTTTTCAAGAAGTTTGGATTGATCTGTAGCTGCTTAGTAATTTTTCTTAGACTTTTGCCTACATCTTTACATGCCACAATATGGCCTTTTTGAAATTCATTTAAAGGTTTACCTTTAGGCATTTTAACTGTACAAAAAAATTGAAAATTTTTTTTCAACGAAATATATCTTTTGAAAGAATGACATATTAAAAGAACAATGTTTTCAACACATTAAACTGCTATAGATTCCAAAATGAGATTATTTTTGCAGGTGTCCTTCTACTATTTTCACAAGCCAAAAATCTTTGTATACTATTTTATAATATTTTTAGTGATAAATAAAACTTATTCACTCAAAGTAAAAGAAAAATTATTTTAATAACATAAAAAAGAAAAGTTTTATTAATTGCGCTAAAATTTGGTGCATAATTTATAAAATGTGACCGTCTTTTTACTTTTTTCAGCAGTGTATATAGATAAATGTATGTATGTATACGTGTGTGTGTGTATGCATCTGTTCATGCATTCGTAAATTATATGCATCCTTCTTTATTTACATAAAATAATGTCAATAATTTTTAATTTTATGTCCCAAAAATGTAATAAAATAATTTTTCTTTCATAAACTTTAGCAGAGTTATAAATTTACAAGAGAATTGTGTTTAGGGATCCATCACGTCACTATGATTGCCCTTATGTTTTGTCATGTCGAGAAATATATTCGATGGAGGATCGAACTAAGCTGGGACAGATTAGAGCAGGAGGAAGATTTGATACGTTGGCTCGATTAACTGTTATCCTGGAAGTGTATTCTAGATTCTTCTAGGAAGCAATTTTTTTGAATAGGTTTGTTTTTCGGAATCCTATTTAGAGAAATGAGGTCTGTATTATATAATTCGATTTCTAAAACGGAAATCTAATGGGCTTAAAAATTGAAAGTCGTTTTTACTTTTGGACATAATTTGCGACATATTGATGTAAAATATAGAATTATTTATATTAGTCTGGCAAAAATAATTTACATACAATAGGGTTTAATTTTAAATTTCTTAATATAATTTTAAACAATATTTTAGTTATTATTTGAAATAGTTTAAAAAACGATGCTTTATGTGTGATGAATTTTCTAAATTACTTCTATTTTACAATGTTTCTTTCAATATATTTGAAGACTATTAGACATTTTTTTAATGCTCGTCAACAACTAAGAATTTTTTAAAAAAAGGGATCAAGCAGAAAAGCCACAGATTTAGCACACAACCCCAGAGGTGCCGATTATATAAAATATGTTAATTTTGCTTCATATTATTCCAACAACTCGTTAGTGCCGCATTGTAAAGAGTTTGAATTGCTAAATAGTAATATTTTCAAAATGATTGATATATGATATTGCGAAGCCTTGAAAATAAACTACGTATGACAAATGTAGGATATAATAATGAAAAGTACTTTCGATATTTGTCACACACACATTAAATTTAATTATTCTTGCTTGAAACATAATAGAAACAGAAGCATTTGGGTAAATGCTTAAAGATGTGACTGACAACGTTTACACTGCTCCTATACAAAACCTAAGCAAGTCTACATGAAATTAAATTTTATCTTCAGATTGTTCGCAATTCCAAAGGGTTAGCCTATTCTAAACCAAACCCAGCATTTGCTTCTTTGCAATAAAGTTTCATACCTGTGACATTCAAATGTATAGGCATTTTATTATCTATATATTAAGAAATAAATGGTTTCTATCATATATTTATGATGTAAGGCAGTGTTTCCCAAACTTTTGAAGTGTGTATAAACCTTATATAATTATCTTAACGTTAGGTAGCCCACATAAAAAATGGATACAGTTTAATAACAATCAAAAATATATTTATATTTTGTGACATTCCCAAAAAATACGAAAGAGAAATAAAATTATTCATAATAAAATATAAATAAAAGTTAAATTGTAAGTGGAATTTATATTAAGACCGAAGAGAAAGATAAAATTATTTGTGCTGAGATTAACAGGTTGTCATAATTTGGTTCCCTGTTTGTTAAATTTATTTTCAGAAGTGATTCCACGTCCAACAGTCTGTACCTTTTTTATTTAATCCCTAAAATTCTTACAAAGCTCTTTAACATGAAGTTAGGAAAGGAAAGATGTATTTCAGAACTTTTTCAGTTCAGACCAGATACACCTGTTGAATATGTAACCAGAATGATGTTAACATATTTTCCCTATGTTTGATTTTTTAAAAATCCGTGTAAAGCCAATTCTAATAATCATTGCTCTTTTGCATGGATGTTTGGTTAATGTTATGCGGATCTCTTACTCATTCAGTATTTTTGGAGACATAAACAATAGTACTTAACCCCGTTCACGGTAAAAATTAAAGGTTTCTTGGGCATCGGTCAATTGTGGAGGGACAGTGGACCACAAAAGATGTCTTTCATTTTGGACCGAGTCACGTAATTCTTTTCGCTTCAGTTATACCCCATGAAACTCGTATCCCTGGAGGTACGCGTATCCCACTTTGAGAAACACTTAACAATGTTTTCCAAAGTTCTCCTTAGATTCTAGGAAAAACTTTATTTTGAATACAAATGTGATTTTATTTAAATAAAATTGTGATTTGAACACATATAAAACCAAAACGAAGACTTGCAGATGAAGCAAATTATATCATATAGGAATTGTTAATGTAACCACTGTTCATACGAGAAGTAATATCAATTTTGGGATTGTTTACGTGAAAGCTTATTTAAGAATTCTCGTAAATGAATATAAATTATTTACGCATCTAAGTCTTGTAAGCTACGTATATATTTGTATATTATAACAAAAATATGTAGGTATATACAATAAATTTAAAAAAGTATACAATAGTAATTAAAGTTTAGCATAACTTAATAATGGGTCCATTATTAAATGCATATAAATTAGATGTATTAATATGTATGTTTATTTGGAAGCAGATATATAATTCATAGCCAATAGTAATTAGTGTAAAGAATTTTAATGAATGCTAACATTTTCATCTTGTAATGCAAATCTTTTGATTGCAACCGTCACGTTACTTACGAAAATTCAAATTTATTTTACGGGAAACTTTAAATATTTTTTGAGAGCAAGATTTCAATTCATCATCTTTACATTAAAATTTTTATTTTACCTTCAAATTATTTTATTTGAAAGCTTACAGATTGTTTCAAGATTTTATATTTATGTGTATATGGCTTATAAAATAATTTTATAATCTTGTAAGCAACAGAAATATTATTTAAAATTTCATCAGTTTCTCTCGGTTTTGAATTAGAGGAAACAATTCCTTAGAAGTCCTTATATTTTACTCAAAAATATTTTCATGAAAAGCATATATGTTTGCAAAAATAAAATGAAATGGAAACTAGTACAGATGAATAATATATACACTTACTAGCAACTCTATTTGTCAAATTTTATTTAATAAATAGTATAAAATAAACTAGATAAACATATATATATATATAATTCATATTCTTTTCAGTATTTTTTAAAAATATAAATTTTTACAAGTAACTATTTCTTTAATTTTAAAACAAATTTTGTTGTTAGCTGAAACTTTATTTTTATTTATATATTGTTAGCTTACATAAATTATAAATTGTATTGCATATATACATTCTGATGATAAAATTTACTTTAAAAGAAGAAATAATTCTTTGTTAACAGTTTATTTAGAATATTGAAAAAAGGGGGAAGCTTTCCATTACAAAAAAATTGTTTCCATAATTAATAAGATTAATAATATAAAATTTGCAACTAAATCTGAAAATATGCCCCTTTTTTATTTATTACCTGCGATTGTCATTTAATATTTTTTGAATTAAAATTAGATTTTATTTTGAAACATCTGAAAAATTGCTTCAGATTCTTGAATTTTTTGACATATTATTCTTTCCAGTATATTGATATAAATTAATTACTTAATATTAAAAGAAACTTTATTTTGAAATGAAATCTCTTTTTTAATTTAAAAATAATCAGAGGATATTTTTCGTAGAATCATATAAAAAACTTTTGTGCAAAATATATTTTGTGCAAAATATATTTTGTGCAAAATAAACTATAATAAACCGCACATCTTGAAAACAAACCTTTTTATGTACCATTATTATTAGGGACATTTTTCCCATTTTGATAATATGTCTATTACATCATTTTCTTGTTGTTTTATAAAAGCTAAGAAAAATCACTTTTGGTTTTATTCAAATCTAGGAATTAAGTAATGTTTAAAAAATTCTGAATCTTTTAAAAGCATTATAAATTACCCATTTTAAACTATTTTGTTCCCCCAAGAAACATGTTTAAGCAAAATTCTTCTTAATTACATTAGCAATTTATTTTTTGTATAATTTTACATTCCGAATTCCACAATGAAATTAATAATTTTTTCAAAAATTGAGAAAATATCCAGTTTTTTTCATAAAAGAAAGAGCCTGAAGCTAAAACGGAGCTGTAGTTTATGCTTTTCTAAAAATTAGAAAAAGTTTGTACATGGGTTTTGTACTAGTTATTTCTCTGAAAAGCTTAAAGACATCTTTTTGATATTCAACCTTTTGTTATGAAGAACTTTTCAATTAAATTGACTGAAAACCAAAACACGATTATTTAACTAATACTATAATATTTTTATTAAGTAAAAGCTATATACAATTAGTTTCTTATAATATTCCATTTCAATATGTATAGATAATCTGTTAGAAAGTGCAACTGCTAATAGATACACTGTAAAAATTATTCTGCACTTAATGCAAATATTTGATCGGTCATATTTTATGTATAATTATGTTAATGTTATATCTACTTTTTGCCAAAATTACCCAATCAACTAATTAAAGCATCTTGGAGTGAATGCGCTCTACTGTCGAAATTTAATTTATTTGTATTGATTTTCTCTCACACATTTTTCAAGCATGCATTGTAAAGTGTATTAAGACAGCTTTCACAATATAAAGTATAATTTTAAAGATATAAAAAAATGCGTTTTAATTCAAAACAATTTTCTGGTACAATCTTTCGCAAAATGTTCACGTGAGTGATTTTTCGTACATTAAAATATTCTTCTTTAACATAACAGTTAAAATCTCCCCGCTCAAATTTTAATTCAGATAGAGTTATTTTCATGATATTTTGACAGGGCGCTCATTAAGCTGTTCGTGAGATTAAATCAGGCGAAAAATTAATTGCAAGCGCTTGGGAAGCCTTGACACTGCATTCTCTAATTTAAAGATCATTCATCATAGCTCCAGCGAAATGAATCTTTCTCTAAAGACTTCATTAGATAAGAGTTACCGCGTTCGTTTCATTTTACTCAATCCCTAAATTTAGATCATGATGAATACAAGTATATGTACTTTATTTTTCTTCAAAGTATTCAGATAAAGGAAACTAGAAAGTGTAAAATACTATGATCTTTTCATCAATAGTTTGCCAAGGAAATTTAATGACAAATGTATGAAATTAGTATTTATTTTACAAAATTAATAAGCATTACAAATATATTACAACTGTTGATTATAAAAGCAAAATATTTAGAGGAAGTAAATAATGTCATGATTGGATAAAACTTGCTTTAAAGTCCGAAGATTATTGTAAGGCATTTTGATATTCGCGACCTAAATAGACTACGATTATTATTATTATTATTATTATTTATGAAAAGTGGAAATTTGGAAAAAAAAAGAAAAAAAACATGAAACTTCCAAGTATCATCCCAAGTGCAGTATCATCTCCATTTGTTTAATAGTAGCTGGGATCGAACACGGGACCTTCCACTCTGTAGAATGCATGGTGTTACTAGGCCATGGTGAGATTAACCATATCATGATAAAAATATCATTTTCTATCCAATCCTTGAAATTATATTTCATTAAGTGTTGAGAGCTTGGGAAGCTGCCTAGCAATTCTTTATAAGATCATGTTGGATTAATGATAAAAAATAGTCTTCTTGGAGTGGAAAACTCATGGTTACGTTTTAGCTGCAAATAAGTGCGGACAGGTTGTTCTTCTTTAACGATATTCGATTTATGTCCTGATACTTCATGCTTTGTGGTATATTTGTAAATGACGGCGTTTTTGTGGTATATTTCTGGCGCAATTGAACTTGTAATGCACTAATTTTAGTTAGTGATTTCATTCTTATAGATGTATGCAACAGTATAATACGCCAACTGTCACTCTTCTTCTCAGCTAACCGCACATATTGCAAGCTTTTGATGTTTCTTTCAGAAGTTCGGGCTTCAGGGAGACATCAGGAATAATCTATTCTTATATCAACGTGATTTTGACAACTATTGCATTTCTGAGGATATTCTCCATCCACATTTTACATTTGCCGCAAAAGAGGCTGTGTATTCTTGTTAGGAACGAAGTTCTCCTCCGTACCGACAAATTGTGAGTTCTATACTAGATTCAGTTGAAAATTTTGGAGCATGTAAAATAAGTATTAGTTTCAAGTTCTTCTAAGAGAAGTGATAGCTTCAGCGGTAAGCAAAGTCTGAGTGTCTTCAGTTTGGTACTTTCATCTAAAATGACAAAAAATTATCCCTATTCTGGGTTATGATGCCACACCAGATGGGTAATATTTACAAAATTTTCAATTAATTTCTTCCTTTTTAGAGCCGAAACACTTAAAAAAGTCAGAAAAATCCCGACATAAATTAACGAAACAACATATTTGACGATATGTGTTACATTATTTATCTGGAATTTGCTAGAGTTTGTGGTTAGCAGTAAATGGTTATTTGGTATTTAGGAACATCACATTTTAAGAAACCTTCTCAAAATCAGTATTTCAAATAAATTTTGTGTATCAGAGAATCAAACATGCGGGTTGGTAGAAGGAACACAATACCGATCTTCAATTGCTTGTACATTGGATAGGTTTTAAATTCGCAACATTCTAACCCAATAAAATAACACACTATGTTCTGGGCAAATTGATTGTTCATATTTTTTTTTATCATTTCTAATGTAAAAAATCCTATAAAATTAAAGGCAGATTTTGCTATTTAAGATAGTTCTTAAATAGCTCCTCACTTTTGACAACTCTTTCTTGTTATTCTCTCGTAAGACGAGATTAAGCGGAAAATACAATGAGGCAGGCTTCTTGACAACAACTTCAAAACACAATAAGTAAACTGATATTAATACTATGTACTATTTAGCTTAACCGTTGACAAATGTTTTGACGTTTTTTTGAGCACACATTCTCTATTAGCACTGAAGTTATCCTAGAGATTTACCTGTTTCTATCAGGCATCATTAAGAGTATACACAAAACACTTGCGAAAAATTGCTTTGTATGCACCCTAACAGAAAAGAGTGCAAGCAACAGAACTGTATAGAAGCATTTTCACCATTTTTAACAATGACCAGAATCGAATGACGTTTTCTATTTGACTTACCATGGTCAAAGTTTTTTTTCCCCTTTACCACTCAAAATTACATTAACTGAAAAGATAATTACTGAAAGAATAATTCTTTATTCTTAAATTACTGATTTTCTTACGTTTCTTAAATTAGTGAAAAGAGGCAGGAGATTTTTTCTTGTATTTTTGTAATTATTTTAAGCGTTAGCATTGACATTATTAACTATGCATTTTAAAACATAAGATTAAACAGCGTTCTTTAATTTAAATTTAATTAGAAAATTTTAATTTCCCTGTATCATATTTTCAGCATCTGACTCTACTAAAAAATTTCTGTTATATTGCCAATAATTTGATTATAGTAAAAATGCCCAGAATAATGAATTTAATTTTTCACACACACAATAACTAGATATTTAATGTTTCCTATAAGGCATAAGCTTTATCAAATATTAAAAAATACAGTTTTGTTTTTATTACTTTCATTTCATGTAATTTACTTTTCACTTTGATTTATATTTTAAATTGTGTGTGTGTATTTTAAACCTACTTAAAGAGATTTAAAACATTAAACCTCATTTTTACACCAATAAGCTAAGGAAACAAATTTTAATTGTAATTAGTATATTTATTAATGGAATTTCCCTTATAATTACTACAAACATAATTTTAAAAAATTTCAAAGAAAACACTTTCTTTAAGCTCTTAATGTTGGGGAATTTTTTTTAAAGATTCAATGTATCAAATTAGTTTCATAAGTTTTGGTGTTTTCTTAAATTTTGAAACAATTTTCTACTGTTATATTGAATTTATTTAAAAAAATATTAGTTGGTTTGCGTGGCTCCGCAACAAAACTTAAAATATTTTAGTGCAGACAATCATAAAAAATTGATTAAACTGTATGATTTTAAAAAAGACATTTGAATTTTTTTATAGTTTCAATGATGTTTTTTAAAAACTAATAAAATTTCATTTCATTTAGACTTAAAGAAGTAGTTGTAGAATTTTATAAAATAGTTTACAGTATATAGTTCATTAATCACGTGCGTTTTATTTAATTATTTTAAGATAAAAAGAGTCTGAATATGAGAACACAAATTATTCTTTCTCTATTTAACAGAATCATGAAAATGTACATGAGCTAAGTTTGCTTCTTAAATTTATTTTTCAGAGACAGATGTCTCTGTGAGGAAAAGAAATTAACAGCATTTTCTTAGCTTTATAAAAGAAAATATTCCACTTAAAGGATAAGCAGACTTCCAAATAAAAGGAAAAACAAATGCTTGCATTTAAATCATCCTCATAAAATTTGTATATTCTTTCTTTATTGCTTTTAGCTGAATATTTATCCTTATAAAGTTTTCTCTCTTTTTAAAAAAAATATCCTTTTGAAAAATATGGAGTAATTTTAGCAGACTTTAAATCTAATTTTCGACGTTGAGTTACAAGCAGGAAAATCTTAAGCGTTATCTTGTTAAAATATTTCATTCGGTCAACTGCTAAGCAAAGTTCCAGAGAAACCTGTATTTAGATAAGGATAAACTTTTTTTAATATTCTGAGGAAATGTGAAAAAAAAGATATTTCCTTAAATGTCAATTATATTCGTAAAATGTATTTAAATGTTGTTATTATAAAGTAGGTATTTATGAACTTTATGTATTAGATTTTCAGTCGTTTTTTAGTATTCTTAATTCAGTTTAGATTAGAGGAATAAAATATTTTGAACAATTCAATACAAAAAAAAGTTGAGAGGGATTTTATTTTGCGTTTTGTAATTTTTTTCTCTTAATCAATTTCTTGTAAGCTAATTTAAAAATAGAAAAAAATAAAAACAAATTAGTAATATGACATTCAAAATGATATATTTATAATACAGCAGATATTACATTTCCATTTTAATTGATTACCCATGCATTATTTAGATTATTATTAAGATTTTTTTATAAATTAAGTTTTATGCATAACATATCAAGGAGCTAGAATGTGCAATGCAGTAGAAAGCATCTGAATAAAAGTTGAGTAAAAATAAAATATTTTAAAACTTGGAAAAAATGACATGATTTGTTGTATTGAATTATTCACATTCATCTAAAATATTTGCAATATATTTAAATATTAAAGGAGTTTATACTGGTATGATATAATAATTTGTTGTTTCATTAAAAGAGATTATTTTAATGGGAATATTGATATACAATAGATGACATTTATCATTTCATTAATGATCTGAAAATGAACGAATTTTAATATATATATATATATATATATATATATATATATATATATATATATATATATATATATATATATATATATATATATATATACATATATATACATATACATATTATATATATATATATATATATATATATATATATATATATATATAAATATAATTATACGAATTTTACATATATTATATATATATATGTATCGTTCGTTTTCAGATTATTAATGAAATGATAAATGTCATTTATTGTAAATCAATATTCCCATTAAAATAATCTCTTTTAATGAAACAACAAATTATTATATCATACCAGTGTAAACTCATTTAATATTTAAATATATTGCAAATATTTTAGATGAATGTGAATAATTCAATACAACAAATCATGCCATTTTTTCCAAGTTTTAAAAAATATTTTATATATATATATATATATATATATATATATATATATATATATATATATATATATATATATATATATATATATATATATATATATATATATATATATATATTCATTACACTGGTGACAATCTTGAATAGATTTTAGATTTTAATTTTAAAATATTTTGTTCAGCAAATTTGAATAAGGCTTGCGTTTAAATGAATTTGAAAGACGCTGCACTCTTTTTACTAATGTAAAGGATAAGGTTTGAAATTATTGATGAATTCTTTTCAAGGATTTCTTTGCTCAGTCTCTCATCTTAAATTTTTATGTGGTTATTTAATGCTCAAATTATATTTAAAATTTTCTTCAGAAAATAGGTAAGATAATTTTTTTGAGAAGTGATTAACCGCAAATGAATGGCCTGATTTGAATCACTGTTATTCATCTTCAGCAAATAACGTTCACGCATTTATATAATTTACAGCACAGATCTTCTTTCTTTGTAGCTCTAATTAATTGAATTAAATTTGTCTTGTTTTCAGAAACAAAGTAGTAGAATTCAAACCATTATGTACGGTTTTTATTCTTTCTGCTGAAAAGAAAGTGATTTTATGCGAAAGAATTTTCTCTCTGATTTTAAGAAAACAAAAAATACAAATATATGTTGTGAATATATTGTAAATCATAAAATTTTTTAATTTACTATAATAAAATGTAGATTCGTTTGATATAATTTTAGGTACTTTGTTACCTAAAGTTTGTGCTTTATATATCGTATGATTGGGCTTACGGCAAAAGAATAAAACTAAGTGTCACATATAACAATAACCATAAGGAATTATAAAAATCTCTGCTGATAATAACCAACTGCTAAGAATAGTAAAATAACACAAAATACTGCTATCTGGGAATTGTATCTCTATTGTACTGATGAGGAGTAACACTTTTGTTAGGAGATCGGGATCTTCCTTTGTTCAATGCAGATCAATTAGTTTAAGATAAGGAAAAAATGTTCAAGACAATAGTTTGCCTTATTTTTTTTAACTACATTAATATTTTTGCTAAACATATTTGGTTATGGAATTACTTAGCAATTTGCTGTCAACAAATTTCTTATCAACATAGAAGCAAATTTACTTCTGATATGTAAAACATAACGTAAAAAAAGGAGACAAATATTAATCTGGAAGAAAAATGCCTAATTTATTATAACTAGAGTTTATATTTATTGAATAGTATTATTATATATAGTATTTTTTTGCATTTTAGATGCTTTTGCTTTATTGAATGAAATTTTTTTATGACACTCACATAAATATAAAACACATCTTTTATTCAATTATTAGATTTGGAATTAAGTTCTGAAAAATGTATTTCAATATAGATTCGTATTTGAATAGAGAACTTTGTTCGAATGCAAGTTTTCGGGAGAATTGTACAAGAACCAATCACACGTTACTTTGATTATCGACGTGTTCTATCATATGGTGATATTTATCGGTTTGGATTCTAATTGAGTTGGAGCTTAATTAGAGCACAAGTGAGATTTGATACATTCGCTCGATTAACTGCAATCCTTACTAAACTAAAATGACTTCCCTGTGGAATCTTGAGTATTCAAGATTCCACAGGGAAGTCATTTTACTGAATAGGTTTGTACGATGAAATATAAAGTTGAGCAGAGATAGGTTAGTAATCTAGAAACCTGCATTAAGTGATGTCGTTTTCAATCAAAGAAATAGACTGGTCTGATTATCTATAAAATTAAACTATCAATCTTTTGACTGTTTGATATAAAATATAAACATTTTATTTTCATATAAATTTTTTTATTACATATAAAATCTTTATTTTCATATTAGTGTAGAAATAACAAAAGGGTTCAACCATCTGTAATATTTTAAATTCAAATAATTTATTACAGATCATTGCAAAACAGTGCATATACAGCAGCTTAAAATAGTAATTATAAAACTTCTTCCACATTTATATCATTTCGTTCACAAATTCCGTGTCTGATTTTACAAACAAATAAATAATTTTTACATGCACCTCACTGATACCATAATAACTCTTGAAAGCAAAATTAATTGACTAAAATATTTTACTCATCTTCAAGAGAACCTTTTTTTTTTTATAAATATGTCATTAATATTGTCATGGGGAAAATCAATAACTATTAACAATCATTCCATATAAGTATACATTAGAAACAACCGGTGTCTTTAATATTTTACTGAAATCATTAAAGTCCTTTTCCAAAAGCATTTCTGACATTCGCATATTTTATGTGACAAAATTTAAATAATAGTTTGAAGTGTCATTAATCAGTAATCTGATTACTGACACTTTAAATTTTTAATGTTTAGTTTTAAAATTTTTACCGAATATTAATTCTTAAAACAGAAACCTTAAAATAAATTATTTTATTCCACTCTGTAAAGGAGTAAAGCAATTTCTTTTAAACTAAATTTAGGATAGTGCCAAAAGAGTATAACTCTGATACTCTGCACAGTATCTTACAGAGTTTTTGACTTTGAATGTATATTTGAAATTTAAATTTTTCTTTATATTTGATGCTTGTGTGGAAAGGACAATTTGACTTTGAGATAAATAAATAAAAATGAAATCATGCATTATTTATTAAAACATGGCATTAACAGTTTATTATAACAATAACTCTATGAAATACAAATTAAGAATTTTACTAAAGAGCGTTTTGGGTATTACTTGCTAAAGAATTTGTAATCTTTAGCATGTAAAATTATTTTATGTACTTGTAGTTTTACTAAACGATGTTTTGCAAATTAAGAATGAATTTTTATAAAATATTTTTAGTTGTATGGAAAATAAATTTTTATTGAACCCTTAATAAAACTTTTTTTATTTGATTTGTAAATTAAAATTATTTTACCGTTTACAATCGAAAATGAAAAGTAAAATTGTAATGTATTTAGTAATTTTCTATAAAAACAATTGCCTTCATAAAAATTTTTAGTTTAAAAATTCTAATTTTCTTTTAATTTTTCTTCTTAATATGATTCTTATTAATTTAAATTTTCTTTCAAACTGAATAATTTCTGACAAAATTTATATAAATTTAATTATATAAAATATAGTTTGACTATATGTAAATATACCGAGAAATTTTTAATAACAATTATAAAATAATTTTATTTTACGTAACATTATTTACGAAAATTTTAAATAAAAAATTGTGAATAAATTTGCATAATCGCATGACATCGTATTACTATTTGTAACGTAAATAATAAGAATGAATTACAAATGCAATATTCCATTATAGAAGGAACACTCATTTCTATCTTAATTTAATACAAAGCTCTATTATTATTAAGTTACTAATCTATATGTATTGACGATTAATGGTAGACTAATATTTTAACAAAACAAGGGACTTATAAGGATAATGAAATTAAAAACCTTTACTAATTTGCATATTACATAATATAAATCATTAAATTAACATAACATAGAAGTGAAAACCACCCATTTCTTCTAGTGAATAGAATTCGGGAATCTAAGGATAAACAGAACAGATAATTTCCTACAAAATATCTGGCAAACGAAAAACTCTCTTCAGTCTTGAATCTTTATCATACCTCATTGGAGGCACAGAAAGTTAAAATAATGTTTCTATAAAACTTATTGAAGGGGAATTATAGATGCTAAAAAGATTTACAGATGACTTGGAAAGAAAAGTGATATGGAAATAAATTATTTTTTCCTTTTCCAATCGGTAAGCTCTGCCATCATTGCATGCATTTAAATGTAAAATTTGGTATTCATATAATGATATGGTTTTCAATGTATTTTGTAGGATAAAGCTTTGTGCAATTAAAAATATATGGTGAAAAGCTTTATATGGTTCCATTTGCTTCACTTACTTTTGAAGTTCGTTATGTTTTACATCCCAAATTGATTAACTCCGTTTTTAAGATTTTATTAAACTTTAATTTAAAAGCTATGAATAATACATAACTATATATATTAAGAGCAAATGTCATTTATATTAGGAATGAACTCCACAAAATTATTATTACTATGTAATTGAAAAACTTTGGTATTAAAAGCTTTATAAATATATTCTTTATAACTTTTCTTAACTCTTCGTTTTAGGGAGTTAATCTTGACATGACAAATGAGGCATTCATATGATATCTTCACTGTATCACTGTAGAAGAAAAATGTATCGAAAGTGTTATACATGTGCATATATATATATATATATATATATATATATATATATATATATATATTTC
Organism: Latrodectus elegans; assembly: GCA_030067965.1. Lineage (NCBI taxonomy): Eukaryota > Metazoa > Arthropoda > Arachnida > Araneae > Theridiidae > Latrodectus > Latrodectus elegans. Next base: position 102,728,224 of record CM057811.1, on the reverse strand, counting down.
TATAAAACTTTTTTAAAGTATTTGGTGCCATTATTAATAAATAAACTAGAATAAACTTATATGTATGATGTAAAAATTTTGTTTCTCTAAAATGGTTTTGTAAGATTATAATAATGGCATTTCAAACAATTGGTATTAATGTATATAATTACACTTGAAAAAATTACATTAGAATTTTAATATTTTTATTACACAGAAGCATAAAAATATTAAAATATTCCTGGTCTTATTCCATTTTACTATGGTCTTCGTTAAAATTTCCTCGTGAAAGTTTTTCAGAATCACATACGCATCTTCTTCTGTTTGATTATATGACAGCCACAAATTTTTCCAAGATTCACGTGCAATGGTAGTTAACTAACTATGGCATGTTGGTCAGTTCTTCTACACAGGATCTTTGGTTAAGATGTTCGTTTCTTAAACAAGGACACTTATCGCAACACCTGATGCATCATAGATTGTTCTTTCTAATTTTAAGGGCATTGTTTCTTCACCCATGCTGCTTACAAAAATCTCCTAAATGGCAGAATTTTAAAATATTGCAAACACTGATACAGAATGTGTTCACAAATCATTTTTGTAAGTCAAAAGTAATTACACCCAAAAGTTATTAGTACATGTGTGAAAATCTTATCAAATTGAACAATATTTCTTAGAATTAATGGAACATTATTTTCAACCAAAAAATTCCTAAATTATTATAATCAATGAATTCTGTATTGGTAACTTAAATGCGATCTGAATTTACGCGATACAAGTTGAAACAAATGGTTACCATAAAGTTGTTTATCGTGATACATGTTGAATAGATATGAAAGATAGGATACACTCATAGAACCATAATATGAACATGATATAATACGAAATATAGTAAAGAACGGATGTAGAAACATGTTTTCTTTGAAGAAATAATGGACTTGACATTCGTTGAATTTGATACATTTTTAACACATATTGAATGCATTTTAAGTTCATTTAAAAACGGACTTTATGTCATTTAAAAATGTTCACACGATTGTAAAGCACGATTTCTTAATTTAAGATTACATCTACTGTAGGTAATTTTGCTTATATGTATTTATAAATATAACTCCATTTTATAACTATAACTATTGTAAAATTTGATGCTATTTACACTAAAGAGCACTAGTTAAAATATAGAACATTTCGAAATGGAAAATCTATACTTTCTTCAAAACTCGTTCTTACTGTTTTACAAAGAGAGATTAATGTAATGTAAACTTGAGGGAGTGAATGCTTGCAAGTTTTCTAAGTTTACTTTCGTGCCAAACTTAAATAAGATCTACAAGCGGTGAAAAATGCGCAGTGACATTACGCAAGAATGAAATAAAAGAATAACAGAGAAAAAATCATATATGGTTATGGTGTAAGTACGATATCCCCCCCAAGGGATTTGTCGACAAATCTAGCGTCCTTTGTTTTGATTATAGTGTTGACAATTTGAGTTTTTGTTTTGGTTATAGTGTTGCCGAATTGAGTTTTTGCTACTTTTCAAATTTTTTTTTGTTGCCACATTTGGTTTCTATCGTGTTTTACATAATTTTTATGTCATATGTATGGTTCTTTTCAGTGGCAACAGTGTTTGATTTTTTCGTTTAACTTTCAATTCGAACTTTTTGTTCAACGTTTGCTGTAGTGTTTCGTTGTAACCAGTGTCCAAAATTGTACTTTTTTCCAATTTCTTTTTATTTATTTATATCTTTTTTATTTTGTTTGTTTATAATATAACTTTCTAATATATTTTTTTAAATTTCTTCTTATATTTTTCGTTTATGTTTACCACATCGTAAATTTATTTTTTCCACTTTCTTTTTGTTTATTTATAATTAGATTTTTCTTATATATTTTTGTTATTATATTTTTTTCTATAATACCATGGAGCATATTTAACATGTGAACCTGACATCATATAAGTAAGTCCATTATTGCTATTTAATAATCGCTATTATTGGTTATTTTGAAGAAAAGGCAAATCCAACAAAAAAGTTTTTACTCATTTTTTAGTAATACTTTTTAGACTTTTATACTATTATGTGATTCAAAATTTTAAAAAAAAGCATATTTTTTGTATTTTGGGAAAATTTTCTTGTTAAAAAATGCGCTTAACTTGACGAAAAAAGTCGCAATGGACGCCAATGGGGATATATCAAACTAGTTCCGTGGTCAGCGTTAAAAATATAAAAATTTCGTTGATTATATGATTTTGATTAGGATGCATATAATTTCATTCTTTTCCGATCTTTTCAAAATAGAATTTAGTTATATTTTCCATTGATCAATTTATATCAATTATTTAAATATTATATTTCGATTCCAGACTCTTTGTGTAAAAAATTTTTTCCTACATTTCATCTTGTAATGTTCAAAAAGAACTGATATTGAATTTTGTTGATTAAAAATGAAGTTAACGATATTATAAAATATAAGTTTATTAATTGTAAATGCATTTAGCTGGATGTATATAAAGTCAAAATTAACTTAAAATATGTTTTAGTAGACATTCTATTGTGCCCCCCGAAGAAAAGAAGAAAATAAGAAATTACTTTTATATTACTTATATTGCAGCTAATTCTTTTCCCAAAACATGAAATTCATATATATATATATATATATATATATATATATATATATATATATATATATATATAAATATAATTTCTCAAATAAAAACAAGCGATTTCTCTATAAATAAAAATTTCTGATATCTTTGTAAATGGTCAGATTAGTATCAAAACATTATTTTTAAATAACAGTTTAAACTACTTAAAAATGGGAAATAAAATGTGAAAACTTCTTAGAGATTTATATAGGAAATAAATTTACATATGATATTTTAAATAATTTAAAAATGTGTAAAGCGTATATACAGGGTTAAAAAACAATTTTGATGTGCATCCGTTTGTAGATGAACCACTTTTAAAGCTTTCTTAATACAATTCTGGGATTCTTAGCGGCAGTGATAGTCCGCTGGATCACACGAGATTCCTCCGGCTACTGTTTTTATCTTTCAAGAGAACAAGCAGTTTCATCCTTCTTACTGGAATCAATTCTCCGATGTCGAACACCAGAGGTAGTTTCGGTATCAGATTTTTTTTTCTATTTTGTTGCATTTTCCCCATTTCGAAAGTGTCTTAGAAACTAACCGCATGAAAAATTACTGTCCGAACTTGAACATTACTGTCTACTTTGTTTCTCTTAAAATAGGTTGAACCAAAATCGAAGTTATAAAAAGAATAATTTTGAAACTCTACACCGAAAAAAATCTAGCTATGAAAGAAAATCAACTTTCAATAGAGAAAAGAAATCTGAAAAATATTAGCAGTTATTTTTATAATTTTCTATGTAAATGTTACAATATATTTGTGAGAGTTTATTTCTGATTAGAAAATGTATTTGCCCTCGAGTATTAAGAACTTCTAAATAATTTTCTTTTAAATGACAAGACTGTTTAATAAACAAAACTTTTGGTGGTCAGTTCAAGCATTAACAAAATGACTTTATGCATTACAGATGTGGTTGAAATAGCCCTCAAGACCAAACAGTAATTGTAGGCGAAAAAAAAAGTTATTAGGTAAAAAATAATAAAGAACATTCATAACGCAATACAAATTGTCTTACAATCACAATACTCCAAATTCTTTTTTTCTATTGATGTAAAGGAATATAAGCCGACCAACTTGTCTAATGGTCAGCGTGCCTGACTGCGGATTAGGAGGTACTGGGTTCGAATCCCGTTTCGGGTATGATGTACTTTCTCTATCTATCATGTTTTTGTCCTTTTCTTGCGTCAATGGGTTGTGAATGGTTGCCTATCCTATAAACAGATCCCTACGGCATGTGTGTACTGAAGAAGTGGGACTCCACACCAAATATGATTCATTTGGAAATGTGGAGCAACGTACCCCATATTGTCAGCCTAACTGACACAAGAAAAAAAAAGAATATACATTAAAATATATTTTGAAGGGTAAAAGTTAAAAAATTTCGTATATTTATTTAACCGACTCAGCGTCCGTGACGTATCTGTTACGTCGCAATAAACTGGTCGAAAAGCGGCTCATGACGGCAGGGATACGTCGAAACTATCCTGTTCGAAAGCGGCCTGCGACGGCAGAGATACGTCGCAGAGTTTTCACCGAAAGCGGCCGCGACGTATATTTTCACATAGTAGAAACCATTTATTTTTGCTTTCCCCCTAATCGGTGGTTTGATTGATCGGTCTTAATCACTCAAACCACACTCCTTGGAGACTTTTCTTTGAGAACTACAACTCAGTCTGAATTTTACGCCAAATATCTAAAATACTGATTATTTTTTTTGCCAAGATTCAACTTTAAAATTTAATAATCTATAAATTTGTTGCTTTAGAAAATAAAATAATGCAAGTTTATACATTATTATTTTTAATTTTAGTTCCTAAGCTAATTGAATTAGGCGATTTTATTACACAAAAATTTTAAATCCATATGTACTTTTAAATTACTAACGAGCTTGCCTTATTTTCTAAGTTGAATTTTAATAATTTCCTGCTTATGCTAATTATTTCTTACATCTTAGTCAATTTAATTCAGTTTTATTGTTTTTGACGGCATTTTTTATTGACTAGTTATGACTGAAATAAACAAATAAATTTCGTAAATAGAGTATTTAATTTCCATCGAAAGACTCATGGCTGTTATAGTAAATTCGATGTGTCCTCCATAATAAATAACATTTACCTTAATGACTAAAATTCATTTCATTTTGCGTTTTTATTTTTGTGCATTAGGAAAAAAATTTACTAATAAGTTTACTCTCTGCATATTGCTTTTTATTTCGTTATTACTTTAATTTCTTTTTACATACACTTCAAATGTTGATACTAAAACAGAAGTATCATCTTAAGGCAATCGAATAACATGATTGTCTCATAAGTGTCTGTAGCCAAAAATATTATACATGTGTTATTTCTTTTAATGAAACATAATATTGAAAAATATAGCAACACTGTTAACTGTTGCACCATATAAAGTCATTATTTTAATATATCAATACTTAAAGGTACTATTTCTTAAAAATTGTACTATATTAGAAATTTTCTCGATTGAAAAATAAACTACAATATTTCTGATATTAGCTGTGAAAATCATTATATTCTATATATTTTTTTAATTTGCATACATGTAATAATTTTTCTTCATTACGTAACGATAATATTTAATAAAGTAAAATTCCTTACTAGAAATTTATTGCAGATTTAAAACGAAATATATTTATGAGGAATATAAATAATCAAATTTTTAAACAGTAAACTGTTCAGAAGCAAAATAATGGAATTTTCTATTTAAAGATGAGCTAAGCTTTTAATGCAGAAAATATTTTAGCTCTTTATTTTAGAAGGTGTGTGAAATGGTATGATCCTATCGAAATTGTGGATTAGTGAATCGAAATCATATTAATGCTACAATCTAAGCAATTAAATTTTTAACCAACAGAAAATAATTATTTTATTATTACCAAATTTATTTTTAAAATAAGCAAATTATTAATACACAAGTTTTACAAATCGTTATCTTTTAACATGCGATCCATATTAGGTATAAAAAGAAATTTTTAAATATAATAATCTTAACCAGAGAACTTCTTTTTATAAAATATGGTTGTATATTACTTAACTCTTCTTATTTGAATTAAAAATTAATTTTCTGGTTTATCTTTGAAACATAAAATGGTATATTCCATATACAATTGATTCTGTTATTTTAATCTAAAAATGTAATAAACGCATTATATATTTCAAATAAACTTCTTTTTTAAAAAATTAAAGTTTTGAAAACAAAGAACATTCACTTTGAAAAATCTGAATGAAATAGTATACTAAGTTATATGACTATAGAAATCATAGAATGTTTAAATTTAGTTGTGTTGTTACAATCTGAAATAACGATTACAAGATACAGATGACATAAATATGATTGATTATATTAAAGGGACAAAATTGATTACAGAAATAAAATGAAATTCAAAATGAGATATTGGTTTAGAAATAAATTAATTAGCTGTTCAAATTATGTAAAAATTATTTATTTTCTTAAAAATACATATGAATTTGAGCTCATAAAAATAATCATTGTTTATTATAAAATATAATATTAATACAATATTTAAATTCCTAGCTAATCCTTTTTATGAGAATATGGTGTTATTTATTTGAGTAAAAATAAACCATAATCAAGTAAAGTTAACAAATTCAGGGCAAACTTATAGTACATCAGTTATATGATGATCTAAAAATATAATTATAAAAAGATTCATTATATTGAATATTCATTAACGTTCATAACACTGATCAATTTAGAATTAAAGGCATGCTCTGAATTTATAAAATAAACAAATAAATAAAAAAGCAATCTTTCGATACCAAACATAACTTTTTCGCCTTAAAAGTAAATTTGTGAAAATTTAAAACATTAAAAAGTTTTTCTAAACTAGTAATATATAAATATTAAGCATAGAAAAATAAATGCTTATAAAAATTTTTGTTGTTTAGATTTTCAAGTCTTAAGTATATATCCTCTGTCAATTTAAATAATGATTACCTTTTCAATTTTGATAATATTTTACGATTTTTATTCTTGATATATAACTTTGTGATATTCATTATATTGAAAACATAATACTGTTTAGCACATTTTGTATAAATTTTTTTGTACGCTGGCTCCCATTTCTACGACCTTACAATATATAGAAAAATACTTGCATTTTTATACGTAAAAATTCATTTGAATTTCAGAAAACATTTGAGATAATTTTTAAAAAGGAATTATATGATTAAATTCAACTTTTCAGACCTAACTGGATTTAGATATTTATTTGTTTAGTCATTAAATCGTTTATTAATGTTAATGTTAACAATACAAAATAACCAACACTGAAATAAAATTATTCTTTCAAAAAAATAAAATGTAGTTGAAATGCAATCAAGGATATTAAATTTGAATTATAAACGCAATTTGTGAAATTTTCTGTTTTCAAATTTTTAAATTCAAAATAAATTGCTGTTTGGAAATTTTCTATCAAAATTCTAGCTTACTTAAAAAAGAGAATATTTATAAAATTGAAAATTTTAAAGGATTCCTGCAATCTTCTATGATTTTATAAGCAAAATTTGCTGTGTATCATTTTGTTTCTATCATATTGATACTACAATATTTTTTGTTATGCAGCAGTAGTTATAAATAGCTCTATAGGATTCAAACATTTTCACTTAATTATTTCCTTTCCTTAAAACCTTGCAGAAGTTTTTATCACAGATAGTTGAACAGGATGAGGTATTAAATTTATTTTCTCTTCAATTTTACAAGTATTCGATTATTAACAGTACTGTTTCAAACAGCTTCCCATATATCCCCTGTATATACATCGACACTTCGTTTCCAATGAAGATAATTCATTGCACATGTGGTTTCCTGTGTGGTTAAGATGTTTTCATTTAGTTACAGATGGAATGAAAAGGGGATTTTATCGATTACTCTTGTTGAAGTAGACATGTGGCTGCTTTTTCTCACCATGATTCATTCAGATATATGATAATTACATAAAGGTTTGCAATTTGTAATACAATAAAAATATTACCAATGCAAGAAATTTTCATAAAAAATATTTTTATAATGGAGTAATAATAGCCTCTTAGCATTTTATTATATATTATGTGATGTAAAATTAAATATGAGTTCAGTAAAAACTAGTTATAAATTTATAAGATTCTTTCGTACAGTAATTTTGCAAAATTAAGTTGTAATGATTCTTTTGTTTTTTTTTATAATTATACATAAAGTTCAGTTCATAAACGCTAGATTAATATTTAAAAAATAACTCGAGTAATGCACTTGTGAAACCAAATATTCCATTTATATTGAAATAAATTAAATGTAACAGTTTTAAGATTCTTATTAGTACATGCACTGATATATATTTCAATTCAGATTGACAAATGAAATTAATTTTCATGTATTGTTGCAAAGGATATTTTATCTAAGGTTGTTCTGTTACGAGTAGAAAAAATTAATTTAACAAATAAATTTGGGCTTTAATGTTTTTAAATAAAAAAAAACAAATTTTATCTATGAATAAAAGAGCATATGTAATATATATTTATATATATATATATAGTTCTGCTAAAAAAATTAAGTAAATTAATAATTTTAATATATTTCTAATTCATTTAGACTGTTGAATTATAGAAACGTATAAATAATCTAAATCAGCCTTGCTATGTGTGCTGAAAGTATTATAATATTGAAAGGGTTTGAAAAATATTTATTTACTTGCATTAAATAAGTATAAAGTTTCTACTTCTGTAACTTTTAAAATGGAATAAATGAGACTTCATAACGTTGCTTGGAAGTACACTGCTAACTTTTTTATCATTTAATGATTTCAATTGTTCGCCTTCATGTTACATATCCTCTGAGCTTATAGGCAACACACCAGCTCTTTTATTAGTATAAATTACTAAATAGCAGTATATACATTTCAAATCCCACTATTATGAGGTCTATCAAAGTGCTTAACTCCAAGAATTGAGAAAAATGTATTTCCAGATGAAAGTAAATATATAATAAGGACGTAACACAGTAATCTCTCTCTTCCTCTCTCAAATAATTTAAAGTGATTAGGAAAAAGAAAGAGGTGTTTAGGAAAAGCTTTCTTAAAAAAAGGTTGTCACATGTATTGAAAAAATTTAATTTAAATTCTTTTGAGTTTCAAATTCATTTTCTAATTCACCAGATTGCTTCTAATAATAGAAAATTATTTTGAGTTAATGAGAATAAGTATATTGAATACTTAACATATGTGTTTTAGGCAATTTATTTTTCGTCCATCACTTGGAATTCTTTTCGATTAAAATACAACTTTAATTTAATAAATATCTTATTAAAAATATCTAAATATTTTTTTAATATGAAATAAATAAATTGTAAAAGCAATAAATGATTTTATAATATTGTTTTAGAATGTAAATATATAAAAATATCATAAATAAAGAAAGTACACAATCAGCAAATATAATGTAATTAAAATTTCTTATGCAGAACAATGTTAATGCTAGTTTATCTACATGTATTTGGCATTACATAGTCTTATTTTAATATACAATAATACAGAAATGAAAATTAATCCTTTTTTTTTTGTAAATATTTAATTTTTTTGGTCTAAAAAACTTTTCCAAATATTTAAATATCAAGTGAAAGTAATTTTTCAGATATAGTATAAACTAAGAACATTACACACATTTGTTCACAATGTTTTGCAAATTTTCTAATGTTTTGTTTAATCGTTTAAACTCAAAACATTTATAGATGAATAAATTAAAAAGCTTTAATTAGTGTTTTTGAAAATAACATTAAAAAACTGAAAAATAATTAAGCCTTTTATTTTCATATAAACACCACACTAATTGCTACATAGATGTATTCATATAAAGTAAAAATTTGTTTGGGTTAAGAAAAATGTAATATGAGAAAATGTATTTTTACTAACATTATTTTATTTTATTGTAATAAAAATTTGAAAAGCTTCTGTGTCTTATTCAAAAAGGGAAGTTACCATTATACAGAATATAATAAATATACAAGAAAATGTGACAAACAACTTTCTTAATTAAACTGCGTAAGAAATCTAAAACATCATAATTTGTGGATACCGTTTTCTTTGAATTTCATTATTATTTACCAAGTCAACCTAAAAACGCTGAGGAATATCTTCAATCATTTTCAATTACACAAAAAAACAGTTATTTATTACTAATTTTTGCTTTTTAAGTTTCATACAAAAATAAGATATGCGTTTTCGTTTTAACCACATTTACTGGGATGTACAATCTTTCTGGCAAATGCATACAACCCTAGATAGGGTAGTTAGTGGTAAGTGACATCCCTCCCTCTAAATTGAGTGATGTGACAGTTTTCAGGGGGTAGGAAATGTTCCCAATGAGAATGGGAAACAGTCGACGATTTTTGTATAGTTTAGGAAAGTGGCTGTGGAATGAAAAAGAAGTACATCTGGTTTTAAAGAGGAAACATTTTTCGCAGATTCTTGAAATTTTCTGAGCCGCTGAGTCGGTTAATTGGTAACATTTTTTATATTTCTTCTTCTAAATTTTGGAAATTAGTTTTCCTTGCTTAACTTTCAAACTAAGTCATAATGGAAATTGATTTCTGGGAAAAAAACTAACAATTGAATTGCTTTTCAGTTTAATATTTAAGAATTCTAATTTCCACTTCGGCTGGACATGTTTGCAGTGGTTTGTATTCTTCTACTTTAAAAACTTCGTAAGTTGAGGTCTAATTAGCAATTACATTCTAAAATTTACGTAAAGGGGAAAAAAAACTTATTTTCACAAACTTATAACACTAATTTATTATTATAATTTACATAGTTGAGTGAGATCATAAACCACAAACTGCAATATTTATCACCATTTTCAGACTGAGAATTACAGAACCTGATATTTACAATGAAGCAAACTCCTCGTGAAAGTTACTTAATGTCAAAATTTCCTCTAATCATAATAACAAGGAAACATATCAGTTTTCTTCACGATGGAATTACAAAAAGAATCATATACGCAATGCACGAACACTTAACTATTAAAATACTGTTAAAAATTTATAAATATTACTTGTATTTGTTTCAAAATATCTCTGGTAGATCTCAAATACTCAGATTTTTAGTAATAATTTTGCAATTCAGGCTTATATTTTAAGTTTAAAACGGCATCTCTAAAGATTTAGCCACTTGTTGGCCTTAAGATTCTTGGCGAAATTCTCGGTGAAGTAGCAAAATTCTTAGCTACTTGGCGGGAAATATATTTTTTGAAAAAATCCCTCACCCGATCTCTAAGTCTTATTATAAGCGAGATAACCTAGAACCATGTAGAAAATTGGCAAAACTCTTAGATTTTCCCGCCAAGTCAGATATAAATACTCTCCCGCCACAGAAGAATGAATGAAAATGCTCAGTCTTGAATGTACAGGAGCTGTTATCTGTCTGAGACTTGTGTGACTGGAAACTGTTTCTTGTATTATCTGTATTGCAGCTGTAAAATAGAGATTTCTACAGCCAGAATTTCCGGCATATTGTTGAATTTACAACGAATAAAATTCTTGGAATTTTTAAGAGATTGTTTTACCAATTCTCAACCAACATAAAATCCGAAGCGTGGTTCAGTACACATCTTTGGTAAAGACTAAGTTAAAATCATTAAAATAGTAAAATGATGTTTTTAAAATAAGTAATGCGTTTAATTTTCGATGTTTTACTAACCGATGCATTTCACTGGCTATGGAATTTTTTTCTAAGTCTTTAAATGATTGTTAATATACTTATTAAATAACTACGATTTTATGTGCATTTTAATTAGTATAATAAATTTAAGGCTAAATATCATTTGAAGATACAGAGCTAAAATATATTATGCTTAGAAATGTTGGTTGAGGCACATGAAGAAGGTCGCAAATTTCCTTCACTCGTTCGGCGAAGTGACGTAAAGGAAAATATTTTTGCCTTTGTTACTTGATTGTGGTCCAAAATTATAAATTGATTGGCTGTATTTAAAACCTTTTCAATTGAAATAACAAAATCGAAAATGTACTAGAAATAAATATGATTCAAAAATTATAAATTACTTAATTTTATATCTGATATAACGCAAATTTATGCGTTTTAAATGGATATAATTTCGTTTGGAAAATTGCTTTCCATAAATCGCGAAGCTACTTACTTTCCTTATTTTTTAATTATATCAAGACAAATTATTTATTTATATAGGAACAAAAATTGCTCACAAAAATGAAACGGACGGTTTTTAATATACAAGTATTTTATATTACATATTTAGATGGTATAATCAGTAAGATATTAAAATCTTCATTTCTATTTTTAAGATAGAAATACTTGTTTTGAAATAATGTTTATGCATTCGATTAACAACCGAATTAGCATTTTCTCAGCAGAAGTTATTTAACTCTTTACAGACGCAGAAACTTACTCCAGATGATTCTAGAAGTTTCAAATTACAACATCCAACTTCGGGGAATTCACATACCTTGGACTTAAAAGCTCACTTCAAGATGTCACCGGGTTTATACTTTGTTACAACTCATCTGAGCAAAGTGGATTTCTCTTTCAAAACAGATTAATGAGGGAACTAGGGGAGAAAGGCACTATTTTTCCTTAAGACATTCAGTAAACATTTGTATATATATATATATATATATATTTGAAACGGTTCTTTGTGTTTGCAGAGTAATATTACAAAATATAAAATGATTATTTCATAACTCAACCTAAGTAATCTTATATGTAGGCATGATATATTTATAAAAATAATGGAATTTCAAGAAATTCAAATAATTTGAGCGAAGAACATATCCCTATTTTACTGAAAAAATATATCTTTTTTTAACATTTAATATATTACAATGACCCTTCGAGAAAGAGAGCATGCTAAACATTTGATTTCTAAGAAGTATGACAAGAATATTTAGAATTTCAAGTTCTCTTTTAAATTTTTCAGCAGAATAGGAATAAATAATTGCCTTTTTTTAGAGAAGAATAAAAATTTATTAGAATTTAATTAGTCTAGAAGGAATATGTGCCGAAGAAAGACATTCAAAAAGTAACAAGTGACAAATTTTCAATCATCATCACTAGTACTGTTAGGCATTTGATGGAATTACACAGCTTTTTTTAAACACTTTAATTATAACTAATTTAGTCTATAGTGTAATAAATATAACAGCATTTTCAAACACATTTTAGAAATCAGTCTAGGTGGAACTAATCAATTTTTAAAGTGTTACTTTAAATTGAATTATTACAATAAATAAAATAGTATTTTAAATACTTTTTGCCGTTTACTTTTATTGTCTATTGAAGTGCAACGAAGTCAGTAATCAGACTTATATACGTAAATTATCAATCCAGTTAGAATTAACAAAACCAATACATCAGATTTCAAAGCTCTGTTTTAATTACCAGCTCAGTTAGAACTAATGCTATAAATGTAGAATAAATTTTTAAAACGTTGTGTGTTTTAAATATTAAGGTAATTAGAAGTAATGTAATAACTACAATAGTACTTTAGAGTCGTTTTGAAAATATCACACAATTTAGTTAAAAATAATGCAAATAATTGCAACAGTGTTTTGATACATTTTTATAAACATTGGTTTATTTGGAACTATAATGTGATAAGTGCAAAAATATTTTAAATCTCATATCTAATTATCAGTCTGGATAGAATAATATAATGATTAGTAGAGAATATATAGAGGGAAACGATTTTTTTAACTATCAGTTTAAACTGAATTTGTGCATTATATATAAAATATTTTAAAGCTTTTTTATAATTATCACTTAGTTAGAACTAATGTGATAATCACAATATTTTAAAATTCTTTTGTAATTATCAATTTATATATAAAAAAGGTATCTTTCTTTATATCTTATAGAAAGAAGCACAAACAGAATACGAAATTTTGCTGTTTTCCTCCTTTGACTTAAATTTCTCCTAGAATAGGAGAAAATTTCCTTTTATTCACATATATTCTCAGATATAAAGTATTTGAGAAACAAAAAGTTCAATAAATTATCTTAGTTAAAATACTGAACAAAGTAGAATAAAAGTTTCTCACGATTTATTAATCTGTATTAATATTGAAGATGTAAAATCAATATTTGAATGTAGGCCAAAGTATAGAAAGTCTTGAACTAGAGAAGTTATCTTGCAAAATACTACTATTTCTTTTCCATTTATTTGTCTCGAGTTTTTTGGTTATTTTTTTTATCCTTTGTAAACTTAAAAAGAAAGAATAGCGATTTTGAAAAAAATGGAATCTTCAATTTTATGACTCTCCAGAATTTATTGAAAAGTTTTTAAGAATTTAGGATGTTTCCATGTTTTATATACTTATAAATTTACTTAAAATATTTTAATTAAAAGAACTGAAGGAATAAAAAAATAATGAGTTCTTACATCATGTATAAATTAGAAAAATTGAGTCAATTATTTATCGATTTCTTGTGAATATGTGAATGTAGCATGTTTTTTGAATCTATAAAAATGTTTCTTAAATATAATGCTAAAATTTGAATCTTGAGGAATTTGATTTAAATTCACCTTTTACTGTTAAGAGTAAAAATAAAAACTTCAACAAGAGATAATTTGAGTGCTGATTTGGAACTGTGAAATTTAAAATTCCTTGAAAGAGTCAGAAAACCCCCTATTTTCTTCTCTTATAGGTATATTAAGAAAACAATCTCCATTAAGTCAACAAAAATGAATTCGTTTTTTTCCATGATTTCAACTACTTTTATAATTTCATGTTTTTAAACATTACTTTTATCTTTCAACCTAGAGAAATACTTCATATTTAAAAAAATTATCACATTTACTCACCTGTCTAGCCCGACTACAGTCAATGTGTAGACGGAGACAGAGACCGAAGCATGCTGCATAAACTGTACTACAGGACAGAACTCCGGTAGAAATATCCAGCGTCCAAGAACAAAGTCTGTATACGTGAATGGGATTGAGAACACGGCCATGGTGACGTCAGACAAAGCCAGGTTAACGAGGAAGAGGCGGATGGAGCGACGCTTGCCAAGCATGAGGACAGCTATAGCAGCTGCATTCCCTCCCAGAGAAGCGAGAGCAGTGCAGCTGTAGAGAATGACGAGGAATAGCTGGACACCAGGACCCATAGCTTCCAGGGAAGAATAGAGCTCATCCGCGTCCAGATATGACATGTTGGACATGTTCCAATCCATTTTGAGTTAATTATTTAGAAACTGGAAAACATGAGTATTAATTTTCAAATTTAAAGTAAACATCATTTGTGAACTTTGAAAAAGCTTATATTGATAAAACAACAAAGCAGAAATCTAAATTTTTAACCTTACGTACCAAAGGTATTCAATCAATTATATGATAAGATTCTGTATGAATAATAGCTAAAAACATTGTTGATATTTTATAGAAATTTTTTGCGATCTATAAACTCAGAAAGTTATATAATAAAGGGGTAATATGAAACACCAATTATATTATTCTGCTAACATTTTATATTAGGAAAGAAATATAATTCATGAAACTTATATAAATGTCATACAAACACAAAAAGGGTCCCTGAAGAATGAAGGCGATCCCTTATTTGCGATAAAATAAATTTTGCTTAAAATTATAGTTTTAGAAGAATCACGCACACATTTACAGTTTTTTTTTCTCAAAATCATATCACTTAACTTGTGAAAAATCTAGTTGTTATAAACTCGTAGGGTTATATACATGCATCCATATTGACATATCTTTATATGTTATATTTATTTTAGCAAGAATATATATATATATATATATATATATATATATATATATATATATATATATATATATATATATATATATATATATATATATAAATGAGAGATAATACGAAAATGTATTAAAAATAAAAGTTCTTATAAAAATTGTTATGGGTAAATTAAAAATTTAAAGTGACGTGTATTACACTACGTGAAGATTAAAGGTAATTCTTTAAGACTTCGGCTTAATCTGCAGCGCATTCAAATATCATATGATTAGTTTTTTTTTTCGGTGGAAGGCTGCATTTCCGAAATGCAAATTAGGAAAGAGAATAAAAGCCGTACAGATATTTCGACACTTGTGCATGTAGAGGTTAAATACCCAAAATATTCTCAACATGTATAACTTAAAATAATTGTGGTCTGCAAGTTCGCGCGCGACATTATCGAGAACAGAAAACACACCGAGTTTGATTCCAGGCGCAGTTAAATAAAAGATATCTTACGCTTCTGACTTCTCCCTCTGTTCGCCTGTCACTAAGGGTATTTGAACTATGCATAATATGGACAGATATTTTGATTTTCTTACGTATGGGTCTAAGCAATTATCTATGACAGGGACTCTACTGGAAGGTAATTTTTGGGAGACATTTTAATTATTAAAAGAGGCATTACAACAGCCGCATTCCATTAGACTGATAAGTACACGAGAAAACAAAATTGTTATCGAATATTGCATTTTTTATAAAAGAATACCGACTTTCTCTCGCGAATTGAATAGCTATATTTTTAACAGCTTGTAATACATATCGGGTTTTAAAATATTAAATTTTAACCATTTATCGATGGAAGAGAATTTTTTGTGCTATAAGTTAATATCAAGCCATATTATATTACTTACTGAAATGCTTCAGCAATAGTTGCAGTAAGTTTTAAATTGAACTAAAATTACTTTAAATGAAGAATTTCTTTAAGCGACCGCTGTGGGTGGTTATTGGAGGGCAGGGACCTTACATAAAAACCAACGCATTTCTTAATGGCGACTGAAGCACGTAAAATATGGTATTTAGGCCAGGACCTCTATGTGAAATGAGGCCTGTGAGGTTGGTAGGACACTACTGACAGTCTTTTGCTGCCTCTGAATTAAGAAATTCCACTTTCAGGCCACGATGTCACGCCCACTGATTGTTGCCCTATACAAAAGTCCCATCTCTTCTTCCCCCTTTTGTACTCAAATCAAAATATTTTAATAGTTGAGCATTAGAAACAACAATTTTTTTCTTTAATTGTAATGAAAATAATAATTTTGTAACAAATTGCCATGATAATAACTGATGATATAATAGTTTTAGTTATCATTTTTATCAATTATTATCACATAAAAGAAGAGATGATATTTATTTTTGGTACTTTACAAAATTATCATGAAAATAATATCAATTGAAAAATATCAAAATCTATCTTTCATTAATACATCAAACGTTTAAGGAACATAATCAGGTAAAGAATATTGAGATATATAATTGTTAAGCATTTTATTTTTTCTTTTATTTCATAACATTTAAAAAGTTTCATTTTTAAAAATTAATATTTAAAAAATTTATAAAGACATGGTATAAAAATTTAAAAGAAAATTGCAATACAGTTTTATGAATTCTTTGTTAAGGAAATCAAGATTTATAGGTAAAAAAAATTTTTAGAGTTCCATTTTTTAAAACTAAGAATTTTTTTAAAACTTTTCTTTTAATTTGGGGCGTTTAGTAAAATGTTAAAAAATAGAAATTTACTTTAATCAAAAAAAGTTAAATTATCCTTGAATTATTTTTTTAGTCCTCTTAAATTTTGAGTTTAATTCAATGAAAAACAGTTTTCTCCACGACCAATTTCAACAGTAAATATCTGATAGAGGCTAAAATATTGACAAATAAGAAAGAAGATTGGCTTTCTATTTTAAACTCACTGCAGCAGATTTGTTTCCCAAAGGGCGTTATTATTTTTTGTCAATAAGCACTTTCCAAGCTCACAGAGAATGGCTTACTCAAATATTCCATCGTAAACATCGATAAACATACTTTCCAAGCTTCATTTTGCCTCACCTTTTCTATTCTATTGTCATAATATCCTTTTTATCTCCGAGTTTAAATTGCGTAACCTTAAGAACTAGTGACCTGATTTAAAAAAAAATGTTACTTTCTTGCAAATAAAGTCCAAAAAATAAATGATAGAGTTAAAGTTTTCAAACAAGAACTCCTACAGAATAAATTGAAGCAAAAATGTGCCTAAGCTTTGTTTTATTTTTCAAAGACTGTCTTTATTTCGTATTCTGGAATGAAATAAACAAAGCACAGTTGCTTTTTATTAAAAGGGGGAAGAAAATAAGTGATAAACATGCTTTTTTTTAAATGGAAAACATTTTTTCAAAGATTTTTTTTTTCATTTATGAAAAGATGAAACGAATTTTCTTACAAACAACATGGCTGTTAAGTGACTTGGTATTTAAATGTCTCTCGTGGAAAACAATGTTGCGTTTCCTTTTAAAAGAGCAGATCAAAGGCTTTTCTTTCAATTAAGAAGGAACGGAACTACAACTTTTTAATTTATAAAATTTTTTGACGCTCATTTGTTTTTCAATAAAAATTCATAAACGTACTGAAATATTTCAACGTATAATAAAAATTAATTTCCTATGAATATCTCAATATAATTTAATGGTTCTGAAAAAAATGTATTAAATTTATAAAATATAATAAGAAATATTTTGTAGTTTATAAATTTAACACCTTCATATATTAAATTTTCAATTTTGACGCTTGCGATCTAAAGTAGAGAGAAATTATTTTAAAACATTTATAACAAAAAGAGTTAAAATTTTATCAGTCGAAAATATCTCATATATATATATATATATATATATATATATATATATATATATATATATATATATATATATATATATATATATATATATATATAATTTCTGTATTTTATTTATTAAATTTCTACAAAATTCTTTTGAAAAATTGCTTTTATTATTGTTATAACTATTGAATTTGTAAGAGATATGTTAAAAAAAAAAACTATTTTTGTTAATTAAATGTAAGGGATATTTACAATGCTGAATATCTCGTTTTATATCATATAAAAAGGAAAAAAACTATTTTTAAGTAAATATATTGTGCAAAGTTTGATAGGAGAAATTTTATTCATTGAAATAACGATTACTTAATACAAAAAAGACCCATCCCAGAGTGAAACAAATGTGTACGCACTATTGGCATAAAATACTTGATCTTTAGAAGTAGAAAATAAACTCATATTTTGAGCTTCGAAGAACCACGAAACAATTTTACTGGCAAATGATTAATCAAGCAATGATTCGTACAATAAAGGGTGAGTGAATAAGCGCAAAAATAGCGCTGAGATGAGGGCATAGTCATAGTAGCTCTGAAAACGTTTGAATATTTACAATTTAGGTGCAGAAACAAAGCAGAAGACCTCCTATATTTGGTTTGTTACTACTAGAAATATTATTTCTTTTATGGACATCTGTGACCTTGATTTATTTAAAGTGCCACACATGCCAATAACGAATATGAGGGATCTCATTTAAATCTGCACTAAAACTTTCAATAACTCGAATGACCAAATTGGGATAACTAATTCAAGAACATAGTTTCCATATTCTAAAATAAATTTATATATTTATAGTAATAACATTAATGATATTTGTTAAATATAAAATAAAATTTATAAATATTATTAAGAACGGTACAGATACTAAAAACATGATACAGTTTTTCAAAATGAAATTAAATTGATTAAAATGAAATTTTCAAATAATTCTGAAATAAGTTACCTAAAAAATTATTTATTTAAAGTGAAGTAACATTTTTCAAAACCATTTTAACAGTATTATTGCAACTCCTTCGTTTCCAAAATCATTCATGAATATTATTTGAATTACAAGGCGAATATACATTTTACCTGCAACCATTTTTGGAGGTGATCAACGTTATTTGATTATCCTACACAGTGAATAGCATTCATTACCAATATATATCATTTGTAAATCAAAAAGAGATTAATTTGGGAAGCTATAAAGAATGCGACTGGAATTGTACCGGAGACCGATTTCTCTATAATGAAAGTATACCTTTCTACATGAAATATTTACCTTTAGAAATCCTTTTAAGTAAAAATCAATAACAATATAAACATCTAGTCGAACTAGAATTCTGTCATCCAGATGGTGAAGACTATTAAGGATTCGAAATTTAACTTCAAGATATGAAATATATGTCTAAATAATAAGTGGATATTATATTCAGTGAATGATCTTCCAAATACTATTTTCATATAATTAATCAAAAGAAAATCAAGTGACTAATAATGCGAAGTACCATTTCTTTATTTGAGTAGCATTTGTATAATTGAGTAAAGTATTGTCTGATTTACATGCACAAACTGCATTATCGTTGCAAGACATTGTGACTGTGTGTATTTCACAATATTTCCCAGGATTAAATATTTAACTTTCATTTGTTTGATGAGTGTACGCTTGATACTGATTTACAGAGTCCAAATCTACTTGAATAAATGCATCACAATGTATCTCTGACCCTTCAGTTGAACTGTAGTAAATTCGAATTTCACGATCAAAAGATTCATGAATGAAGCTTATGATAACTTCATGAATGTTCAGTATATAACTGGCTGGAATTTTTAATTTAGTGTATTAAATTGCATTACCAGAATTTAGATCATGCAGTTGTTCATCAAAATATCTGGTATAAAATGTTGGTAAAAAATTATATACTTTTATTCTCTTCTGTTACTGAAATCACACACCGTAAGATATAAATCATGCTTTTATTTTTAATTAAAACTCTTATATATATATATATATATATATATATATATATATATATATATATATATTTGTAGTTACAGTTTTAAATAATAAAAATATTGCTTAAAATTTCATGTCCAGTCACCATTATCAAAGAGATGACTACAATAGACAAGTTATAGCAAAAGACATCATACATTGAATATAAACCTTCATGTCTATTCATAATAATGTTCAATAAAACTTAAGGTGGGTGTTATATACCACGCTTTCCTAACAGAGGAGTTAATTAAATAAATAAATACTGCTCGCCCTCGATAAATAAGTTGGTTCTGCACACAAATTGTGAGATAAATATTTTTAGTTGTTAACCTGTTTTTAAAAATGGACTTCTTATAATTATAGTGATTGGTAGAAAAAAATCCTCCAAGAATATTATTACACTCTATGATCTTAGATTCAATATTCAATAAATATATTTGTTTATTTGAATAGAATTTTACTCTTATAACTACTTGTAGGGGATTTTCTTTCATGGAACAACTCTTTCTTATCCTAGTTATTATTATTCAAAAGTACAAAATCTTCCCTTTTTATACCTCAAAGCTTTATATAAAGTAAAAAAAAAAGTTGCCGTTTTGCATTGTCATTGAATGAAGTGAAAATAAGTATGCAAAATACGACGTGTTTGAGATAAGAATCAGTTGAGACCAAGAATATGATTCGTTATAAATGCAGGTCCACCTCTCACATTCATCAATCGTAACTCATACAGTAGCCAAGAGAAATGTACATGTCTAAGGAGCTTGTTTGGCATCGTTTGATTTATGATTTCAAAGTGTGATTACCAAATTATCAAGACACCGAATATGTCATGTGTTTGGGGATAGTGCTGTGAATGAGCGTACTCCAAGGCATTGGTTTCACAGACTCAGGTCGGGAGATTTGTCCCTCTGTGGTGATGCTGCTGTTTATTGGACTAGTTGTCAAGTTACCAAGGGGCCAAATGGTCACCGTAGACATGTAATCTCAGCATTTGGAACGTGTACAACATGCACTGCAACAGAAGAAGCCAGCACTGTTTAATAGCAAGTGTGTACTGCTCTTCGCTGCTAACACGAGGGCGCAGGTGGCTTGCGTGGCCAGGAATACAAAACAGCGTCTTGGTTGAGAGATTTTGTACCATCCTCCTGACTCACCTGACATTATTAGATTATCACCTCTTTTATTCCTTGGAAAATCATCTTTGTTGAAAATCCTGCACTAATAAATCATATTTGAGCCAAGCACTCATGGACTTCTTTGCGTCAAAAACCTTCGAGTCTTACCTGAAGCAGATTGCACACCTGGAAACCCGTGGAAAATAGCTATTAGATACTGATGATGAGTACTTCGAGAACCAACAATTGTTAGCACGTTTTGTAAATCCTTTGAGTCATTAAAAACGGCAAAATCTTTCTTTGTTACATTGTGTTTTTTAAATAGGAAATCTCTCTCAGAAGTAAAAGATTTATTCTTAAAATAATTTCCTTATCATGAATTCATAAATTCATGAGCTCTGAAGCAGAATATATTTGTACAATTAGAGAACAAAAATAATTAATAAATTAATAAGTTATATTATATTTGAGATGCAAAATTTTTTCTTACTTTTCGTTATTTATTATATAATATTTCAGTTAATGATATAAGTATACTATCCTGCATACTATATAAAATCTGCAGGTTATTGGTTATGTTTTATAGAAATATGATTTATTTACACTAATGATTGCAAACAAATTATAAGAAACGTGTTTAAAAACAAATACTTTTTTCTTAGATTTATTTCTGAAACTCAATTTACAGAGTTATTTTCAATTTACAAGAATTCCAAAACTGAAGCTAATTTTAAATACTCTGCATTTCAAATTTTATTTTTCCGATAAATATTATACGGATAAAGTAATTCATACTTTTCCACAAGTGAAAGATGACATAATCAAATAATTTTAAATTTTCCATCACATAAGGATAACAAATCAAATATTTATGAATATTAATCAAGATTTTCAACCAATATTCAATGATTAAAAGATTTAACATTAAATGCTTAAAATTCTTTTAATAAATTGGGAAGATGCAGTTGAGAAATGTCTTTTTTTTAAATTATAATTAGAACCGTGAGAATAACAAAATTTATTTTGAAATCCGTTTGATGCTCATCATAATAAGAATGCATGAGGTACACTCAAAGTTGAATGAATATAATTGGCATTCGCAAGATGTTTTGTCGTAATATGATAGGGAAATAAACATGATTTAATTCTCCCATTCTATTGAAAAAATGAAAAACCGTTATTAAAACTCAAAAAACAATAAATACTTTTAAAAAATTAATTAGTAGAAAATATGAAATTTGATTTTTGATTCTTTAATTTCCACTTTTCTGCCTTTAAACTAAATAAATTTGAATGGATGCTACTGAATAAAAAATACTTTATAGAAGATTTCAAATGAGAGAAAAATATCGATTTATTAGTTTACTCAAAGATGACTTGAAATCATTGAGTTAAAGGAGACAGGGAAGTGCCCAAAACCTTGTTGAAAATATCGTGAGAAGAATAAACACAACCTATTAAATTATTATAAACCTTCAAAAAAATTAAAAACTTATAAGTTTTTTTCCCTTTTAATGACATAATACAATATTCCTACAGCAACCGCTAAGTTTTCTCACAGCAATTAATGTCTATTACGAGCCAAGTGACGATGAAAACTCATCTGGATCTCATCTGCTTGGAATGTTGGTGAATAATTTTCTGCAAAGGCTGACATAAAAAGTACTACTATTGAGGATTAGATTGTGCAACGCTCCAGATATCATCGTCACAAACGACTCTCCGTGTACACTGATAATACATAAGAAGACTGAATTAAAAACTTCGACCCCAGAGCCTATTTAAAAGATTTCAATGTTATTTGTCCAGTTGAAAAGTATTACCGCTATCTCCCAGTCAACGACAACGTTGACTGGGAGATAGCAATAATATCATATGGATCAATATATCGGAACGATGTACTGAGCACAATATTGTGTACTAAACTAATATTGGTTCTCAAACTAATATTTTTTCACTTATAAATACATGGTATAATGAAAACTCGTACTTCATTCCTTTAGAACGAAGTTAATTGAGCTTAATAAGTCTTGTAAAAGAGCATTGCTCTCCAGGGAATTCCCCTGCATTGCGATATTTTTATAAACGAATAGGCTGATAGGCTTAATTAAGCGGATTGTCGCCTTTTCAACAGGACTCTTCTCTGTGTAACATCATAGGAATCATTTACAGTAAATTAAAAAAAAAAACTAGAGAAGCTCTGTCTATATTGTGATACAGCTGTAGGTAAGAAATAGAATGTCATTCTGCTAGAGTTGTTGATCACAGATGATTCAATCTGTTGGAACTGCTTGCTTACTGGAATAACCATTTGCATCTCGTTGGAGTCGAGGATTTAGCTTGTTGCCCTATGTACCAACAGGGGGATACGGAGGACGCCCATCTCAATCATGGCTCAATTGTTTTAAATTTTCATAAAGAGAACTCTTCTAATGTCAGTTTTAAAGTGTTTCAATGCTTCATTATCATTTAATTGGGTTGATAATAAATTAATGATGGTGATGATGGAAATAGGATAAAAACAGTTTCTTCAAAGAAAGAAAATTTCGTTTCTTTTTCCTATTACATTTAAAATAGTTTAAGATTTCAATTTAAAATGCAATTTAAAAACATGCAATATCAATACAAAAAATAGTATCTTTGATAATAGATTCTTTTAACATAAATTAATTTGATGTTACCATTGATAAATGACACTAAATTTAACAATTGTGCATTGTGAAATTCATAGAATTTCTGATAGCTTTGAATTCACCAAATGAATAGTCTAATACCCTGAGGCTATTGTAAGGCATCTTAAATTCCAACGCGTAACATGCCTTTTTGAGGACTTTATGTTAGATAATGGATTGTATTCATTTTTCACCTGAAGCCAGCGACACACCCAGCCTGTGAAAAACGTCCACCTCCTGTTTTCAAAAATGGCTGTCATCGAACCCGGTAGCTGTAACTTGAAAAGTAGCGTCTAATGTTTAACTAAATAATGCAAATCTCGTGGAACATATAAATGTAGGAAAAATATTTGATATTTATCGGTAGGATTGATTATACCATAAACATTGTTTGTATCCAGAGAATATGATGAAATTGTATATGCTCAACTTTATGAATTTGGCAAATCAGATGAAATAGAAGAGTGCTATCTGATGTATATTTTAACCATATCCTTCCCACTCTGTGGAGTTTTGATCCGGGCTCTGCTATGAATAAAGAAGATTTTAGATTTTATATGGATGTTCAGGTAGCCAATTTTGAATATTTCTGCCACAATGTATGTTTACTTTCTTGTACATGTCTTACCATATCTATTAGAATTAAAATGTAATATTTCCGAGTGCATTTGAGCTACCCCTATATCTAGGCCTTTCATAGCAGTTTTTATATACTCTTGAGGAACACAAGAATGCCATTTTTGTAGCAGCATTGCTTGAGTCATATCAAATGAGATTTGAATCCAATTTTGGAAAGCCTTTCATATTCATACTTTTGAGAACCCAGTGAAATTTGACTATATGAGAACGATGTGAACTGCAAACGAACGTCAATAATAAGTTATTTTACAATCGGTGAAATATATGTCACTTTATCTATTTGACTTAATTTATAGTATTTCTTGTATACTATATTCATATATTTCATTCTTACTTGTTAATTCCTGATAATTATTCTTTCATCTACTAATCATAAGATCAGATCAAATTCTTCATCTTTCAACATTTTTCAAAATTAGGCTCTGCGATTGATTACGGAGGCTACACATTTTGATTGCAGGCCGCTCATCATGAACAATGGACATTTAAAAATGATCATTCGAGAAAAAGCTCTTCTTTTTTGGGATAAAATAACATCTAATTGTTTGTCCCCGTGGAACCAGGATTTCCTAATTCCCGAGAGAGACACAGAAACATAAAATGGTTATCTGCTGGGAGATGCTGATATTTTATCGAAATTAGATTCGAATTTCGTGGTTGAATCTTTCTCTCTTTCCAATAAACCCACGGTTACAAAGGATATTTATCAGATTCATTATGAACAGAATGTCTCAGAAACGGAGACTAGTGAAGCAGTTTTAAGAATTTTTGCTCTCGAAATAATAGAACCTTTTGACCATGAAGAGAAATGGTAAAAAATATATACTGACAGTACGAGAGTGAACAGTTGTCTTAGCACCGTCGATAATGTTTACAGTAAATCTTTTTTTATTTTATACTTCCACACACATCGCCATCCATTAATTAGCTTTCGATGGAGGAGATTTGGATATTTATCGACAGAACTTAAAAATTTTACCCATGCCTGGATAACTTTTCTAAAGTTGTATTATTATCTGAGTGAAGAAGCTAACTTCAAGCATTTAATGAAAATCATCACTCATGAATTTTAACAATTGATTATTTTTCAAATGTCGTCAAATGATTTGTAAGAAATAATAAGATAATAGTTTTCCAATATATTATCGACCACTATGTAATCTACAGAAATGAGATACCTGATGTTTTTGCAAAAAGAGGTCCCTGTTCTCCAGAAAGCTAATTCCAGACTTTATTTTGATAATGTCTGTTAATGAAAATCTTCTAATAGGATTTCCTTGATGGACTCAAAAATTGTAATTTCAATAAACCGTGGGCTTAACATATCATTAATATTCTTCAGTGATCAAGCATAAAATATGTTGCTCTATAGTATCTGATATCAGACTACAATAGCCAGAATAGTAATAACAACGAAGTTCCTGATCCTTATTGTGTCTTATGTGATTTCCATGAAAAAAGTGAGCTTGTATCATCTGTTTGAAACTCATAACAACAAATGAAAGCAATCTTTTGTTGAGTGACCTTATAACCCTGCAACTTATTTTTTGCATACTTTCAGGGAAATAAAAGCAATTATTGCATTAGAAAACAATCTAATTTTAAAATATTTCGAAGATCAATATCTAAGATTTCGTAACAGTTTACAGTTATACATGTTTTGATACTGCGCAATAATAGATAACCAAAGTGTAAGTCATTTGAAACAGTTGAAACTGCGAGTTACTGCTGTAACACACTGGAAATCGGAAGTGTCTTCTAGAAGAATTTTTTTTTCTAGAAGAACTTTTTTAGAAGAATATTTTTAGAACTTCAATTTCTTTCTGCATTTGCTAAAAAATATCCAGAATTGAATCCAAAACGTTCTTCGCTAAGATCGTGGTTTTATCACTGGATCACGGGGAATCCATACAGTGCCGCTTATTCACGGAATAATTGAGCACTCACTGTGATTTTAAGATTTCTTAAGTTATATAAAATTATAGAGGATAACTAGTTTGGTTTGCAATGCCAATCTAAAGGCCTAAAGAAAACCACCCAGTTAACAAAATGAATAAATCTAATTAATTTTCTCTATGATTTCTCCTAATTTCAAATTTTTTTTTTAAATCATTTTGATGGCAAGTTGTTTACGAAAAAGTATTTTCTAAAATCATTACTTCAAATGGAGTTTTCAAAGTTAAATGCAACGGAGTTACAGTAACTTTTTCTCATATATTCATTAGATATTTTTAAGTATTTTCCATTAAAACACACTGTATACAACGTGTATCAAATAGGAAATTGGATTCTTAGTCTCATTTCCTTTAATCTCTTTTGTAATCATTAATTGAGCTCTGCAGCGAGCAGAAAGAGAGAGAGAGAGAAAGAAGGAGAGTTTAAGTTACTTGGCTAACTATTATTGCAATTTTTATGAGTTATATTATTGATAAGACATTAAATGTTCGATTAAAATTAAATTATGCATCTTAAAAATTTCAATGTTTCAACTTCCAGTTCGCTTTTTTATTTTAAATTTCTTTGTTTCATTACTTTACATTTTATTTCTTAATATGCTGGAAAGAAATATATTACATTTGCAGTTGTCATTATTAATATTCTTATTAAAGTATTTTATAATTTGTGTGTAAAACTATGCAATTTCAAATGATATTTTAAAAATTAATTACTGTATCAATTATTAAAATCAAATCTTTTTCTATTGGTGCAGCGTAAATGTTTTATAAACTTAGACACTGTATAGGGGGAAGCCCAAAGTCCTAAGGATGGTGTAAAACAGCTTTCTAATAATTAACTTCTGACGCTGTTGTGTACCATTTTATATATTTGATAGGGTATTTACAATCGCGTTGTAAGTCCTTGTGAGAACGTCCCACAAAGAAAAACCACATGTAAATTGCTTTTTGTAAAATCTTTTTTGCAGAAATAAACCATATTCACCTATCACAAAGGATAAAAATCCAGAAAACTCTCAGGTAGTCGCAATCAGACAGAATTATATGCAGAAATCAGAAGCGCAATATATACCTCCCTTAGTTCAGCAATATAGATGATCGATTCCAAGAACCCCAACCTACCACCAGATCTTGGCGAGACCAGAGAGCATAAATGTTCAACGATATATATATATATATATATATATATATACATATTTGGAATTTGATTTTGACTACTATAAATTTAATTTATTTTCCAATCAATGTAAAAACGAGTAACCGAAATTAACATTCTCTCAGTTACATATTATTAAAAATAAAATATCAAATTTTTTAAAAAATATTATATATTTTAAATAAATTAAAAAAAAGTGGAAATATCTAACACAATTAGAAAGTTATGACTTTACTTAATTTAAAGATTGTCAAAATATGGCTTTAAATTAAAACATTAGTCTAAGTTTAAAATAAAAATTGTTGCATAAATATTTTGAAGAAAAACCATTTCAGTATGATCAATATATCCAGCAACATTAGGGAAACAATAATAAATTAATTTTATGTAAAAACTGATATTTTAACAGGGATTTCAAGATCACTATTTTCAAAATCATACGACCAAGGATATTTAAATTCAATTATTTCATATTGCCAAAATAACTTCCAATATTAGAGAAAATTGCATACTTAATTTTAAATTTCAATTCAAGTATACTTATCATAATAGAACTCTATAAAAATAAGCAAATAATATAATATAACAATGAGTAAAAAACAAAACATTTAAATAGGAAGAACTATCTTCACTTTCTCAAAATATTCACCAATAATAGATAATTCTTATTTTAATTTATTGTTATATATCCTAATATGATGTTTAATTAAAACAGGTATTATATCTGTAGACATAAATGTAAAATAAAACATTTGTCATTCTGACATCAAAATATTTTTAAAACTATATTTTTTCAATATTCTCATATAAACTACTAATATTTTAAAAAATTATATTTAAAATTTATTTTTAAACTGATAATTAGAGATATTTTAATTTCCATTTTAATATTTTTAACATTAAAATGGAAATTAACAGTAAATGTAAATGAAAATAATATACTCAAGAGTTACCAAAATAATTTCGGTATTGATGAATTATTTACAAATATTTTTCAAAATTATAAAAACATATATTAAGCATTCTTATCATAATAACGCTTTTTAAGGAAAATATTTAAACATATTATAGCAGTAAACTAAACATAAAATATCTGGGGCATTAAAATTTTTCGGGGAAAATTACTTCGGTACTTTCACAATATCTATCAATATTTGAAGAGAATTAAAATTATTATTTAAATAAAAGCTGATTATCATAATATGACATTTTAAATAAATGAAAAAAATATAAGATAAAATATGTGGAACAGTAAAATATTTGCAGAATTACTTTTTCAATAAATCGAATTACCTAAAAATATTTGTTATCAAAGTACCAAATCGTTAGGATATCTCTTAACAATATGATATTTTATTTACAGTATTTATCAAAATTTAGAATAAATATAAAATAAAATATTTGTAATATCAAGATATATTAAGAATCATATTTAATACACCAAACATTTTAACAAAATACTAAAAATAATTATAAAAGAATTAGTTATTATAATATAATTATTAATTCCAACATTTTTCAAAACTTATAAAATCAGCTTACAGATGAATATCCAGGGCATCAATATGTATCGGAAACATCAATATATATCGAAATTCAATATTAAAAGATTATAAATAATTGAAAGAAAAACTATTATCAACTTTTGTCACAATAAATGTAGGATAGACTATAACTGACCTACCTTCTAATGCTTCGGGTCGTCGAAATTAATGAACTGAAGAAATGCGTCCGGAGAGAAGCCAAAAGGTGGCGAAAGTATCGAATACCCGTGGAACTTTTGCTGGAGAGAGGCAGGATGTGAGAGAAGTAATACCTCGGGATTCGGAGCGAAGTCCACCCACAACGCATGCGTCCATCTTCCCCACATTTCGGCCGCAAAACAAAACACAAAGGCATTGGTGAGGTCCAAATGAGCAGATACCGTTACCATTGTTTATGCTTGTAAAAACCTGGGAAAAAAAAACTAGGAGTTCATCACTCCTTTAAATGGATTCCCAAGGGAGATACGGGAAGGGAAAATTTTGAGATGAGGTAGTCTTGAATTAGCATTTTGCACTTAATGAGTCTAGAAAAATAGATTAAAAAATTAATTGCACAAGGATAATTAGGAAGAGCAACCAATGTAATGGTTTGTTACATCTTGAGATAATTATTACGAACAACGCATTTTCATCTTTCTTTTTGAAAAAGCCTTATTTTGATTTTTCCTTCAGTTTATTAATGAATAGATTAAACACAATTTTTTTTTGCGGTTCAAGATTCATTACATTTCAAGTGAAAAATTAATAACAATTTTGGGTTCGTAGAAATAGTATAGAAAAAATTAATATTCAAAATAAACAGCAATATTTTATTAATAAATGATAATAATTTATTTCAAATTTTAAAAAATCCAAATTTTTTAATGTATACTTCTTAGTTATATTTCAGATTCCAGATGTTGGTAGTCCAGTTAAATTATAGAAATATCTAATTCAATACATGTTTACTTAAATTGTTATAAAATAAAATATTTTTTATTAATTAAAGTGATAATTTTCATATGAGATATATGGCGAATATTACATACATTTCTTTTAAAAATATAATGATATTTACAGAAGTTTCATTGAAAATATACGTATACTGAAAAATTTTATAAAAAAAGAATAACAACGGCAGTAATATGTGAAATAGGAGGTTTAATTGCATATCGTGGTGGATAGAATTAGGAAATAAAAACAAAATATATTTTATACAGAAAACTCTAAATTCATTTTTTAAAAAGATATTTTATGTTGCAAACTTCTAACAATGACTATAGATTCAATATTGGACTGAACATAAGATAATCACCATTGTCATTCACACACAATCAAAATGTTTTGAATTCTTAAAATAAACGGTGATAAAAACTGCTCGCCATTATCATTCAAATTTGGTAGAAAGTAATCGAAAATTGTTAAAGAACTAACAAAATTATTTATCAGTATCAAGCATTTGTTTGTAATGACACAAATATGAGTAAAACTAGCTTGTGTGCGATTAACGCAAAGTAAAAACGCAAAGCTATACTTAAACTATAATCTAATTGAAAGGTATAAGAAATTCAACAATCGAAGGCAATATAAAGTGTAAATTTTATGTGCCATATATACATAAAACTTTCTTTTTACCAGTGTAAAATGATGTATTCATACATTTAAAATATTACGGTTCAATGGAAAATTTACAATTTTAAATAACATATTTTTATTTCAACTAAAATAGTTATAACGTTATAAATTATATTCCATTTCATATGAAAAATAAATTCATTTTTAAACATAAATTCGTTTTCTTCCAATTTGAAGATTGAAACTAATTTTGAAACAAGTATACTTACGGTAAAAAAGAAATAAACGCGTAAAAGATAAAAATAAAAATTGCTACAGCTTCCTTACTTTGTTTAATCAGTAACAAATGCTCTCTTTAAACGACATTTGTATAGCATTTTTCAAAGGAATTTATAGATACATGATATGTGCGTATGAGATTTATTTATTGACCATTCGGTGCAAAACTTTAGCATCTTGTACAGTGTGCAATTAAAAACTCAATAAAGAAACAAATTATACATAACACACTGTTTCTTATATTATTTATTACAACTTATTTCTTAAACATTTGCGAATACTATGCTTAAATTCTCTGTGCGTATTTTAACACTTTAATTCATGAAAATAAGTTTTATTCAGATTAAATAATGATAAGATGTTCTACAATTTTATTGATACACAAACTGTGTGATCATTGTTAATTACTTACATCTCTTAATGACACCAATTTTAAAATCAAAGATATATATACATATATGTGTGTATATGTATATGTATGCATATGTATATGTTAGTCAAAACAAAGTTGTTAGTCCAATTACAAACTAAAAAGAAAAGAAATGTGTTTTATATCACTCCGCGGGTAAGAGAGACATTTCATTCGTCAACTATTGGAAGAAAGTAAATTCAGAGATTCACTCTTCAAAACTGAATTAAAGTCTTGTCTGTTCAATATCTGTAATCAATGATTGATTGTAGATTCTTCTTTAAGTAAAATGCTTCAGTATTTATTGAATCGGCGATGGTAAAAATCGCAGATAAAAAAACTAACAATAACTATTTAGATCTTGAGGCCTCCTCTGATTAACATTTAAGTTATTTTAACAGTTTCATTTTTTTAGACTGAATTAAAAAAAATTTCTGAGAACTGATTGCGATTTGATAAATATTGCGTAAATTGACGCCGAATTTATAAATAAGTTCTTGTATTAATTTATAAGTTCTTTCGCCATCTTTCTAAAATGTTTTGGAGAGAAAATAAAGAAATTATTCATATAAATATACTAAAAATATACGTTTAAATTCAAATGTCAGAGTTTGATATTCATCTGAAGTTTTGATGTGAGATTTATTTAGGTCTTGCTTTATTTACTTCACAATAGAAAGGAATAGAAATCTGTGTTACAGAATATTTCTAACATAAAAGCTTAAATTTTTAAATACTTATAAACGTTCATTAAATATTTTTTTAATTTTGACCAACCAACCAACCAACCAACCAACCAACAACAACAACAACAACACACACACACACACACGCACGCACACACACGCACGCACGCACACACACACACACAAATATCTATCTATCTATATATATATATATATATATCAGTGTTTCGTAATTATTTGAATACATTTATCAAATAAAATGATCAATTAATTAAAAAAGAAATAGATAAAAATGATTATTAACTCACTAATTTAAAACATTCTTAAATTATCATTAAACTAAACTTTATCTGTATTCGATATAGATTCTTTTACTCTTAATTCTATTAATGAGTAAAATAGCAAGTATTTTATGCATATAATAATTAAGTAATTGTTATTTTATGAAAGAATGTGTAAAATATAGAAAAACTATTAAATAAAATTAAAGTTATTGTACTTATTTAAAATAGTTATCATACATAGTTAATAATAGCAATATTTTTGAAATTGTTTTTGTAAAGTAAAATAACGAGTATCATATAAATGAAATTATTACAGTCCAAAATAACAATAAAGCATAATGAAGCATTTTTTCTGAAAATAAGTGAAACCATTATTTTCAATCTAAATCTATCATGCTTTGATTTTTAAATAAATCATTAGAATCTAAAGTTTTGAGTAGGACAAGAATTCTATTTAAATACTTTGTACAATAGAAATGCTAAAATAAATTCTGTTAAAATTTTAACTAAAAATTTTAAGTTTGAATAAGTAAGCGTTGTTTTCATTAGTTTAAAAGTTTTACTATTGCATTGTTCATATCTCTAGCCAACATATAAACTCTATAAAAATTAAGACTTTTGTTGAATGAAATAAAACATTTTTGTAATTATACAGACATAAATTTTTAGACCTACCATAATATCGAGTAATGTGAACTTACTGAGCAAAATAAAGCAAAATTTGAATAATTAACGTAAACTTTTAAGCATTTTTGATAGATAAGTTGATTTAAGAAATTATCTTTTTTTAAGTTCCTTTAAACTTTTAAACTGTTTAAATATTTTATTTTGAAATGATTTCAGTTTTCATTGTAGATTAATTAGATAAAAAGATAAACCTTGTATCATTTCGAGTGCTTACTGTGATATATTTAAAAATTTGCTTTCATTTATATTCAAGAAATATATTTTTTTCATTTAAGTCTATTTTGTACATTTTTATATTTATATACAATATTTTGTATGTTTGTAATAAAATAAAATACTTAATAAATTTAAATTTAATTTGTGATTTACTTTAATAGTTTATTTATTAAGTAATTTAATCCCCCTTAAAGATGCATTAAAATATACCTCGATAACATTATATTATATTTTTATGATGTGATAATAAAATTGCTGAAATGAATAGTTTGATGAAATAAAATTTCAATAAAATAACATTTTGCTGTAAATCCCTTTTTTATTTTATTTATTTATTTATTTTTTTATGAAATCAATCCGATTGGTGATGCAATTTATTCAGAACAGCAAATTTTGGTTTTCAGTGCTATAGGATTCCCTCCCATCTTGAGCACCCGCTGGCATGGAATCCAATTTCAAATGCATTCTTGTGTTAAATATTTCAGGATAAATTATGCGGCATCTCATATTTTAATAGAGTTCAAAAATTAATTATAAGTATCCTATTAAATCATAGTAACTTTTCGGATGAAAACACTTAAAATATTGATGGAAAATAAATAAGTACAATATTATCAAAATTGAATTTTTATTTTTTTATTTTATGCTCATGAGAGTCAAAATATTAAGTACTGATGAATGTAGATCGATTATATTATTTAATAAATATTATTTTTAAATGCACACCCAAACTTTGATTAACGTTTAATTAAACACATTTTAAAGTTAAATAAGCCAATTTAATTTTTTCTGGTGTAAAGCATGCAATTTCCGGTATTATAATTGTCTCTTTTTATATAAGATATAAGGCATATTGAAAAACTAAAATAAATAATCTTCAAAATATTAAGGTTATCTTATATTTTTAAGATTCTTGACTATTTTATAGCAAAATGACTAATTTTTTTATTTTGAGAAAGTGTGTTTCTTTTAAAAATTAGCATTTATATAAAATATATGTTCAATTTTTATTAATATGAATAAAATTATATTTTAAAATTTTAATGTCAACAAAAACTTCAAGCGAGACATTTTTTGATTAAAAAAAATGTTTCTTTATTTAACAATAAAATATTTAAATACAAAGTTGTGTTTTAAATATTATTTTTTACTCTATTTTAAATATAGATTTATTAACAGTGTGACGTCTGCTTTTTAAGAACACATATAGAAATTAGTAAGGATACACAAGCGAAACGTTAACAGTATAATATTTTTCCTAAAATCTTTCCTACAGCAAATAAAGAGCAAGTAACTTGGAAAACTTTTTATTCCCTTTGAGAAGATGAAACTTACTTCTATAAACACTCGGCTCTCTCTAATATACTCTCTGAAAGAATCCTTGGATTAGAAGAGAGGATAAAGGGCATCCCACCACAGTCTTTATTTTCTCACTTGCCTTTTAAGTTTCGTTTCTTTTCTACATTTTTACACTCCATCTTGAGAAAAAAAAATTGATTGAGTAAAAGTGGATCACACAGATTATTTTCTTAAAAAACCGTGTAATTATTTTCTTAAATTCAAAATTTAATTTTTAAAACCTTTCAGCTTTGGATAGGTTTCCATAAAAAGAATTTCCTGTCACAAATCTAAGTTAAAAGAATATCCGAACTGTTATTTGGGAAATAGTGGTTAATCATTATTTTACATATATTTGAAATTAGTACTATATTTTTTTAAGATTTAATTTTATATTTTTATTTATAAAAATTATGATATATTTTTTAATGCTTCGTAGTCTTTACCTTATTATTTATAAAATTAGATTGATAATATAAATGAACTTCCCTATTATTTTATTAAAAAACAATAAATTCTTGTACATGTTTTGATGATTAAGAGTGAAATGCAATTTTCCTTAACAGTATTTCTGATTACTAGATGGCGGGATTTTATTCAATGAGTCAACAAAGCGATTTACTTTTGTGGATCATTGCTTGCTTTGAAGTAAAACTAGGCAATTAAAAAATAGCCTGCAATTCTTGAATCTGTCTAATGTGTTTGAGAATGCCAGTCAACATTTGCTTCTTTCTCCTCCTTTTTGAAGCAAACTGAAATAACGAATTCCATAAGAACTTTAAAAAGAAAGATTGTAAACGGAAAACTTTTAACCATATTCTTATATTGTTTTCAGGTAATTTTATTTAACAGTTTGGGGTTATATTTGTATCATTGTTAATGAAAATTTTCATATTGCTATTTATTTAAATGGACAGTTTTAAAACACTCTCTATTGATTCATGAAGGATGCGTAGATATTTAAGAAATATTCCTAATGTTTCTATTATTAATTATAATTATTAAACGTGACTTCATTTCAAAATTAATATAATAAATAAAAGGATTTATTTTAAAAATTGCCTTTTGCAAATTGAATTAATTTAAATATTTTTTTCATTTTAACAACTTCAACACATATCTCTAAATTCATTTGAAAAAGGGAATATTTTGTAGTGAATTTTCATTGAATCGAAAATTATATTTTGTCACGATATAATATATAGTAAAAATATATTTCGCTTAGTTAGAACGCTTAAACTCAGTTGTTCTAACTAAGCGTTAGTAATTACGCTTAGTTAGAACAACTGAGTTAAGCAGAATAGGTATTTTATTTAATTCAAAGGAATAAATATAAAATAAGAATACAAATATAGCATTCTATGAATAGTTTTACTTGTTCTCATGTAGTAAAGCAAATATCATAATCGCAGTCCTAATTAAAAAAAAAAAATTACTATTTATATATGTTAAAAAATTCCCAAGTCTGCAACATTTCAAAATGTTGTCAACAAATAAATTGTTTTTAAAGCTAATATTTCTCTTTTAATACTGATTTTAAACAACATTTGTTTTTAATTTCGAAAACTAGTGCAATATGCTGGATTAGTGAAAGTAAAGATTTAATTTTTTTTTAAAAAATATTTTAAAAATTAAAACAATATAACCATCAATGAATAAAATTAAAAATAATCATTTCAATTTTATTCATTTATAAAATCTAATTCTAAATTCAGTAAAATCTATTCTTATTATATTATTCAAATGAAACTTATGTATATACTTTAAAGTTTTCAAATCGTTCTATCTAAGGTAGACTATAATAAAGTTTTAGCAGAGCTTTTTACAATGAAATTACAGCATCTAAAATGTGGGACTTTGTTGTCTATTTAAATAACGATAACTTGTCGGCGACATGTTCATTTTTAAATTGTAAAATCTAGTTGAATTAAGTCTGGGTGGCAATTAAATTATAATTACTCTGGAATTTCCACTCACATTTTTTGGATTAATTACTCTACTACGGAATTAAACATTCAAATCTTCACTAAGCAAAGATGTTCCAATTCAATAAATCCTCGTAGACCAAAAATTGCAAAGAGAAACAAACCATGTTATACTTACAAACTCATCTAAAAACTGATGTCGATTTTCATTATCTACAAATGCAACACAGTCAATAAATAAGAAAGCTTTTATAGTGAAATACTATATACAGAAATAATTTAATATAACATAAAAAAGATAAGTAAAATATCATATGAAAAAAAAACTTGTGAAGTAAAATATATTTGATTTTACATTTAAGTCCCTAAAAATAACACGTTTTGGCTTAAATTGGTGCTTTCGAAACAAAAGATACTTAGAAGAAAAATTGAAAACAGATGTATGTATCAAGCATTTGATGTAATAGATTAACAACTTAAAATATTGATTGAATACTCTTTCGCATTATCTATACAGATATCACATCTGTCATATCACCATTTATTATGATGATGATGAAATTGCTGCTTACCAACATTGAATAATAGTACTTTTACCCAATAAGAAAAGAAAGTTTAATCTCATATGATACTTGATTAAATCAAAAAAATTAATAATATATTAGAATAAATATTTCAAAATTTATTGCATTAAGTGATAAAACCGGATGAAAATATGAGATAATATTAAGCATAATTTATATTGATAAAAATTCGATGAATTACGTAAGACAATTAAATGATGGAACTGAAGGAATTAAGAGTTTTTATGTAGTGCACTTTGAGTAGATAAAAGATTTTAATTTTTTAAAACACGATTATTTTTGAGTACTTTTATTTTTTGGCTTATAAGTGTTTTTAATATATTTAATCTCACAATTTTTGAATAATGTACTTAATATCCATTATCTTTGCATATAAATAAACACTTTAAAACTTATATTGTTGAATAATTTAAATTTTTTATTAAAAGTCAATAAAAAATTAAAATTATTTATTTTTTTAACTAAAGTTTTTTAAAAATTCTAAAATATTAACTTTTTTCCGATAGTAATAAAATTTTTAGAAAATCTTTGATAACGCTGTCAAATAATTTTTATTTTCTATTTTTAAAAAAATTAAACTATCTTGGGGAAATTCCTTTATCAAAACATTATGTACACCAAAGATCTTAAGCGTTTTATATTTTAAAAATTTGTTCAAAAGTCATTTTATTACTATTTTAGAAACTTAAATTGGCAGCTTAGTAATCATGGGAAGTTCTCATTAGTTTTCCGGTATTTAATATTGAAATGATATTAATGATTTCCAAACAAATAAGGAAAGGAATATTTTTATAAGATTAAATTATATGTTGTATTTATTTCAAGTTAATTTTCTGAATATAATTTACTGAATGATTTAAGAAAATCTAATAATACGTTTTAATTGTGTGAAAAATATTTACGTTTCAAAAGCGAATTTTTCAAAAATAAATTGCATTACGATTCGCTTAGGTATTCGAATTTTTCTGAAGGGTAAATAAAATTTAAATTGAAGTTAATCAATTCAACAAACCAAACAAATATGAGCTAAACTTATAACTAAACAAATCATCTTTAAGGAAATCAAGAAATTCTATTATAAGTAGAAAATTGAAAATAATAAATAAATCGTTTCAATAAAATATAAGATTTTCATTTTCATGTCTGGAAAGCCTGTTGTGTTTTGCATTTCCTGGAATCTATTTAAATGTTTCTTCTTCATTGATTTATTAGAAACATCATCCTTCTGTTGAAATATTTTTTTTTGTTTTAATAACGGAACATTTTCCAGTAGCAGTTACGTTTTTAAGAAAAATGGATTTATTTTAATACTTACTTCATTATTTATGTAGTTTTCTTTTTATTCAAAATATTTTACAAGTGAAATAGATTATAAATTCTTAGATTCTAAAACTATATAGTTAATGAAATGAATAGTAAAAGCAAAAAAGGCTTCGTCGTAAATATTAAACGTAATGCCATTAAAAATGCGTTTAATATGCATTACTATGTTTTGAATTTATGTTTTTATCTTGTTAAAATCAATGACGGCATTCACAAGTATTCGATCTCTTCTGCTGTTTACATCATTATTTATTGCTCTGCTTGTGACAGCTGAGCGAAATTCTTTCGTTGATGTTGTCATCCAAAACAAAATCACATTTCCTTCTTAAAGTATGCCGTTCATTTACTTTAGGAGTAAAGGACTATTGATGCGGTGAGTGATTTATTAAAACAGATATGAGCATACATTTTAACTATTGTATCTACTTTAATAAATCACTTATCGTTAAAAATTTGAACAATTAAGCAAAATTAATGTGTATAATGAATACAAAAAAATAAGCAGTTTGATTATAAAAATTAAATACACATTAAAGTTCTGTTGTTTTGTACTGTATTTAATTTAATCAGAGTCAAAATATTTTATTCGTTTATTTCAATTATTTTGAAAGAAGTACCAGGAGTGTGAGTTGAAATAAATAAAATATCATCATTGTTTTTTCTTATAAAGCATCTGCTCAATCGGAATGCAGAACTCAATGGATAAACAAATAAAATTTTTGAATCTTACAGCAAAAAAATTTCGATAGCTGATTATTACTAGAACAACTGTTTCCTGATATGCTGATAAAATTTAAAAATGTTATTTGCAGGCTTTCTTATACTTCAATACAGCATTTCTTCCCAGTCAGAAGTACTGCAATTCATATCGTTTGGGTCGTGCACATATGAAGCGAATTAGATAAATATTTTATTTCCCGGGTTAAACGAGAGCACAATATAGAATTTTCCTAATATCCTTTCTTTCACGATGCCATATTGACATTACTTTATTTTATTTTCAAAAATATATTTCATAGTTGATATCACTTGTTCACATCAACAAGTGACAACAGCAAAGGGTGAATTTTCCAGTGTTTTACATATTTCATTAAAAACAAATTCTTTATTTTTATTTTTGTTCTTTTTATTGAAGTTTTGGTTTGTCCTGTATCTGTAAGTATAAACAGAAAAAAATATTCATGATAAAACTTTTTGACTATTTTTAAAAAGCTGAAACAATAGGCATGGTATTATTTGGCATACACTGATCGCATCACACAATATTAGTTTTGAAAGGTATGCATACTGAAGGTAAAAATAATATTTTAATTATTTGTTAATCTGTTGCGAGAAAAGATTCGTGAAATACAATAACAGTACTGATAGGTAACTCGATATTAATATTAACAGCATATTTTCTGGATTTGAATTTACCATTCATAAGTTTAATTCTGACCTTCTGCAAAAACATCTGAAGGAGGCCATTTAAATAAAGTAATCCTTATGAGCAAAATGAAAGTGTTCAGGGCAACAAACAAATTCATTTATATTGTTTGATATTTTCTTTGCTGTTGTTACTTATCCCAATGGTGCAGGAAAGCCTACACCAGGTCCAAAAAACCACGACGCAGAAGTTCCGCACAGATTTTTTCTCTATCAACCCACATCTTCAACTAAGCTCCGAGACAGGTAAAAATATTGGTATTTACTATATCATATATGGATATAGTTTAAAGTAAAAAAATAGTCATTTCTATAATTTTTAAATGTTTTGCATTTTATTTTCTTGATACATAAATCTTTCAAAAATACTATGGAATCTTATAATAATATACATTAGAAATAGAAATTGTTTTAATATATATTCAAGGATTTATTTTATCTCTCTATCAACTGTTGCTTAAATGTTGTTAATTCTGAATATCTGCTGTTTAAAAAATGTAACATTTAATTAAATGTTTGGAAATATTTTACTCTTCATTATTCATTACATATGTACAACACACATACCCACACATATATGCTTTTAGTAAACATTATGTATACCTCAGTAACCACATACATTTTAGTTGTATTTTAATTTCGAATTTATTTCTAGTTTTAATAAAACTTAATATGCTTAAAAATATTTTACAAATTGAAAATGTTTTTAAAATTTTCTTTAAAATTTAATTATTTAATATTTTTTGATTTAATTTATTTTGTACTTTACACAAAATTTAGCTAATTCTCTTCTTTTCAATAAAGCGTCATAATCAGGAGACTCAGTCATATATCACCTTGCTATTTGTCTGTAAATATTTCTTTTTATATATGACAGTATTTATCATTTACTTTTTATATACTTCAATCAAGCAAATTAAAAGAGCACAAACACAGATAATATAACAACATGACTTCATTTTCCTTAAAATTTTTAATAAGGTACCTTATACTTAATACTGCATAAATTGAATTTTATTTACTTACTGTAAATCTAAACGTTATCTGTCAAAGCGTGAATAAATTAGAGAGTAATTAAGAAAATATAATAGGAAATCGTAATAATGTCAAAATATTAAAATCGATTAATTTTGTTAGATAAAAGCCATATTATTTACCCAGAAGATAATAATTTTACAATTTTGCAAGATACAATATAGCACATTAAACAATGCATGTAAAAAGAAGCTAAAGTTGAAGCGTTAAAAAAGTAGAGAATTATGAAGAAATTTTCTTTTGTTGTATTGAAATTACTTTCATAATATTAATAAAACTAAATATTTTCTTAAAATTTAAATGAAACATGCTTTATATTGAGAAAATCTAAATAAAATTGCTTAATTTATACAATCAGATTTTAGAAATAAGTAATTCTGTTAATAATGATTAGTACTAAGAATTAGTATAAGTATTTGAATCATGTTTAACAAGTGACATATTTTCTATGAAATCAATATTTCATAAGAACAGATATTTCATAATGCAACATACACAAATGTATCCAATCAGCTATTTGTCGTCTTGGATAACATGTTTTCTCAGAGCATTTAGGATTTAAAACTCAAGAAAATATTAGCTAGATTACGCAAACTAAAATGGGTCCACAATGGAGAATCAACATGTTTGCATTATCTTATAGCAATTTTATGTTGAACAAAATCCAAGAACTAAAGAATATCAATATGTGATTTCTAAGCAACTTATTCCCATAGCAAATATATTAGAGACCTTCTACGAATTAGGAAAGTTTTTAAACTTTTAGGAGGAAAATTATCTTGACTTTCAGAAATTTACTTAATTAAATTGAGTTAATCGAAACAATTTAATCTAGTTTTCAAACTTTCGCTTGGATTCTTTTTCACATAAATTTTTAGACATTAAACTAAAATTTTCTAATCAATTCATATTTCCTATAAATTATCTAGATTTTTTTCGTTCTCTTCTAGAATTCTCAGAAGTCAAGGATTCTTTTCGAAAATGTTAAATTAAAGCTACATCTGAATTATGTCATGATAAAATGCATTAATTTTCATTGATTTTTTACACTAAGTTTACATCAATTATTGTGTATATATATATTAAAGTTAACTAAAATCGCATCTCAATTTTTGTTTAACAACAAATTTATGCTGTATGTATAAACTTATTTCAAGAATATATATTAGATTAAAGAATAAAAACATGTTAACATTATAATGATTCAGGTAATAAATTAATAACCAAATGCAATGCCATTTATATATTACTTATATATTTATCCCATACTTTTCAACATTAATCATATTATAGATTTTAATTTTTTTTAAAAAAACTCCCTCAACTTTAATTTCAAGATTATATTCTTCCATTAAATAAAATTATAGTAACATAGCATTTCACATACATTTCATATTAGTACACATCCATAAATATCCAATTTAAACGACTTATTAATATGATTGATATGCATATGAAGGTGTGTATAAATTTTTATTTGCATTTATGTATATCTATTGCTTTTTTACTTGTACATTCCTATTTACTTCCGAAAAAGAATCTTATCAACTAATCTCAAAATTCTGCATTCGAGTGGTTTATGATTTGTACTCGATTTTCCAAAGTTTATTTTCTGCTCTGGCTTTAATTGTTCGTAGTGGTTTATATCCCACTTTCAACCGAAAGTTCTATCCAAGTAATATTTTTCTTGAAAGTTTGTCTTTTAATAACAAACTATCAATCCAATGCATCAAACATCTTGTCAGCATAATCTAATCTATTCCTGTTGAAAAGAAACATCACAGAATTTGTTTAACATCCCGGGTATTTCAGAAACATCTTGAAATAGATGCTGAAAAAAATAATTTTAATCAATATCTACAACCACAATTACAAAATTTATTGCAAAGTTTCATTAAATGCGGAATTTCAAGTCAAATGCTAATAACACCGATTATCCTTTCTTTACGATTGATATGAACTAGGCTTAGTTCCTTGTGCTTCAGAAGCTTTCAGGAAAAGAAAACTTACAAGAAGTAATTTTTTGTCATTTTTCAAAATTAATCTTCGCAAAGAATGAATGTCCGGTTCACAACAATTTGCGGTTTATTCTCTCTCTCTCTCTCTCTCAGTTGTATGCAAATCTATAATAGGACGTGGGAGCGAATAAAAACAAATATTTATTTACAGTAAAATTTAATTGTTGTAACGTTAAAATAATAAAATAAAGTAAATATTAATATAAACCAAATACAGGACATTAGTGCATGAATTTTTCATCTTTAAATCAGTTGTTTCTAAGCCCTAAAAGATGTGTTCTTAAGCAGTACGAAGCTCTGACGTGCAGAGACAATAGTTGGCAGGCTTAAAACTACTTTGAGGTACTTTTAAGCTCCACCAAAGGAACTACTTTTTGAGATTCTTTTCAAATACTGGTTTTTAAAGGTCTTTCTCACAGAACTGTTTTTCTCTTCTGCATCTAAAGATTCATACCTCATTTGCTTGGTTTCATCCAATACGAATACCGATTTCTCAGAAGTACCATTTACAATCTTTATATAGTTCTATACTTCCACGGTCAAACTCAGAATTTTTCTCGAAAGACGCTTGATGTCAAGTTAAGGATGAATTGCAGTTAAAAGTTTATGCATAAAACGCATGAACTCTCACAATCTCTCTTCAATTTTTATACAATTCTGATAGTAGGTACTACGTTCTCCATTAATGCTCGTATGGTTGATAGAGATAATTATTATGTATAGCTGGTAATTTATTTCGGCAAATAATGATGCAAATTTCATATAATTTGCATGTTTCCTTCAAAGTTTTGCATTTTAGGTGGTAACAATATAGCAGTAAAGGTGTTACAGTAGAACTCCAATAGTAGGAGTTTGAATAAACTCCAACTATCCGAATAGCTCATTATTATAATGTCCTTCAGAATCATGGAAAAATAAATTACAGTGAAGATGAAA
The DNA here is from genome assembly GCA_030067965.1 of Latrodectus elegans. Taxonomy (NCBI): domain Eukaryota; kingdom Metazoa; phylum Arthropoda; class Arachnida; order Araneae; family Theridiidae; genus Latrodectus; species Latrodectus elegans. Next base: position 102,684,184 of record CM057811.1, on the reverse strand, counting down.
TGTAAAATTAGTAAATGACTGAAATAAAGAAAAAGAAGAAAAAAGTTCAATAAAAGGAAAACTAAGAGAAGGGAGAAGAGAATAATGGGAGTGAAAGATATATCACTTTAAGAATTCAGAAGAATTACCTAGAAAATTCCTGAATGTTCAGATGTTTGTCTTGAATATATAGGTGAATGGACTTTGATTCAGATTTCAAATTGAGATGATGGTAAACTAATTGGAAGTGTCGTGGAAGAATATGACCAAGTACAAACCGACGCGGGAACATCAGCTGGTGACATATTCGCAGGCTGTGAAAATGCTTTGAAGTGGATGAAAAGTCAGCCCGAGTGGTACCACAGAGATAAATGTTTACAGTCAAGAGGATGCACGATTTGGCTCTCGAAAATGGATGACGGCAATGGAAAAACTTACTCAGTTGAAGAATTTTATTTAGAACATTGTACATACATACTCATATTGCATTAATAAACAACACTTGTAAGTATCTTAACAAGTAAAAGTGTTCATTTTCCTTTAATCAACTAAAAGTTTTCTTTTTTTTAATTTGTGGCTTTTTATCCCATTTTTAACATACAATATTTCATTAAAATGAACCATTTTTTAAAGTAGAGATACTAAAATGAATTTAACAATTTTAATGAATTTGTATATAGAATTTTCATTTCAGTGTAATTAATAATTTCTATGTAATAATTTAACAATGCTTTTAGTTCTCAGCCTTGTCCAATGAGTGCAGGAAACCAAAACTGGACGTCAGATTGGGATTTACTTTCAAATCTGTCATACGGGACTCTGTGCCCCTAAATTGATCAACGACGGTGAGGAGTGGAATGATGTTTAAATGTATTGAGGGTGTATTGAATACATTGCAGGTTACTCTGGAGCTCATCTTATTACGGAGCCTGATAATAGCTCAGAACGTATTTTTAATTTAAAAACAAACGTAGAAGAAGTTTTTACGTGATTGTATTAAAATACATATTCGGCAATAAAATATTTATATGAATAATGTGAAATTTAAAAAAAAATATTTTTGAAGGCTTTTTCTTTTATAACTTTCACGGCCTAATGTTAAAACAACCCTTTTCAGAACGAAAGTTATCAAGATCAATCCCGGCACTTGTTGAACATTGGGATACGGTTGTTTTGTTTTTACTTTTTGCATCATACTTGTCAGGGTAGGTGATTGGAAGTTTTCTATGTTTGCTTTCTTGTGACCTAAGAATACGGCCCATTTTCTACAAAACTTTCTTTCAAAAAGGAATTAGACGGTAGATGCTAAATCTTTAAAAATAATTTTAGAAACAAGTTGTAAAAAAAATTATATTGATTTAAAATAAATATTTCAAATATATATCTAAAATTCTTATAATTAAAATTTTGCTAATATATTATTAACATCGATAACTCCGTTATATCATTAATATAACAGATTTCGACGATACACTTAATTACGGTTAAAATTAAATAACAATAAATTTTATCTAGAGCTGAATTTAAAAATCCTTAAAATGATTTGTGATGCCTCGTTTTGGAAGAATTACCTCGTTACAAAAAATTTATAATTTAAAAATAAAACCTTGCTAAGATCAAAACATGAAAAATAATAAATCATTATTTGCATTTGCTTGCGATCAATATTTTCCTAAATATTTTTTCAGAAGCTGAAGTTGGGATATATTTGTCACCTGGTGATTTATATTGAATCAGTTTTGGATTCTTACCATTTATCATCTTTTTAAAAGTAAGTTTCTGGAAGTCTTTACTGGATTTAGAAGAATAGAGTAGCAAAAAATAGTAATTAATATTTAAGTCATTAGCAATTAAAATTTATTAATTTGTCCTTAATCATTATTTACTTTAAATTTTCTTCTTTGAATTGAGATTAATTATCAATAAAATATAATAATGCTATGTAAATTTTTAATCTCCAACAATTCTAATTTGAAAGAGAGTAAATAAACAAAATAAAATAGTTAGGAAAGATTTTAGTTTATGTATCTTATCTTTTGTACTTCAATAAAAAGTCAATTTAGGAAGGAGGTTTTAAGGAGTTAAAAGATGTTTTTAGTTTTGAAATAGTTTGAAGGTAAAATAAAATGCTATTAATCATATTACAAAAAACTCTGTTTTATAAAAATAAATAATTTTGTCTTCAAAAAGAAATAATCGAATGCGGAGATATCTCAAGTAATTTATTCTCGAATTGTTTTACTTAATATTCATATTTATTACATCAAGTATCAATAAAGGCAAAATAAATATTAAAGATGTTGAGAATAAAATATATTTTTACATATAACTATAGAAAACTAAGTCTCAAGATTTCATAATAAACTGTTTCCAATAAAAATTTATATTATCAGGAAATAATTTAAGTAACATAAAAATGTGAAAAAAAATTTCTAATAACGGTAAAATTCATGTAACGATGATTTGACAAACGCAATCTTTTATAATATTTTTTATATCTCGACAAATATTAGCCAAAAAATAATAAAGATATTTTTCCTTGTGGTCAATGACATATCATGATTTCATAACTGGATTTTCATTAGATTTCATACATATTTAGATATTAACGTCAGGATTTCAATATGTTATTGTTTAAAATTCAGTAGCTGAAAAATAAGACGTATGTAAAAGAAATAAATTAAGTCTAAAAAAAGTCATTTCTTTTCAATAAATTACAATTACTAAATAAAAGGGAAAAGATTTGTGAATAAAATTCAAGGAAAAAAGACAAATATAACTGTTGCCAGTCACTTTATTGGATTAGTTTGGAAGTTATTTTTTTCCTCTACTAAATATTAATAATAAATCCATTAATGGAATGTTTTATTTTCTTATTATAAAACTCTTTTAATCTAAAATTTCTCGCACTTTTATTTACTCCAACTATTTGAAGCTTAATCACTATGAAATTGCGTAATCTCGATGGAAAATATTAAGTCAGTGAACTCTAGCAACATACGTGCCTGCTTTATGTTTTCAAATTTTAGAGTACATAAACAATACAAGTTCTTTATTAATAATCTATGTTTTCTATGAAAATAAAATAGTTTGATGCTATTAAACACGTCTGCAACTAGTATAAATATGTATGTATGCATATAAATATATATACATACATACATATAAATATATATACATACATACATATAAATATATATACATACATACATATAAATATATATACATACATACATATAAATATACATACATACATATTTATACTAGTTTGACTTTGTATGGAGCCCTAATAAACATAAAAAGGCGTTGTAATCACAATTAGAAGAAGCAAAATTTTACTTAGACTCATTTACTTTTTTCTGATGTCGTTTCATGATGGATGTAAATACAAGATGATACACGACAATGCTCCTTAAGTCAGCCAATCAATAAAATGTGACAAATCATTTGGATCATACAAATTCTTCCTTTTTTCCTGATATTTACCCTGATGATTATTTTTCTTTTGTCAAATATTTTCTCTAAATAATTATGTTAATGAATTCCTGTTTGGTGTCGCAAATCACACATAAATAAAAAAAAGATTTTAACTTTTGAGAAATTAAGAAATAGGTATAGTTTTTGAAAATGTGAGTACGTGGTGCACCATCACATTTTAATATGAAAAGTGCTAAGTTGGATCTCAAGCATTGTTAAACAATAGGAAATTGATATTGTGTTTCATTTTCTTCGTGTTTGTTCATCGGGGAGCATAATTGAAAGTTTTCCCGGTTTTCACTCTTGGGATAAGCAATTATTACCCATTATTCATGAAGAACCTTCCTGGAAGACAATTTATGCGTAGGAACTAAAATGACTTTCAACTATTATAGGGAAGTTAAACTGGCCCCTTCGCATTGTCAAATCATTAAAATGTAACCTTCATTTATAAAAGAGGCATTAGTGTATGAAAACGTTTATATTTAAACAATAAAATATCTTTTGAAAAATGATAATAATATTTAATATGCAACATTACGAATTAAATTCTACAGAAATGAATTAAAAATGCATTTTGAAAATTCAAACTTTATAAACATATGCGTTAGATTAATAATCAATATTAAAGAAATTATCAAAAGAAAACTTTTCTTATTGATTAAGTTTTCAAAATTTTAAACTCCGGTGCTTAATTTTCGAATAGGCAATTAAGGTTTCCAAGCCATAATAAATGTAAACTCCATCCAAGCCATTTTATGATCCAATATCATACCACCAGTTCTTGAATTACGTAAAGGGCAACGTCCTTTCGTGCTAATAAGGTTTTGCCGTATAGGAGACCATCAAATGTAACAAGTGAAGTTAATTTCGCTGCAGTTAGTAGAGATAATGACGTTAACGCCATTTTAGGACCACGCGTCCTTGTTACCAGTGAACAAATTTCTAATTTCAATGCCATGAGTTTGAAACCGAATAATGTATTTATTAAATAACGGAAAGGAATGTGCGCGGTAAATATTTTGAAATATATACTGTTAGATTCATCATATTCCAATTTAAAAATATTGATCTGCATGCTTAATATATATATATATATATGTTATAATGTAGATGTATTTTAAATTTCAGGCATTTATGAATTCAAATCTCAATTTTGAAAACAGCTCTCTTCCAATAAATTGTATATGATGATACACTTATGATATAATATGACTGACTTTTGTGCTATCTTACGCAATCTATTCAGTAAAAATGATATTTTTCAATCACACATTGCTAGAAATTAGATTGTTAAATAAGTATTTTAAAATTCTAAAAATAAAAATTGTATTGATTTCACATTTTAAAAACAATTTTTTTCTGGATATTTTGCATACCTAATATTATAGTGAAGTATTGTGGTGAAATATATATGAAAAAAATATGAATACATTCCTCTATATCTTTCTAGTTTTTATGAATTCATAAGTCCATTAAATTTATTTTTTATTTAATAATTCTTGCTACACCTACTCCCTTATGAAATATTTTAGTTGTAACTTTTGATTCTTTAAAGTATCTTCTTTGATTAGAGTATAAATAGAAATATGTAGTAGAGAATAAATATTTATTTTTCAATTGCTTTAATCTGTAGCTTTGAAGGTTATGAATATACATACATATTACATACAACCATTTAGCGATACATCAAATAATACAATATTATGCAGACATTTTCATTTAATTTTTACTTTAGCAACAGATTAACATTTTTGTAGAAATAAAAGAATCAATGGCATGAGTTAAAGAGAAGCTATATATATGTGTGTGTGTGTGTGTTTATTTCACATTTAATAAATTATTATTATTTTTTATAAAAACAGTAAAAAAGAAATAAATACAAAATTTTTTAGTAATTTTTATAAAAGAATAAATGGGAAGTAAATTATTCATTTTTCCATTATATGTAATTTTTTGTCTTAAGATATTTCTCAAGCTTATGGGGAATTTATGACAACCATAAAGATTCTTTTGCACTTCTTTTGGTATCAAATATGGTTTTCCAGCTTATCTTCTAGAGCTTTGATACCTGAAGCCAAATAAGCAAACAAGACTATTTGCTTATTTCAAGTCAAAACAAATATGACTTTTGTCCTTTTGCATTTTTCTAAAAATATCCAAAAATCAAAGAATTTCGAAAGTTTTTCATTATTTTAAACTGTTTTTAAACGGAAACTTGAAAATATATTCTAAAGTGTGTGCGTGTTTTTTTTGAAACATCCATCTTTTGCCACTTTTTTTTTAAGAAAAGAAATAAATGGTATTTTTATTCATTTTTTGATTTGTATTTGTGGACATAAAACCATCAAGATATTTCAAAAATTTTATTTCTGCAAATCGAATAGAAAAATATGAAGTATTTATTTTAAATACCTTTTGTATTCTTTTTGCTGGTAATTCAGTAAATCATGTGGGGTTGTCCCAAATAGTGTGCCATCATCTCTCAACAGAAGGTTGAGTCTTCGTAATTTAGAAGCAAAAACCCTGTAGAATGCATTTAACCTTGGTTTCATACCCTCAGAGGGATCATTTCACATGAAGGATATTGCGACCAACACTAACTTATTTTTTTCTTCTAACTTATTCTGACCATTAGGATGCAATCATTATCATTATGTACAGACATAATCCAAATAGTAATCGATATACATGTACTTTTAAATTCTAAATCTTTATACATATTCACTGAAATATATACTTTAATTATCTCTGTTTATGTAAGTATGATTCTTATGCAAAGTTATTCAATTAATGATTATCTTTATGAGTGCATCAATATTTAAGATTTGATCTTTCGTTTGTTTATTGCCATTTTTTATGGGTTAAAAAGTAATTGACATATTGAGACTTTCACGAAACAAATTTTATTTATGATAAACATACTTTTGAAAGCAAATTAATAAAAGGAAATAAATTAGACATTATTAATTTAGATAAAGATAAGAGATTCTGAAACTATTAGATGTAAACGTTTCAAAAAAAGTTTTTATCAGAATAGATATAAAAAATTGTTTTGATAGATTTAATTCATTTCATAATTTATAAATTTTTTTCAGTGTAAAAAAGACTAATTGGATCGAAATGTAGAATCTAAGGCTTTAATTTAAATTAATTGAATGTATAAGTTTTTCTGATGTCTTTAAATAGTTGATACTAATATTAATAATAATATTGATTGCACTCATAGAAACAATCTATGATGTCAAGTACCTGTAATTGGTATTCACCATAATAGTATTAATATAAAACAGTAATTAAGTAACACTGTTTCATTTAATGCATTTTCGTAATATTTTATAGCCTTATAAATGCATAAGCATATCAATAAATGTTAAAGCTAAATTAATATCAAATACACTGCTTTCAAACCAAATTGCAACACCAAGAAGGACAAAAGATATTACAAAACATTTTTGTAGATAACATGTTGAGTAAGTATCAAATGATTAAATTTATAGACTTCTGTGAAGTATGGTTTCGGTCAAAATATGTAGCCAAAGTAGCTGCCACGTGGCTCGGCATTGATTCAAAAAGACTTTCGATGCTTCTTGAGTAACAGAAGACCTGGAAGTTTCCACACATTGCCAAAGTTGATCTGGTGTGGTAAATGGGACTTTAACTTTGGTCAATCGTTGAACAAGCATGGACCACATGTTTCCCATCGGCAAAAGATAAGAAAGAGCGAGGCGACCAGGGAAGCAATTCAATCTGGCCATTGACGAAAAACATTTGGACAATGCGTGCCACTTGCGGTCGCGCATTATCTTGTTGCAATATGACTGTGGCCAAGCCCTGAAAGTAAGGAAGGACAACTGGTTCCAACACCTAGGAGATATAGCGCTGGCTGTTTAAAGTACCAGCAATGTGAACTAAATGAGTGCAAGAGTTATATCAGACACCGCCCCATACCATAATAAACAGTACAGGACCAGTGTGGTGGAGAACAACGCAGCTCCTCGCTCCACAGTGTCTCCAGACTCAAAAGTGACCATCGTGGTGTTGCAGACAGAAGTGTGACTCGACAGTAAAGACAATTTCTTTTCATTATGCCATCCACATTCTTCTTCCATTGCATCATTAGCTGCGGAGACGTCTTTGGTTTTATGAAACAATGGAGGTTTACAGAACAGACCACTCTACTGTAAACGGTGTCGAAGGGTAAGCGCAGACACTGGATAATGCATTACAAAATGAATGTGCTGTGCTATCGTTAGGGATGTAGTTGAGCAATCCGTCACAGCCAAGTGAACAACCAGTCATCATGGGAAGATTATATATATATATATATATATATATATATATATATATATATATATATATACCGGGTGATTATAATTAAAGTCCCGATTCTAAAAATCGATAATTTTAAAACTATAATAAAATATCAGAATGACTTGATATTTTAGCAGAACAATCGGAAGGCAATAGAATTTTGTTTAGCGAAAGAAAAAATAGTTTTAAAATGAACCGATAGATGGCGCTTTCCGGGTACTATCAGGAGGAAAGTCCAAAAATGTATTCGTTAAACACAGAAATGTTGTTAGCCATAAGAAAAAAATTAGAGTTCAGGGATTTACTAAAGATTTATTAATGAAAAGACAAGAATACAGCGACAACAGCGATTATGACAAAAAAAGAGCTTCATAGAATCAACACCTTGCTGATGATTAAAGCATAAGTTGTTCGATATGCCCTCCGCCTTGTTCCGCTACTAATTGGAAGCGCAAAACGGCGTGCTCCACAACAGATCGGAGGATATCTGTACTGATGCAATGGATGTGGTGTGTGATGCTTGCCTTCAAGTCGGTTAGATTCTGAAAACTCCCGCTGTAAACAACATTTTTCAGGTACCTCCAAAGCCAGAAATCACATGGGTTTAAGTCGGGGAACGTGGCCGCCACGTTGTTGGAAAATGACGGCTTATGATCCTGTCAACTCCGAAATTGCTCTCAGTAGCTGCTTCACAGGAGTAGCAATGTGCGGATTAGCGCCATCTTGCATGAATATTGTGCGATCCACACACTGACGCTGCTAAAGTGCCGGAAGTACATTGTTACGCAAAAATGTTTCATACCGCTTGCCAGAAACGGTGCAGGTAACGGGACCCGCAGGTGTGATCTCGAAGAAAAACGGACCAACGATAAACGCTGCCGTTATTCCGCACCACACAATAACCTTTTCAGACTGAAGAAGTAATGGCTGTAGCTGGGACGGATTCTCGGTCGCCCATATCCTGCAATTTTGCGTATTTACAGAACCTTGCAAATGAAAGTGGGCTTCGTCAGACTACAGAATGTTCCATGGCCATCCGTTGTCCACTTCCATCTGGGCAAGAAATTGCAGTGCAAAAGACTGACGTGCTTCCAGGTCAGCCGGTAGCAACTCCTGCACATGAGTTATCTTATACGGATAACAGAGCAAGATCTTCCGTAGGATTTTATGCACCGTGCTGTTCGGCATATCCAGCATTCGGTCAATTCCCCGTGCACTGCTGATTCCAACATCACTGTTAGTCTATTCTTGTAATGCTGTAGCCACATCTTCCACTGCCGCAGCCGAAACTGGTTTTCTTCCTCTACCCCGTTTAACGTCAAATGAACCGGTCTCTTCGAATTTAGCAATCATTTTTCGCAGACCTTTTGCGGTTATTGGACCCCATTTAATAGGATTTTAATGTCCGCAACTTCCTAATAGCTGTAAGTGCACAGTCATCGTTCTTATAAAAACACTTCAAGAGCAGAGCGCGATCCTTCATAGTCAGAGTCATGATGAAGCATTTAGGCAAAGAGCTGGTGCTCTGCATTTTTATGGCAGCTAAGTCTCATGTGCGTAGTTCACGTATTAGTAACTTGCATATATCTAGACAATGTGAATGCTGACCAATCGGCACATTTAAGAACTAGTTTTTTTCCTTCGCCAAATAAAATTCCATTGCCTTACGATTGTTCTGCTAAAATATCAAGTCATTCTGACCAGTAGTTTTAAAATTATCGATTTTTAAAATCGGGACTTTAATTATAATCACTCGGTATATAATTAAATAGTTTTACTTAAAATATTTTATACACACACACACACACACACACACATATATATATATATATGTACATACATATATGTATATATACATACATATATGTATGTACATATGCGTGTGCACGCGGATATACTTAACCATTTTCAAAACGCTGTTTTTAACTATAATATGAATGTCTAATTATAGATTAGTTGAAAGCTATTTGAATCGAATATTATTGTTAGACCATTGAAAATTCCCTCAAGTAAAGAAGCTATCAAATATTGAATAACGTCTCCATTTAACCACGTTCAATAATTTCCTGTTGAAGAGTATTGGGAGAGCTAAAATCACACATATTAGCAGCAGTTGAAAAATGTAGCACTATACTTATATATTTTTTCAACCCTTAGTGGATAGACTTTATGGAAGGAAAAATCACATATTTTAATTTTTAAGCAAGAAAAGCTTCGAAATCACATACATCTTAGCATAAACAATAGTTTACAAGTGGTAAAATCAGTGTTAATTAAGATTTAAGTTAATTAGAATGCTATTGTGAAAATTCAGAAATAAAATACAGCTTATTTTTTCAGTCAGAGAGAGACCAACTTTCCGATGTAAATCTCATGGAATGCCGTAGCGTCTTGCTCAATGCAACCACGTCAAAAATATGGCATACAAACTTAATAAACAATTTAGTAAAAATTTCATTTATGTTGATATCTTACATAATTTGAATATAATTTAAAATTTTGTGGAATTCCAGTATAACGAAACAGTGAACGAGACCTGAACAATAGTACTTACAATACCATTTAGAATACTATAAGCAGTATTGAGTCGGAACTTTCTCTGAAATAACAAGTTCGTAAACTTTACTAAGCAAACTCTTATTCCGATAAGAACAGTTCTAATCTCGCTATCCCTGGACAGTTCAAAGATAAATGTCGCCTATTTTACATATTAATCGTCTCCATTCGTCAGCTGGGGCAGAGTTGATTGTTCTGAAGGGCAAAGTTTCAGGGAAATTCAAATTATTGCTTCGTAGGAGTTCGAATTTCTTAGAGGAAATCTGAACTGAATGTTTGACAACTGATCAGAATTTAAGGTGGCTCTGGATAAAATTACACGTATTATGCCTAAAAGAATAAAATGCTGCTAATCCTGGAAATATTTTCATAATTGAATAATCGAAAAACATTTTATAAAATAATATCATTTAATAGACATAACTAGTAAAATTCTTTTTTTTTTAACAAGAAGACAAGATAATTTTTAAAATTTCTATGAAATTATTTGAAAACTCAACCATAAATTCTTATTAAACTCTCATAGGAAAAATTACAGACGTTTTATGAAACTAAACATACACTTATTTTTATTTCTATTTTTTTCAATTGTCTACGGAGATTTTCTTTTCAAATTAATATAGAAGTGTTGGTGACATTAAATATATATAATTTTTCATTAATTTAGAAAATTGTATAATTATTTTGATATATTGGTTTTATAATTTGCAGCTGTTAAAATCAAAGTTATGGAAAATACAAGTAAATGTGTTATAAGTGTTTCTAATATCAACTAATTGAAATGTAGAAAAGCTAAAAAACTTACGGTTATTAATAAGTTCACAATTTATAAAGTGCAGTTTTTATATGAATCAGAGATTGCAAATGTTATTTGGAAATTATTAATTTATCATTATAAATATATGTTATAGATACAATTTACACACATAAACACACACACCCACACATATATATATAAGTAGGTAGATACAGGTATATTAGTTTAATATCGTTTAAAGAAACTTAATGATACAATGCTTTAAAATACATTGAGTTGGTATAGTTTGAAAGTATGTCATCGCCCTATATCTAACAAAGTTTAAATAAATAAAATATTTATTTATTTAGTATTTCATGCAGTAAAAGTATTCTTGATAGAACGAGATTGATGGTATTTTATATTATCAACGATGTTATCATGTACATAAGAAAAACATTCTTTTGTTGTAAAAATAGTTTCCCAAATCCTTCCACCCAAAAGAGAAGAAAAAAAGAAGAAAGAAAGAAAGAACCACCGGAAGTATTTTAAATGTTAATTAAGCAAATTAAGATGATATTAAATAATACCTTTCGATGGTATTAATATACTTTTTGTTATTCAATCGTAAGAATAGAATATGAGATAATGTGCATAGTTTTTTTTAACTTGATGTAATAATAAATAGTAATAAAAACAAACTTTATTTTATCAAAAGTAATTAAATTAAATATAGCTAATGAGGTATTCAATATTTTTATACCTCAAATTTATTACAATCTTTGATTGCTGATTCATAAACTTAATATTTGTAAGTTATATATATATATATATATATATATATATATATATATAACATGATATAATATATTATAATTAAATATTTTATGAGGTTTTTATAGATTACTGCAAAAATGTACATATATTTTTGGCGGTAAAAATAATTAATCAAAGTTTTATAATTAATAAATTGGAAAAAAACAAAGTTATTAAATAATAATATTTCATTATATAGGATGTAGTATCTATTTAAAAAAACCGTTATGCATACAATATAAAAGAGAATAAGTCCTAATATTTTTCTGAAAATGCAACAGGATATCAATTTATTTGCAATAACTTTCTTATATGAAAGAGTTAAGTAAGATTTCCAAAAAATAAATACTATATTTCTTTGAAATTTTCTAAGAAATGAGTGCTGGAGCTTAACTATTCCTAATTTTTTTTTTAAAATACATGTAAAAGAAGTCTCAAAGACGCTTCATTTAACAAATTTGTAAAAAATGAAAATAATTTGTAAAAAATGAAAATAAAATAGGAATATAAAACGTACTTTATTTGTTAAAAATATTCTCAAGTGAAGGTATAATAGAGGTAGCAGAAATGAAATAGTAGAATGAAGATTATAGAAAAACAGCATACAACACTTTATTAATAAAATATACATAAAATTAAATGATAGCAATACATATGAAAATAATATTTTTAATTTAAATAATATTTTAAAAATATGCTATTAAAATTTCTTTTATAAATATTTAAGTTTATTTAAAACATTTTTCAGCAACAATTTAAGTAATTATATAAGAATACAATAATGATTATTTTGATTACAAATTTGATGATTTATTTAAAATTCATTGGATTTGTGATAAATATGGGATAGAAATATAGAACTTAAACCGGCATATTCGTTATTTATTTTAATAAATACGGTAATTGGTTTCTTAAACTAAATTATTAAAAATGTGATGTTTAAATACAAAAAATAGAAAATACTACATTTACTGTAATAAAACAATTTTGTACCATATATGAATTATTTTTCACCTGGTGTAGAATATTTGGGATTTACAAATAGAGGATTATTTTTATAAGTCATTTTAATATTCACTGCTAAATTTATTGCAGAAGGACTAATCTTAGACAGTGCATCGCATTCACGTCTCTTTACGACACGTGAATACGACGCACTGTCTGAGAGGGAATGAAGAATGCATGTAGGAGCCAGAAATGGAACATCCATATTTTCTTGGTCAATAATGGTTGGTGTCGAAAAACCAAGACTTTTCTCTCTCCCTCAAAAAGGCAGTGAATTATCAACATGCCAAGATTTCCAGTATCTGGTTCTGATATTTAGAAATTCCATGTTAAGTTGCTCTATCCCCATATGTTTTTCCAAATAGTCATAGTATTTCATGCCAAAAGACATAATTAAAGAAAAACTTTATGTTAAAAACAGATAATTTAACTTAGAAAAGGAGACATGTTTTCTGGGTAAATGGGAAGATTTTTCATCTCATACCCACCCTGATGTTGTTTCTGCCAAGCAAGATCCAACACAAGAACTCAGTTTGGAAGGGAAAATTTTGACACTCGGAATTAGTGCTTCCAATTAGAACTTAGATTAATTTTCAGAAGAATTTTGAATAGTCTTCCTGTAATTATCACCATTAAAATCAAGAAAAAACTTTAATTGTAATAATAATTTTAATAGTAAAGAAAAGTTAGATAATGCTGCGATCACCTGTTTTACTAAATTGCCGACAGAAAATTGTATGAATTTTCTAAAGTTTGTGACTATAAATGATCAAATATAAGAGGAAATTATGAAGACAACTAGAAGAAAATTCTGATGCGTAGTATAAACAATTATGTCCATGCTACATGGACAATTAAGTCCAATAAATATTTTCTTAACCATTGCTAGTGACTAAATTGTGGATACATTTTATAGGACCCTCTTCACTTCCTAATTTATTGAATTCTTTTCACCAAATCTACTTTATGTACGTTACAAATGATTATTTAACCATTATTTTGTCTATTGGAATATTAAATGAGTAATTCATTTAATTTATGTCAGTATATATAACATTATACACATAAATGTTGATGCCATAAATTAACATTTGTGAGAATCATTGGAAATTCAGACTATATATAAAAAGTCTTTCCTGAGAGCAATTAGGTGGTGGACATGAAAATATCATACACATAGCAGAAAATTGTCACGTTGAAAGGGTTTTCTCACTTTAAGAGCACTAAGTTTCAAACCATTGGTTAGTACGGTGTGATAAAAAAAGGAGCTAGCTTGGATATCGACGTCGTTGTTTGATAACATTTCAAAATTATGCAATGGATGGCTATGTTCAGTAAACTGGGCTGTCAGAAGTAGGCAGTAAGAAACAAAAGTAAATGGCACCCCATATTTATAATTCTATAAGATACGATATTAAAATAATATTCTAATAAACTTATATGGATCATGTGAATTCTATATTCGTATGTATAATGAATTTACAATTATGTGTAAACTGATAACGTTGTAATGATACTCATTTAGTCCATTCTAGGAAACAGGAATGATTTACAACATTATGCAAATTCAAATCAGTGTTCATATAAAACCCAAATTCGGCTCATCTCAGTTTCGCAAATGGTTTTGTCAACTTGCATCTTCATTTACTTTTGAAACTTGAGACAATATAGAATAAAAGTAGATTTTAGTCAAGAGAAATTCAGGAACAATATCTTACAAAAATATAATTTATGTTACATAGATTTATTTACTGATTGTTTATTAATATTACAATACTATTTTCTTTATCATTATTTTCAGTTAAATTTAAAATATCTATGAGAGATAGAATCGTTTTAAATTTCATATAATAAATTCAATTAAAAAATTCTAGATTAGGAGCATGAAATATGTAACATGCTAAGTCATTGTGCCTGATTCTTTATCGAAATATGCCTTTCTCCTATTCTCATGCAATGGTTATCCAAAGTGTAAATTAAAGTAATTATTCTTAAAGCTGTTTTAAATAAAAATAAGTCAATTCAGAATAAGGTTATACTGATATTCCAGTTGTTAACAGAAAATTCAAAACCTTTTACAAAAAATTTCAACATATAGAACTTGAAATATATATAACTTTTATTCGCTTAAAAATTACTAGATTTACTGTATATGAAATAAGTTAATTTATTGAACTAAGTAACTAGAGTAAAGAAAGCATCCTGTTTCGTGACCGTACCGAAGAGCGAGTTAGAGAGGAAAAATACTTTAATATTAAAGAATCCTTTGTAAACAATAATCTCTTAATTAAATTAAAGACATATTTATTTCCATGATGTTAACATAATATTTAAAAAAAATTGACTGACGACCATCTTGTGTGTATAAAAGAATTTAATTTACTTTATTATAAATAGAGAGAAGATTTTAAATGTGCTTAATGAAATCAATTCTTTTAAAAGAAATGGTCGATCTTCCGGCATACACACTTCATTTCAATATTTATTCATATTTAGTGTCATTTAAAAGAAATATTGAATAAATAAATTACATTAATTAAAAGATGTGTGTCACAATTTTTTATACAAGTAAACTTGAGTTCTTGACGTTAATTAAATAATTCGGAGAAAAATATATTAAAGGGTAATGATATTTTTGATTCTTAAAGAAAAAAATGTTTAAAATTTGTAAGTGACGAGAAACAGTTTTCACTAACGAAATGTGCATGCAACCTCTCTCTTTATATTTATATTTATATATATATATATATAGTGATTCTAAATTTTGATTTTACAAATTAAAAGGGTGAAAATGCCCACATCCACACACATGACAATTACATATGAACATAGGGTTGCATTTCACTCAGAAAGGCAGGAAAGTAGAAATATATCTAGAACCTATCACGAATTTACCGTATACAAATTTTCACAGAGAAGAGGCATCATTTTGTTCCTATTGGTTACTGAAGAAAGCCAATCAGAGTGGACATTGTACTTTAAAAACACAATCAACACATTTGGCCTGACAATAATGCCCACTGGGCAACCTCTCGTAGACACCAGCAGAAATTTTCCGTGAACACCTGGGCAGGTTTCCTTGGTGATTATCTGGTAAGCCATTACATCATGGCAGACCGTTTGACGGGCGCAACTTAGTGGACACTTCTTGGAACAAGTGATTCCCAGTTTATTGCAGGCTATTCATCTCCCCAACCTGTGAGACATGTGGTTTATACAAAATGGAGAACCAGCATATTTTTAAATCACGGTCTGTAATTTTTTGAATGCCACATACCCCGCACGATGGATTGGATGTAGCGTGACTGTGGTTTGGCCTCCTCGCTAACCAGACCACAACCCAGTAGATTTTTCTTTTGGGTTCACATGAACTCTACTGAAAATCTCGTGGCTAGTATCATTGCTGTCGGGTACAAAATTAATATGGCACCAGGAATCTCACTCTCTTCGAGAGTTAGCGAAAGTCGTTCCTTTTCCTGTGTAAATTGTGCAACGACACACAGGAACAGCATTCTGAGCAATTATTGCTAGGTTTTCACTTAACAATAAATATGATTGTAAAATTTTTGGTATTATTCATTCATTTACCTAACATTGTTGTAAGTGTTAGACAAGCATTGTCAAGTAGGAATTCTACTTTTCTACCTCTCACAGTGGAATGCGACCCTATATTCCAATGTAATTATTGCTTGTCTAGATTGGTAGGAGGGGTATTATCACCCCTTTTAATTCGTAAAATCAATTTAGAATCATCCTGTGTATTTAAGTATATATATATATATATATATACTTACATATATATATGTATATACTTACATATATATATATATACATATGTAAGTATATACATATATATATATGTATATATATATATGTAAGTATATACATATATATATATATATACTTACATATATATATGTATATACTTACACACACACACACACACACACACATATATATATATATATATATATATACATATGCCGGCCAACTGGTCTATTAGTCAGCATGCTTGACTAGGGATAGGCATGTCCGGGGTTCGTATCCCGGTTCAGGCATGGATGTACCTTCTCTCTCTCTATTCTGTCTTTGTATTTCCTTGTGTGTGAATGAGATGTGAATGGTTGCCTACCCTATAACCGGGTCCCTATGGCATGTGTGTGTGTACTAAAGAAGTTGGACTCCAAACCAAATAAAGTTTAGTTGTAAAAGTGGAGCAGCGCAACCCAATTTGCTAGCCTAACTAGCACACAAGAACAACAATATATACATATATATATATATGTATGTATATGTATTCTGATCAAAAGCTTGTTAATTGATATGGTTAACGTATATTTATATGCAACACAGCTTTGAAGGCTGGTCAAAACATTGAGCTACATTTGGTGTCGATTTCGTCATCTGAATAACTCGAATATAAGAGGCTGTTTTCTGTCTACGGATGTTTTTCTATGTAGACCTCAATAAACGTTTCTAAGAAAACTCTTAATTTTTGCTATGTAGATTGTAGCAATGAGTTTCTCAGAATTCAATAACTCATTCGAATGTAAATACTTGATAGCGTAAAAATATTTCAAAATAAAAAGTCAGCCAATGTATTTTCATTTCTTATTTTATAACTACTTAGATTTATATAGTCAAACTATTTAATTCGTTCCTATTATTTAAAAGCACAATTTTTCTTTTCACAGAATTTTTACTTTTAAATTCATCACAGTATCTTAGTTTTGATTGCAGAAACACACACTTCTAAATAAGCTTTCTCTGTGTGTGTAATAACAAACAGTTTTGAGATATTTAAATACTTTTAAAACCATTAGGTAGTTTATTTTATAATTGTGTTACTTATTCTAGTGAGAAAAATTTGTAGGAAATTCAAAAATAAGGTCTAGTCTCACACACACAATATTTTATTAACTATTGAGAAGAAAAAATGTAAATTAGTAGTCTCAGAAGAAATAATCTTTTCTGGGTTCTTTATTTTTCTCTCACACGCATATTAGTTTCCTATGTAAGGATTGAAATTTCTGCCGCTGTTACACTTGAATTTTGATATTAATTTTCATATAATTTTATGGATAGCCAACAAGCAAGTAGTTTAGTAGAGAGAGATAGTATTGCTTATATATATATATGTATGTATATATTTATATGGTAATTCAAAACTTATCGTACAAATTTCGTGGAGAGTTAGAGAATACGTAAGGAAACGGATTTTTTTCACATTTGAATATATGTGTGCCAAAGTACGCATGCGTATATATAGGGCTCTGTATGCGGACAACTAACGCTATCATCAGTGAGCAAGTAGTAAGATGAATTGTTTTATGTATCAAGAGATAGCGAATATGCATCTCGCATATGGGGCAGCTGACGAAAGTGGTCACCAAGCTAGGCAAATTTACGAAGATCGATATCTCAACAGAAGAATACCGAAGTATAAAATATTGCACGCGTGCATCGCAATCTGTGCGAACGTGTTTCACTGCGCAGAAACATGCAGGATACGGGGAGAAAATGACTGACGCGGACTGTCAACGTTGCAGAACAAGTCTTACAGTCCACCGAAGATAGTCCGAATAACACCACACGAGCTATTTCTCACCAGCTTGGGGTCTTACAGTCATCAGTTCGATGGAAATTGCACGAGGAACGTGTGCGTCCTTACGTTCCACAAAGGGTGCAGTTACTGCAACCCGACGATTATCCGAAGCGTATGGAATTTGCACAATGGTTCATGCAGAATGGTGCTGTGGATCCCATTTTCCCGCTTCTGTCCTTTTTATAGATGAAGCTTCATTCCCACGTGAAAGTGTGTTCAATACACACAATTTACATGTCTAGGCTTAAGACAACCCGCATGGTACCAGAAATCACGCTGCGCAACATCGTTTTGCCATCAATGTGTTGGCGGGAATCATTGGTGACTATTTGCTGGGACCCTTCTTGCTACCATACCGATTGGATGGCCGGAAATATCTAATATTTCTCGAGACAGTGTTATCGACTTTTTGGGCGCTGTTCCTCCACATGTGCACCGAGATATATGGTATCAACATGACGGGATTCCATCCCACACCACAACTGATGTGCATGATTACTTAAACCGTACATACGGAGCTCGATGGAGTGGTAGACGTGGATCGATATCTTGCCCTGCCAGGTCACTTGATTTAACGCCCATAGATTTCTTTCTTTGGGGACCAATGAAACACTTTATGTATGAGACCTCCATCGACAGTGAAACGGACCTTGTTTCACGAGTAGCGGCTCCCCCTCCCCCAGGCATTGTCCGTGAAATGCCGGGCGTTTTGAAAATGCTCGGTGGTCAATGCAACGGTGCTGTGAAGTCTGTGTTCGTGTAAATGGTCGCAATTTTGAACACCTATTGTGAACTATTTTATCTTGCTGTAACAAGTCACATTCCTTACCACTTAATTATACTCATTTCTTATGTTCTCTTTACTTGTCCATTTTGTTCACGTAGATAACGTTTGCGGACATACTTTCCTATGTGAAATCGGTTTCATGAAGTATTCCTTACCTCCACGAAATTTTAGAATACGTTTTAATCACCCTATATACATATATATATGTATGTGTGTGTGTGTGTGTGTGTGTGTGTTTGTGTGCGTGTGTATTTAATATCTCATGTAATATACGTATGGAATACGGAAAATAAGCGACTTGACAATAGTAAAACTTTAGCTTAAAACCTTACTTTTAAACAACCCAAAAGAATGATTATATCATTACACCACTTGGCGAGCAGTTTTATACTATTCTTTGACAGTTGTTTAAAATAAAATGCAAATATTCAAATGTGGTTATCGTGCCATAAAACGCAAAAAGTTAATCAATACATTTTGAATAATGAAAAACATTTAAAAAATTTATGTCCCAAAAGATATTTCTTTTATTTTGAATTTCTAAAAAAAGACTTTTTTTACATAACTATAATGTGCTGATTATTTTGAAGAGATATAATTGCAATATAGTATCTGGTATTCTAATAAATGTATTTTATCAAGATTTTTGAGTGTAAAAAGAGATAAGAGAGTTTGTTAAATTGTATCTAATTATGATTATAAATTCTGAAGGAGTTCTGCAAAACTAGATGTAAAGAAAATATTAAAGTAAAAGAATTACTTTAAAAACTAATTCACATAAGTAAAATCATTTTTTAAGTGCTCAATGGAATTGTTTTGCCTGCTTTCATTGAAAATATCTGCACAGCAAGGAAGGGAATTTACATCCAATTTATGGATGCTGATAAATGTAAATTAACTCAACTAACTATCAATGATTTAAAATTTAATAAATTCACTGAGAGAGAGAAATTTAAAGCCAATAATGCTGTTAATGTGTATCTTTTCGGAAAATTATTTACTTCTAGGTCAGTTCCATTTTTCCCTTTTTAAACTCTTTTTTCTCTTTTAAAACTTTGTACTCTGGAATTATTTTCTTTCAGCACATGTAATTTTTCTAAAACATATTCGAATACTTAACCATATCTTTCAGTGTTTTAAAATATTTTCTTCGACGACTGCGGTGAAAGGGTTTTCAATTCTAGCAGCACTCTGCGGAACGGAAGTGCATCAAAATCCCAAAGTAAAGAAATCCGAATTGAATTTAAAAACTTAAAATTAAAATAAATGCTTAAACTTTTCAAATTTCAATTTTTTTTAGCAGATTCATCATGAGAGTTTATTTCGTGACGAAAAGCAGCTTTTCAATACAGATGAATTGTAAATGTCTTTAGTTTGATTCGCAAATTTGATCTAAGAGATAAACTTGTGTTTTCCTCTAAAAGAGACGTTTCCTTAACTATAAGTAAAACTCAAATACAAAAATATGAATTCTTATAACAAAAACAGTGCATAGGTAAACAAATGTCGATGCTCAAACTATTAACGCTATATTTGTTACAAGGTACAGTTATACAACTTCAGAGTCAGATATTAAAATTGGCTTCGTATTTGAGTTAATAGTGCACTGAAAACAGCCTATTCCTAATCCCACCTGTCTTTTTTGCCTATAACAGTAAAGAATTCACGTTGCGGATAAAATAAGAGTAAGCGGAATAAAGTTTAAGCAATGAAGACGTAAGAATTTTCTTAACTGACTACTTCGCTTGCTTGTTTAATTTAATTTCAGTTTAGGAGAGAGAATCTTGTTCCTTTAAGCATACTTAATTTATAAGTTAATGAGTGGAAACAAATTGTTTCGAATTCAATTAAGAATGTAACATAATCGTGTTAGTTCCCCCATTTTACAATCTCTTATCAAACAGTTATTGGATTAAGATTCAATAAAATCAACTCATTAAGTTATCAGTTAGAATATATAAAATAAACTTAAAAAATTTGTTGAAACGATTCAAAGCTGAAACACAAATTCAAAGAATCAAAGAATATTTGAATTTGTTAAAATTAATTTTCAAATAAACAAAATTTAGTTATGAAAGTTTTCCGAATTGCATTCATCTTTAATTAGGACTGTACATAATTAAATTATTTGAAAAAAGAATGAAAATGAGCATAAATTTAGATGATACAAAGTTCAAAAGTGTAGTTTCTTTCGAAAATTTCTTGAAGAATAACAGTTTCAATTTTCACGATGATTTAAAAATAAACTGGTTTTCATGCAAAAACGAAAATTATATACAGAGTCCGATTTCAATTATATACAGAGTTCTATTTCATGAAACGCTAACAGATTGCTCACCTGTTAATTTTTAAAAATAACAGTAATTATAGTCTACCTATAATTCAAAACTAACTTAAAAGAAACAATTTTCTAATAATATAAAAGATTTCATTATTTTGTAATGTTCAAATATCATCTAATGAAGAATGGGAAACTTACATTCTTATTTTAATTTTTGAATGCTGTTGTTCTTGTTGTCGCTAGACTGGAAACATGGGGTGAGCTGCTCCACTTTCACAATTGAACCATATTTTGGTGTGGAGTCCGACTTCCTCAGTACACACATGCTATAGCGACCCGTTAATAGGTAGGTAACCACATTCACACCTTATTCATACAAGGAAAGGACAACGACAGGATAGATAAAGAGAAAAAGTACATCCATGCATGAAACGGGATCCGAACTCTGGACCTCCTTATCCGCAGTCACGTATGCTGACCACTACACAAGCTGGGCGGCCAACATTTGAATTAAATTTCGTAAAGGCTATATATTTTGGGATTTCAAAATTTTTGAAAAAATGTCAGATACTCAACAGTTTATAAGACATTTTGTGAAGAAAACAATAAGTATTGTACGGTACAGTGTGTCTTGCTTTATAATTTCAACAATTATAAATTGCTTTTCTCACTGTTACTGATAATTTCAATAATTCTAAATTCTTTTATTCACTGAAATTTTAAAATGAAAATTTAAAAACTTCTAGGAAAAAGCAAAAATTATTTAAATTTTTTATTTTTATAAACATTTAACTATAGAATAGTTCGTTAACTTCTAAATATGTTTAAAAATAAATTTAAAAAATAAAGTTAGTATATTGTTAAACATTACTTACATTTATCTTAAAATATCTCCAACAGGTTTGAAATACTCAGATTTTAATCAAAAATTACGCAATTCAGGCGTATTCTAACGATAAAAATAGCATTTCTATTGATTTGTTGACTTGGCAACTTCTGCCAAGATTCTTGGCGAGAAGCATATATTCCTGGAAAAATCCATCACCAAAACTTTGGGACCAATACTAAGCAAGACAGTATAGAATCTTCCAGAAACCTGGCAAAATCATTAGATTTTCACGCCAAGTCAGATAAAAATACCACCGCCCGGCATATAAAGATTAGTGTTGACGATGAGTCTTGAATGCTAGTTTACTGCACAGAGGCAGTGTTGTCGGTACAATGTATTCTGTGTTTGAAAGACATTTTTTGTTGTATTAGCTGAATTGAAGCTATATAATTGTGTGATTTCTACAGCTGGAATTTCCTGTATCTTGTTGAGTTTGCTACGATTAAAAGTCTTGAGATTTTTAAGAGATTTTTTATCGACTCTAAAGCAGCACGAACCGCAAAACGAAATATAATATTCTATACTACTATAAAGGAATGGACCTCGTATAAACTCTAGTCATGACATATTATAGTTATCCCATAATTGGAGTCAATAAAATTTAAACTAGTGAAACAGCTGTCCATGACGATACAAGTTTTGTATAGTATTTAAAACTTTACATTCAACTATGTTTTGTCACTAATAATTTATAAAAGCTTTTCATCTCAAACTCCTAGTGTCCTAATGATAAATCAAAGCTCTTTTGAGTGAAAGTTCTTGAGATAGATACCATCATTGTTAAACAACATAAAGGGATGTTGCATAGGGAAGTTGCATAAAGGGATGTTGCAAGTAAATAGGTCCTACAATGAAAAATCCTCTTGAAAGGTAATTTATGATTTAAATATTAAAATACACGGGAAAAACCCTTAGGCTATCAGGTTGTACCTTATTAATAGGTTTGGCTATTAGGTTGTGTGAGCTATCAAGGCTCAGTGATGTACAAACATGAACTCTTTTGGTCTTCTAGCCTTTTGCACATCGCCTTCTTCATGACTTTCGTGGTGTCTGCTTGGGAATATTCTAGATTTACCCTCTTTTGAAAGCAAGAATGCAACTGAACGTCCATGGAAACTTCTTCAAACAGGCATTACGTGGTTCACATTAAAATATTTTACAACATATTCAGGCTGTTTACCACTGTGACGCTTCATTTTTTGTGTGCCGCCAAATCTTAGAAGTGTATAAAGTAAAAATTTGTATGCTTAATTAATAAATGCCTAGTTGTTTTTGTAGTACATATTGTATTATTTTATTTTACATTCAAAATTATTATTATATACTATATTTTACGCAGTGTATTATAGATACACAAAAAACTTTTATGCTTTTCTTATTTTTCCTTTCCAGACGCCGAATTTTGAAATACACTATACTTCACACAGCATTCAAAGTTTCTTAAATATAAATTTGCTAATCAATGCTTAATATTAAACAATGCTTTAAAATTGAACAATTTATGTTATAAGTTGCACTACTTTTTTTAAATATCTCCATCAGTATAGTGTATGTTATTAAAGAAGTAAGGTGTAGTTTTAAATTAAATTTCAGAAGAATACTTGATTTAAATTCGTTAATATTGTTTGTATTTTTAAATGAATACACAATACAACTACTTCTATACTCAAAAATGTGAATTATATTATTAAGAATTATGGATGTGAAATAAAGTGCCTAATATTATTATTGTACATATTTTAAATAAGCTTCAGAATAATTTCCTAGCATGCCTACATACATTTTAAATATTTGTATAGTGGCAAAAATTTCAATTATTTATTGTTTAGGAATTGCATTAATGCAACAAAATATTAATATAAATTTTTCATTACGTATCAAAGTTTAATGTAAATATGCTCAATAACACTGATATAAAAAATTAAAGGAGTTTTAAATTATTGTACTTTAAAAAGTATTTGAATAATATGTAATTAAGGATTATTAAAATGGGCAATATGCAATTTCAAATTACTAATCTTTTTAATATTCTTTTCTTTTAAGTGTGATAGATCGTAATAAAAACTTAGGAATTCTTAATATATGAGATAAAAAATTTCGAATATCAGACAGTAAATCAACTAATTAGATTGAAATCTCCAAAAAAACCTTTAGATAACTCATGATAAATAAAATTTTAATACTGTTTTGTGACTTGGTTATGTACTTTCAGCTGAAACATTTTAACATCAATGAATTAAAAATACTCTTTTGTCCATTCACATTTTCACGATACATCTGCGTGTGATGCCGCGGATATTAACGTGATTGAAACGTTTTTCAGAAGAATGAATATACTAGCTGTAGAAAGTTATCAAATAATAGAAACGACTGTAAAATACATTGATGAATGCACTTAATCAGGGTTAGAAATAATAATAGCTACCAGTTCTTTTACAAAAAATAAATAAATGCATATTGGTAAAATTTGGTAACTTTATTAACAATTTCTAAGTTTTCGGTTTTTATTTTCAAAAGCCTAAAATGGCAGATATCTCAGATTATTAAAGATGTCCTATTGTTGAATCCAGTCTAGATGGAGCAAATGCGAAAAAAAAAATCAGAAGAAGTGATGGCAGATCTCAATAAATATTTGGACATTCCAGTATCAATGATTGTAGCTTAAAAACATTTTGAAGAACACAACAGTTGCGTCATAGCAGGTCATAGTAAATTTCTTGTCACAGATGCTAGTACTAAACGCTCTCTATAAAGAGTCACATTCACTAAACGTGGTCGAGTGATAAGTGGAAGAAAAGAAGGTTGTGGAAAAGTCTTTTATGTTTTCTCTACAACAGGAAGGTTGATTGTTTAGAGGGCACCTGCACAAGCATTTGATCTTGATTGTCTGCTTCCAACTGTGAAGTATCGAGTTGATTGTGTCATAATATGGGTTGCCATATGATAGATTTTTACTGGACTGGGCCAATCGTAAGATTGAGATAATATCACTGGGGAAAGTACAGAGACATTTCAGCTGCCAGTCATTGCTTCTGATGTAAATTTTGTTTTATGGAAGAGATGCCATTTTTCCATGATGATAATACATTTATCTATGCTATGGAACTAGGTTAATTGGGGTTTCTGAATGCAAGGATGAAGTTAAACATCTGCCATAACCTGCACAATATCCTGACATTTTAATTCAACTGAATCGCTATAGCCTATTTTAAAACGTTTAATATGGAATCGATATCTTTCACTTGCATCTTAATTAGAAATTTTGCAATATATCCATGATAAATTTGACAGTACTCGACCAAGCTGTAATACATGACAAAAGAAATCCATACCATATTAATAAAAGGTTCTTTATACATTCTTAGTGTTTACATTATGTTGATAAAAAAAACACCTGTAGATGACAAACAAAAATATAAGGATTATATATTTTTATAAAATGTTCAGCTGCTGATAAACAGGCGTAACATGCTCCAATTTTTATATTATGGTTACATTTTATAATATTCTTGGATTTATTGTAATTTAGATTTATAGGAATGCATACAGAAGTCCAAAATGATTTTTACATTTACCTTAAGTAAAGCAATCGCTCTGAAACAATCAAAGTTAAGAGCTTTCAAATAACAATAATCGTAGTTTCGCTATAAAGACCTTATTGTAAGAAAATTAAGACATTTATAAATTTTATTAACCTACAGGAAAATTCACTGTTTTACAATCCCCAAATGGTTAATTATAAAAGGAAATAAGTCCTTTTATGGGTGCTAAGACCCTAATCCATTGAACTCAATGGTTTTTCTTAGAAAGGCCTCGTAAGAAAGGAAACGAAGCTCTTCAAAGTAATTCACAAATATATTTAACTTCTTTTAGAAAACTTTCTGGCTATAATGAATTTTTTAAGAACATCATTTATAGATTAAACATTCAAAATTTTATTGGATACCACTTCAAATTCTAAAAAGAAAGCAACAGGGGTTAGAAAAAAGTTCTGCACTTTTCTGATTTGATTATCTAATCTACTTGGTCAATTAATCAGAAAAAATTGGAGTTTAGTAAATATTTAAGGATAATTTTTAGATTTTGAATAAATAAAATTACTGTGCTATGCAGAATTCCACAAAGAAATTTATGCTCTGAAAGCCAGTCATAATTTATTGTGTGGCCTTACAGTGGGTGAGAGATCGAGGTGACTATTAGAAAAAAATCGAAACAATAAATGATGTGTAACTTAAGAAAAGGAAATTATTATTAATAATATATATATATATATATATATATATATATATATATATATATATATATATATATATATATATATATATATATATTCATATTACTCACATTAGTCATAGAAAAGCCTGAATTGCATAAAACCATCTCTAAGTTCTACGCACTTGAAATAAATTCTCTTAAATTTGATATCAGTGATTTTCCTAAAAGAAAGTAATAAATATAGATGCATAAATATGAAAATTTAATCTAATATATGGGAAAAATTTTATATGAAACATTTTAAATAAAGAGAAATATTCTTGAAAGGAAATTCTGATTTGAAAAAAATCATTTGCTTAGAATATCTGAATGTTTTTTATGTCTGAAAAATGATTGGAAACATTTTTGGATTGCGTAAGAAAATGTTGCAATTTCAAATAAAAATATTTTATTCAATCGCATTTTGAAATATTCATCAGTTTAAAATATTTTTCGAAATAAATACAAAGATATTTCTCCCATGATTCTCTCAGATTCCTATAAATTCTATTTCGCTTTTAATAATTGACATGCATTAGAGCTTGAGGCATGTCATCAATTTCTTTTAAGTTGTTAAAAAATATTGAAACAAAATTCTAAAGTATAGATGTTAATAAATTAATTTCTCAAATTCAGCACATTTTCATCATTGCAGAAATTTTTATAAATTTTCAGAATTTATACATGAAATATAATTTAATTACATAGCATATTTTAATAATAGTCAAGCTAATTTTTCAATAAGATTTATTGAGATTCTAATGCGTATCTATTAATAAAATAACATTAAAGTTTTTTTAGAAACCAGTTTTATTAGCTTTATTGCCTATTATAAAAACTATGCATTTCTGCTCCTATTAAATTATTATTTTTAAAATAAAATTTAAATTTATTTAAAATTCTGGGATACTTTAGAAGTATATATTAATATATGTTTCTAGACGGCAGTTCTCTTAAAAAATTATGTATTTCATGTCTTATTTCCCTAATTAAAAGTATTTTCTGGTCTATAGCTTTGTTAATAATTTCTTTCGATCAGCCAAAAAATTAATTTAATCCTTACAAATGAAGTGATCATTTACGTCATTTTTTTAAAACTGAAAGTTAGTAACATAATTTTTTAAATAAACTACACATTTAACTATTTTTAAATACTTCTCAAATTGTTTTAAAAAATGAACTGAATACCTCATTTTTAAGCGAATTTTATTCAAAAAATTGTTTTGTGTTAGAAATGCTACAAAATTATAAAGCAAATTCTTATTTAAAACATTTTTCTGTGTCCAAAATGTATTCACCAACACCAGTTATAAATTATGTCAAAGCACATAATTTATAACCGGTGTTGGTGAATGTAGCACACAATCAAAAAACAAAGTGCACACAATTTTATCTTAAATGTGAAATCGATAATGAATTTATTTATATAAAGCTCCTTTTTTAATATGGCAAGTGTTTAAAGTAATGATTTATTTACTTAAAATGTATTTTTTACCTGTAAATCTGTTTGAGGAAACATTTACTGTCTTTTTTATTTTGATTTAAATGTTTAGTTTATCTGATATTATTCACTCAGTACATTTTTTAGTTACATTATTCCCAGCGACAGACAATTACGTACTTGATTATGACGTCATCGCATTTTCACGGATGAAGCTGCCCGTTTGATAGGTAAAGGGAAATGGAAAACAAACATGATCCATCGTGTGAAACGTGCACCGTAATCCTTGATGAATTCATGTGTAGTTCACATGCTGAAAGGAAGAGAAAATGAAATTTCACTCAAGTATTGATTTGCGGTAAAAAAATAATTAAATATAAATATATGTATTTAATTTCCATGGGTCTCAAAAGGCCTGCTGGAACATATAAACAAATACACAAAACACCGCCACATTTTTCGCCCTCAGTTATCTTTTTCGTCTGGAAGTGAAAGTGTCTTACAATGAAGTATTCCTTATACTTCAAATGACGCGTATGTAACATTGGCATCTTTACAAATATCACTGTTTAAAAAAATTTAAGATTTATTTTGATTAAATAGCTCTTATTACTTTTATGACGATATCTTTTGTTTATTTTTGTTAGGATCATAAACAAATAATTGGAAGAGATATTATTTTCTTATACTTTTTTTTAAATAAATAATAAACTGTATCTCTAATCAAACGCGATCTAAAAATGTATACTCTTATATAAAAGAACTAAGTTATTATTAGTTTCATTTATTAATATGTGAATTTGTTTCTGAACAACTTTAAAACTTATTAAAATTTGTTTATTGATTCTTATTTTTAACGAATAAATAGTGTTTTGTGAACACAATTGGTTTTATTTTGTTCAAATATAGGAATTATACACACACACATATATATATATATTGTTCATATGACTTACTTTTGTATCATATGATTTAATGATAGATTCAATTTTTTGGTTTAATTGATTTCATCATCATTTTCCCTTTTCCAAATGTATTTTCGTATTTAGTTCAATTAAATTTTTTCCAGCATACGCCAGGGCTCTGATATACCAAAACATTGTGTAAAAAATTGTCCTTACAATCAGGCATTATCTAAAACAGTGGTGGGCAAACTTTTTTAGTGGGGTGCCACAAAGTTTAAAAAAAATTCTAAAGGAGGGCCAGAATTATAGAAAATATGCATTTTGTATTAAAGCTTTCAATCATAATATTATAAAAACATTACAGCATTACATTCAAATGTTACAAATTACATTTACCTTCAATAATACTTATTTTAACTTTTTTTCGAAGGCCCTGACACGTTAGATGCGGGAACACATGGAATTGCTTTTGATTTTCCATGATTCTTTCGAAAGCAGGTTCCAGCTTGGACGAAGCAACTTTCAGCAATACGAAAAAGTGTTCATAAATCAGTTGGTTTCTGAGTGAGTTTTTCCACAATTTTATAGTCGAAAAGTCTGTTCTCTCACATAAGACGACGCAAACATCGGCATAATTTTCTGGGCATGAGCAATCATCTTTGGGAATTCAACTTTCGGCAGTGTTCTATAAAAATCTAGTTTTTTTGCATCCAAGAACAATTGTTTTAAATGGGTTGCATTTCAATAATTTCCAACTGCAATTCTGGAGTTACATTTTTCGGGTATACATTAAACAGCATCGTGAAAACATCTAGCGATGATTGAATGTACTTAAAATCTTGAAACTTAGTTTCAAATTCTATGTAATGTTTATTCAAAGCCTGCGACTGAAATCTTTTAGTTTATTCTCACTCACAGGTAACATGGATTTTAAACGTGGAAAGTGAGTTAAATCATTCTTCCTCATGTAGTTATAAAATAGAAAAAGCCGAGTTTTAAATGATTTCAGACAACCCCAAGTCTCATCTATAAATTGGTTCTTTCCTTGCCATTTTTTGTTTAATTTGTTGTAGTTTTCGAGCAACTCGGTACGCCAATCATTGTCTTCAAGAATTTAGGAATCAGACCATTTGTCTGATTTATTCTTTAAGAGATTTTGTATTTCCTCTTTTAAATTCTAAACCCGTTCAAATGCATATCCACAACTTCCCCATCTTACTTTCATGTGATAAAGAAGGTGAGAATAATCTGCGTAGAATTCAATCAGAAATTCTTGGAATTGTCGTTTTACCAAGAGCCGAGGTCAATTAATTAGTTTTTGAAACCACATTAAATACATGAGTAATATTTATTTCTGCTTTACAAAGGACGTCCTGTTGAATTACACAATGTAAAAATATAACATTGTGATTAGGATTCTGGTTCCGAAAAATACCCGAAAATCCCGAACTTTTTCCAACCATATTTGGGGCTCCATATGTAGTTATATTGCATAATTTTGAAATGGGCGCATTTAAATTTTGAAGGCCGACAACCCCATCGTTTTTCCTTTTATCGATTGCAGATAAGCTAGCTCTTCAGTAATATTAAATTCGCCATCAACGCCTCTAATGAAGATTAATAATTGTGCAGTGTCACTTCTATCCGTGCTTTCATCCATCGTTACTGAAAAATATTTAGTATTCTATACGCTGCCTAAATTGAGTCGACAAGTTAGATGCAATTGGCATCAATTCGCTTAGTTACTGTTTTTCGCGATAAGCTGACAGACTCAAGCTCTTTAATTTTTTTAGACAAAATTTTGTTCGTACTCACCATATAATCTTTCACAAATTCTCCATCTGAGTACAGTTTGCTATGTTTAGCTATTTTGTAAGTCACAACATATTAAGCCAGTCTAGAAGCCTTTTGAGCAGTTTTTTGCTTTATAAACATATTACGTTGAGCAAATGTTTTTAACAAGATTTCCGCATTTATTTTTTTCTGCGTCATTCATCAAAGCAAATTTAATTTTTGAATGGTTGGTGTTGAAATGGCGATCAAGATAAAAATATTTAAATACCGCAACTGCTTCATAACAAATAAAACATATTGGTTTACCGTTGTATTCCGTACAAAATATTTCAAAGTGTCCACTCTTCTTTAAACAAACGACACAGAATCGATTTTTTTTATACTCCATTATCTTAAAAGGGTTTTCTTTTCCGAAAATTTCTGAATGTAAAGCGTTACGCAAACAAACAAGAACAAGCATAAAATAGACGACTAGACCGAAACTCGCTCACCTACGTGACGGCTGGCGACAGAGTTTACTCGTCAGCGCCTCTTATTTAACCACGCTTTGCACCCCATATTATGCAATGCATGAAACTATTCGGCTACTTTATCTTCTTCTGTATAGGCTATGCATTTATTAATCTGTTATAAGTAAAATCCACTTTAAACTTCTCAACCGTCAAAACGTTATTGTAGTGGGCCATACATGTCGATAGACCCTCGGCGGGCCGGATTAAATACTTTTGCGTGCCGTACTTTGCTCATCATTGATCTAGAATGTTTAGATAAGTAATAGGCTGGTAGGGCATACCTTTTTAATTTCTAAAAAAATAATTTCAATTATACAAAAATATTTGAAACAAAAACTCTTCCACATTATTTCAATTCGTCAATTATTATTATATATTCTGTGTAAATTTAATGTGTTTTTGTGTCTGATAAAAATAGATTCTTGTGATTTTTCTGAAAATGTGAAATGCTTATGTTATTTATATGACAATAAATTCTAATATAAATTTGAGACATTGTAACTAATAATATTTCGCGACAATTAAAAGTTATGATGTCAGCTTTGTGTTATGAAATTTTAAATTTAATATTAACGAACGTTAGTTTGGAGCTTACTTGTTAGGCACTTTAATCGGAAACTTTTAAACCAAAAATAACCAACCAAGATAGAACAAATACTCTTACGCATAACTTTTGCATAAGGAGTGGATGGGAAGATTTAATTTCAAGGCAGTTCAAATATTTTGCTAATGAAATCCTCATGATTAATCAAGCAGAAATGTTATCAAATCCCCCCCACTTCTGACAAGAGGAATCAGGATTTTATTCATGTGTAGTTATAAGTTGCTAATTATTGGATCTTAGAGAATTCTGCGCTATTAGTATTGATTTGACCCAGTTTTAAATTTCAATGAAAGTTTGTGGATTTTAGTGCAATTTAATGATAAAATAACATTTAATAAAATATATTTTTGTTTCTCTAATATTGTTAACCATTCGTTCCTATTTTTCAAAATATAATATATATTCAGGATAAATTCGAGTTAGTTTAAAGAATAAAAAATTATCTCTCATAATTCAAATTTAATGTGAAACCATCTTTGTTTAAAATTTTCTCATCAGGCATTTTTACCGAAACATATTTTGTTCATAAATAAGATTTCTGATTTCAAAAATGTAAATAGAAATTTCATGAATGAACTTCGAGTTTCGTTTGAAATTGTTGAAAGAATAAATTCGTCGATTATGCACAATGACCGGTGGTTATTCAGAATTTAGTAAAAGTGGTAAACTATTGAATATTTATCACGCTTTTTGTTGACACAATAAAACTAAGATTATCAGTTGAAGGCAGAGAAAGAAGTGACCCACGGAATTTATTAGTGATCACATTAGAAATATAAAACTGGGATATTTATATTTTAAGAGCAAAACATAGAATATTAGCCAGAGCTATGCCAGAAATCAGTTCACAGTTTAGAAAGAAAAATTGATTTTGTTTTAAGATTTTTCAGATCAACGATACCACTTCTAAATTGTGTTAGATATTCAAGTTGCTGAAAGTCAGAGATATTAACGACGTGTTTTCAAAACAGGGAGAAAATGTAAAAAAAATCTAAAGCATTGTGCAATTCTAAATATCACAATATTCTAATGTATCTAAATAGATCAGCGTAAAAGTAAATACTCCTTTAGTATAAGTTTAGTTTGTTCTCACATAGGACTCTCTTTCTTTATATTTCAAACAATTTAAATTTTATTCATTTCCCTAGCCTTTTAGTTAGCAAGACATAAATCTTATTCTATCAGTACTAATTAACTTTTATAATTTAAGGATCTGCTTTAATATATATATATATATATATATATATATATATATATATATATATATATATATATATACATATATATATACATAAATATATATATATATATATATACATAAATATATATATATATATATATACATACATATATATATATATATATATATATATATATATATATATATATATATATATATATATATATATATATATATATATATATATATATATATATATATATATATATATATATATATATATATATATATATATATATATATATATATATATATATATATATACATATATATATATATATATATATATATATATATATATATATATATATATATATATATATATATATATATATATATATATATATATATATATATATATATATATATATATATATATATATATATATATATATATATATATATATATATATATATATATATATATATATATATATATATATATATATATATATATATATATATATATATATATATATATATATATATATATATAAGTATTATTTAATATAACACAAGCTAGGCTTTATTTTATTTTTGCAATTTTTCTCATTTTTAAAGTTTTCAATATCTTCTACGTAAGATCTATAACTTAATGCATGCGTCTTAAAATATCTATTGAATTGTACGCACAAAAGAGCCCCTGTTATTTAAACTTTTAAATTGAAAAATTAATGAAGTTTTATTCTAAGTCATTATGATGTTCACATTGTTATATATTTAATTTTTTTAATATCTCATTTTACTCGAAATGTTTAATTTTACTTGAAAGTACTTGTTTTTCCTAATTAAACTATTAGAATTATACTGCTCTATGAAATAACCAGCATTTATCACATTGCCCATTATGAGTTGATGATTACATATATTAATTGGTATAAAAGAGATAAATATTCACACACACACACACACACACAATAATTTTTTACATTTGCCAAATTTAGTGGTGATTATAATTACTAACCGGTAAATTATACATAAACATAGATTAGTTACGCTTATTGTACCATATATATTCAATGCATTTTGATAATATCTAAAATTTTGTTTTTTTCACTTCAATTCAGAATATGTAAACTATCTCATGAAAATATTATAAAGAAAAATTTAAAAACTTAGTATACAGAAATAAAATAGTGCGTCAACAACATTATTTTAAGATAACTTAGTGATTCGTGTATTTTAATTTTATAATAGTTACGTAAGCATTGGATAAATCCTTGATAAATTTCCGAAATTTCATAAATTTGTTAATTAGTTATTAACAATATAACAAGTTTTCTCTTCCATCATTACTTCAATGAAGCCTTTTATATCAAAACCTATAATGAAACATTTTGAGTTTTAAAAAAATTCTTTGAATTACAGGAATCAATTTATTTATTTTAAAAATCGAAAGACATGTTATTGTAGAATTTGAATAGAATAGTTTTGTTTCTAAATCATTATTGAGATGAAATTATTAATTGAACTGATATTAAGATTAATGAAAGGGAGAAACGCACTTAACTATCAGAGAGAGAAAAAAATCTCTCTGGAAATTGTCAAAGGAAAATATTATTTGTAAAATAAAACAAGATCGTGTATCGTTGAGCCAGTAAGCACAGAGATTTAAGCAATTTTTATATTCTTGAAGTATAAAAATCTTTCACTATGTGTACTTGTAATATACCCTAACATTTAGGAGTATATTTAAAGAAAAACCGCATTCATTTTATGCATAATACCGTATGCACTAAATATTTTCGTGATTGCTAACGTACTCATGATTACTAAATAATTGTTACTAAATTAAAGTTTCAGGTAAGAAACGTTATAACAAATGCTATACTAACAGATGAAAGGGGATGTATTAGAGCGATATTATTACGTAAAATAACTCCCTATAAATTGTTTCAACAAATTATCAACATGGCCAAGTATTTACCCCAAGGCTAATGTTAAATCAATAGAACGCTCTTGTTTGCCAATCAGATGGACGCAGTGTTTTCCTTTTCTATTGACCTGTGCTGACAGCTAGATGAATACAATGAAAAAAGAGAAATATTATCACTCAGACATTTTGAGTCGCACAGTAATTAATGATTACACATTAGTGATTAAATGATTACACATACACGCATTG
Organism: Latrodectus elegans; assembly: GCA_030067965.1. Classification (NCBI taxonomy): domain Eukaryota; kingdom Metazoa; phylum Arthropoda; class Arachnida; order Araneae; family Theridiidae; genus Latrodectus; species Latrodectus elegans. The sequence goes on along the minus strand of CM057811.1, from coordinate 102,648,864 downwards.
TGTATAAATATTATGCCGATTTCATCGATTTGTCTAGCAAGATATTTTATATTGAATTTCTACATTTAAAATATAATCATTATGAATATGCAAATGTATATTGCATAAAATATTACTTACATTACAGCTAATGTTTTCAGCTTATCAGTAAAGCATTTAGAGATAAAATTTTAATAAACTAAATAATAAACAATGCGAAAAATTAAAAAAATAACATCTATAAAGGATTTAATTTCAAAAGGGCCAATTATTGATGTTTAATGTTTTTACTTATTTTCAAATTTAATCAATATATCCAAATAAGTTTAAAACATATGCTAGTTGTACAAACATAACTTTTAAAAATTTAGTCATTTATATAATAATAAATGAAAGAAATTAAACAATCATGCAGAATCGGACATGATAAAAAGTTGTTAAAATATAATATATTAAACTATTATTTTCAAAAACATTGAAGACATAGATATCTGCTATGTTTATCTAAAACGCTTTTATTTCACTATCTGTCATTCGTGTCGTCAAAATATTGGTGAATAATTACAATTTATCAAATAATATAAATAGATCATACATAAAATTAAATTATTTTTCTCAAACTAACAGTGATTTTAATGTAATCGCAGTCAAAAGCCAGAAATTCCATCTTTTATATTCTATGAGATGCGCAGGGAGAGAGGGTGCCCAGGGCTCAGATGGGTCTGAAAAGGGTTCCCCTGCCATATTGAGTAAATGCTGTAACATTTACGCGGTTGATTTTTCACGGCGTGAACAATCAAATGATAGGTATTACGCCGATTGTATGGAAGACTAACAGTTTGTTGAGCAGGGTAACACAGTAAACTTATCAGGGTTGTTTCCGAACTACGCGCATAAACTGCAAGCTGCATGTTTTGTCCTGATAGAAGTTACCATCATCCTTAGCAAAAATAATTCGATGCAAAAGTAAAAAAGGCCATCCATAATTGATGAGTACTTGTGTTGATCCATTATGCTTTTCACAATGATGACTGGACTCTGAAAAATACAAAAAATACTTTGCTATTACAAGGCTCCCTCCTCCACCTGGAAACTTTCCTGTAGTTGTCGTAAGATGTTTGCTGATAAACACTTTACTCAACACACCTAAATTGAAAAATGTTGGCTTAAGGAGAATAGTTAAAATTTCACAGCAATGTTTTCTTTTGTTGCTAATACATGAATTATGTTCTGTCAGTTTTCAGAGAGAAATAAAGTCGTAATACGTATATTAAATAAATATATTATAATAATAATATATTTATATATATTAATACGTATATATTAAATAAAGCCATATTACTACTTTGAAAATTTATAAGAATGATGATAATAAGTTAACATTCATTTTCTAAAATCTAATAAGTACATTAGTACACATTTGAAAACTTTTTATTGTTAATATATTTTTTAAAATTGAAATTTCTATGGTTAAACTCGTTATACGTGGTATATCTAAATTTCCTTAACTAAACTTATTATACATCTAATATTTTGATAAAAATTTCCAACAAGAAATTAAATAAATATATAATGCACATTTAATTATTTATAATTAAAGATTCCTATCCAAAAAAGATTAGAATTATATATTAATAATTTACTTTGAAACCTTAGTAATTTTTCACTTTAGTTATTTGTTTTAAGAACATATTTATATAATAAACTTTAAAAGTTTCATACATTTTTAAAGTATTTCATTAAATTAAAAAAAATGTTAGTTATTCTCTGTACCTAAAAATAATTATTATTCATTTATTCATTTTCTAAGTTATAATTATCTTATGCAAAAGTTATAAGATATATTATTAGACCGTTAAATTAATATATGATATTACATAAATTCTTTTTTCAAAGTTTTCTTGGCTATTTTCAAATTTATAACAGTTGAAAATTAAAATAAAGGGTTATTATAAATGAAACACTATCAAGAATTATAAATCTTAAATTCGTCATTAAATTTTATAAAAAAAATATTGGTAAAAATATTTTTGGAAATATATTCAAAAGTAATCTTGGTTTTTTTCTGCTTAACTTTAGTATATTTTTATTGATGAAAGTAATGAATACGTAATTATATAAAACAATCAATATTTTGTATGATACACGAAATCACTAATATTTTACTTATTACTTTGCATTGGTGCTGTTGTTGTAAAATTCCTGAATCGTTCCAACCATGATCATGGAAACTCCTAAGAAAATGATCTCAATTCTAGAATGTTCATTTCTCACTATGCAATCTAATGTTTGTTGCTATTTTCAACTATATTTACTAATAATGAAATTAAGGGATACATCGACATTTTTATGATGGTAGCTTATAAAGGTTCCAACGTGAAAGGCGATACTTTGTTCCCTGCGTTGGCGCTGGAGTATCAATTTTGCACCTTTTTACAAGCTGGATATCAGATGACTCAAAAAAATTCCATTTCGCTTCTACAGCAATGTAGATTGTTTTCACATGAAAAATTACATAACGTTGTTAAACCAGTCGCATATATACCAACTGCATTGTATATATATATATATATATATATATATATATATATATATATATATATATATATATATATATATATATATATATATATATATATATATATATATATATATATATATATATATATATATATATATATATATATATATATACATATATATATATAAACATATATATATATATATATATATATACATATATATATATAAACATATATATGGAATTAGGCATATATGTATATGCATATTTAATTAGCATGTAAATAAATATATTTATTCATAAATACATATTACTAGTTACTAAAAGATTTTATGTAATTAATATCATTAATTAGTAGATTATAAAATTTTCTTCGTATTCAAAAGTCATTAGTGTAATTTATATAAATATGTTATAAGAATTATTATTGTAAAATTTGGTGAATATTTAAATTTCCTCTTAAAAGGTTTTGCAAAGTGTGTGTGTGCGTGCGTGTGTATGTGTTAATATTAAGAATTTGATAAAAATTTCATAAGCATATTATTCTATAGGATTAATATCAAAGTTCCTCATATACGTATGTTTTGTTTCTTAAATTATCTTTAGTTTCACCAATATTTTATTTAAAATTAGGAAAATTAAAACGTTACTTTTAAAATATCTCATTTTTTATGAAATCACTAAGTAAAATAAATTCTCGTTGTGAACAACAGATACAACTATTTAAGTCCTACGTATTAATTTTAATTTAAAATAATATTGTTAATTTTTTCCTTTTTATTAATAAAAAAATTTATAAATACGATATATCTCTGCTGCAATTTGTAATTTCAGTAACAGCCCTAATTTGAAATTTCTACAGGAATTTCTAAATCTAAAACATTCCACTTTAATTGAATATACGATTCCATAAATTAAAAATCATTTTACGCCCTTTAGCTATTAGCTTAACATGCTGAAAAGTAAAGAACCCAGATCGACACATGCTCCTGCAAAAAGCTGAAACTCAACATTAATCTCCTGCTTTTCTACGATGAGCAGAATTGTTGCAAAGACTTTCCTTCCAAAGAGGGCGATTAGACTATCAAATTCATTGTGAGTTATGAGATGGATATTGATACTACGCAAACCTTAACAGACGAAAGCAATCCCAATACATAAAAGCATCTTCCGATTTCTATTTTTTACACCGGAAAGATATTTTCATAGAAGTATGGCTGTTTGAAAACATCCAAATATTCAAAATTGATTTAATTTGCTCTTGCAGTAGGATACCGCTGCTCAAAATGAAAGTTCTCATATTCGATTCCTGCTAGTGTTGAAGAACAGGGAGTGGTGGTGGTGTACGTTTGCCTTCTACAACGAGATTGGTTGCTCTTGTATTTCCGAGGTTCCCGTCTAACGATTTGTGAATACGGCCCACTTGCTCTGACAAACCATTTTTTAAGGTCATCAACGCGGTAGACATTAAAATGTACAAAAACAAACTTAAGGTGTTAAGCCGTTCTCTACGTAATGTCAAAGTACTTATAGATAAAGAAATTGCATGCAGCAAGGGCAAATTCAATACCCATCTACCTTTATCTAATAATGGCTGGTATCCAATAAGGAATTTTCATCTAAGAAAATAAGACTTACAATCAGATCATGATGAGCTCTAATAAAATTATGAGCAATTTTGCCTTCGGTTCAACAACTCATGGATTCGAATCCCACCTTAAACTTAAATGTTTGTAGTGCTTAGGAATATACTTTAAACTATAGGTCTTTGTCTGATAACCTCTTTTGTGTAAAAAATGATTGTTGAGAAGCATACCAAAACTAACCAACCTTATAAAATGAATATGGATTTATGCTGCATAGTTTGTATGGCTTCGTAGTCTTCACTCCTTGTGACTCATTAGTAAAACCCGTAAATTATGAAAAGCGCTTCTCTCTCTCTCTCTTCAATTGAGTGCTAACAGATTCTTACTGTTTTCAGAAGAATCTGTCAACATATTTCTGTTAAAAGGATATAAGTGACTCTGATAATTGAAAAAGTTTGAAAGAGTTTATTGCAGAAAAAAGAAATGTTAACTTAATAAAAAATGCTGCTTTAAAAACAAATTTTTGGACTTAATATCCGTAATGAATTCATTTGTCTGTTCAACCACTATTTCTTAATAACACTGATTTTAAAATAAATAAGATTTTTTTTTCTCAATGATAAATTTTGAGTTATTTCTTTAAAAGAATCTTATGAGCAAGAATGCGGACTATTATGTTTCGGATTTAAACCATTACATTTATTTCATTTAAGCAATAATACACTTTGGAATTAATTTCATGGCTGTGAAAATAAAAATCGTAGTGTGGGATAAAAAGGACTACTTATATAAAAATAGAAATATACTAAAGAAAGGAATAGATAAGAACTGAAAGATTTTTTTAGTCAAGTTACTGATTTAATACACTATCTAACATCGTTAAAAATAGATCCAACTTGCATAGAAATATCTCATATAGCCTTAAGGCAACCTCCTCTATTTGCTTATTTCTTAAAAAATCCATAGAATATTAAGGTGAAAAAAATACAAGAATTCTAAACTGAAAGATTACTTCTCTATAGTAAGGAAAATAAATATATTGGGAAACTAGTTCAAGGAAAATTTTCTTCGAGAAGGACATTTCTGATGGTAATTATTTTTTAATGTATAATGACAGCAATTAGATTAGTTAAATATGTTAATCTTAGTTATTTTTTTACTGAAAACTAGATTTAAAATGAGAGTAATATGATAGAATATCATTTAAAGATCTTATTGGAAAATAAGAAGTGAGAACAAATAAATTTGTCTTCAATTTATTTTGCAAGAATAAGCTTAAAATGTTTTAAAATAATAATATAATTTAATCAGCATCTTTTGTGAAATCTTAAGTTTAATGAAATTTAATAAGTTAAACGTGATAAAGCATCGAAATATTCGAATGATCGTCTTGTAGTATAAAAAAGTCCAGCTAAATTAGTTTTTTTCCAATTTAATTTTTATAAAATATCTTCCTATAAAAACATGATTCCAAATATAATTATAAATAGGAATAACAAAACTTTCAGGAACATATGTTTATCAATATTATTAAAGTTCCACATCGCAATATATAACAATAACGGCACATTACATATAATTTCACAAAACAGTCACACAAAAGAAAGAATCAACGAACAAAATCACTTCAATATCTTAAGTGATCTCAAGTGTCTTTCTGGGAAATCACTAGTTGCGCCTAGCGCCATCTACCCGCTTAAACAGGAAGGTAGTTGTAATTATACCCACTGCACCATCCACTACACCTCCAAAAGCCGTCTCGGCGAGGTGGTGTATTATGAATAGACTTTTTACTTCGTCCAGCAATTTTATTTAAGGTTAAAGGTTGCTTAGGAGGTCTACCTCTTTTCTTTAAAGATACCACAGGAGAATGGTTTGGAGAAACATTCTGATAAAGTGTTAGTGACGAAGCATGGTATGTTCCTAAAGTTACCTCAGCTTTTCACAACTGGCTATTTCAAAAGTAGTCTTTGATTTTTGGGAAACCACTATGTAAGGTCAATCTTTTCTAGGCATAAGTTTTGCACTCTTACTTTGGCTAGCTTTACTTACAGGATAAAGTTTTACCCGAAATAAATCATGGGGTTTATAAACAGGATTTGATTAAATTAATTTATCAGCACATGTTTTTTGAAGATCATGACTTTTTTCGATATTTTCTTTAATTCGTGATATATATCATTCAAAACGTTTTAAATACGGAGTGAATTCTGGCTCAAAATTATCATTATAAATTACAGTGCGCAGATCAATACTTACATCGTTTACAGTTCGTAATCCTCTAACAATGTTATGATATGTTGCTGTACAACCAGTAGTTTCACATTTTGCTGTATTCATTGCAAATCTTATAACTGGCAGTTAAGTCCATAATGTATGGTTTTCATCTACCAACATTGCCAAACGAGGTTTCGAATCTCTGTTTTTGCGTTCGACAGGATTGGCTTGTGGATGGTAAACAGGTATGAGACTTTGATTGATGTTCAAAACAAAACATAACGGTTGCATTACTGCACTGAAAAATTGAGACTTGAGATCCATTATCACTTATTAGGCAGTGAGGTAATATACACCTTAAAAATATCTCATTCAATAATGTTACAGCGCATTCTTTAGCAGTAGCTGGCTTTAACGGGAATAACTCAACCCATTTCGTTGTACAGTCTTCAACAATAAAAATCCACTTCATGACTTCCCTCGTTTCTGGAAAGGGTTCAAAAAAATCAATGGCGATGCTTTCAAAACATTGAGCAGATACAGGTGTTTGCAATAAACCGTCAGGTTTTTGATTCGTTGCTTTGTATCTGATGAATTCTGCACAACTCTTTACATAATCTGAAATAGTCTTATTAATACCATATGTAATACCACATAGAATAGGATAACAAAACTTTAAAAAATAATGTAATATACAATAATGTTTTAAATGATTTCCATGCATCAAATGGGAAACACCATAAAACAAATATGCATAAATGTATACTTGCGTTTTTATCAGAAAAATGAAAGAATAGATTCGTTAAAACTATTTGTATATAATAAAATTAATATCGAATACAATTAGGAAATCAACAAATTAAATATTGTAATTTATAAAATTTTTGTATCAAGAAGGTATTCTTCATAAATATACTAGAATAAGATTCTAATATGTAGCAAGCGGTAATAATATTTACGTATGTGTATTTAAACAAAACATAATATATATATATATATATATATATATATATATATATAATATATATACATACATATATATATACATATATAATATATATATATATATATATATATATATATATATATATATATATATATATATATATATATATATATATATATATATATATATATAAACACCATATTATTCCACATAATACATATAATAACATATAATATCACTTTCATTTATCTTATAATCTGTAGAGATAGAAATATATTTATTTCAACATTATAAGTTATCTCTAACTCTTCCCTTTGCTTGAATATTAATTTTAAATATAAATATCAAATATAATAAACCCAAAATAAAAGGACATCATTTCAAAAGCCGGGACGAGGATCAAAACAAACAAAAACAAAGAGGAAGAATTTTTCACAGAACTTGCGGGTAGGAAATACGATGAGACGGGGGAAATTTTCTTTCACTTTCACTTTCAATGGCACTTATTCAGAATGAAGCACTTTTAATTTTTTTCGCACATTATTCGTAAAACTGGATTATTTAAGTATCAAATATAAAAGCGGTAGTATCATTTAGAGGGTGTGGAAGTGCCGCTAAATTCTTTGTGCAATCCGCACAGAAAATTTAGCGGCACTTCACACACACTAAATGATAGCACTTTAACACATATTACAGCTGTCGAACAAGACGATTCTTGGATGAATCATTAATTGGATAAGAATAATTTCTCGGCAAGCATCAGGGCGACACATTCAGACTTGAGCTGATCTTTTCAAACAAAGCACGCATTCTTATTAAAAGAAATACGCATCACGCGTCAGGATGACACTTTTTCTTTTAGAATCCTGCCGAGTCGATTATTCGACGATCATTTTTAACGTTGGGCACCACTATATAAACACATGATTCCAAATACAACTATAAATAAGAATAATAAAGCTTTCAGGAACATATGTTTATTAATATTATTAAAGTTACACATCGCAATATATAACAATAACGGCACATTACATATAATTTCACATTGTGACAAAACAGTCACACAAAAGAACGAATCAACGAACAAAACTGCTTCATTATCTTAGTGATCTCAAGTGTCTTTCTGAGAAATTCACTAGTTGCGCCTAGCGCTATCTACCCACTTAAACAGAGAAGGTATTTACACCCGCTACATTTCTGACTTTTCGAAAAGACTATAATTAAATTTCTATTTTCTTGGCTGTCAAAATTACCAAAGCACATTTGATTTGTCAAGATTTTTTTTAAATATTTAAATGATGTGTAGTTTTTGGATGTATATTTATGAATTTCCAACAAAAATAATTCCATTCATCATGAATTATGTATAAAATTTATGAAATATACACGAGCAAAGTTAATTTTTATGACAAAAATGCATTATACTGAAAAATATCTCTTTTATTATAAAAATATTTTGCAAAATATACAAGTGCATTCAGAATGATTCTGAAAATGCACGGTATAAATTTCTAATTTAATTACAAAATTAATTATTAAATGAATAAAAATTTCAAATTTTTCCTTTAAAGGAAATTGTATAAATAAAGCTGACAATTACGTATGTAGGACAAAATTGTATTTATAATTTAAAAAGAAACATGACTTCAAGAAATATTTTCCACAAATGCATAAAAGTTTAGATGTAAATGCATTTTATTATTCCATTTACCAATTTTCCAATGAGTATGTATAGAATGTATGTAATATAATGACTGTAAAACTATATAGACACACACCTTGTAAGGATTATTTTTTATCGAAAGAGGCTTTGAATATGGGGTCTTCGCTTGCATATTCTCTAGACATGAAACGAACAGAACACACCTGGGGAACTGTAGAGAGAGAAATGCTGGAAAGGCCCCGAATTTTTCTCTCGTACGGAATTGGGAGTACGAGATAAAAATTCGGACCTTCGTTATATTGATTGAATTACTTCCAATCCAATACTTCACAATTTGCCACATTGTTTTGGAATAAAGGAAATGATGCATATTCTTTGTTGAAAACAATTTTTAACAAAGAAATCACATTTTTGCATGTCTACATAATTTGTACGAACTGTGTATTTTATACCTACAAATATCGTTGAAAAAGTTTTATGAATTCTAACTTTGTTTATTTGTTCATTACTTGGTTTTTTTTATAAGTTATCTCTCCAAAACAACATCTGTAAATCACCAGAAAATTTTATCCTTCTCAGACTTTAACTTAAATCGAATACCCCCTATTTTTTTGAACAATGTACATTATTGCTACATTTATATCTTTGTACATATACATGTGTGTATATTTGCGTGTAATCCTTAATTTAAATTGAATTCTCTGCTAAATATAACCTGTCTAATACAATGCTTAATTTACGATTATTCACTGATTTTACTCATGCAGTGGACTCCACTGCTGGCCTCAAGACTCCAGTGTCACGCAAGTGGTAAGACATTCACTGTACTTATAAGAAGCTCTCTGTGTAGGTGCACTCAATGCGAACATAACAGGAAACGTCTTGCCATGATGAGGTTTCTATACATGATAAGCTAACGATAGAGTGTTATATTACTAATCTATGTTAATTAAAAAAAACATCTGCCTTTATCGCTTTGTTCTCTGAGGATCTTTTCGTATCCATATTTCTGTGCATGTGGTTCGACCGCCTTCTTAAGGATCATCAATTTCATCTCACAAATAGACTATGATAAATTTTCTTACATTATCCTAGTTTTGAAGTATATTCACCAATGTTTCAAGTAAGTATATATATATATATATATATATATATATATATATATATATATATATATATATATATATATATATATATATATATATATATATATATATTCTTCAAAGATTTACATTTTACCATATTTCATTGCAATTGTACATGAAACATAGAAATTTTATTCTCACTTCAGTGATTATAACGAAATGCTTAACGTGCCTGCGAATTTTATGTATGATTTATGATAAAAGAAACAGCTGTTTTTATTCCAAATAGTATGATAAACTTCATATAAGTATAGCGTGCTATACAGCTATTAAATAATAAAATACTACCCTCGCACACATTTTTAAGAGATGCTGCGGTTTTTTTATGTCATTCTATATATTTATCTGTGGGATAAAATTTCTTATTAGTATTTTATGATTTCTGTGTTATAATACTACCAGCTACATATGTTATGAATTGTACTCCTGCTTTTGGTATTTTAAAGGGGTTTCTGAATTCTAAATTAAAATTTTGAAATTGATGAAATGTTGACTTATAACCTTAAAAGAAATGAGATAAAGCACCTTAGAACAGTTTGATTTTGATAAATTATAACAAATTAAATAACAATAGTTTAAATCCAGATCATGAAAATTTATTGAAATTGCTAAATGTATAAATATTTACCCATTTTTTACTGTAGTTTAATACTCATAACAAATGTATTAGAAATAGATTCAAATTTGTGTTTACTACAGCTTTTAAAGATTTGTATCTCTTTCTGTACATGTAGTCATAGTTTTATCTTAAACGTCACATGAGGGGGCATGTGTGACATAGAACTTATACAAAATTGTCGAATTTACATACAAACACAAAATAACTGTTATATTCGCCATTAAGTAAACTTAAAGTGGTTTTCAAATAAAAAAGGTAACAATTAGGTATTATGTACCATGGAATATATATATATATATATATATATATATATATATATATATATATATATACACACACATATATCTTATATATATATATATATATATATATATATATATATATATATATATATATATATATATATATATATATATATTCCTCTTGAAAGAACAATAATTGTTTGCAATATTTCATAAAAACATTTTAAAACCTTGTTTTATTCTTAAAATATTTTTATTCTTCATCCATAGTACATGCTAACCTAATTATTGGAAATACATAATTCACAAAATTTTAACCATACAATAATCTGAAGTCTAAAAACAGTTACAGTATACGCCATTTAATTGCATTGTATTTCATTAAATTATTGCAATGCGTGTTTTCAGTTTTTTATTGCTGCAAATGAAGCCACTAAACGCCATCAATCTCTTTCACAATTTGCACGATCCTGAAGTCACAAACTACACTTCAGTTTGCACCTCTCAAAAGCATTTCCCGTTGCTCCCATCCCATTCTATACTGCTTATGAGTCAGTATCCAATTTCTTACCTTACTTAAGGGAGATTTATAATGGTATAAGCACCTCAAAATATTTCTGGCCAAATTTGGCATTCTTTGTTTATATTATAGTGTTGTCTGTTTTTCCTTCAGTGTAGCGTATTTGAGTTTTTGTTGCCTATCGGATTCTTTTGTTGCCAGATGTTTTTCCTCATATTTTAAGTCATTTTGGTATTATACATATGTATTTTAATGAGGCTACTTTGTTTGAATTTTTTGTTCAACTTTTTCGTTCCGCGACATATAAAAATGGATTGTGGAAGTGTTTTGTTTTCGTCAGAGTATAAGCAGCATAACCTATTCATTTTTTCCAATTTCTTTATATTATATTATTATTTTTTCTAATGCATTTTTCATTATTCCTACTCTACATTGTGTAATTCATAAATTTCAGGAGATAATTTCTGAGGAAAATTAATGCTAATAATATATAATGGGTTTTTTAAGCATTAAATCCAGTTTTTTAAGCATTAAATCAACTGCAAGAAAACAGAGAGAGAGAGAGAGAGAATAAATATAAATATTTTAATCATTTAACGCAAGATCAAGTTGATATTTAGTTTTTTAGGAGGCTTGGTTATTAAAAATCGCGAATGGAAGAAAATAAGAGTCTGAAATAAAGAATAGAGCTAAAAAAGGTTATTATGGTGATTTTACTTTGACCTTTGAAAAATTATTGAAGGGAACAGTATAACACTGAGAAATCAGTAAGTTGTGGGACGTGATTTGCATATTTTAAATTAAATTTGTTTGAAGTTTTGTACATTACTTACGAGATTCTTTTAAATTGGAGCACTGTTGGAGATCAAACTAGCCTGGACAGACTAATTCTTCTTGAGAAACTGTCACCCGAACACATAGTGCATTTTCAATGGATTCCTTCACACGTGGAAGTAGAGGGGAATGAAACAGCGGATTCCTTGGCCAGATCGGCATCAGAAGAGGGAGTGAACTCAGGAGGAGAGCTCACATCTAGTAAGATTTCTTTCCTGGCAGAAACTGAATTCAATAAGTTATGAAAATTCTTCCCAACCATCCATGGTACTTCGTCAAAAGACCGGGTGAAACCTTCAATCTTATACCTTTAATCTTATGCCTTTTCCCGTTATCTGAGTGGGCACCTGGGAGGAATCACCTTTCAGCAGGGGCAAAGGACATTTCCAGACTGTCCTTGGTGCTCCATTAATATGGCTTCCTTTGGACACATCTTAACATGCCTAAATTTTAAAAGAGATAATGTCCTACAGGACCCATATTATTTTTAGACATTTTAGATATTATTGGTTTTATGTTATCTCAGGTTGTGTAGCCTAGCTTGACAACCTGAGATAAGTAACAACAACACTTGGGAGATTTTGAGGAATCTAATAAATAAACAAGGAGTATTCTTTTGCTAAAATTAATATGTCTGTGATTGAAAACAGTTCCTTAACGAGACGATTTTAGATTACATTGAACGGTGTTTTGAGAAATTGGGAGGACAGTGTAAACAGATAGAAATAGACGAGTCGAAATTTGATAATCATAAGTACCAAAAAGGGCACAGAGTTGAAGGCCAGTAAGGTTTGGAGGGGTTCAGATGGGTTCCAGAAGGAATTCTTTAGTACACGATAGAACACAAGAGATCTTATTAAGGAGTGGATTTTGCCATGCATTTTTGTACATTCCGACTGTTGGAAGAGCTATGTATTACGCAGGAGGGATTTGATCACTTAGAAATCAATCAAAAGTTGATATTTATTGATCCCAAAACTAGAAGTTACAAGAATACAATTGAAAGTACACAAAAGCATGTAAAAATGTCGCTATCTAACATACAATCGTCAGAGAGATTTCAAATTTTAATTTGAGATGTACATGTTTCGTAAAGCTTGTATAATGGCAATTCTGATTGTTTCACTAAATTTATTGAAATCATTTCAGGAATTAATTAAGGGGAATACTAAATTTCCGAAAAGGTGTAAATATTTAATTTAAATTCTATTACGAATACGTATTTTTACTTTTGCATTTATGTTTTCATTTATGTTTAATCAAGAAATATAAATATACTACATTCGCCAAGATGTGTATTTTGTTTTTGAAATCAATGTAGTTAATTCATCACCAAGTGATGCTTCTGCATTTGATATTCATGTGACAAATTCTAAACGCAGATTGTATGCATTATGTAATTGTCATATACTCGTATTAGTATTTTGTAAGTGTGTGTCCAATTTAAATTTATCCAGCAGTTTGATAGTAATAGTTTTTAAGTTTTGTGATGTGCTAGCTGATGATGTAACTATTACTATCCCTGCCTTCGAAGCAGTTTTTCTTGCGTTCAAACTCTAGTTTGGGTATGAATGTTCCGTTCTCTGAGTGTATTTCTTTTTCCTTTTACTTTCTGGGCAACGGCAGCATGCCTTCTGTTTGCTCTATTATATAAATTACCACCATTTCCACCTTTTGTTTAGCGTTGAAAAGGTTAAAATCTTACTGGCAGACGGGCATTGGAATTTTTTTTCAACGTTTCATTTAACAATAAAAAAAACTGTTGCAGATACTTCTATGTTTATAAAAATAGAGTATTTTCATCGAATAAAATAAAAACGTAGCATTTTGACAAAGAATAAAATAGCTTTCTCTTGGCAAGACTAATTTGTATTCAGAATTGTTTTATAAAGAATGATAGGTTATTTTTATAGCACTTTATATTGTATCACTCTGATGATTACCAACCAATATTTCCCAAAATTAAACCCATAGCTCAAATTTAGTCACTATTTTAATATACCAGAGTAACGCTTTTAAGAAATTAGTTTCACTGAAATGCTTATCATGGACAGCATTGGATACAAAAAACAAAATGGCGAAATAAACAGCAGTCCATAGCTACTTGTGAACCGTTAGATTCAAATTTAATCGCATTTATGCCGCGGATACAACAAAACAAAACAAAAAATCACCGAGCATATTTTACTAAGTGACATAAACAGCACATAAAGTAAGTCAGTCATTGTTATTTACTCATTTTTCTTTTAGCTGGAGTTAGGTAGGGGCAGCCTCACTCAAATAATAAATGTTTATTCATTTTTTTAGTTCTACCTTTTAGATTTTTCTGCTACTATGTAATTTAAAAGTTCTTAAAACACGCATTCAGCTTACAACGAAAGAATGTCGCTAAGCTCACCCATTGGGAGGTGTAACCAACTAGTTCCTTGGACTTTTTCTCCTAGGCTACAACATGTTAGTAATTATAAGTTTATTAATATTTTTGAAGAGATGATGATGAATATAAATTTTCTTTAAACTAATTCAAGGAACTCATACTTTATTGCAAATAATGTGATTTAATTATGTCAAAATAGAATCTGCAACACGAATTTAAGTATCAGCAGTCAATACACATTATTTTATAGAATGCTATAATTGAATTTATACAGTTATATGCAATTTAATGATGTGAGTGTGTAAGTCTATGTGACTCAGAAAAAAATATATATCAGTCATTCTAAAAAAACGCCTAATTAAATACTTTAGGTTAAACTTTTAAGCAATTCTGAATTTAAATATTTCTTAAATAAATTTGCTATATTTAAAATTTGCATTAATGACAAATGAAATGATTAAATATGATAATGCGTATTTAATATTTATATCCTATTAAATTAATTAAAATTTTCATTTGATTGCATTTTCGATTTTAATTTATAATGCTTTTAAATCATTAAAATATTTGAAAATAATTTATTTCCTAATAAATGGAAAATTTTCGTTAAAACATTTTTAAAGAATATTTACTTATTTATCTATCAATGTTAAGTAACTACAGTTTTTAAATAACTTATTCCCGAATCTGATTAAATGAAGCCAAATTTAAACAATTTGTACGTTTCTCAAATACATTATACAAATCTGGGCGAATATTTTAATTGCAAATAAAATTTTGAAATAAAAAAATTTAATTTTATATTTTAAAATAATCATTAAATAAATTTGATTTCCTCCAACGATTTAAATTAAATTCGTCGTTAACAATTTTTAATCTTTTCCAATTTTTCTTAAACATTTTTAATTTGATTATTAAACATCTATTTATAATAAAATTATTATAATAATTATCCTTTAAATAACTCTTCAAGAATGATAACTTAAATACAACATTTAAAAAAATTATTTTAAATAAATTAAGATAAATGTAGAAAATAAGATTGGCATAAATTAAAATTAATTTATTTTAAAACTATATTTTTAAATAGGTATTGCCGTTAAATTTAAAACTGAATTTCAATATTTTTGAATGAAGTAAGCCTTACAAATTTCTCAACATTATAGATAATTAAGTAAGAAAATTTAATAATTTAGAAGGCAAGCAAGATCAATCTATAAGTAGATAGATTAAGTGATCTGAATCAATTTCCGTTATGTAAAAACATTGAAGAAAATGAAAAATAACAATACAAATCAAGGCAACAAAAATATGGATGAGACTGAAAGGAGCAGTCTAAGAAATTAGTTTCACACGCAAACAAAATTCCTTGCTTACCATCAATTCCAGTGATAAGCGAGGATTTTCAAAGATTTAAAAAAAAATTATTGGAAAAGAAACTATCCTGTAACATAAACTTCTTTTCATTCTTTGGATAGACATTTCAAGCAGCTTATGATTAGCTTTATGATTTTCATAGCGTTTGAGGTTTCTTACTCCAGCCCGTAATGCCAGCTGCTAACTGTGTTTCAAACCAAATAGAAATACGATCAAAAGGATTCTTTTAAAAAACTTTAAAACATTGTCTCTTTTATATGTTGATGCATAAATTACAAAGATCTAAGAAAAAAGGAAGTGATAAACGTTTACTGAATGAATTAAGCTTCCCAAATTTTTATCAACTTCATATTAATGTCGGAGTTCCAGGATCGCTGAATGAAAATAAGTTGAGAATTTTTAAGAGTCCAAATCTTGCAGTAAAAATTTTGGCCGTTTACAAAGGGGTAATATATTCGGAATGGTGATCACATTTTTTAAGAGGTGCAAGTTTGACGGATGCAGTGACTACTTGTTTTTTAAAAAATGGTGGTACAACATAATTATTAACAAAACATATCATAACAAAATGGTAGAACAATATAATTATTTAAAAGCGTGTAGGTAAATATTGTAAATATTTAAATAAGGAAAATGACTAAAAAGATATTAAAAAGGGTCAGGGAGGTCTGTCAAGTCTCTGTGGTAAGTCTCCTTTCCTGAACGAAACATCTCCGGCCATTTTTCAACAAAGAGAGATTGATTGAAGTTGTGTTTCTGTTTCCTTACAATTATGTCTCAAACCCAATTTGCAACATAATTACATAATTTACGTTTGACAAGAACTTTCTCGTTTAATCCCGATCTTCTGTCACATGATAAAATAGCGAATTATTTAAATATTTGATTTTTAATATATATATATATATATATATATATATATATATATATATATATATATATATATATATATATATATATATATATATATATATATATATATTTGTGTGTGTGGATAAGCAGAGAGCAAAATCAGATATTTTTTATAAGACAAAATAAAGAAATAATTATTTTTGGATTTCATATTCGGTTTCCTTGTTTTTTCCTTCCAAAGCACAGTTACCGCTTAAAATATATTCATGATTTCCGCTAATGTTACGATTTATATAAGGTAATCCATCATATCTAATGTCAAATACTTTAATTCGTTTTTAGAAGTTAGATGCCTGAGAATAATTAGCTTCTCTTCTGTGTGAAATTCTATACTTATAAAAATGTGGTTCCAAATATATTTTCTGAATCTTAATATGTAAGCAATAAGATTGTAAAGCAAGGTGTATATTTGTACATCTCAAACAGATGAGTGTATGTGTAAATATATATATATATATATATATATATATATGTATATATATATATATTGTATGCATTATCATAATATTTCATATCAACCAGTATCATGGGAAAAACTTAGAAACTCTTACAGCAGTTTGAATTTATTAAACGAATCTAATGCAATATATTTTCATTTTTGTGTAACATTAAAATATCCATCGAATCATATACTTTATGTAAAAAGAAAATGTTTCTAAAATGTTCTTTTATTGAAATTTAAATAATCCTAATTGAGCTACTATGTAAAAATTAAAAACTTTTTAATTGTTAGGTGTATGATTTTTGCTAAATTTTATTACTGCAAAATTTAGAATAAATTAATTTTAATAATTTTATATTCAGCACTGCCATTCAAATAATGCTGTATATTATCGTTGAATACCAAAGAATTTAGAAATTAAACTTCAGTTTTAAATTCAATTTTGGTTGATATTTTTTATATTTATCTCTATAAGAAGGAATTATTTCAAACTTTTTAGATTCAAACTCGTCAAACATCCTATGAAATATTCTGTATAATTTAATTTTATCTCAAAATAGTCAAAGTGCAAAATCTCTGTCTTCAGAAAATCCCACCTATAAAATTTCTCTTAAATATTTCTTTCACGAAAGTTATTGAAGATGATTGTTTTAGATGAAATATAATTTTAAAAATTTTTGGTCCATTTGAATTTCATTATAAAACTTTTATTAAAGGGGAAATTAATAACATATCAATATTAGACAAAAAAACGCGATAATTAATATGATAACTTTTGCTACAAATATTGGTTATAAGCAGTATTTGTCTGAAACGAAACGAATTTTACACTGAACTGTCGAAAATAATTAGCTGATAAGGCATTTTAATTTAATTTATGATTCACAAAATTGGTGTGCTCGTTAATATACATCTGAAAATTGCATAGATATATATATATATACATACATATGTATGTATGTGTGTATATATATATATATATATATATATATATATATATATATATATATATATATATATATATATTGCCGCATAGAGAAAACCTACCAACGAGCTCAGTGGCCGATCGGTCAAAGCACGCGGTCCAAACCCAGAGGTTGCGGGTTCGATACTAGCCACGGCTATTTTATCCAAAGTATAGACTTTTTAATTTGTTTCCTTAGTTATTGTTTCCTTATGTTTTCCCACATCCTACACCTTTCTTTGTTATGTTAATTAGCTGTTTCTCGAATATTCTGTTACTGTATAAAAGCTTATACCCGTTAGTCGTGGACAACATCTCGACACTATAAGGCTACAAGTCTCTACTTCTCTTTTATAAACTTGTTTGTTAATTTAAAACCACCGCATTGGGATAGATCTGCTTGGGAGATTCCCTAAGTCTGCCCATGGAAGTAAATGTATCGTGGTCTGCACAGATAACTGTACACGTTATGCAGTAACCTGAGCCTTACGAACTGCTGAAGACGAAGAAGTCGCCAAATTTCTACTCGAAGAGATTCTTCTAAGATACGGAGCTTCTCGAGTCATTATTACAGATCGTGGTGCAATTTTCCAGTCCAGACTTGTTTTCGCACTAGTCGAATTGTGCCATATCGATCATAGAATGACGGCGGCTATCATCCCCAGACGAATGGATTGACGGAGCGCTTTAACAAAACTCTAGCCGGTATGTTGTCCATGTACGTTGATACCGAACAGAAAAACTGGGACGAAATTTTGCCATTTGGGACGTTCGCTTATAACCCCGCTAAGCAGGAGACAACACGATTCACGACGTTCTACCTGCTCCATGGACGTGAAGCCGAAACGACGCTGGACACAATGTTCCCATTCTACCCTGATGATGCAACGGACGATTACCTAGCCAAGACTATTTCCAGGGCAGAAGAGTCAAGACAATTGGCCAAAACGTATACTCTGAGAGAGCAAGATAAAGACCGTCGACGTTATGATTTCGAACACCGAATGGTGTCCTATAGTTCTGGAGACCTCATATGGGTTTATACCCCAGTCCGAAAGGTCGGTCTTTTTGAGAAACTCTTAAGGAGGTACATTGGACCCTATCAAGTGATGCGCCATTTATCCGACGTCACCTACGAAATGCAAGATTTTGATCCTGCCTCCCGGAAAAGGAAACCAAAAGATGTTGTCCAAGTTTTGCGTTGGAAGCCGTACCATGATCCGCCGAAGCAGACCGACATTGAAGACGGACGAAATGAAGGTGTCGTTCTTCCGGAAAAGAAGGCAAAAGAAGTTCACAAAGGACATTTAATACGCTCAAGATCCAAATAGTAGCGAAACGCTGTCTTTTTGAGAAAAGAGCAATGCCGCATAGAAAAAGCCTACCAGTGAGCTCAGTGCCCGAGTGGTCAAAGCACGCGATCCAAACCCATAGGTTGCAGGTTCTATACTAGCCACGGCTGTTTTATCCAAAGTATGGATTTTTTAGTTTGTTTCCTTATGTTCTCCAACATTCTAGACCTTTCTTTGTTATATTAATTAGTTGTTTCACACACAAATATTCTATTACTGTATAAAAGCTTATACCCACTAGCCGTGGGCAACTTCTCGACCTTGTAAGGTTACAAGTCGCTGCTTTCCTTCAATGAACTTGTTTGTTAGTTTAAAGCCAACGGTGTGTTTATTTAAATCTTCGTGACAATATATATATATATATATATATATATATATATATATATATATATATATATATATATATATATATATATATATATATATATATTATATATATATATATATATATTATATATATATATATATATTATATATATATATATATATTATATGTATATATATATATATATATTATATATATATATATATATTATATATATATATATATATTATATATATATATATATATTATATGTATATATATATATATATATATTATATATATATATATATATATATATATATATATATATATATATATATATATATATATATATATATATATATATATATGCAGTTTTAATCAATTTATTTAAACAAAATTAAAACAGGTAATTGTTAATTTAAAGTTAACGAAACATTTTATAAATTAATTTAATTAATTTTATTTTCAAAATTGTTAACTCTACAGTTTGAGGCATAAAATGATTTTTATTAATCAAGGACAAGACATTTTTATGCTTATGTATAGCTGTGAATACTTTGAAGGCTTATAAATCATACATTTTAGGATATTTTGAAACTTTATGCTCTTCTACCCACAATATACAATCACAATATTTCATCTTCATGAAATCTGCAAACCATTTTTCTTTTCTTTATTTATTGTTATTTGCCAAGCTAAGAAGATGTTTAACATAAGATAAACATTAATATTTATTTAACTGAATATCTTATATTTTAGGTTTTTATAATGCCTTTTTTATATCTTAAAACTTCTCAGGGACCATATAGTATTCCACTAAATTATAAATTGCGTGAACAGAAATGAGCATTTATATCTGTAAAGATAATGAAAAAATATTCGATTAAGTGAAATGAATATTTAAATTGATGTATTATTTTCACAAAGTTATTTCTATTTACATGCATTCAGATTTAAAACAGGTAGTCTACGAAAAATTCAGATAACGATATTCAACGCCGAATAAAACGCAATTTTAAAAAATTATTATTACATAAACTTTAATCAAATTCGTATCGTTGCAGTAAGAATTTATTTAAATAAAAATAAAAATCTTTATATGAATACACAAATACTATTATAATGAACAGCATTTTTTTTCCAGAATAATCTTCGAAAAATATTAATTTATATCTGGGCAACTTAGATTAAAAGCTTCTAAAAGGTGTTTTAAAATTGCATAGTATACTAATTTATAAATAATTTGCATTTCTAAAATATAAGAGTTGAGAGTCAAATAATAAATGTGATCAGTTACTTAGTATATTTTAATGTAAATATGTGAGTTTAAAATAGAAATTGTGAACAATGAAACAATATTTTTAACCCACATAATAATATTTTTTTCTTCAAGACCCACTGAGACAATGATTTATTCTATTTAACAAAAAATTATTTGACGACTTCTGTAATTAATTAACATTTCACAAATTATGAAAGTAAGAAAATTCATTCGCATTTTTTTTTCTTTCTTGAGTTGAAATACTCATTTATTAATTAAATACAAATTTAAAATAATTATTTAAGAGCTAATCATCGTTTATCATCATCTTCGAAATAAATCTCTTAAATTGTTGGTCCAATTTTTGCCACAATTACTTTTGCTTACATCTAGAAGGATTCAAACTGGATTTAACTAAAAAGATTTGTGAGCTCATTTTGAATGGAGATATTTTCTCTTTCTTCAAAACAGAAGTTTTCAGTTTTAATCCCAAGCATTATAGAGGGATGATGTCACATATTTTATGGATTTTGTGGATCAATTCTGATACCAGGTAGAAGTGTTCTGAATTTCTTTGTTTGTATTGGATTATTGTGATTAAAACGTATAATAATTTATTCTGAAAGATAATACATACTAAAGTACTTTTTTAAAGTGACAGTATTTGGAGCACCCTATAGCACGATCTAATTGCCGAAATGGCACCAAACTTGGCATTTAGGCAAAACAAGACACGAAAAAAAGTTTCCTTAAAAAATAGCTTCAAAAATCACCACTAGGACATTTTGTGGCGCTTTACAATGTATAAAATGTGAGAAAAGAATACAATCGCGAAGTTAAATTATCAATGTTTCTTTACTAAATTAACTTCCCTGATGAGGAGTAAATACAATCGTACAGTTAAATTATTATAATGTTTATTTACTAAATTAATTTCCCTGATGAGGAATTAGACCACATTCAATGTGAGCACCGTTCTCAGAAATAACACCGTCCTTTCTGTGCACAACGTTCCTCACAGCCGCACTTAACATATCACGAGGAATATTCCTCACTGTCTTTGTTATTTTGTCCTTTAGAATAGACAAATTTGATACTCCACCACCATAAACACACATTCCGGTAACGCTAGAGATATGGCCGCTGGAGCTTGCTTATTTCAGCTGAGATAATTTGTCGGAGCTGTCTACTACTTGCTTTTATAGCCTCTATACGCTGTCATCACACAACATTTGCATTTTTCTTTGATACCCGTGTTTTATGCTTAATGTCATTATTGTAACCTATAGCAGCGCCACAAAATGCCCTACCGGCTACTTAGGAACAAAATTATCTTTTTACGAATTTTTTTCTCATGTATTGATTTGTCTAAATACCAAGTTTGGTGTCATTTCGGCTATGGGATTGCGCTACAGAACGCTCTAAACACTGTCACTTTAAAAAAGATCCCCCTGCACAATAGCCTTAAATTATTAGCTTAAATACAACCTCTTTCACATCAAATAAACTTCTCCACAAAATGTATAATCCAAGAAATAAAAAATATAAAAATAAATAGGTGATACAATAAATAAGCGGATGAACCATAGTATAAGTACACACTTATAGCTGCAAGAAATGTGCGATGTATTTAATATTCACTGTATGTGTGCCCGTTGCCAAATCCATAACTCCAAGAAATAAATAATAAAATTCATTTATAGCACGAATGGATCTACAATATAATTAAATCAAATTGGAACAGCAAGTATAGGTGTGTATTTCACATCAATAGAGATCCAACACATGTGTGGTACTATAAGGTTATGTATACAGCAGGGTTTGAGTAGAAATGTACAAACCAATTATTTTGGAATTTAAATTGCTATATATTCTTTATCTGAAATTAAGTAGTTAAGCGAATTCTTGATCGATCTTCGAAAATCATTTACTTTTTTAATTTGAAATTAATAAAATTCTCGTGATTTCAGACTATTGATTAAATATCTTATTAAGACTATGAATATATTTAAATAATTTTTTCATAGATATTTTATTGAAAGCCAAAAATTTTTTTTTATGTATATTACAAGCCTTTTTTAAATCATGTTTATAATTGAATAATTTAGTTTAAAGTTTTAGTTGAACGGAGTAAAAATGTTTGAAAATTAAAAAATACGATATATATTTGATCTTAATTTATCGCTTGGATGTTTATAAATTATATTTTTACAAGGTTTACGATTAGTTTTTACAATTAAATGTCAAAACTTATTTGATTTTATTTAACTATATTTTCAGATTGTCTACTTATATTTTTACATTTATTATTTGTATATTTCCAATTTTTTTATATATATTTTTCGATTATATTTTGTGGAAATTTTTTTTTGTTTTATAGTGTCGCAGTATAATTTTGGTGATTGCTTTTGTCCCTAAAAGAAGAGCAGTACCTATATGATAATGAGGTCAACACCACTAGATGAAGCTGATTATTTTGGTACATTTTCCATTTTGTAAATATATTTTGCCCTTTATTTTGACAGTTAAATTTGAATTACATTTACACATACAAGCATGTACATGTACTGCTGTACATACCTACAAATAAAATAAACTGACACTGACTAAATATCTTTTGGGAAAAAATGTTTTTTATATTAAAAAAAAAAAACAATCAGACTGATATAACGTATAAATGATTTTCCAAATTTATCTTAATTTTGTCAGAAACATTTATCTCGGAATGTACTCAACGTTTTTCAATAGGCCACTTATCCATATTCTGACTTGTAATACAAATACAAATCGATCTCTGCGAGACTGAATGCCGTCACTTTTCTGTCAGTTGACATGCTTTCTAGGCCATGAATCTTAAAACTCTGTGTTCGTTGAAAATATGAGTCAAAGAAATTGTTCTTTCATAATTCGTTATATTGAGAGTTAAGTAGAAAGGCCTCTTTTTAGCATTATATTAATTTTGTTTTAACTTTTTTATTACTCCATACTTTAACCTATTAGGAAAAGTAAAGTTAAATTTTTAAATTAAAATTCTTTACTTTTATTCTTGTATATTTACATAAATAACGTCCCTTTATATAAATCCAATGTATTCAAAATGCTAAGCAATACGACAATAAAAATTAATTCGCACCTCCTCAGTGTTTGATTTTTATAATCAATATAAAAAAACAGTATATATAAATAAATGAAGATTTAATGCAGCATGCAAAGTAATATTTTATTGTTTACTAAGTTTCATATTTCATATATCTATCTGTTGTAGAATATCCGATAAATCACGTTTAAAATTGGAAATTAATTTTAACAGATAATGTTTGAGAAATCGATTAATTCATAAATAGGCCAAACGTCCTGATTGTTCAAGGATTTCTTACAAGTAAGAAAACATAAATAAAAGAAAGATATTTTTATGTATTTTTCACTTTTAAGATTTAATCTGGAGGGTAAATTAAATTTATTTTTCAATACTATTTATGTCACAAAAATTTTAAATTCAATATTTTTGTAATTAGTATTAGATTTTTAAAAGCAGCTTATCCAATAATTGGTTAAATAACGTATTGCGTAAAAATATTACACATGGTATTAATGCATTAGAATATTATATTAACAATTCCTCATAAAATGTGTTCAGCTATTTAATAATTGTGAAAAAACTTATAAGCGAAATTCCTTTTCATCATAAAAAGTTCTTTCGACAAATATTTATCATTAAGTAATAGGCTTAGAAATCAAAATTCGAAAATGCAAACATACAATTTAAATATTCAAAGTGTGCAGGTTTTTAATTTTCATTCTTAATATTATACAAAAATAGAAAATAATATATTTTAAATGACAAGAAAAATAGTGTATTCAAACTCTTGAAATTCTTTTTTTCTGCACACATTTATAGATTATTATCTCTTAAGTATAATTCAATTCAAGTAGAGTGACATTTTATTACAATATTTTAAAAGCATGCTATATATATATATATATATATATATATATATATATATATATATATATATATATATATATATATATATATATATATATATATATATATATATATATATATATATATATATATATATATATATATATATATATATATATATATATATATATATATATATATATATAATTCACAACAATTTTATAGCCTCTGTTAAAATAGGATTCATTTGTATTAATTCAAATATATGCAATTTATACAATAATCTTTCAAAATATTTTGTCTTTAAATATATTTTACAGGTAGTTGAAATATTAGATGTTACGTGAGAAATTATGTTAATTAATTAGTAGTCACTAAAATATTTTCTATATAAGTATATACCTGAAACAAGAACACATTTCTGTTTGAAGTCATATTTAATAAAAATGTTCTTTTTCCAAAAATTTAAATTTTATAATAAAGTGTTTTTAAACACTTTCAGGTTTTTTAAATGCAGGCATTAATATTTTACAAAATCTATGACTCAAGTTATTTGAAAACATGCATCCATTTTGGAATACTTCAGTAATTTAATAAGTTTTCTAAACAGCTATAAAATTTAACAATTAATAATAAAAAAAGTGAAGAAACATCTATTGAATCTATACAATTTATTTAAATGATTTGGGTTTTTCATCAATGAATTTCTTGTTTTTCCCGCATGCCGTAATTTTACCAAAATTACCTTAACTATCAAAGTATTTTTAATATGTTTAAAAACAATCTTCTCTTCCTAATACTGAAGAATTAATATTTATAAAAGCAATAAAACATTACCTTCTGAATTATTTATTAACGTTATAATTACTCGTAAAAAATTATACATCAGGAAATTTCTAATTTCACCTTTTCAATAATCTATGATTTTATTAAGAAACAGTAACTGCTCTGTTTTAGAAAAAAAATAATTAAAAAAATTAGTTTACGAGAGAAAAATATTTCTTAGGAGAAAGAAATTAGTGTAATGAGGTCTTAAGTAATGAGCTTACAGTAAATAATTTAGAAAAATGCCGAAACAAGCTTTTTAAACATAATATGCATGCAAATTATTGATTCCCATAATAATTTAAAATATCGGATTAAATTATTAGCACTCATTGTTAGGTATTAAAATAGAATTTTAATCCTCCATAAATTGAATTTTTTAAAAATGCACGTTTTAAACATATTAAAGCATTATTAGCTACTGGGTTGTATATTAATAAAGATAAAGGCGTAACATTTTAATACTATTGAAAACAAAGTGTGTGTTTAATTCCAGCTATTTACATTAAAGTACTGATTTTAGAATCTTGATTAAGCTGTTTTATTAATCTCATTTGCATTATTTAAAAACATTTTTAAAGAATTCTGCATTTAGTTTACTTTATAAATTACCATTAGTATTAATATTGACACACATCAATATTAATGTGTGAAAAAATAAACTTGTTAATTATAAGAAAAGAAATACAGTGACACATTAATTTAAAACACGTATCTTCAACTATACGATATAAAACACTGATGTTAGTTGTAAAAAATGAAATGTTTGATATTATTTCTCTGCATTCAAATGAGGAAAATATTGCAAGTAGGATAGTTCTTCACCTATTTTATTCAATTGGGGAATTGATTTTCTCTTCAAAGGCATGTAGCTATTAATAAGTACTTTTTTATTTCAAAGTCAATATCAGCCTAAAAAAATAATTTTTCGTCAAAAACTATCTGGTTCATTACAAAATAGATCATTGACTTTCACGAAAAATTGAAAATTTTAAAGAACACTATACCAAAATATAAAAAAATATCAGGTTTTTTAAGAATGTTAGAATTATTTATCACTTTTAAATATTAAATAATATCAACATTCTTAAAGAACCTGATATTTTTATATAAGACTTCTATGACAAAAACTTCTTTCAATTTTTTTCAAATTTTATATCCCTTTGCAAGTGATTTTGTGTAGAATTTGCCTTTTTGGATATCATAAATCATAAAATTGTGTGTACCTAAGATTTTACTTAATAACCTAATTTACTTTTAATATCATTTACCTTTTATCTAACTGCTTAGATAACTATGTGCAGTGCTGTTATATAATTACTGTTATTGCTGAACACTGTTAAATATTTAAATAGTGAATAGCACTTTGTGGCAGTAATAATTATCTGCACGCTCATTCAAATGAATTTCGTCTAAAGATATCTTCACCAGTATAGAGGCTTCATTAAAATTTTTCTTTCTTTTGTATTCATTCATTGTATACACAATATTAATGGATCCCCTGGTGATGCCGTCTCTTGGAGAATTGAAGAGTAAAGATTACTTTCACTTTCGGAATGCTCTGGTTAAGCGAAAGACGTACCCTTCTGATTTCAATTCGCAAAGCCAACGTCATAGCGAGTTTGGCTTGTCCGAGTTCATAAGTAACAAGAAAAATATTTATTAATTAATTATACAGAAGATATTATTTTTTGTTTAGCTAATAAAAATTGGCAAATATTTTAAATTTTTCTTTCTAATATCAAGCTACTGCATCGTTTCCTCTTTCGGCACAGCAAAGGTGTGGCAATGATGGAATTGTGAATCATGTGGCCCACAGAGGGTGTGTGGTATCGGTGCCCCTGAAATGGTCCAGTTTTCATAAACTAAGAGGAGTGATCAAGCGGTAGAACTTCAGACTTGATGTGGCTGTTATCTTTTCAATCGAAAGACATATTTATCATCACCAATTTTACTCGCCAAATTGATGATTATAGACCACCACGGACATTCGATCATTTCGGAAGTAGAATTGAATAGTTACAAAAATAAAGACAACAACTTATCCAACAAAGTTATCGGCTACAAAGTTTTTAAATATAAATTCACTATTTCAAGCAAATTTTTGAAATTTTTCTGGAAACTTATTAGCAGAATTATTTATTTTATTAAACAAATATTTAGAAAGAAATCTTTGTTTTGTTTTTTTTTAAACGGAATGTTTTTTATTCTTAAATAAACCTTACAAGTTGTTACCAATCCATCCTAATTTAGCAACAGCTAAATCTGGTCCATGAGTCCTTTGGCATAAAAACTCGTGAAGAAAAGAGGACGCAGCTTCTTTTTAGTACAAGGGACCGGAGTGGCACCAGAAGGGAGAAGAACAGCGGAAGACTGACTGGGCTTCTCCCCCTGTTGCTTTAGATGAGCATAGTGAAATGGTTTTGACGCCTTGGGAGACTCTACAAGGAGCATGCACCCCTGAATTTCAGGAGCACCTCTTCACTACGATCAGGCGTCATACGGGACTTGTAAGGGAACTATTTGTACTGATATATATAAAAACTAATGTCATTTTTATTTAAATTTTACTACGCATATTTAATAATCTCTCTCTCTCTCCCTATATATATATATATATATATATATATATATATATATATATATATATATATATATATATATATATATATATATATATACAGGGTGTCCATAAACTCTGCAAAGCTAGATTCCTCGTTGGGAGAGTACATTAAAACTGCCCAATGAAGCGTTCCTGTACGTTCAATAGTTTACAAGAAAAATACGAAAAGAAAGTATGACGTCACTGCCAGTGCAAGAAAAAACACTTTCTTGAACATATTAACAGCAGTATATGCACAATTTAAAGTAGATGTTCAAAGTGTCGGCCTTGAATGTCGAGGCAGGCTTGAACATGCCGTGAGATGGCTGTCATCACACGTTACATCATCGTATGGTCCACAGAAGTACAAGCAGCGTGCAGACGAGCAACTAAGTCCATTGGTGTTGGCCCTACGTCTCGATACACCAGTTCTTTTAGATGTCCTCATAGGAAAAAATCCAACGGTGTAATATCTGAGGGACATAGAACCGAACCCCTGCGTCCCATCCAGTGGCCGGGATATTCCATATTCCGCCAACCACTACAGGAGCTCACAGAAATTCGCTGGAAACCACATCATGCTGGAACCAAATGCTTTTCCATTACATTGGTGTTACATCAAGTATATATCGTAGTAGTCACGAGAGGAATACATGACCACCATATGATGACTATCAGAAGTTGGAAGATGCCGCCTTTCAAATACCAGTTTACCGGCGGCTTAATGCCATTCCATGGCAAGAGCGCATGGATGACGCGATATGCGTAGCGAACGTTTTAAACACTATCGTCTGGAAAGATATGCAAATACTGTTGTTGATTTGTTCAATAAAGTGTTTATTTCTTGCATATGCCCTTTGTTTTTCGTATTTGTCTCGTAAACTATGGATCGTACAGGAGCGCATCTTTAGGCAGTTTTTATGTATTCCTAACGAAAAATTAACTATGCAGAGTTTATGCGGTCGTTTGGGACGGACACCCTGTATATTTATCTATATCTATCTACCTACCTACCCATCTATCTATCTATCTCTCTCTCTATATATATATATCATCAGCCAATGAATATTTCGAAATCTGTGCAAAGGAAGGAAATACCACAAAGAGATGATCTGTATTATATAAAGTGTTCTGATACAATGTTGCAATAATTTGCGTTTACAATGCCACAAAATTCAAATATTT
Organism: Latrodectus elegans; assembly: GCA_030067965.1. Lineage (NCBI taxonomy): Eukaryota > Metazoa > Arthropoda > Arachnida > Araneae > Theridiidae > Latrodectus > Latrodectus elegans. The sequence goes on along the minus strand of CM057811.1, from coordinate 102,619,063 downwards.
CAGATCTCGAGAAAATATCGACGTCAATTTCATTATCAATGCAGAATAATTACTCCCTAGCTGTTGGAAGATCAAAATCTAAAGGGGTCGACGTCACTCTTATATGGAAGCTAAATGGAGTGCCTTGGAATGCGGCTTACAAACCTGCACATGGAAGTCCGGAAGGTGGTATTCCGAGTGAACCAGAACAATCGCTCTGTTTCAAGGTCAACATATGTTTCAAGCATCCGGTGCAAACCATTTATTTTGGGTAAGGAAGAGCATCTGAATGCTTACTCCAGTCTTAAGAGCACCCACAAACCTTTGATAACAAACACTAACTGATTGGCTTCACAAGCGAAATCAAAGTTTTAACCCTCTACCGTTCAGATTTCAGGTTTGTGCTTTTCAGATGAGCGATTCCATTTGGATTATGTTGTGTCCTCAAGGAAATTCCGTTAAAACTATTACTTTAATGGTTATTTCTTCTGATATTACCTGGGACTCTTGGTCAAAGTACTTATCTGTTGTTATTTTCAGTAGAACAATACCTATTCTGATATTGACTTGAGGTAGCGGGTATATAGTTTAGCACTTGTAATCTACAAACTGGAACTTAGATCTTATCCTTACCCAGCGTCAATGAGATGAGTTGGAATATCAACTTAAGAGCTGGTTTTATAATTTAAAATCAAAAAATAACCTATATATAGGAAATTATTCATTCGTTTTTTTAAGGTATGTTCACTAAAACAATCATTTATGAAAGTTCCACGCCCTATTTATATATATATATATATATATATATATATATATATATATATATATATATATATATATATATATATATATATATATATATATATATATCTTTATATATATATATATATATATATATATATATATATATAGAGTGTGTGTGTGTGTAACTAAACTTATTTTTATTTCATCTTACTAGAGTTTTGTTTTTGTATAATAAATGAGATATTGAGATTATATATGATAATAATGAGATTATATACTAATAAATGAAGAATTTCTTACTAAATAAAAATGTCCCTTTAAATAAGAATTCTTATACAATTGAAAAAATAACAATTCATTTGATCTTAAAATAACTTGAATTTTGCAATTTCTTTTCAAATTACGGTAAAAGCAATGGAATTTTTAATCATTCCTCTTCTCAAATTGATATATTTCACTATTTAACTAATATTAAATGTTAATTATAATTTGCAGAATTTTCTTATATCATATACATAAATATGATCTAAATTTTATTTAATTTAAGATTAAAAGGTTGGATGATAAACTTTAATATGTATACAAAAGCATTCGCAATATATTTTCATATATCAATAAACTCAAATGAGTTTATTGATATATGAATGTATATTGTGAATGCTTTTGCATACATATTAAAGTTTATCAACTAACCTTTTAATCTTAAATTAAATAAAATTTAGATCATATTTCTAAATTGTTGGATGTATTTAATATCTCTTTCACATCATATGATTTGATAATGTATCCCAGTTAATTATTTTTAATTGATTTCATTTATATAAGTAAGAAAATCATAAGTGACTTATTTTCCTAAAATAGAATTTATAACCAAAAAATAAAAAAAATACTTCCTTTTTATATGAATAATTTAATTCAAAAATGCATATAGTTAGTGTTCGAAAATTTTCTTTTCGTTTCGAAATAAATATCAATTTAAAAAGCAATTTTCTCTCATATTTCATAACAACGAACGTTCATTAAAAATGTCTTGAACTTTTAAGCATTTTGTTATAAATTAAAATAGGTCGATTGAATATCACTTTCTTAATTTTTACTTTATCCTTATATGCTAGAAGCTCATCGCTTTTGTTGTTGTTTTTCATATTAAAAGTTAAAAAATGTTTTACATTTTAATCAGACACTCTTTTAATAACACTTTTCTTTCTTAAGAAAATTTAATGTTATTTTTTAACAATCACTTTTATGTAATAAAGTATATTAAATTCTCCCATGATGGATCCTATTTTGTATCTCTTTTTACGTGTTTATCAAGTAATTTTAATTTAGAGATATTTTTAGCGATTTTTTATGTTTAGAAAAATTATTGACGTTATTAAGTTTTTTGCTTAGTTAAACAGCAGCGTTAAAATTCAATTATAAGTTTTGGAATGCAGTTCATTTAATTATGTAAAAAAGTAAACATCTCATTTGGGCAGCCAGTAAGAATGGGTGAGTATTTTTACACTTAAATGCAGTGTCATTAATTAATTTGAGATTTTTCTTAGATTAAATGATTATCTCTCAAAATATGAGTATTGAAGCTAATACAATTTTTCAAGATATTTTTAGAGAAATATATATGTTTGTAAAATCGAAATAATTATTACATATTCTGTAATTTAAGTTTTATTATAAATGAGACTCTTAAAAAAGTTTTATACATTCAAAATTTCCTTAAATAAATCCTATGTTCTCCAAAAACTATTAGTTTTCAGATTTAGCTTTTTCAATTACATTTTAAAGTTAACACTGCTTAATGAAACTTCTGAATAAATTTTATGGCTATAAAAATTAATACAATTAATAAAATGACAGTATAAAATTAGATGAAAATTTATTTTATTGAAAATAATATCATGCTATGTGTTTCCCCAAAAAATTTAAAACAAAGTAGGAAAATACTAAACTTTCAATGAATATTATGTTCAACCAGCTTTATACTTTTTATTTCAGATAATGAATTTTTAGAGTAATATAGTTTCTTTATTTTTTTATCACCAGCTGTCATATTAAATTTTGCTTTTATTTATGATATTCTCATTTGTTTTGTTGTTGATGTTACTTATAACATTTGGGAAAACCTAGCTCGCTATACCGTACGAATTTCAGTCGGTAGGGTACTTCTTTCGTTTAACCAGAATAACATAAAGGTAAAATTACGACTTTGCTCTAAACTCCTCCAATAGATGGCCCCACCAGAGGATTCACTCTCTCAATTTTGATATTGATCTGAAGAGGGAGGAAATATTCTCCAGCCCATTACACCAAACTGCTCAAGGATCAAACAAAGGACTTTCGGTTCCACAGATTGAACGTTTTATTTTAAACAATTATGATCAAATATTTTAAAATGTTATGCTAATTTTAACAAAAATAAATAAATAGAGTTTTTAGATTATGGAGAAGAATTTAAAGTTAAAGAAAGTCAGAATTATTAGACAGTGTTGAGATTTGTAAAAGTATTTTTTATCATTACTATGATATCGAGTAGTAAATTAAGTAAGGTCTCTGCTAAAAGAGTTGAGTGATTAAGTTAACTTAAAGTTTTTTATAACAGATTACCTATAAACAATGAAATATTTTACATACATTGATTTAAAATTTGTCTTTTGTTATTGTCATTCATATCATATTTATTTAATAACATTCAAAAATAAATAATTCTATAAAACATTTCAATAGATTTAGGATTGTATAAAGCATAAAAATGAATATATATTAAAATATTTTATAGTAGTTCTTAAATTATTTTTATAAATCTCTGAAAAGTTATAAATTTTATGTTAAGGTATTTACGTAATTATTTGGAAACGTATAAGAGCATGATGTATACCTCATGAAATGTTCTGAAATTTTCCTACTTTTTTAAAATAACTTCTGATCTATTCAAAAGTACCATTTACATATTTCAGGATGTGAAAGGCGCCATCATTACTTATTTCGAAACAAAGAGTAATGATGTTCATGAAGCCATGTTTTTTGGAGTCGAACTCATAGGTATGAGAAAATATGGGAAGGAAAAGAAAAATATGTCGAAAGTGTTATTGTAGAATGCATAGGTTCGGCTATAATGAGAGAAGGCTGCAGACCAAAAGTAAATAGAGATAAAGAGAGAGAGATATTCAGTGTCAAACAGATATTTCCCAGAACAATTCCAGCCGAGAATTGAGAAATATATGTGGCTTGAACAAAAAGCTTCACGTTGCCTAAGGTAAAGTCTGTTTTCCGTGCATTTCTTTGTATAAAGTCAAAACAATGAAATAATTGTGTTGGGCTGGAAATTTTCAGGTATATAATAGTAAGGATTATATTCAAAAATCCAATTCATGAATTTGCTTTGAAAGCAAATTTATGAATATGAATTTTTATAAAAATTCTGAAAAGTCCTTTTAATTTGGAATTATAATTTAGTTTTTTTTATGTTCGGGTAGATATCACTTGTTTGATCAAACTTCCACAAATGATATTAAAATGATTTTTTAAAAGCAATGAATAAAATACACAGCTCTGGAATATTTTTTTAGGTCTCATAAGTGCTTCCGAAAAGAAAATAGTTTGTCATTCCAAACACATTTTACTGAAATTCAAATTTTTTTCTTAATAATTGCTGGCTTTATACAAATTTTCCTTATTCTGAATTTTTGAATGAGTATTTTCAGTGAATTGTTTAAACTTTTTTGCAAATTCCTAAATTTAAAGTAAATTATTTTTAAAGCTATATTTTCTAGAAATTATAAAAGAAAAATCTTCAAAATTATCATTAGTTTTTCTTATTGTACCTTTTTTTTCTAAATTTTTTGTTATGTATATTTCATATTTCTTTTTATATGTCTATTTCAGCAAAATGTGAGTAACAGTCATAAAAATAGCTAAATGCTAAGAATGCTGAAAAGTATGAGTTTGTTAAAGAGAGATACGAAAAATATTCCGTGTTGAATAATTTGTCTAAGTGAGCTTCTCTCTGATAATTTCTGGTCGTCTTTAGAAACTAATTTCACTGGAAAAATAACTTTGCTGTCAAAGTAAGCAAGCTGCTTATAATAATAATTCAGTCTATTTAAATTTCATTATGTGTGAAGTGCATTTGAAAATTTATATTTATTCGAATAAATAATATAAATACACATACAGTGGAATTGTCAATTCAAATGTATATGTATTCATATTATTCATTCAGCTATTTTTCAATGTATGAAACTTCCAAAACACATTCATTTCCAGTGATAAAGTATGAGATCTAACCGGTATAACATATGCTTCAAATATTCACTCACCCCAAACGAAATAATAATTAATATTAATTTTATTAAATTATTAATTTTCAAAGAATTGTTAAGAAAATATTTCTTTTATATAACTAAACAAAACTATGAAATACTTTCTACTTTTGTTTTTCTCCATATGCTGTTGTAAGTAGTATTCACTTTCCAATATGGAAATGATATAAAAAAGAAATCACTTACATATAAAATACTTAAGATTTTCTCTTTCAATAAAATCTCTTTTAGAGAAACGCATTCCCTGTTCATGTTTCAAGCTATAACTAAAATATTCTTTTACGTTTCCGCCATAACAATTGATTCTTCTTTTATTATTTATTACTTGGGGATCCATGTGATGTGCGTCGTTTTAAATTATTAAATGGGAGAAGGAGAAAAACAAATAATACGATAATAACATTTTGTTAAGCTTCCTAGTGACCAACTACAAGAAACTATACCATAAATTACAGTTTTATTTCTATCTAATTACTCTCTCTCTCTATATATATATATATAATGTTTTGTTAAAAATGTGTAATTAAAATACGCTGTTAAATCAGAGTAACTTGATTTTTGTGACTGTATCTTTTAAATAAACTGTAGGTAAGATAGTTCCTTAATTATTTCTTGGTTTCATCTATTTTCCAAATTCTTATTATGGAATATTTTGAATTATAAGCACATGATTATCCTAAAAGTATCAACAGATTTTGAGATAAATCAAAGTACAAAATGCTCAAATTAATATGTCCCGGTACAGAAATGGATGAATTGATTGCCATATACATATATCAATCAGATGTTTTGTCCTGCGTACACTTATTTTCTTATTTAAGTAACTGAAATTAAGAGTATGTTGCAAAATATAAGAGTTTTGATTGTTTCTAAACGTTGTTTTTTATTATTTTAGGAATAATGTCTTTGGAAATAGGTAATAATGAATTGACCTCTTAAACACACTCTTTCATTCATCGCAGTATAAAATAGTATTTTCGGAATCTTATTCATTTGATTTCTGCATTACAGCAATTTTCTTTGTGGTTTATATGCAAAATAAATTACTTTCCTTAATAATGTTTGCCCTAATTGATAAATATAAAGTTTTCTTTCACAATATAAAACAATATTTTTGAAATCTTATATTCTTATTTTTGGGTCATTGTCTTTTCATTGCAATCAATATGCGAAACATAAAGTCTATATTAATAATTGTTGAATGCTTAGAGTTTTTTTACCTCTTACAGAAAGAGAAACAATCTAGAAGATTTATAATACAATAAAACAATAATTATTTTCGAGAAGTTTTTCAAGAGATTCTTTTCCATTATAGAATCATTTACAATTTTATTTCTATTTCTCACTAGATTAAGATAAAAAAAAAACTCACAAAGTACTTTTTTTACAAAAGTCATCTTTTGAGACAAGTATTTTATGTTAAATTACAGATTTCATTTTTTCTAGCTTTTTATGGTTGACTAATTATCTGTCTGCAATTTCAATTATTAAAGTTCAATAATGAAAACTTTGGTCTGAATACATTCTCTTTATCAAAATATCGTTGGTTCTATACTCGTGCCAGACGATGATCCATCAAGATTTAATAATAATGGCTATTTCATGTAAAAATAATTCATATTAGATATGTATTCCAAGGAAACTGATGCCACTTGGAATGACACTCTCAGTTTGGAGGTTTTGTGCTTTGTCGAGAATTTAGGCAATTTGAATTTATCGACAAAAAAGGATCATTTATGTTACAATATTTCACATCATTTAACGAACTGCAGATATACCAATCTCACCTTTGTTAATTAAAATATATATCCCATGAAATTGTGTCTGCGCTATTCTCCAGAATACCAATAAGATTAACAACAACATATATATTTTACAAGATTTAAAATATTGATTAATTAGGAATTATATTTATTAAAGAGAGATTTTAAATCAAGAAACAAGTAAATATTACACTTTTCAATTTAAATTTTAATTAAAATTTAGTTTTTAACCATAATTGTCAAAACATTAACCCTTGTAAAGAAAATGTTTTAAGTAGAGATTACCAGGAAATGCTTGTGTTTGTCAAACACGAAAAAGTTAGTCTATCAGTATTGTTTATTAATTGATTAGAACGGAAATAATACATATTTAAATTAAAATTTCCTTTTTGAAATGAATAATCCACATTTAATAATTACTCCTATTTTTTTTAATAATTTGTTTCCAATTAAGGTTAATATATGTTGGAAATATACTTTACAGTGAAGTATTTTAAACAATATAATTTATTAATATTTCAATAAATAACTCGAAATTTTATTCATTGAATCATGATTAGGTGCAACATTCCATTTCATTTTAAACCATAATTTCCCTGTCTTTAACACACTTCAATGAAGTAAAAAATAATATAACTAAATGTAAAATATTAAACATGTATAGAGTAAGAACTTTTAAATAGTATTTAATTATTTTTTCTATTTTTATGTAACATTTAAATTAAATAAGTATAGGATAAGAAGAAAATATTTAAGTATTGCTTAAATTTTCTTCTCATCCTATGCTTAAGTATTACTTAAAGTTTCTTTTATGCTATACTTTTAAACGAAATATAGCCGGCCAACTTGTCTCATGGTCAGCGTGCCTGACTATGGATAGAGAGGCCCTGGGTTCGAATCCCGGTTCAGGCATGGATGTAGTTTCTCTCTCACAATCCTGACTTTATCCTTTTCTTGTGTGTGAATGGTTGCCTACACTATAAACGGGTCTCTATGGCATGTGTGTGTACTGAAGAAGTCGGACTTCACACCAAAGACGGTTCAGTTGGAAAAGTGAAGCAGCGCATCCCAATTTGCCAGCCTAGCTGGCACACGAGAACAACAACAAATGAAATATACTCTATAATATTTAAATGAAAAAAAAAACTATCAACAGAAAAATTAAGATAAAAGACTAAACACGAGGGATTTTGCCGTAAATGAAAGTAAATCGAGGAAAACGTAAATAAATGCGTCATACGTTTATGGGAAAGTTACATCTCAATGCATATTTATTGAGATGTCATTTCACATAACATCTATCTCAGTATTGTCATGTGATTTGGAAATTCAGTTACAATAGTTTCTAAGAGAAAAATTAGAAATTATTATTCGAATATAAAATTCCAACTCTGAGATCCCACTTTATTAAAAAATTGCATGTTTTCTTGCACACTTATTGGTTTATTTTCCATAAAACAATTTATATCTTAAGAAAATTAAGAATTTGAAAGTTAATGTATAAATTCAGTATTCGAAGATGTGTTGCCATTCTTAAAAAATACAAAATCACCAATAATTTCCCAACCGGCATATTAATACGGATATTGGCTTGAAATATTCATAAATAAATACTTTCAGGACAATTTTCTTATGAAAATGCCTTTTGGGAAATTATAAGTTCCATCGAAGTTCTTCATTTTTAAGATCAGTAATTTTCTGGTCTTGAGAATAATGAACTTCGATGGATTCAAGAGCACAAATAATAAAGAAATGTCATGAATTGAAGAGACGACATAATGATAACGATTTTTACCTTGAATGTCACATTTGGAAGACTCAATGACGCTTTTCTTCATAATGCATAATCGGTGTTCTGAATGTATTTTTCTGACTTCGCGAAGTAGTTTTTGAGACATGAAATCACATTAAATGTTAAAACTAAAATAAAAAGAACATTTGAAAATAAACATGGTTAGACATTTATTAGAGTCCATCAGTATTTTAGTCTATGATTTCTGAAGGCACAATAGCTTTTATAATTAAAGATGTAATACAGCTATGATTGAGATAAAATGTAATGGTGGCGATAAAATGAAATTTATGATATTTATTAAATAAGCACTGCAATTATCAATATTATTAAAAGCATTTATAACTTAATTTAGGAAAAAGTTTAAAAACTTTAAAGTAGTTTTTTTCTCATATATTTTGTATAATAATTAAACAAAATATCGTTAGTGGAATTATTTACAAGGCTTTAAACCGGGAAATAAGAGAAATGTTGACAAAAAATGATGCATCTTTTACAATATAAAATTAATACAAGAGAAGTCTTTTTTTATGTATCAATTATTTAAAATAATTATTTAATGTGAAAAGTAACCTAATGCAAGAAATAACTTATGATATAATTTAAAATTAATTTTATGGTTATATTTAAAGTAATTGTTTTCAATGAAACGCTTATATAAATAAGTTTTTTTTGTTTTGTATGGCATGTTTCTAATCTTTTTTAAGTAACTTTTTTTTTTTTTTTTTTTTTTTTTTTTTACTGTTTCATTAAGAAGAAAGATTTATACTTTAAAAATAATGTTATTTGTCAAAATGGTGTCATTAATAAATTGACATTTTCTAATAGGTAAATGTTTCATTATTTACGAAATTTAATATATAAAGGAATAGTAACTAAGCATATTGTATTGAAAGTTAAATTACTATGTGCTTTGTATGTATATATATATATATATATATATATATATAATATATATATATATATATATATATATATATATATATATATATATATATATATATATATATATATATATATATATATATATATATATATATATATATATATATATATGAGATTGAAATGACAAATAAACGAATTTATATTAAAACGAAATTTTGACTTCAAATAATTTAAAGAATCATTTGTCCCAATTAAGTCAACCATTCTAGTTGAAAATTGTGAAGAAATCTAGGCTTCGTTGTTTTTTAACACTTATTTGGAGTCTATAAAACAGTCCAAAAGTGGTCTGTAATTCGTGAAGAGGATCTTCAGTTTTTATATTTGATAGATTTGCAGTATTGCCATAAGTCGGTTTTGTTTTGAATTGATGTAATCATGCAAAATCTCCCTCCAAAATCAAATTACTTTTGGTATACAATCTGTCATCAGTAGGATACTTCCCTATATCTAACTCAATTTTGGGCTCTAGAAGTAAAGTGGACATAGCTAAAAATTTGTAGTTGAGTCATCGATATGTAGTGATAAACTTTGATTCTTGAAACATTCAGAAATAATATTCGTTTGTTTATTGATATGAATTTTCATAATTATGAACAGGTAATTATGGCTCGGCAACCCTAAGTCTAAACTAGTTTCTGTCTTGAAAGCGTTTTGCTATATGAAGAATTTCAGAAATTTTAGAATACAATACCATTCCTGAGTATACAGAATTATTTATAGAATTCTAAAATCATTTGGGGTAAGTGAAACTTTCCTCAGTCGTGTTTCATGAAAATATCATCAAAATATGACTCCAATCCAGTAATTTATGACGTTTTTCATGTGGTACTCAATTATAGTTTTCACATCATATGATGACATTTTAAAGTAAATAACATTTTATAACACTTTATAAAATAACCTTGTTTACAATTTTAAAATTTATAAATGACATTATTAAAATTTTATTGAATTAGTTTTATAATACTTTTAAGATATTATGGACTACTTTGTTATTTCTTACCATTTTAATGTTACTTTTAATATATTTTATGAAACTTTACTGAACTATGAACTAATTTTTTTCACAGAATGTTAGATATATTACAATATTATTAGGTATTTATTAATATTGGATGTCTTCTTATGTAAGAATACAACCTTCGATAATGATGATATTTTTGAAATGTTTTATAAATTCATTTGCTTATAAAAAATGTAAAACACAGAATTCATTCATTTCTTAATTGAATTTTAAGTCATAAGAACCTTGATATTTTGATATAAAACAATAATTTCAATTAAAAGTTGTAAACCATGCAACCATTTTGCGTACGTGAAAAGATTTTATTGGTTCGTAAAAATATAATGTTTTGTTGGTCAATAAGTTTTGTCAAGCGTGACAAAAGAATTGTGATTCATTACAGTTAACAAAACACAATGGCTGAATAAAAATCAGATAAAGTATCCCTCGCAATCTTGATGAGGTCTTTATAAATACTTCATCAAAATATGTGTGGCTTATCTAACAGATTTATTCTTTCATATTTATGAAATCGTAACGTCTAGTTTCTTTTCTTCAATTAGTAATCAAAGAAAAATGTATAATTCTATAAGATATTTCATCAACACTTAATGTTTAAGAACATTTCAATTTAGGTAGATAATTTTATCACTATTCTGAAAAATATTAATTGGAAACTTTTTCTAATTAATTCTGCTAGGGAGATTCATTCAGAGAGAAATTATTCATAAATAAATTACATAATTATGAATTCTTTGCAAACTGATTACGTATATTAGAATTATAAATTCGCATTAAAACAAAGAAAAACCTTTTTTTATGATCTTTGCGAAATTTCAGAAAAAACATAAGCTAGAATGCTTATCAAAATTAATGTACAGAAAAATATTGTTTAACTCTAAGTAGTAATTTAATTAATCAAAATATTTCACAGTTAATGTCACTTGTTAATTATATGACTATAAATTCTACATTAAATATTAATTCACACAAATAATCTGTATACCCTATTTTAGTGCACTTACTGAGAATAAACACAAGAGTAAAAAACGCCCTCATTTGTCAATTTATTTTAGACTAATATTTGCTTTATTTATCCATTTATATGCATGCATTGCTTCATCGAATGCGTGTATCAAGTATATTCTGAAAACAATGTTTTGTAAAACATATGCTATTGAAAATCTCTGTTTTAGGAAACAAGATTTTATGAATAATTTGATTTCTCTTTCTTCAAATACAAATATGTTTTATTTAGAAAATAATTACATTTGAAGCGATTGACAGAAATAATAAAGAACACTAATGTATATGAAATAAGCAACCACTGAAGAAGCAAGCGTTACATTTGTGAAAAGTATATTGTAGTTAAAAACTAATTTTTACTGCTAATTTTCTATTATATGATGAATACTTATAAACTGAAAAACAATAAAGTAAAAAAAGAACATAGAAATTATTTTTAAAGGCACTCAATGAGATCGTGATAACAAAGACACATTCGAATTGTGGTAAATCATATAAAATACATGCAAAAATTAAAAATTTAAAATTACTTTAAAGAAAAGAGTTAGAAATTTTATATACATTTGAATAGTTTCACTTGTTTCATTAAAGATAATTATACATAACTTTTCCAGATTTTTAAAATAATCTCATTCAATTGCTTTTGTCTCTTATTTCATAATTTTTACTTAAAGCCTATCGTTGGATGATCCTATTTTACACAAAGCGAAAAGTAATATGTCGCCAAATATCTTTCCCTTTGGCGATGGGAAGCTTTTTATACAAGCCGCATATATTTCTCAATTCATGTTTGGAATTGCTGCGAGAAAACAGCTGTTCGACATGTAAAATATCCTCATTCTTATCTCTGCGTTTTCCTCTTAATCTTCTCTTATTACTACCGAAGCTAAATGTTCTACCGCACAACTTTCGACTATTTCCTTGGCTTTTGTTTTAAATATTTTCACACTTCCAAAAGTTCAATTTAAAAAAAATCAACTTGGCTTTAAGACCATTATTTTCTATTTCAAAATAAGTAATGTTTGCGTCTTCAAAGCATGAAGTTTGAATGATTCTTCTGAATGGAGAAAAAACTCCATAAACTTTCCTCGCAAAAAGATAAGAGTATATTTCATGAAAAAAGTAATTTATTATTAAATAATTTAGAAAATAGTTATTATAGGAAATTATTTATTATAGAATCAAATAAATTATTTAGAAATGTAAAAAAAAATTTAAAAGTTACTCGTAAAAAATTAAAATTAAATTAAATTAAATTAAATTAAAAATTTAGGATTTATTCGTAAATATACATTAGTTTTCATATGTTTCTGATTGTCATAGAACCTGTGAAATGCCAGCTATAATTACTTTTAAACTTTTGTTAAATGAACATGTGTACGTATAACAATAATAAGCGAACAATTAAGAAAAATATTTTAGTAACATATGAATAAAATTTTTTGTGTTATCTATTACTTTATTTATAATAAATTGTGTTAAATTAAAACAAACTTTCTTTGCTATATAAATTAAATTAAAAATTTAGGATTTATTCGTAAATATATATCAGTTTTCATATGTTTCTGATAGTCATAGAACCTGTGAAATGCCAGCTATAATTACTTTTAAACTTTTGTTAAGTGAACATGTGTACACATAACAATAATAAGGGAACAATTAAGAAAAACATTTTAGTAACATATGAATAAAATTTTTTGCGTTATCTATTACTTTATTTATAATAAATTGTGTTAAATTAAAACAAACTTTCTTTGCTATATAAATTAAATTAAAAATTTAGGATTTATTCGTAAATATATATCAGTTTTCATATGTTTCTGATAGTCATAGAACCTGTGAAATGCCAGCTATAATTACTTTTAAACTTTTGTTAAGTGAACATGTGTACGCATAACAATAATAAGGGAACAATTAAGAAAAACATTTTAGTAACATATGAATAAAATTTTTTGTGTTATCTATTACTTTATTTATAATAAATTGTGTTAAATTAAAACAAACTTTCTTTGCTATATAAATTAAATTAAAAATTAAGGATTTATTCGTAAATATATATTAAATTTCATATGTTTCTGATAGTCATAGAACCTGTGAAATGCCAGCTATGATTACTTTTAAACTTTTGTTAAATGAACATGTGTACGTATAACAATAATAAGGGAACAATTAAGAAAAACATTTTAGTAACATATGAATAAAATTTTTTGTGTTATCTATTACTTTATTTATAATAAATTGTGTTAAATTAAAACAAACTTTCTTTGCTATATAAATTAAAAATTTAGGATTTATTCGTAAATATAAATTAGTTTTCATATGTTTCTGATAGTCATAGAACCTGTGAAATGCCAGCTATAATTACTTTTAAACTTTTGTTAAATGAACATGTGTACGTATAACAATAATAAGGGAACAATTAAGAAAAACATTTTAGTAACATATGAATAAAATTTTTTGTGTTATCTATTACTTTATTTATAATAAATTGTGTTAAATTAAAACAAACTTTCTTTGCTATATAAATTAAATTAAAAATTAAGGATTTATTCGTAAATATATATTAAATTTCATATGTTTCTGATAGTCATAGAACCTGTGAAATGCCAGCTATAATTACTTTTAAACTTTTGTTAAATGAACATGTGTAGGTATAACAATAATAAGGGAACAATTTAAGAAAAACATTATAGTAACATATGAATAAAATTTTTTGTGTTATCTATTACTTTATTTATAACAAATTGTGTTAAATTTAAACAAACTTTCTTTGCTATATTAATAAATTAAAACCAATTTTTTCTTTTTCTACAATGTTTTCTTGGGATAGATTTATTTGTATTCTATAATTATAAATATATAAATGTTTAAAACATTTTGGGACAAAAATCAGTTCATGTAAATGAAATTTTATAATGATTCCTACAGAGGTAACATTTCAATACTTTTCTCCATTTATCATATCATGTACGTGAAAACAAAAACGATTGATAACGATATTTGATTAACCTTAGGAATAAGATTATGCTTACTAGAATACAGAAATAACTAACTATGCATTAGTTATTTCTGTATTCTAGTAAGCATTTTTCATTTAAGTAAAACAACATAAGTTATTATAGTTTTACTTAAATGAAAAATTTAAACTAAAGAATATAGAATATTTAAAAAACAAACATTTACATTAAGGAATTTTATCATATAAAAATATCAAGTAACGTAGAATTTTAATATATTTTACACATGGAATTTTCTTTATTTAAAGAATTTAACTAAAAATTTTTAATTTATTTTAATAAACAGTTTATTATAAAAATGTATTAATATACTTGAATCTACTTATTTCTTTCGTATTTGTACTTAATATATTGCTATAGATTCTTGCATTACTATTACCGAAATTTATATTTAAAAGAAAATTTTTTCCAACCTCTCGCCAATTTATTTTGAAAGAATCGCACTTAAATTTTCTTACCTTTATATTCAAACCAATGAAACAAAATAAAAATATTAGTATAAGTATATAGATGTGATTTTAAAAAATTAACTTATATTTAAAATAAAATAGTAGCCTAAGATATTTACATTTGCGTGGTATGAAATTTCGTACATTTTGATATGCTAATACTGATGTCTTTTATATTCTTTAGCATTTACTTAAAATAATTATATGAACATTTCAATTTTGAATATATGAATGTTTTATGAACATCTTAGTTTATGTTATATGTTATATGAACATCTTAGTTTTAACTAAAATGTTCATAAAAAGTACCTGGATAAAAATATGGTTAGTTATAGTAAACTACAATAAAACAAGAAAAGAAATTAAATTTTCTCAGGAAGTGATTGCAAACAAACGTAAAATAGTATGATTTCATTTTAAACAAATAAGGTATAAATTTACCTAATTTAAGAAATTCTAAAACAATTTTCAAAAGGTCAATTATTTTTTCAAATTTGTTGTTTTTAAGAAAAATTTAATGCACATAAATGGAAATACCTTCATACAAAATTTCAGAAAAATACACAAATTACCAGGAATCTTTTTAGCATATTACCATGGAAATTCATTAAAGAAACTAATGTTTTAGGCTAAAAATATGAAATGAGTAATTAGAAAGGAAAAATTAGTTATTTTGAAAAAAATTAAAAAAAATATTTTTCTATTCATAAAACTATATGAAAATATTTCCTTTTCATACATTTTATGAGACACAAGAACGACATTTCTATGGATTTTTTTCCATTCTTTTGATGTTTTTTCCAAAGTTATTTAAATATTTTTTTCGTTTTCGATTTAATAATTTTTTTATGCAAGTGAGATTTTCTAACGAAAACAGAAATGAACATCAAATTTAAATTACATTTTCTCATATTGATCAAAATTAATTAGGTTAAATAAATATTGTAATACTTTTTTTGAGCTAGAAAATAATAAAGTAAAATAAAAGAATTGATAATATGCCATTTGAGTTTTGGAATATAATTTGTATTTAAAAATATACTGCACTGATTTTCTGAACAATAATTATATCTGAAGGAAAATTGAAAGTCTAAAATAAGGCTTAATTATATCATATAAAAGGAACTGGGATATTTTTAAATGTAAAATTAGTTTGTATTCCCAAATGAAATATTGAATTCAATAATCAATGTTATATATTTTTGCTTAGGATTTTATTTTTTATCTACAAAATTTTTAAACGAAATAAAATTCATATTTCATTCTTTAGCCTTTTTATGAAAAATATTATATTTAAAAATGCTTTCTCTTTTATCTAAAAGAAATATAGAACTATTCAGTTAATTGTTTCAGAAAATAATGAATAAATTTTAACAGCTCCAATTTAACTATTTTAACTCATTATAACAATCATAAAAAAACAATTTTTGTTTTTTTTAATTGGTTTATATTTAATTCATTAAAAATAACTTTTGATCAATTTTAATATTTTTCCTTTTATTAATGGAGAATTTATTCTGGATAAAAGTAAAATTCTGTAGAAATATTTTAATAAATAATAAAGTAAATATTTCAATCTAAAAAACCAAATTTTATTTATGCTACATAATATCAGTTTATTGGTTTTAAATAAAACTTATTTTAAGAAACTTGTTATTTTTCAAAAGTTATTGTTTCTGATAAGTTTTTTCAAGTTATAATTTCTTCAAATCCTTTTGTAAGCAATTAAAAATTTTATATTCTAAGACTCATTTAAATATTTTCAAATAAATTTGATTTTGAAGTTATAAAGTAAAAGTTAACCAAATTGTTAATGAAACTTGTTTTAATCACTGATTAGAAGGGAGAAGAATTTTTTTAAAATATGTTTTTAGATGTAATGCTTTTACATGTTTTTTACTGCCATTGAAATTACAACAGATACAATTCAGTAAAAGCATTATTATTTTACTAAATTACATCTGTTATTCTATTTCTTATTTTTATTAGTATATATTTATTACATATTACTGCGTTCATAATACCATAATAATTCATAAATATATATATATCAGAATAATTTTATGTTCTAACAACATACATCACATTTTTCAGTAAATAATGTAACGTTGCTTAATGCAGTAATTGCGTTCAAGATTTATCTTTTTTTAAAAAAAAGTTCAAAAAAAGATGCTTTGCTTTCTTTCTTCCTTACATCCTTTTCATTTGCTTTTTTTACTTTAGATTACACTAGAAATATATACGAAAAGTATTTTAATTTCATTTAAGCACATATTACATTCACTGAGAAAGAATTCAAAAAATTCCTATATTTTAATCAGGAATAACTGAATGGTTTTATTCTAAAATGTATCTATTGTTATTTCAACGAACATAAAAGCTATAATAAAATATAATATTTTTAAGAAATCTGTACAAATATTTCGAAAGTGTTTCACGTTATATATTTGTATAATATCAAAAGTAATTGAATTATTTAAAATAAATGATGGCATTATATTAAGAATTCACAATCAAGTCAACCAGAAAACAGTTAATATCCATGAAATAATTGTGAACATAGTTTAATTTTAATATTACAAATCAAGCGTAATAGATGTGACAGTCAAACAACCCTGCTTAGCGATTAATTGTCATTGTGCATTCATTTGAATCTAATCAAGTAAAAAATGTAATTTATTACAAAATGCTAAATTAATTCAATATGGGAGATTTCCAATCTTTCATTACCAAACTGTATAAGAAATTAAAAAGTTAATATCCAACTACTTTAATCAACATATAATGAAAATATGTAAAAGTTTATAAATAATAATAATCTGAATTTCAATATACTATTTACTAATGTTAAAAATAAATTGTGCCAATTTCAAACATTGGAAGTTTATTAATAAATTGAAAGTCTTTTAATATAATTTGATACGATATTCAAGTAAATAGAATATAAGACTTTTTCTTCAAGTCACACAGGTTAATTTAAATTTATTAATAATATTTATTTGTCAGAATATTGCCAATCTAGTTATTTGTGGAAAATGGGAAGCAAAGTTTTAAACAAAGGGACCTCATGTAGTATCAGTGTCAATTGGATAATTATTAATTCCGAAATATAAAATTATGTTGAAAATTAAATGTTTCTTAATGTATGAACTTCATTTTCAGTCATGCACAAAGCAATTTAATATTAATAACTTAAGTGAAGGAAAGGATCTAAAAATTTATATTGAATTCAAGTATAAGCAATGTTAAAACTAATGAAAAAATGCTACGCCTACACGAATGTTTTTTTTTAAATATAAGAAAACATGCCTTTTTTAACATGTTAATTTTTAATAGTTAGAACAGTAGGGTACTAACTTTTGGGATCTTGATAATTGAAAATAAAGCCAAATAAAAAATTGAATAATTAATTATTTATATACGTTTTTAAATTTACGTAAAATAAAGGTAATCACTTATATGCTCATTTGTTCTAACTACATACTGAAGAAAATTATTTCAATTTAATTTTTTTCTCTGCATATAGTTGAAAATATTATTTGTTGAAGCATTTTACTAAAATCATAAAAATATCATGGCAAAAATAACAAATTTAAAGTTAGAATATACTTTAAAGTTTAAGTAGAATTCACAAACACGTACCATTTTGTCCTACAGATCTAAAGAAATGCCTACTTTAGCTATTCTAAAAATATTTTGTGTTCCAAATACCATAGTTTTCTTAGTCCGTTTTTAAGAAATATAATGCATATTTTTTGTACAAATATAAAATGATATTTTGTGAGAATTTTAAATTATTTACATTTTTAAGGAAATTATATAAATAATCTTTCTAGTTCATATGTTTTAAATTTTAAACTGTAACAGACCCATATTAACTTTATTGACAACAGATGGCGGTACTGCCCTATAGACTTACAATATCTAATAAAAGATTAGAATAGAGATGAGAGGAATTGAAGTCGAACCATCCGGTTCCTAAATAATTTTGTTTACACTTTGTACCGTACAGGTACTATGAAACCTTGTTTATAATTATTAAGTATTTTCTTTTTTTTTTTTAACTATTCTTAATCATGGGTAATATCGTAATAAATGTTTGTTTTGTTTTAACTTCCACTTTCTGACGTCCCTACTATGGCGCCCAAACTAGTGGCCCTTCCCACTGTTTTCCATTTAATCGGTTTTTAGTTTTTAGCTCCATTGAGTTGTTAGTTATAATTCCACATCGGAATTTATTTAATTATGTGTTCATGAAATTTGTCATGTCATTTTAATTTTAACATGTCATAATAATAGCATGTTTTGTATTAAAACTAATCAAAATAACATAACTTTTGTTTTATTGTATTAGTCGTTCTAAACTTCTGTTTTGATTAAATTTTATTCAAACGTGTGCACGAATGTTATAAGTTTGTCTACTCATACTGTATGTATCTCATATATATTTTTATGTACGTCAATTTCCATGTATAGTGAAGTTTGTCTTTTGAAATGTATAATATGTTCAAAAAAATTCTTGAATTTAAACTGTTTATATTGTAAAACAGAACTGACGCTAAACGCTGTTCTATATTGTTCGTGAAAGGATAAAATCGAAAGAAAACGATTGATTTTGTTACTGTTTAAAATTAGAATAAGCTGTTCATACTGCATTTTTAAATTAAAAACTGATTATCTTTAATCATTTTCGTTGAAAGAATAAAGTTAGAATAATTACTATCTATAAAAAGAATCAATGTTCTGTCTAGACAAAATATGGAATTTGAAGTAACGACTCCATAAATGTTGGTTTTGATAAAAAATAAGTAAATTTTTTTATTTGTTTATTATTAAAAACAATGTTTTATATTCGAAAGAAAATTTATATACTTTTTGTCTATAAGGAATCTATTAAGTTTTAAAACGAAAACACAACAAAATATAAGAATAATATTTTTGTTGTGTATTGATATTATTAATTTTTTTTTTTACTATTGATATCTTAAGATTTTTTTTACTTCTTTTGAAAGAAAATATTACTTTGTAGAATTTTGTATTTTATGACATTTCTAAAATAAGATATTAGAAATAAATGTTTTGTATTTATTTGTTTATTTTGAATATTGTCTATGAGTATATAATTTAAAATTTTTACAAGATATGGCTTTATTAAATAAACCATAAGAACATTAAGTGCTTTTACATTGAAAATAATTTTCTTTTAAGTTAGTAATTATTCAACTAATAATGTGAAATTGATTGTCAAGTGAAATGCAGAAATTAATTTTTGAATTTATTTAAAAATTTGTAAAAATAAAAATACTGTCATCATTTTTAGAAATAATTTTGTTTTCACTCTGAAATAATTGTGCATTACTTGTTTAATTACTATGGAAGTAATTTATTAATTGAATAGTAATTGAAATTGTTAGAAAAGAAATTATTTTTCATATTTCTTTCTATTTTTTTAAATAATAATAACTTCAGATATTATCACTACTTTCGGTTTGTAATTTAATTTGAATTATAATTTCAACATATCTTTATTAGTTTTCTGTATTGTTTCTAGTCTTAGAATATGATAAATATGAAAAACATTTTTAAATTATATTACTGTGGTGAAAATTAATCGCAAAAACATGTGTTTGATTAAATAATTAGTATTTAATTAATATTACTATACAAGTGTTTAAAAATTGTTTAAAAATAATTTTAATTGATTAACTTAATTTAAATAATAAGTTATAAAATAAGAACTTTTGAGATCAAGAATGGCCTTCCTTTACCGTGCCCTAAAAGAAGATTTAAGGACCTTAGCCGACGAGCTTGGTTTGGTAGTGGGAGATAATTTAAAAATAGTCTAATTAACAGATCTCTTTAGTCAAGCATCTAATTATGATGAAACTAGGGTAGAAAATATGCTTCAAGCAATTAGTGAAGAGCGAATTGTGAAAGAAACCGCGGGTTTAAGAAGAATCCGAAATAGCTGATGCGAAGGAATAATTTGAGAAATAACAAAAATATGAACTGGAGAAACTCCGGCTTCAAATTGAATCTCAGCATTTGGCAAGCATAGATCCTCTATCGTTAATTGGTCCTTCGGTAGCTCACCAGAAGCTGGATTTTAGTAATTTCAGCATTCTTTTTCCAAAATTCCATCCGAAAAAAGAAGAATTCGGTACATTCTTCAGTGTTTTCGAAAGAAAAGTTAAATTTATGAAATTACCTGAATCTTCATAGATCCCTTACTTACTTGGCACCCTGCCATCTGACATTGCAACTCTCATCGTTCAAGAACCTGAAGAAACACGAAAATGTTTGAAAGTAAAGGAACTATTTCTGAAAAGATTTAAGTTGTCTGGAGACAAATTCAGACAACTGTTTGCTCAACACAAAAAATATCCAGAGAAAACATGGAGAGACTCCTTCTTTGATCTGTCTAGCTATTTTGATGGCTGGCTTGAAGAACTTAAGGTTCAGGATTTCAAAAATGTAAACCAACTTATCATTGCAGACCAAATCAAGAAGAAAGCTTCACCTGATGCTACAGAGCATTTTATCGATATTGGGTCTGAATTTATTTCTCCGGTTGATCTTGTTGAGAAACTAGATGCTTACTAAAGTGTCCGGTGTGGTGTAAAGAAATATTTCTTTCCAGTACATCAAAAAAGCATTTTCCCCTTAAACACTTTACTACTCAAGAAAGAAAACCTCGATATGAAAGAAATGAGAATGTTAAGAAAGAGTCAAGCGAAGTTGCAGACTATGGATGTGACAGTCTAGGAGTTAAAAAACCAAAATGTCCTACCTGTAAAGGAAAGGAGAAGAAAATTTCTGGTACTTTAAGCAGCGTTATTCTTCAATCGGCATCTAGTGCACCCGCACAGATGGCAATGTTAAGGGTAACTAGTCATGGGTACGGCTTGCGCAGACATTGCTGCAACCCACTCAATCGCAGAAGAAACACTTTACCACATCCTGAAGAAACAAGGTGCAATCTTTGCCACCTGTACTCTACTAATATCTTTAGCAGACGGTAGTAAAATGAAAAGAGAAGTTCACACGACAAAGGTAAAAATTCATCTTCGAGGCCGTACGTTGCCTTTGAACCTTGTTGCCATCCTTGAGGCAAAAGGAAACAACACACTGTTGGGAGTAGACTTTCTAAACTTAGCTGGGATTTTACTAAATTTGTGAAACGAAACAGTTGGTTTTTCAATGATCAATTTAAACGACACTTTCCTTTTGAAGAGCCTCTTTGTGGGTCGCTACAAACGCTTCCCAAACGGTTGCACCGCTAACCATGAATGAAAAAGGTAGTACTGTTGAAGATGAAACATTCCATTTGACATTCGAGAAAAGAAATTAAAGAATCATCCTCATCATTTGCGTGAAGATGAAAGTATTCATTTGACTTTTGAAAAAAGAATTAAATTAAATTAACTCTTGTTCCAGTTTGAAACTATCTTCAGTCCAGGGAGAGAAACAACCCACTTATTGAACATTATATTGATACGCAGAACCATCCTCCGGTTTCTGTTCCTCCGCATCGAGTGTCTCCAGCAAGGAAAGAAATTATGCAAAATAAAATTGTTAGACTCTTAAATGAAGGAATTATTGAACCCTGCGAATCTCCTTATGCAGCAGCGCCTGTTGTGCTCATCCCGAAGCCAAATGGTGCTTATAGATTCTGTGTTGATTACAGAAAACTGAATGCCATCACGAAGACAGACCCTTATCCTCTTCCACGCATAGATGATTTACTTTAAGAAGCTAAACAAACTCGTTATATATCGACCATCGACCTTAAGCTGGTTATCACCAAGTAAATGTGGCTGCTATGGATAGAGACTAAACTGCATTTATTTGTCCTTTTGGGACATATCGTTTTATACGAATGCCATTTGGATTGAAAAATGCCCCAGCGAACTTCCTAAGACTGATAGACAAATTCCGAAGTAGTTTTGGTGACATTTTTCTTTGTTTCTACCTTGATGACATTATAGTACTATCAGAGTCGTTTCAGGAACATTTAGAAAATTTTAAGCGACATTTTCCAACGACTTGAGTTATTCAAATTGACAGCTAACCGAGAAAAGTGCAATTTTGCATGTTCAAAGATTAGATATCTTAGGCATTATATTACTCCTGAAGGTCAAGAGGTTGATCCTGCCAAAACTGCTGCTATATTGGATGTGCCTGAACTCAAAACTGTTACGCAAGTTCAGTCCTTTCTGCAAACTTGTTCTAGGTACAGGAGGTTCATTTTGAACTTTTCTGAAATAGCTAGACCTCTTAGTAATTAATCAAGAAATCCACCTCTTGGTGCTGGAAAGAACAAGAAAAAGCTTCGTTCCAATAAATTATGACGTTACTTATTTCACCACCTGTTCTTAAGCAGTGTGATCCGAGTGAACCGTACAACTTGCGCACTAATGTTAGTGGATATGCCTTAGGTGCTGTCCTCCTCCAAGGAAAAGTCCTGGAAGATCAACATCCCATTAAATATGCAACCCGACTACTAACAAGTGCTGAACGAAACTACACAACTACAGAGCACACAGCCCTAGCAGTTGTTTGGGCTTTAGGAAAATTCAGATGCTACTTTGATGGACAAGTAGTCACAGTTGCCACGGACCATCTGGCGTTACGATGGTTCATGTCTTTAAAGTGTCCATCAGGATGTCCATCATGGACTTTCTCTTTGAGCTCTAAAACTTTAAGAGTTCAACCTCCATATTGAGTACGTTCCTGGGAAGGCAACGTGGTAGATGACATGTTATCTCGCCCTCCCTGTCACAAAGGAGATAACGCATGCGAGATATGCTCCATGACTGTTTAGCAACCCACTGTTGTTTCAGTAGATTTTCCAACCAAAAATTCTAAAGAAATCAGCCAACTTCAAGATGAAAATTTAAAGAAAATAATAAATGCCTTGGAAGCAGTCCATTTTACTGAGAAATACAGAAACTGGACGGACAAAGGTTTTTTAATGAACAGAGGTGCCCTGTACAAATATGCACCTGATTCAGGATTTGATAAGGTTCAGCTTGTCTTTCCAAAAGATGCAAGAGAACAGATTGTTAGAATTCACGATCATCCCGCCGCATGTCATTACGGTGCTGAAGGCACTTTTGATAGAATTTCTAGAAGGTATTACTGGACTGTCATGTGGAAATACATCACGAATTATGTAAAAGATTGTATAGAATGTATGCGATACAAGCCCACCAACCAAACACCTGCTGCTGTGTTGCAGACTTCAGTACCATCCCAAAGGTTTGAGACGTTATCCATTGATTTGTTCGGCCCTCTTCCATTTAGCCATGGGAAAAAATAAATATTTATAATAGAAGATGTTAATACGAAGTGGATCGAGCTATTTGCATTGGAAAATGCAACAGAAAAGAGTGTGCTGTACCTCTTGTAGAAGAAATCTTCATGAGATATGGAATACCACGCAGGATTATCAGCGATAATGGCCCACAGTTTGTTTCTGTTGTGATGTAGCAACAATGTTATCTCATGAAAATTCATCAATCCTTAACCCCAGTTTACCACCCTCAAGCAAATCCAGTTGAAAGGAAAAACCGTGATTTGAAACCTCGTTTTGCCATATTAGTTAAAAATCAGCATGATAGCTGGTCCGAGAAAACTCCCTGAAATTCGATTCGCACTAAACACTTCAAAGTGCGGTTCAACTAGAAAAACTGCAGCATTTTTCAATTTTGGACGAGAGCTCCGCACATTTGATGATGTTACAAACGATTTTCGTGGTATCATCGAAATAATTAACTTTGTCGTTGAAATGACCCCGTATCCAAAGAAAACAAAACTGGAAAGCTTCACATTTGAAGCCAAAGAGATCTTTATTGAACAGCAAAATAAAAGCAAGGTTTTTGCGGACCAGAGAAGGAAACCAGCTCCTATATATAAATCAGGAGATTTAGTTTTGGTTAATTAACCAAACTTAAGTAATAAAAGTGCTGGTATTAAGCAAAATTTTCTCCTCACCGCGATGGTCCATTTATCATCGTTACTCAAAAATCTCCTGTATCGTATTCTGTGGCAAACACAGATTCTCTAAATATACGAATAGAAGTATGAGACACTTCGGCATTGACTCCTTTTCAAGGAAAAAAATCTTCCCCAATCAAAGCTTTGCGCAGAAGAGGTAGGACAGCAAAAATGAACTGTCCTAAAACTTCCACTGCTGCCATATCTCATGCTCAATAACAAAACCATTCCAGGAAAACTACTGCTGACCCCTGGTCGGGATTTCCTCGGGGCAGAGGGGGAGGTTCTAGTGTACATACACATATTTACTTTATTGACAACAGATGGCGTTACTGCCCAATAGACTTACAACTTACAATATCCAATAAGAGAAAATTAGAGAGGTAAGGAATGGAAGTCGAACCCTCTGGTTCCTAAATAACTTTGTTTATATTTGTACCGTACATGTATTATGTAATCTTGTTTATAATTTTATAATTATTAAGTATTTTCTTTTTGTAACTATTCATAATCATGGGTATTGTCGTAATAAATGTTTGTTTTGTTTTAACTCCCCTTTTCTTACGTCCCTACAAAACTATAATTAATAAATAAAAAAAAGAAATAAGTGGTACATTTCAGTTATTTCAAAAAATTATTCATAATTTGTTAAACTAATATAATACAAATAATTTTTTCTAATTTCCTTAAAAATAAATTTTAAAAACTGGTTCAAATTAAAATATTTATGCCTAAATCTCTTTGCATAACTGAAATTCTTTTCCTCAAAATTTCTATGACATGTTTCTTGATAAAATCAATTTCACTCCCTCTAATCCATTGTATTTGTTATTGCCTTTTGTACAGTCGTATCAAATAAGTTAAGTATTAGTTACCATAATCCAAAAGAGCCAAAGTTGTAAGGTGCATCCAAAAATCATGTTATATTAAATAGGTGCAAAGACTTCTGCTTTTATTACAGTTGTAAGTTTTCTCAAAGGAAATGATAACTTTGTACCACTAACTGGACAGCAAATACCAGTCCCAGTGCATTAATTCATTTTTGAACCATCAATGCACATTTAGACACAGTTTTCACTTATGAAAACTTTATTCGAGTCTTCTCGTAAAAGAAATTTGATTGTATAAAGCTTATCAAAATCATATTCAGCAACCATGTAATCAGCAGACATACTTACAAAAAGAGATTAAATACGTCAGCATTTTGTTTTCTTAAGACAAACGTCTCGAGCAATCCTTCCACTGACCTGCAATTTTAAGTCTTTACATGCAACTTACATTTTTTGCTTCAATACGCATGTAAAATGGATGCATACCATATAAAAAGTGAAAGTTATCGTAAAAAAGTGAAAGTATCAAGGTTAGAAGTGAAAGTTATCGTATTGCACACTGAGACCGATACACAAAATATATTTTTAAATTTTGTTTAATCTGCCTTAGCTTTTCATTTCTGATTCTAGAATACCAGACCACTGAGACATTAGTAATGACGGAGCAAATGATCATAGAGTAAATCCAATGAATCGCTTCGTGATTTAGGCCTAAAGTTCTTCCAAACGCATTTCTACATTACTAGAAATCCTTTTTGCTCTCTCAGTACTAAAGTTGAAGTGTTTGATCAAATTTAAATTTATGCTAAAAAATACTTCTAGGAATTTCATTTTTTTTTTTTTTTTTTTTTTTTTTTTTGAGCAAATTAGTTCCTGACTGATTAAAGTTATTATTTTCAGATTAAGATTCTTTTTGTTTGTGAAAGCAATCGTAGCAAGCAGATTCACAGAAAGGCCTTCATTAATACACTAAATCTCAACTCGTTCATAGGCATTAGACATGATGCTCGAGATCGTTACACCTAATTTATCTCTCACGATAGTAACTGAACCATCTGCATAGCGAATGGTGGCTATGTCAGGCTTGTTTAAAACCTCTAGAAGGTGAATCTACAAAGCAACACCACAATATGGGTGACAGAAGCCCTTCCTGCGGATAACCAGCGTTGGTTTGAATTTTCCGAAAA
Organism: Latrodectus elegans; assembly: GCA_030067965.1. Taxonomy (NCBI): domain Eukaryota; kingdom Metazoa; phylum Arthropoda; class Arachnida; order Araneae; family Theridiidae; genus Latrodectus; species Latrodectus elegans. The sequence continues at coordinate 102,592,010 of CM057811.1, read as the reverse complement.
AGGAGAAACTGACAAATTTGTTATTGAGCAGGTTTTGAAACAAATAGTATCATTAATTCTCTTTGATCCAAAAGACTGTAGAATTGTTCCTATAAGTGCATTATCAAAGGCACCCTCAATATCTAAGAAAACAGTTAAAGCAAGTTCCTTAGCCTTAACATTAATCTCCAAAGTAAGGGATGGATTGTAGATTGCACTATCAGTGGATCTACTTGGTTGATATGCGTTTTTTGAGTCAGAAAGCAATTGCTCCATTAAGCAAGCATCTCTGATATATCTGTCTATCAGCTTTTCAATGATCTTTAAAAGAAAAACTGTTAAACTAATAGACCTGAAAGATTTTGCTTTAAAGTAATTAACTTTTCATTATTAGTAAAAGAATTTACTTTTTCATGCCTCCAAGTAACAGGTACATGGCCAAAGCACACGTGCATATTGAAGTAATATACTGGACTCCCTCAATAACTAGAGCAGGTACAATACCAACCATTCCTTTTGATTTAGATAATTTAAAGGATATTATATCTCATTCTCTCTCTCTCTCTATTCTATCACAAGTTATGAGTTTTTGGCGAAATCCCATTTTTACTTCTACTACAATTTGGCTTAGAGAATGTAAAGGTAGGAGTTTCAGTAATTTCTTTGTAACCTGGAAAATGAACTTGAACAACAGCCATGGTCTCCCTTCAATATTCTAAAAATCTTACCATTGTAATTGCTTATTGTAATTACTTGTAATTCTATGATTTGAAGAAAATATAAAGCAACTTTTATCAGTTAAACAGTAAAAAAATAAACAAAATGATGTTTTTGACTTTCAGTTATGAGAGTTTAATAGCAACAAGACATATACTTTAGCTATAAGTGTCTACTTATTTCTAAAATATGTCATTATTTTTCTGCAAAAATAATTATGACTAGATTTTTTCCCCAAATCCAAATCGATACGTGCTTTTTTTCAATCAAAAATGTAAACATGGTTAAATTACTTAGCATTTTACAAAATTTGCAAAAATAGAATTCTGTTATAAAATAAACCCAATAAAATTTTCATTAAATTGTATTTACTCACACAGCATTTTACTAAAAGCAGAATATTTACTAATTCCAAAATTATTTATTTATGCAAAAATTTATTATTAATTCTGAATGCATTTGCATATTTTATTGCAATTATATTCGATAAAAAATGAAAATATCTTGATTTGTTTATTAGTTGATTATTATTTAGTTTACATCAAATACACAATTTATATAAATGCATTAATAATTCCCATTGGATCATTATACGTGTATGCTTAAATTTTATACTATTGTATAATAAACGGTAGAATTGCATAAATTACAGTAAAATGTGCATTAACATAATAAAGTGATTATTAATTATAATTAAATTAATAAACTAAATATATAAGTATAAGTAAATTAACATTAGTCACAGCTTAATCAGACATTTTGTTATTTTCTTATTCTAGTAATTAAAATTAGATTTTTGTTGCATATCAAAACAAAATATTTGGAATTTATTCTTAATTGTTTTGTAAAAAATTAAAAGCTTCCGATTAATTTTATAAGTTATTAATTCAATTATTTTTAAAAATATTAGAATGAATGGATTTGGAAATAAATCTATTATGTTTATTAAATATAAGTACAGCTTTTTTTTAAAGCTTATTATAGCAATATTTTTCAAAGCTTTGAATCTTATTTCTGATTTTTCTAACGCCTTTCTTTGAATACTATAACAATACGCAAGATAAATCAATAATCTTGACATACAGTGAAATATTAAATCAAGTTTTGATTTTTGCTATCAATCTATGACATAAACATAGATATTTACCGTAAAATAAATATTATTATTTATAATTCAGAGAAACGCACCATAAGAAACTTTTCCACGTAAAGTCTTTAATGTCATATTTCTCTTCTCAGTAAGAATCAGATAACCATTTATTATGCAGAATCAGATAACCATTTATTATTAAGTAAAATCAAACTTGGTTGGAAATAAGGCTAAATATGTAATACTTGTAGAGTTTAAACTTTTGCTCCGTCATTCATTCCTAACTAATTCTTTTTTTAATATTACTGAACAGCATTTGATTCTTCTAAAAGTTACTTTCATAAAGTATTCATATAAAATTATTTGTAGACCAACTGAGCTCCATTTCATGATGAATAGCTTCATTTACTTTTTGTATGTGATGTTTCGAAAAATTGAAAAAATGTGTTAATTTTTATTCAACTGTGTGATTTCACTCATTAAGATTTAAATAATAGAAAACTTACTTTTGGTAATTTAACATATGATAGCATCACTTCCGAAACATCATTTTACAGTGTTAAATTAGATTCCTTCAATATGTTTAAAGCAGTGTTCATTTTTTCTGTGTTGTAGACCGAGAAATGACAGATATATCTGAGTGGGATCCAGTTCAGCAACACATTCCTTCTGATTGTCTGAAATGGATATCTTGCAGTTTAATTTTTTTAGTTTAAAAAAATTAAATATTTTATAAATCTTAAAAGCCAAATGTTTTTCATTGAAGTTGTTTAGTGAAATCTTTACATCAAAACAAGAAGTAATAAGCATAATTTTGAAATTTTTATTTGAATAATTTTTTATTTTGGATTTTGAAAAGAGTTTTTCAAGCAATTTACACAGTCAATTGTCTGAAAAATTACTTCTTTGAAATATTTACTCTTAAAATGATCATCTTTTGTTTTTATGAAGTATTCATAGCCTTAAAATACTCTGAATAAAATTGTTAAAATATAAGATATTAAATTAAGACAAAAAAATATAAATTAAAATAAACAAATCAATCTAATCATTGAACAAACACTTATAAGAAAATTAGACAGTAAAATCAGGATAGAAAAAAAATAAAGGTTCCATTTTAACTAATAACTCATGAAAGATTAAAAAGATTGTGAACGGTTTGCATTTTTTCAGTTCGAATTCAATTGGAAGAATGGACACAGAGCTCAGTCGTTCATGTATTGGTATATATAGCCTATATTAATGTAAAGAAGCATGAACTGTGATTTCTGATATAAAGATAAATATTATCAGGTCAATTTATTATAAATTTCAGATATATCAAATTTAAAATTATTAATATACGATTACATTATTACCATATTTTCTCCCGTGTATTAAGGAGATCGTATTAATTTATTGCTATAAGGGATCAACAGTAAAATAAAAATCTTTTTTCATTATTCGGATAAAATATCGAATATATCCAATCATATAAAATTAAACCTGACATCTGCATAAAAGTAAACTATTTTATTCCCTAAAATAAAGTGCTTTCAAACTAAAAATATTCTTCGTGAAACCGAAGCACTAATGTACTATTCAATAGCAATGTTATTCAAGTAAATGCTCAGATGAAACAAAAACAATTATGTAGCCCGCATTTATACAGTTTTCGTTTACATATATATAAATCTTTAAGAACATCATCACAAAAATCATTTTCAGAAAGGATAGGATTATTTGAAAAATAAACTAAATTATAAATAATTAACTTTTCTCTTCCCATTATATATATAAAAGAAAATTGAGAATTTAACTAAAAAGGAATACTGTGTGTGTGTGTGTGTGTGTGTGTGTGTGTGTGTGTGTGTGTGTGTGTGTGTGTGTGTGTGTGTGTGTGTGTGTGTGTGTGTGTGTGTGTGTGTGTGAATTCATATATGAAGAATATATATAATTTATACGATTCTTGATCATTTGAAAATTTTTTATCATAGTTTTCAATAAACTGTGATTAAAGATTAGATTTTTAAGCAATCTAACACAAATTTAAACAATTCAACACACACACAAATAATTTAATCTAATTTAAACACAAATTTTTAAAGATAATTACCCCAAATTTGTTTTTGTCACGTTATTTTTATAATATTAATTTAATAAAAAATAAAGTACGAAAATATTTTATTCTATAAATATCAAAACTAGAATGCTTAATATCACTTATTATAACTTATGTTTCATACTTTCATTTTGTTTACTTACATACATTATGACAATATAAAACAATAAATTAAATGGAACTTTTTGCTACTTGACGTGATAAACCTTGAGATTCAGAATACGTTACATAATCATTTAGAAAGATTTATAAGTTCCATATAAATAATATCTGGCACCAATTTAGTCAAGATTTAAAATTATTTTAAATATTTTACAGATTATGTAATCAATATATCTGACCTTTTTATTACAAATCTATTGTATATCAGTTATTTTTATAAAATCATTTGTTCGTTAATTTTAAATTGAAATAAAGCTCAGAAAACATGAGCGAATTTTAGTCACTGTAATTACATATGCCAAAATAATGAACATAAGAAACATTGAATACTGTGCACATAGGATATAGAATATATTAAAATTTTATCTGGTTGAATGTGTGTGTGTGTGAAATAGGGAAAACAAAAAATGACTCCTTTTATTAACGAGTTTAACGCAAAATACTTTTAGCAAATACATGCTAATATAAAAAAAATTATTGGAATGGAACCTTACTTGGGAATGTAATAAACTAGTTAATAGGCTAATGCATGATGAGTTTAAGGATTTCATGTGTTTTCAGAAATATATCTAATGATTTCTTTTCTTAATTATTTTTCAGAGAAATTAAATTGCTTAGTAGAAAATATTGTAAATCTTTAAGAATGAATCTTTAAGAATGTGTGTGTGTGTGTGTGTGTGTGTGTGTGTGTGTGTGTGTGTGTGTGTGTGTGTGTGTGTGTGTGTGTGTGTGTGTATAAATATATAAATAATATATATAATTTATACGATTCTTGATCATTTGAAAATTTTTATCATAGTTTTCAATAAACTGTGATTAAAGATTAGATTTTTAAGCAATCTAACACAAATTTAAACAATTCAACACACACACAAATAATTTAATCTAATTTAAACACAAATTTTTAAAGATAATTACCCCAAATTTGTTTTTGTCACGTTATTTTTATAATATTAATTTAATAAAAAATAAAGTACGAAAATATTTTATTCTATAAATATCAAAACTAGAATGCTTAATATCACTTATTATAACTTATGTTTCATACTTTCATTTTGTTTACTTACATACATTATGACAATATAAAACAATAAATTAAATGGAATTTTTTGCTACTTGACGTGATAAACCTTGAGATTCAGAATACGTTACATAATCATTTAGAAAGATTTATAAGTTCCATATAAATATCTGGCACCAATTTAGTCAAGATTTAAAATTATAAATATTTTACAGATTATGTAATCTATATATCTGACCTTTTTATTACAAATCTATTGTATATCAGTTATTTTTATAAAATTATTTGTTCGTTAATTTTAAATTGAAATAAAGCTCAGAAAACATGAGTGAATTTTAGTCACTGTAATTACATATGCCAAAATAATGAACATAAGAAACATTGAATACTGTGCACATAGGATATAGAATATATTAAAATTTTATCTGGTTGAATGTGTGTGTGTGTGTGAAATAGGGAAAACAAAAAATGACTCCTTTTATTAACGCGTTTAACGCAAAATACTTTTAGCAAATACATGCTAATATAATAAAAAAATTATTGGAATGGAACCTTACTTGGGAATGTAATAAACTAGTTAATAAGCTAATGCATGATGAGTTTAAGGATTTCATGTGTTTTCAGAAATATATCTAATGATTTCTTTTCTTAATTATTTTTCAGAGAAATTAAATTGCTTAGTAGAAAATATTGTAAATCTTTAAGAATGAATCTTTAAGAATGTGTGTGTGTGTGTGTGTGTGTGTGTGTGTGTGTGTGTGTGTGTGTGTGTGTGTGTGTGTGTGTGTGTGTGTGTGTGAATTCATATATGAAGAATATATATAATTTATACGATTCTTGATCATTTGAAAATTTTTTATCATAGTTTTCAATAAACTGTGATTAAAGATTAGATTTTTAAGCAATCTAACACAAATTTAAACAATTCAACACACACACAAATAATTTAATCTAATTTAAACACAAATTTTTAAAGATAATTACCCCAAATTTGTTTTTGTCACGTTATTTTTATAATATTAATTTAATAAAAAATAAAGTACGAAAATATTTTATTCCTATAAATATCAAAACTAGAATGCTTAATATCACTTATTATAACTTATGTTTCATACTTTCATTTTGTTTACTTACATACATTATGACAATATAAAACAATAAATTAAATGGAATTTTTTGCTACTTGACGTGATAAACCTTGAGATTCAGAATACGTTACATAATCATTTAGAAAGATTTATAAGTTCCATATAAATATCTGGCACCAATTTAGTCAAGATTTAAAATTATAAATATTTTACAGATTATGTAATCTATATATCTGACCTTTTTATTACAAATCTATTGTATATCAGTTATTTTTATAAAATTATTTGTTCGTTAGTTTTAAATTGAAATAAAGCTCAGAAAACATGAGTGAATTTTAGTCACTGTAATTACATATGCCAAAATAATGAACATAAGAAACATTGAATACTGTGCACATAGCATATAGAATATAGTAAAATTTTATCTGGTTGAATGTGTGTGTGTGTGTGAAATAGGGAAAACAAAAAATGACTCCTTTTATTAACGCGTTTAACGCAAAATACTTTTAGCAAATACATGCTAATATAAAAAAAAAATTATTGGAATGGAACCTTACTTGGGAATGTAATAAACTAGTTAATAAGCTAATGCATGATGAGTTTAAGGATTTCATGTGTTTTCAGAAATATATCTAATGATTTCTTTTCTTAATTATTTTTCAGAGAAATTAAATTGCTTAGAAAATATTGTAAATCTTTAAGAATGAATCTTTAAGAATGTGTGTGTGTGTGTGTGTGTGTGTGTGTGTGTGTGTGTGTGTGTGTGTGTGTGTGTGTGTGTGTGTGTGTGTGTGTGAATTCATATATGAAGAATATATATAATTTATACGATTCTTGATCATTTGAAAATTTTTTATCATAGTTTTCAATAAACTGTGATTAAAGATTAGATTTTTAAGCAATCTAACACAAATTTAAACAATTCAACACACACACAAATAATTTAATCTAATTTAAACACAAATTTTTAAAGATAATTACCCCAAATTTGTTTTTGTCACGTTATTTTTATAATATTAATTTAATAAAAAATAAAGTACGAAAATATTTTATTCTATAAATATCAAAACTAGAATGCTTAATATCACTTATTATAACTTATGTTTCATACTTTCATTTTGTTTACTTACATACATTATGACAATATAAAACAATAAATTAAATGGAATTTTTTGCTACTTGACGTGATAAACCTTGAGATTCAGAATACGTTACATAATCATTTAGAAAGATTTATAAGTTCCATATAAATATCTGGCACCAATTTAGTCAAGATTTAAAATTATAAATATTTTACAGATTATGTAATCTATATATCTGACCTTTATTACAAATCTATTGTATATCAGTTATTTTTATAAAATTATTTGTTCGTTAGTTTTAAATTGAAATAAAGCTCAGAAAACATGAGTGAATTTTAGTCACTGTAATTACATATGCCAAAATAATGAACATAAGAAACATTGAATACTGTGCACATAGCATATAGAATATAGTAAAATTTTATCTGGTTGAATGTGTGTGTGTGTGAAATAGGAAAACAAAAATGACTCTTTTATTAACGCGTTTAACGCAAAATACTTTTAGCAAATACATGCTAATATAAAAAAAAAATTATTGGAATGGAACCTTACTTGGGAATGTAATAAACTAGTTAATAAGCTAATGCATGATGAGTTTAAGGATTTCATGTGTTTTCAGAAATATATCTAATGATTTCTTTTCTTAATTATTTTTCAGAGAAATTAAATTGCTTAGTAGAAAATATTGTAAATCTTTAAGAATGAATCTTTAAGAATGTGTGTGTGTGTGTGTGTGTGTGTGTGTGTGTGTGTGTGTGTGTGTGTGTGTGTGTGTGTGTGTGTGTGTGTGTGTGTGTGTGTGTGTGTGTGTGTGTGTGTGTGTGTGTGTGTGTGTGTGTGTGTGTGTAATAAATTAAATGGAATTTTTTGCTACTTGACGTGATAAACCTTGAGATTCAGAATACGATACATAATCATTTAGAAAGATTTATAAGTTCCATATAAATATCTGGCACCAATTTAGTCAAGATTTAAAATTATTTTAAATATTTTACAGATTATGTAATCAATATATCTGACCTTTTTATTACAAATCTATTGTATATCAGTTATTTTTATAAAATTATTTGTTCGTTAATTTTAAATTGAAATAAAGCTCAGAAAACATGAGTGAATTTTAGTCACTGTAATTACATATGCCAAAATAATGAACATAAGAAACATTGAATACTGTGCACATAGGATATAGAATATATTAAAATTTTATCTGGTTGAATGTGTGTGTGTGTGTGAAATAGGGAAAACAAAAAATGACTCCTTTTATTAACGAGTTTAACGCAAAATACTTTTAGCAAATACATGCTAATATAAAAAAAATTATTGGAATGGAACCTTACTTGGGAATGTAATAAACTAGTTAATAGGCTAATGCATGATGAGTTTAAGGATTTCATGTGTTTTCAGAAATATATCTAATGATTTCTTTTCTTAATTATTTTTCAGAGAAATTAAATTGCTTAGTAGAAAATATTGTAAATCTTTAAGAATGAAAGCAATCACACCATCCATATAAAAAATATAATCTTCTCCTATACATATTCATGCTTTATACAATGTGTTTTTATTCTGAATTGTAGTCTTTTACCAGATGTATGCAAATGAAATAAGACGATTATTTTAAAAAAAATACAAAATAAATTTGATAAAAATTTTAATATTTATTTATGTGAAATATAATAACGATCGCTATCTACACATTTTTCCCATATTTCGGGCAATTTGTCGATACCACACCAAAAAAAAAATAAAAAATGATGGGTCTTTCGAGGCTAGCCGGTCATCCAGCTACAATTTGACGTTTTCGTAAGATGTGAAGCGCTGGTCAGCCAAAGCGTGTCCCAATGATGCAAAAAGGTGGTAATTGGAAAAAGCCAAGTCTGGCGAATAATCCTCATGCACTAAGACTAGCTGAGCGTCTAAACGCTGTCCTTGGTCGGCTTAGCACAGGAGCTAGGTGTGTTGTCATCAAGGAAAATCACTTTCTACTCCCGTTTCTTGTATTGCTCGCGTTTTTCGAGTATAGCATCATATAAATAAAGTAATTGTTGCTTGTAGCGATCAGTATTAACGATATCGTCGGATTTGAGAAGCCGTATCTTACGACCGAAGCGATTCGGCTTTACGTTCGATTTGGACGGCTGTCCCGGATCAACATATGATCGGTTACGCTTGGGACACTCAAAATAAATCCATTTTTTCCTCGCCAGTCACAATATGATGGAGATATGATTTTCATTTGTCGCGGGCAAATAACATTTCGCACTCAATGTTTCGGTTTTCCTGCTGACGGTCCGTTAGCTCGTGTGGTATCCATCTACCGACCTTTATTGTCTTGCTCATTGCTTTGATACGACGGGAAACGGTGCTCTAGTCAACATTCAATTGTTCTGCAAGATGTTCTTGCGTTTGGCCATCATATTCATCGAGTAATGCTTGCAATTCAGCATCTTCAAATTTTTTTGCTGGTCTGCCACGCTCCTCGTTTCTCACATCGAAATCACCCTTTTGAAACTTTTCAAACCACCTGTAGCACTGCGCACAGTTCAGAGCATTGCTATCCTACGCTTCTACAAGCATTTGATGTGATTCGGTAGCATTTTTCTTCAGATGTTAACAAAAATTTAATGCTGTCCGCAAATCCTGATCGGAAGGTATAAATTTCATTTTCAACACAGTAAAAAAATAATAAATAACACAATGCACGCTGAAACTCGTCCAAATGTAAAGTAAACATGAATTTCAAAGTTCAAACTATAAAAATAAGCACGTTTTCGTAATGTTTGTATATATGCATGGCAATATCTGTTAGCAATCATTTCATTTGATATGCATACACCTGGTATTGCGAAGCAGAAATGAAAAAATTTATGTTATATTATTGATATTACTCACTTTAAGGTCTTGGTGAAAATATCATTTTTGCAGACCTTTTTCACGAGCCGTATATATAGTGCAATTTCCTAAGGGCTTAATATCTCTACTGATTGATGTAGAAACCATGAAAATGATAGTTCTGGAGTTGATTTCATTGGATTGCGTTTCAAAATTATGATATGAATATCTGTGTTTAGAGAATTTTTATTCGTTCTAATTGGAAAATCTGAAACTTTCCACAGTAACTTGTGGAAGACATCAACTTTAACACAGGCAGTTGGTTAAAGCATTGAAGAGTGCACAGGTAAAGCTTTTGGAATTTATTAATATGTTTATGTGTCCTTTAAAAATTATAATATCCAATCACAATAAATAAATATTTTACTTTATTACGATTGTTTTAACTTAACGTTTGAAAACAAAAAATGTGACTTCATCCAGCTATAACTTAAAATGAACTCTAAACCAGCAGATGAATCATGTACGTCAACAAAAAATTGAACAGTGTGTTTAATTGAAGGACATAAAAAGTTTATCATTCATTAATATGATAGTTTATATTACAAACAAAACATAACTTCATACACAGAGCAAAATTTGCATGTTTCAATTTATAAAATCCACACAAACCATTCAAATACAATTGACAGCTTTTAAAATTAAAATGCTATTTTGAAAATCAGGAAAAGATTTTAATGGAAATTATTATTTAACACTCTTCAAGCATCTTGTATAATATTATTTACAATTCCATGAGAACAATTTTAAAAATTATTCTTAAAACAACATTTTGTTAAAAAAAATGCAAACTCATTATAATACGAGTATTACTTTCAATACATTTTAAGCATTGATTAATAAGAGAATGTTTTTTTTTCATTTATCCTCCATTTGATCATATTTCAGTGACAGCTTTTAGTGCTTCCCGGATATAAAGACATTATTTCTATTTCAAAAAAAATTTTTTTTCTCATATTATGTAAATGAGGACTAATTATAAATACAGACATTCATAAATGACAGGCAAATGTGTCACAAAAATCAATATTTGTAACGCATAAATCTCCTTCTTCTAAAATTGTTCATATGATCATTAAATAAAATAGGAAACGCTACGAGGGAGGATGCAGTATTAAATAACTGTAATACAGAATATTTCTAAATGGTGGAATACATTATTCATGCACAATAATTACGGGTAATTTTAAAGAGTTTTCTATCAGTAAGAGCATTAAAATGTGCCGAAATGCAAAGCAATTATCCTTTAAAAATGTTTTATAACACTACATCTTTTGTAAATTTTCTGATGGAAAAAATCTACGCAATGATTTTGATAATTAACTTCAAAAATTCATGTTCTCGTTTTTAAAATAATAATGAGTTAAATATAAATAAAAAAGTTGTATAATAATTAAAATATTGAAAGATTTTTTGCTCTTTAATATTCATTGATTAAAATCAAATATGTACTGCGCACACAGATGATTTTTAAAACAGAAACAAAATCATTCACTATTTCTCTAATAATTTGAAAAAAAGAAAATGGTTTTGTTGCGTCGATGTTTTGTCTTTTAATTTGACATCGAATAAGCAAGTATATTTTAGAAAAACTACATTGTTCCCAATTTGTAAAGTTTTTAACTTTTATACTTTTCTATACTTATTAATTCATATCTGTAATTTTTATAATGACAATTTCTACTTTAAAACATTATTTAATTAAATTATTATTATTTAATTGAATTATTTTCTTTATATTAGCCCTTAAGTATAATCGAAATTTAGCCGTGAAAGATTCTTAAGACTGATTAAAAATGTTTCTGATTGATATATCAAATGTTAAAAATGGTACATATTTTGAATTGGTTAAAATACATTTAAATATTATTTACATATTTCAATGAAATAAAATGTAAAATAGATAATATAATTGAACATTTTGCAAAAAGAATTATAGAAATGGTCTAAAAAATAGTTAATTATTAAATAAAAAATTTAATCGTATCTTTAAAACATGATAATTATAATATTAATAAATTATCTTCGATTGCCGGCCAACTTGTCAAGTGGTCAGCGTGCCTGACTACGGATGGGAAGGTCCTGGTTTCGAATCCCGGTTCAGGCATGGGTGTACTTTCTCTCTCTCTCTCTCTATCCTGTCTTTGTCCTTTCCTTGTGTGTGTGAATGAAGTATGAATGTTGCCTACCCTATAAACGGGTCCCTATGGCATGTCTGAGGGTGAGATGGTGGCCCACCCCCTGTGGTGCACCCGGGGCAATGCCTCGGCGGCTAAGAGGTCGCTATTTCTGGCCGGTTCCTTGGATATCAGGGAACAATGGACTCTGTTGCAGTTGTAACTGTCTGCCATTGGAAAAAAATAATCTTCACTTTTTTCATGCATTTACCAAAATAACAAACAGCATCAAACTGAAATGTGTATTTCACATATAATATAATATTACCAAGTAATGTATTAATAATTATTTAATATTTTTTATTTAACTCTAAAAATTTTAATTTATACGAAATGAATTTCCTCAAAATTAATTCCGTATATATGAATGCATTGTAAGATTCAAAGAAAAATATTTGAATGTAACAGGATATAAATAAAATAATTGAACTGTTATGTGTTAAAAGACCTGTTTAAACTCTTTCAACCTTTCATATTATTTTGAATGTAATTCATTGAATGTGAAAATAAGTTTTCATTATTATTTAATTAAGGAAAATGATTATAAAATTCAATGTATTTTAAACTCTATCAGATGGGGGAATGCTTTAAATATTTTCATTTACAAATATTACTAAAAACACTAATCAACAGAATCGTAAGCAATTAGCTTAAAAAATTGTCATTTATACAAAGATAGGAATTCGATATATTTTAACATGAATACGTAAATAAATGTAATTTAAAATATTAATTTATAAAGAATATTTGCATTTTTTATTTTAGCTTAGTGAAATATATTAAATCTTATTAAGTATGAATATTTACTCATTATAGATAATGCAATCTGCTATCTATAAATGTGCATCTCCTTTCTGTCAGATTATGAAGGTAATGTTTAAAATAAAACAAAGCAATAAAAATATTTGACAAAATGCATAGGTATGTAGAACTGATATAAATAAATTTCAAAATAAATCTGTATGGGAGAATGCAGTTTACACAATCTTATAAGTAAATTATACATTTAATTCATTGTAAAAGTAGATAAAAATAAAATAAAAACAAAGAAAATTTTATTAACTTTTTTAATTAAGTTTATTTAATAACCATTTACAATACTTGAGAAAAATAATTACTATAAATATTGATATAACTTTAAATCGATGGCGTAGAAATTCGTATAAACATCGTGTATATATAGCACATATCCATCAGCTATTGGCTAACTACATCTTTTTTGAGTTATTATAAAAATATGGAAAGATATCTTTAAAAGTAGAAATCTAATCATGCAAAATTTGTGAAACGCAATTGCGAATGAATAGATCCGAATTATTCTATCCAATGAAATTCGCATATATCGTCAAAATGATTTTTGACTTTTTCTCCTGAAATGAGCTATTGGTTGGTTAATTGTGCAAGAACACACATTGGTATAATATCGTAAGCCTAACACTATGAGAAATAAGTACATCTGAGTGAGAAAAATCCCCGCACCTCTCCGGAGGAAAATTACTATTTGCTAAAGCCTGGAGTAAGCAAAACATATACAATTTTTATCTTGGGAATAATCTTCCGCATTCAATAGTTGCACTCGCCGCAACTAGCTAGGGCATTTATCTGAATTCATCAAAACAGTTGCACTTTTTGGTATTGAATTGGGATGTATGACACATTGAATAGCTTTCGAATTCCTCCAAGAATCATTGCCTTCGAGTGCAAAACAGTTCCTTCTACTGTAGTAATACTTTGATATTTTGCAATGATTGAAATTAAAAGTTAAAAATGATATAAATGTTCATATGAAAGCGCTATATGAAAGCGTACAAATGCTTAACATTCTAATTAATTCTGATCTAAAATGTTTATTTCCAGTGGTGTTTTTAAGCAGTCACTCCATTTCTTTTTCAAATATTTACATTAAATGCATGTCAGCTAACTCAGCATGGATGTAATAATCCATATTGTTCAGAATATGAATATGTAGTAATGATTTGAGACAAGTTCTTGAAATATTCTGCATATATAGGTGATTTAAACAGAAAAAATTGAATTAATAACTATTTACTACCATGAATTTAGAGATTTTGCATTTGCATTTTATTGATTTTGATTAAAATATAATTACATGTTTCATCATTGAGAACATACTTGTTAAAAGACATCAAATAACGTTAAAGAAACAAATTCAAACATAATAGAGACAGTCTTTTGATGGTGATTCCCAAAAATATTTATTTCGACTCATCTTTGCTATTTAAGAGGCTTTTTTTATCACTCTTAATCCAGTTCGTGAATAATAAATGAATGGATTGGACTGAAACTTGAAGGTATTTCTGTCTTCATCGTCAAAATTTTTCCACGTTCTTGTTCCGAACTCTTAGTTGAGCTGTTTTTGTTGCATCAGCAGTGAATAATTGCCTTTCAAATTATCTTATTGAAAAGATACTGTGTTCCATAGATCTTTTTGAAAAAGTTTTGTGGTGACAATGATGGCTCTTTATATAGTTACTGTGCTCAGCATGCTTCATCAATTTCTTGTCTGAAATTCAAATGCATATTTCCATATTCTTCATTGGTGTCATTCAAAAATACTCTCCGCTTATTATATTGTAGCCATAGATAAACCACACATTTTACTAATCAATACTCTCTTGCAACTTTTATTTTCTTCATATAAATGGGATTCTCAACCAGACACATGTTACTACTGGAAGAGCCGAACAGTTAGAGCAGAGAATTCATCAGTTCGGGACTAGAATGGTCGCATCCAGCGAGGACGGTGAAACGATTAAGTAAAATTAAAACTGTATTTACAAATTTAGCCCCTATGGAAAAAATGAATATATATTGACAGCCAAACTAATCGTGGTTATTCTTCTTTTCAAACATTGCACTATCGTTCATTGTGTTTTTATATGATTCAAAAGAAGTACTTTTTTCTTTCCTTATTCACAAATTTTGGCCGAATAAGTATAACATAAGTATTTCTGCATTATTGCACAAATAAAATATTTTTATGATACCGTGTTCTATTAAGTGTTTCTCATCAGTAGTAATTACTAATATTATGTACTTCTATAAGTGTGAATATTATCTTACATAAACTAATAAATTACCACAAGAAACGCACTAAATATATTAGTTTGGAGAAAAAGAAATCCATTTTGTTCGGTTTATACTTGTAGTGGTTGATATCTTATAAATTATTGATTAAACAATTTCAGATTTATGATCGTTGAAAAGGTGACATTTAAAACCAAATTATTTATTTCTGTTTGTTTCTTTCACTGTGAGTTACTGGCTATTTAAAATGAAAGTCAACACAGAAAAAAATTTAATACATTTCATTTTTTTAAATAAAGGCAAAAATACAATCAATTCAAATCAATTTTATCTAACTTCGGTTTCATCAACTCCATCCAGGTATTTTTGATGTTAAAAACGCATCTCATCCTGGTAGGCTCGTCTTTCAAAATGCTGATAAAATCATAAGAAGGATGAAAGTTAACCCATGATATCAATCCTTGCATCACCATGGAGCAAAATACATTTTCAATTTACATGCACAAAATGAATCTAAAATATTAATGTGTTTTGCTATGTATAATAAGTCTAGGGTTTCACACAAAAATAATGACTTTCTTTTTCCCCAATCAAACAAACTTCTTCCCATATATCTATATATAAAATATATTTTAACCATATAGCTATATTTCGATTTGCAATCCCACAAAAATATATTATTTCATAATAATAAGATATCCTAATAATGCATAAAGAGTAACTTTAGAGTACATCAGCATTTCCAAAATATTTTTATTCATTTGTAGCGGGCGCTATTAATTTTAAATTTATAAAATCCAAATGAGTAGAGCAAATTAAAAAAAGGTAAAAACTAATTAAATTTAAGGAACAGAAAATGGAAAAACTCAAAGCATTTCTTCTTAGATTTCATGCATTTTAAATTGCTTAAAAATAAACATCTCAATGCCTAGGTGATTATTATTCAATAATTAAAAGTGTGCAGAGAATAACAATGAAAGTCTATTTAAATTGCAAATGAACTATCTTAAAAAACTCAATTTAGCACTTCTTTTTAGAATAAGAGTTAATAATGAAACTGGAATGCAGATAAAGTAATCTCTAATGCATTTTATTATAATACTAACTTACGCACTAAAATTTCTTCACTTAATTTTCATATCCATTCTTATTTTCAAATGCATATCAATGAAATTTTCATATGTAAGTAATACTTCAAAATAAAAACATAAAATCAAACTTCATAAATCTCTAATTTATATATATATATATATATATATATATATATATATATATATATATATATATATATATATATATGTATGTATATATATATATATATATATATATATATATACATGTGTGCGTGTAAAGTTTCGTTTCACATTCACATATATGAGCATCACATTTTCTTTAGAGATAAAAAATAATTATTAAGCCAACACTTACTTTAAAATTTCATATTTGTTCAAATTAATTATTTAAAATTTAATTATAAATAATATTTTTTTGATTATGTCATAAAATTGTGTGCAGTGTGTGCTGAAGATTTATTTACATATATTCGCCCACATTCAGAAATTATTTTCTCTATAGAGAACTTTTAAGAAATAGCACAGAATTTTTTGTTATAAATTATTGAAACGCAATGAGAAATAAAACACAAAACGGGATCTTTTTTCTGAGCTTATTACAGCTGATTGCATTTCATTTTAAGAAAATACAGTACATTTTTTAAATGTATTTAAAATGCATTACATTCCCTAATTTTCTTTAAATTATCTAAAATACTTATTTTGACTGCTTCAAAAATTTCTAACAAATTAGGAAAAGTATTTCTCATGTTTCATTTAACGTTTAAAAAATTTAATAGGAATTTGATTCCTTTATAACAGATTTTTAATTAAACTATAACTGTGCGGAGTTTGCGTTAATTAAATACAAAAGAATTGTAAACAATGCTTTTATTTTGCGGCATGGCTTCGCAGCCGGGTTTTGCATAAGAATACAACATTAAACTTACAAGAAAAAGGTTGCCGTAAATGGCGTGATGCACCACAGAATGCACCAAGGAGGGTGCTCCGTAGCTAAGGGTATACATGACAAATGCGGAACAATAACAATGTTATTAATTCTCTTTATAGTTTATTTATGAAGAAGAAAATATAATTTAAAATTAAAAATCAGATAATTGTTTGTTGTAATATTTTCTTTGTCTCATTAAAATTGATTATTTTTTGTAATGCATGAATAATCGTAAATAATGTAAATTTTTAAGTTTTTTTGCAATTAAGTCTACATTACTATATTCAATATCCAAATTTGTTTTAAGATAAATATTTGTATTATTATACCAACGCTAATTTTATTATTAATTTGAATTTTAATACTTTTACTGTAGTTTTCTATACAAAATGAAAAATTTTGAAATTCATTTAAAAACTAATCATTTATTAATTTAACTACATCAATTAATTTAAGGAAAGTGATAACTAATGTAACACTTTCCTCAATTATTATTTTGTAAAGGCCAAATTTTTACAATAAACAATATTTTTTGAATGTTTAGTTTTGCCTAAGTGCGTTAATATATAAAACGTATTTTTATTTATTTATTTATTTTTTATCTCGTTTCAAAGAATATCATAGAGCTCCAGTTCACATTAATAATGAATACAAAGCCGTATTTGAAATTAGTGAACTTAATTTAAAATACTAATTGAATTTTTAAATATCAATATTTATTAAATCTTGGTTCAGAAATAAACATATATAATTATTTGAATTGTGGATATTTAAGCATTTCAGATACTGCAATTAATAAATTCATAAACTTTACATTCCAAAACGTTTCTGAAATAATATATAAATAAAGGAATGGAAACACACTTTAACACATTTTATTTTTTGTTATCCCTTTTATATAGTCTCATACACTGAAATAACTATGGTTTAATTATTTCTTCCAATGTTATGCCTACAATCATTTTTGTTGCAAAATATAATAATAAAGGTCATTATAATTGACATTTAGGATTAAAAGTTATAGATTTTTTTTTAAATATTTGTTCAAATAGTAAACTAAAGAAAAAGTTTAGTAGACTAATGAAATTTTTTTATTTAAAAATAAATGTTTATCTAAAACTTACTAAAAATAAAAATGCAATATTTTTCTCTTCTCAGCTATGAAAATATTGAGTTCTTATTCTTCTGATAATAAAATATTATCTAAGGAAGAGACCTGTTATTTCAGGAATGTAAAATCGTTAAGATAGTTTTGTGTTTATAACGGTATTGAAATGGTTTAAAAATATAATCATTCTATTTTTACGGAGGTAATAATTTCTTCCTCTAAGGTATGAAACAGTAATCCTTCATTTTTAAGAAGGATAATATTTTTATGTAAATAGTTGAATTACATTTTATAAAAAGAGAAATCACAGTATTTTTTATATCACGTTATTTAATATTTTTACACAACGTTTTAAATAGTTCAATTGGTGCAAAAACAGCTAGCATCAAAATCCTTTGGCTATAAATCGATACATGAAAAGAATCCACATTTTAAATGTATAAATATAATACAATACGGAGAAAAAATATGCAATTGAAAATAAATATCCGCGTATTACCAACTTTATCGGCGAGCATAACAATGGTGTTAAACACTCCTCGTGTGGTATTGATACACAGTGTGCAGAGTTTAATTTGCATTGCTCTTCAAAGTCATATCGTAACAAAATTTATAAATAAGTAAAAGAAATATATTCAAAAATATAAAAATAATAATTTTTATTGCAGTGGAAAAATAAGACAAAATTAAATTCAATATCTACAATAAAAAGTAAGAAAATGTTTTAAAAAAATAAAAATAAAAATAATTGAGAATTTTTAGCGCTTTATTAGTAAAATTTAAAATATTTCTCAATATTTATTTAATAAATTCATAAAGCATACATTTCTAACTGATTTTAATTTACTTCACAACGCTAAATTTTCTTTGAGATTTTAATAAATGCCTGATAAATTAATAAAAGTGACAAAGCGTTCTCATTAATAGCTTTGTCTGACCATGTGTCAATGAATGAAGTGTAGGAAAAACAAAACGATAGTTTGTCTTAACTATCATTTTGTTTTTCTTACACTTCATTCATTATCAAAATAATAATCACTTTATCAAAATAATAATTTAACTAGATATTGTATCAATTCATTTTTATATTTTAGTAGATGAAAAATTGGATAAATGTAATCGAAGCATAAACTTTAATCATTGTTTTGAAAATCATAAATGATATTGTAATTAAATATTTCTAATAACTTTTAGCCAATTTCTAACAGAAAATGATTTAAAAACTATATCAAAAGACATGTTTGTAATAAAATTTTTATCAACATAAATTGATAAAATTTCATTAACTTGTCACACACAATTACGAGTTTTATAAGAATAAGTTGAGAATTTGTAGAAGATATTTCCTAGCATGTGATATAATTGAATAAATTAGCATAGGCAGCGCAATTAATTTCTCTCCCCCCCTATACATGTAAATAATATAAAATTACGTTAATATCCATCGACTTTTCGTAATTGCACAAAATAAATTACTCTTCAATTAGATTTTAAAATTTCAACAAAGTTTCAATGTATAATAAAATAAAAAGGTTAAAAGTATAGATTTTTTACCAAACTTAAATTAATTTTATGACATTTTAAATTAATTTCCTACATTTTCAAGGCAATATCTTAACTTCTGTGAAGATGCTTATCACTTGAAACTACAATTTTTACACAAAAGAATAGACAATATGACTTAGAAAAGTCTAATGTCAAATTGATTTAACTTCATTAATTGTTAATTACATTTTTTTGACTGAGCAGCTAATAAAATGATTAAGAGTGTCTATTTATCAAAAAATATTTAAAAATCCCATTTTTCTGGAAACTTGTTGCAAACATTTTTGATTAATGTAATCAGCTTAACAGAATATAATTTAGTTTGATCGAAAATTTCAGTTCTGTTGCATTTTCATGAACTATTAATTTCTTAATTATTATTGACACTTATTAGTGAATATACTGTAATTTGCATTTAAACTTTCCGTAAAATTTAATTTAAACACACATCTGATGACATAATAATTTGTTAAGATGTTAAAATTGCCAATTGAATGCTAATGAATAAGAAAAGGTATGTTTATCTAGATTTTACGTTCTCGATTTTTGCTTTGCAAATATGCCTGTTTTTGTTTGTTATACGTTTCCAAATTTCCATTTCTATAAACTGAAAAGTCGCTAATCACAGTCAGTGGAATATTAATTTTGAACTATTTCCCAATGTTGAGTCTTACATCTGTGTCGGCACCTTCTTCTCAACAATTCCTCAGCATTGTAAATATGATCCATTCAATGTACTTCAGTTACCATTAGTAAATGCGACGGATCTTTGGCTGGGTTAAGTATAGAACCCCCCTCCCCCCGTTTCCATCCTTAATATTCCAAATCAGATCACCATGAGATTTTTTTATATAACAGCGGAATTAAAATTTTATACAAATACTCAGAATATTGCGGTGCAACTGAGGTTGATTATTCCAGCAAGCAACAGCTGCTAAATATAAAAAAAACTCCTGATAATATTATCCTAACTTCATGTTACGGAATCAATGCCTATTTTAAGAACACCTGTTCCTATTACGATCTATCAGTAAAAGCTTACGCTTTGTTGAAACTGTAATGCATGTGTATCTTCATAACATGATTTTCTTTAATGAGTCATGTAATGTCATCATACATTACTCTATATTTTCCTTTGTTCATTTCAGCCAGTTGGAGTTATTGTTGTTGTTGTTATTAATCTCAGGTTGTCTAGCTAGGCTAGACTACCCCCATGAAACTTAAAATGTCTATAAAATGGGATGAGTCCCGAAGGAGATCGTCTTTTTTAAAATTTAGGCAGGTTAAGATATGTCCTGGGGAGGCTATATTGACGGAGCACCAAGGACAGTCTGAAAATGTCCTTTGCCCCTGCTGAAAGGTGATTCCTCTCGTGTGCCCATTCGTTTGTTTGTTTGTCGCTCAACGATCACTTTTGCACACGAGGACTAATTAGACCGTGTGTGCCCACTCAAATAGCGGAAAAAGGCAGTTTGATGAGATCTCTGTTTCAGATGGAAGGTTCTCACCCGGTCTTTTGGCGAAGTATCATGGATGGTTGGGAGGAATTTTCATAAGCTCATTGAATTCAGCCAGGGAAGAAATCTCACTAGATGTGAGTTTTCCTAATGGGTTTACTCCTTCCTCTGACGCCTATCTGGCCGAGAAATCCGCTCTTTCATTCCCCTCTATTTCCACGTGTGAAGGAATCCGTTGGAAATGCACTGTGTGTTGGATGACAGTCTCTCAAGAAGATTTAGTATGTCCTGGCCAGTTTGGTCTCCAACAGCGCTTCAATTTAAAAGATGCTGGGTTGAAGCACGACTATCAGTCAATATCCAGATATCCTTTATTTGGTCCTCCACCTCTCCTGCATACTGTAAACCTCTTCTAATAGCTATTAGCTCTGATCTAAACACGGAACAATTATCTGAGTTTCTTATTTTAAACTCTAGTTCTCCGGAGACGGTGTTTATTTATACCCCATAGCCCGAGACTTCCTCCACACCTTTATTACCATCTGTATAAGTTGGAGTTATTAAATACCATCAACCGACCATCTCGTTATTGTGAGCTACAGTCAAGCAAATAACGATATACATTCATTTACAACCTTCCTTATAAACTTCCATGCATTTATAGGGAAGAACATTAGATTATATGAAATGATGCGGCAACGCATGAAATCCTCATGCATTAAATCAGATTGTTCATGAAGTCTATGATTCATGACATGTACTTGATTATTTCAAAATCATAATTTGTATTTAGATTTATCAAAATATATTGTTGTATGTTTAAGGAATGCTGGTATCATAATCAAATACTTTATATTAACATGAGATATTTTATGAATTTTCTTGCTTATTAAATGCATTATCCATTAATAACATTTCATTCCTTTTGAAACATTCATTATAATTGCCTCATTTTTCTTATTAACTTTTTTAAATTAGATGGTATGTATTAAGTCTATATTGTTTATCATATGCCCAATAGAAGCATATTTATGATACTTCAGTAGGGATATTTATCACATGAAAATTAAGAGAAGGTGGGAATACTCTCTTTTCACTTAGAAATACTACTACAAATGTAACAGCCAAGATAATTTGATAGAGAAATATGAGAGTTTATACAGTTAAAAACCAACGTAAAATTATGTAATCGAAAATTAAAGTAACTGAAACATGTCATGAAATTATATTTTCTTACAATTCTGCACCTTTTTGGCGTTTCTGTTTTCTGTATGCACGTCATTCGGAGTGAGTGCTTCTGAGATTTCCAAGTTTCTTGCCTAGCGACCACTGAATATGGCCCACTGTCTATGAAATGATCTCTCGGAAGGTAGTCCACGCGATGGGCATATAAACAATGTATTCAATTCAAAAGTTATTTAAATATAAATTTAATCACTTTTCTCATTGATCTTAAAAATTATTTTGCAATCAATCAATCAATCAATTAATTGCTGCTCATCCTGTGTAACGGATAGAAACTTCGGCTCTTACCGAGTGAACTCGGGTTTGAGTTCCTATTAAGACTCGGATGTAAAACTGGGAAAAAAAGTCGGACTTCTTATCTATAATAGATCCTTGTTTCCATAAAGAAAGCAGAACAACATCCTGTTCCTGTCAAGAGTGTCAATAAATGTTCTCTACTTCTGCTTGCTTGCTGTAAAAGAATCATCACGCTAACAACATCAAAGGTTTTCGTGAGGGGAGTTTCCGTACCAAAGGAAAAGACGGACAGTCATTCCTGTCTAACAACAAGAAAATTTAATTTGTTTAGTAAATTTGCTGACAAATAGGAGCGTGATGATCCTGCATCTAATAGATTTCTAACTACTTATGATTGTTTTTTATATTCAACAAATACTGAACAAGTTTGCATAAAAAAGTTTTGTCCCACCTTTACACTGTAAAATGGAAGCAAAAGCTTCGTCTTCATTATTGTTTTCGATTTTGTTACTTTGAAAACAGGGAGTTTGGTTATGTTTTTATGACAGATTTCACATAGTTTATTTGAACCACACTCATTCATTTGATGTTTGATATACCAACGACCTTGATTTCGTAGTAATTGTTTCTTCTCTTCTACTGTAAGTGAGTCATATAATTCTCTAGACAATCATTTTTGGTTGGTGGCGCCAATAACTGATGAACAGATGATTTAAAGGGCTTGTAGGCGCCTTTATGTTTGTTCCCGCTCATTTTTTCTAACTGTATGAGGTAAGTTTTGTTTTCACTGTACAGAGAGTTAGAGCATTCACGATTTAAAATTTCTTGTTATAGCTGCTTCAAAAAATTATTTAAATCCCACGTTTCATCGTCATTTTCTCTACTGAATTGCAAAATAATATCATGTGGGCGAAGTTTTGGTAACATAGGACACAAGAGAATTCCGTAACTGTTAGATTCAATGCCTAAAGATTTTAAATTTCGGATTTGAGTTTCTGCTCTGTCATACTATTTTGTTAAAGAATACAAATCGTTAGAATATTTTACAGGCTTAGTGTCTAAGAAATTACTCATATGCGCATTAATTAAAACATCTACTTTGCCAAATCTTTTCAGCAAAATATCAATCGTGGCATCATAATTTTCATTTGTCAACGTAAGGCCGCTGATGGATGCTGCCGCATTACCAAAAAGAGAACTTTTCAGATAACTGAATATGTCGATTTTTGAGAGTTTCAGATTGTTGTGAATTGCGTTTTCATTTTGGGAATAAAATTCAAGAAACTTGGCAGGATTTCCGAAAAATTTTGGAATTTCCAATCGCAGAAGCTTTACAGTTTTGGTTTTGTTTTCAACCGCATTTACTGTAATTCCCGAAGTTTGGATAATATTTGTGTTTTCTTCTGTTTCGATTTCATACTCTGTTCTTTTATTTTACGTGATAGTTTAACTTTTCAAAGGATTATATGTTTTGCTGATATTTATCACAAGTTGCAGTTTCGGCTTTTATGTTTTCTTGATTCGACAAATATTTAATCTCAATATTAAGTGCCTTTTAGTTTTATCTAACAAATGTTCCAGTAAAATTTTCAGTTTCGGATTTATATATTGTTGGCTTTTCTTCAATAATTCGATTTTCTTCAATAATTTTGCTGTGTTTGCTCTAAGACCGGTACGTTTTTTAAAATTTTCTTTTATCTTTTCAACTATATTTAAACAGTTAGCTGTTTTCGCAGTATAAATTTAATTCAACGGATTGAAAATTTTTTATCAAAGTGTACTCATCCTTTTTATATTCTTTTTATGAAATCGACACGTCAACGAAGATGTTAATCCTTAAATATGTTCACTTATATTTTCATTTCACAAAAATTGTCATTTTAGAGTTCAATTAAGTAGCAATAATTGAATTCATTGGTAAGTCAAATCACAAATTTCGGCACTTCCTTTGGCCGATGTCACCATGTAAAAGAATCGAATGATCGTTTTTTCACACTCAACAGAATCAAAATATGTTTTATACATTCGATTCAAATCATCAACTAAATATCTCTTGCTCACAGATGGCGATCTCAGCGCTGCGAAGGGATTGTTTCACACTCGCCATTTCTCACGCACACCAGACTCTCGTGTGCGCTACACAAGAGTTAATTGTGAAATATCAGCAATGTATGGGTGATGTGCAAGTCACGTCCAGCCATTATGGAAGGGTGCCAGCCATTCGAAGATGATCGCATAGATTTAACCGATGGAGAAAGGCAAGGAAAGCACAACAGTGAGATACAATGGAGCAGGTGGAAGGTATTATTCTCACCATTCGTACGGTGAACATGGCACCCTTTGCTTAGCAGTTGGAAATATGTTAGCAAAGCTCATTCCATCATCCGTTACCAAGAGAATCATGGCAAATTGTGTTCACGATGGGTTCCTTATTTTTTTAATTCCAAGCACAAAGGAGTGAAGTTGGAATTTCTTCAATGTTATTCTGCGGAAGATAATGATTTCTGAAGGCTTATCATTATGCATGATGAAATGTGAGTGTTGCTGAGACGTGTCATATTGTATAACAGCGCTCATCTGAGTGAAGTGTTTTTTACTTACATTGTTCAAATGTAACTTGCTTTTTGAATGTCCCTATGTTGCGTTTTCACAGTTTTTCTTTGAGACCTAGGCTTTGAACTCATTTTTCCGTATGGAATGTTCTTGGTTGCATTCCAGACACTTCTGATGAATGGAGAAATGCTTTTAAATTTTAACTCATGCTTATGTATTTCAGTGGCAGCTTGAGAGACATACAAAAGTTTAAGATTATACAAACTACCAAATTTTATTTTTAATATGCTTCTTTCTATATAAAATTAAAAAATTGGCTATAATGTTCATTATTAAATATTTATGCATTTTTGAAATAGCAAAACTAAACGAATTGCCATACATTTCCCCTCCATTGCACTATATATATATATATATATTATATATATATATATTTGTATACTCTGCATATATATAATTTAAACAATATATAAATTTATAAATAATAATATATTAATATTCCTTATAATATATTATAAAAATATCATACAGTACGATAATAAAGAATATTAGGAAAGTTCTAAGAATGAAAAAAATAAAAGTGTACTCTAAGTTTTTAAGCTATTTTAAAATATACTGAGGAAATTTAGAAACATATTGAAGGGTATTGTCTTAAAAGTTTTGCGCTATAGACCAGAAAATCACCAAAATTACAGAAGCAGCCTTTTATTTCACTTAAATTCCCTTTTAATGGGCTGAAAAACAATTGTGCTCTTTTTTCCCTGAAGCTTTTATGTTCTAGATATTTGAAAAATAACATTGATAAAATGAAACCTTTGATGAAATGGTGAACAAACAAAATATTCCTAAAATATATTTATGGACGAGTAAATATATTTAACAGATAAAATCTGCCTACATAACAATAAATTTTTGTTTTTAGTCAATAGTATTATTCCTAATGTTAACTAATCTAACAATTTTTTGAGTTTGTGCTTTCACAAAGAAATTATATCAGCAGTATAAAATTGGTCCCCAATTTAATAATTTCAAACCAATTTATAAATTAAAAAAAAATATTATTTAACTTCTACAATAATTTTAAAATAGAGGAAAAAACTAGTTAAAAGATTATGGAATATAAAGATAACTGAATTTCAAAATTGTTTTACAAAATTGAATTTAATGTAATAATATTAAATTGAAATAGAGAAAATATATTTTAAAATATATATTGGATAATATCAAAATATAAAGTTTTGTGATTTTTTAGTACAATTAACAAAAGGAACGAATTCTAAATTAAGCAAAACAAAAATATCAGTTTATTTAATAACTAATGCTTATTAGACAAGAAGTTCATTAATTGATTAATCTGACAATTAAATGTTCAGAAATGTTAATAATAAAAATTGAACATTAGTTCTTTCTTTTTAATAAATTTAAAAAAAATCTACTAAATAAATCAAATAGCATATTTAGAATTCAATCCTAAAATTGCCTTAATTAATTAAAATTATTATTTTAATTAATACTTAAATCCAAATGGTAAACCTTAAGTTTGTATTGACAAAACTGACTGCCAATATTTAGTAGAAAGAATCTATCAGAAAGAGCTTGATAATAAATTGAACATGTCTCTTCACCACATTGCCAAATACCTTGAAAAACCTGTTAAAATGTTTTTCGAAATATCCAATCTTATTACCTTAACGAATTTGCGAAAAAAGCAAATATAAATAGAGTACAAAAAGCATAAATACGCGAATAAATACATCAAATATTTAAAATAAAGAAGAGCGCAGCAGCTGCTGTTTTTTTAGCACTTAAATGCAGTTACAAGTTCGTGTCACATAAATATTCAAAGTACTGTATTTGCGGTCTACATTTGAATCAATATCTAAAGTCATATCAGAGAAATTCGTCTTTTTAAGTTTATATTCATTGGGTAATAAATTATTTCTATGATCCTAATATTTAATTAATAAATAACACAGTAAATATCAAATACCTCAGAACATAATTAGTAAGAGCATCCTATCATACGAAAATCTCAGCACTACTACAGATTTTGTTATTCCTCAAATTTAAAATAAAAATTGATGAAGCACTATAACCCTATGCATATAAAAATAAAAAATAATAATATAAATTTGTATCTATAAGATATTAAAAAATCTTCTATTATTTAACAGATTATTTTAACAGATATTTCCTAATTTATCGTAGAAATCGATAAATTAAATTTGTAATGACAACTTACAAATGTAAATTACATTTTAATAGGAAAAATCCAAGGAATTGTTCAGCAAAGTAATTGCTTCTAAGATAATTTCGTGATGCACATTCAAACAAGCATTTAAATTATATTATTAGAAAGGAATATTTAATATATACAGAAGCTTTAATTTTTATATTTTTGATAAAATAATGAAAAATAAACGTGTTTTAAAATAATGAAATAATTGTTTTTCAAAAATATATTATTAATAACTTAAAATTACATTTATATCATAATATTTCATTTTGTAAAGTAACTTGGATTGAAAAACAATTTTATAATTAAAATTAGATGAAAATGTTAATCATATTAAACATCTATGACAAAAATAATTTTACAGTCTTTTATTTCATATTTATCCTGTAGATGTTTTAGATATCTTCGGAACATTTATCAACATCAATTTTAATATTAATTTGTTACTTAATATATAAGTTCTTCAACAAATAAATTTTATACATACTTTTTCTTTTTTTTCTATAAAAACAATATAATAAGATTTTCATAATCTTAAATTTCTTATTTCCTCATTACTAGGAATATGTAATATATAAAACACAAATTAAATTGTCACTACTCATCCTATAAATTTTCCTGTTGGTTCTCATTAAGTACCTTAAGTGAAATATTAATTAAATAAAAAATTTTATTAAAATTTGATACCTTTAACAAAAATAAAGTGTTTTTCTTGAGAATTTGATCGGAAACACACACATTTGTATTTTAAGAAATATGTAAATATAAGTAAACAAAGTGTAAAATATTTTTAATCTAACAACCATATGTTTTCAAACATTTTTCTAATTTTTTACTTTTGTTTATTAGGACATTTAGAACTAAAAAACCTTACATAGGTTTGATCCTTCAAATGCGAATTAATTTTTTTGGAATTTCGCGTAGAGCTACATTCTTAAAATAATGGAGTGGATTTCACTCAGAAGGAGTGAAATTTCACTCTCTTTCATTATCACAAAACTCAACCTATCTTCAAGATAGATATTCACTCTTTTGAAAAATGAGAAATCAAAAGAGTGAGTATAAGAGGAGTAACAATGTATCTCTAAAGGGGTAAATTCGATGGAAAAAAGAGTGAATTTCAATCTTTTATAGAAGTATAGCTGATTTTTTTATATTGACAATTTTGTGCAACAATTAGGTTTTGAATTCTTTATTTTAAGGATTTATGTGTTTTTTTTAATTTTTAAATTACATACACAAACAATTTGTTCAGCCATTTATTTCATAATTTATATATATTTAGTTTTACGTGTGAGTGTAGCAATTTCTAGAAAAAATTCATCACACTACTTATTTTTCATTTTATTTTACTATGTGCCCATAAGTACAAGCACTATTAATACAACAAATTGTACACAATTTAAAATATACATAACTATTTTATATAAGTAAAAATAATTTTAGTTCTTTTGAGCAAATTCTTTTTTTAAAGTATAGCAAAAATATGTTTTTGAATATTGATAATATGCTTTTTTGAAGTTACAGGAGGATAAAGACAAATATCTACAGATTACTGTTGAACAAAACTGATGTATGTTTTTGCAAATAAATCTTGTTTTATGATATATTTTCCAAGTTTAGTTTAAACTGAAAGTAACTTCAATGAAACTAAGAATGGAATTAAAAATAAAATGCTGGATTATACAAAAAACATTTATTCAATTTTTAATACAGAAATAAATTAAATAAAAATATGCCTACAAAAATTCTTATCTTTATGATGTCAAATCAATATTGAAGCTTAATACTTTTGAATTGACAATTTAATAACACAAAATAAGAATACTATTAGAATAAGAATAAAAAAGATAATATGAAATGTAAAGCATGTATTTTGCAAAATTTAGAATCTTGATCGATTATAGTAAGAATATATTATTTCAATTAAACCCCCAACTGAACCATTTTTCAATTTACAAATACAGAAAGTTTATCATCGTACTTAACATTAAACACCTGATAACATTTATATAAATTATTGAATGCTTTTTAATCTTTCATATTCAGTTCTTGCTTTTGACCACAGCGAAGCAAGTATAGTTGACTACCTTTGAGCTCTGTTCTTCTAAAGATCTCTTCACCTAATATGAATAAAAAACATAACAACTAAAATTTCAAAACTATTTGCAATCTCATTAGTATCTATATAAACTATATCACTGAAATTATATAAGAATGATACTTCAAAAAATAAAGCCTTATTTTCCTGCAAGGAATCTGATATCTATGTAATTATATTCTGTATTAAAATTATAGTCAGCCTAAAAAACATACTATCCTCAATTCTCACATATTTATTCCATGTTATAGGACAGGTTGTTGAACATACGATAAAATTCTAGGAGCATATTATGCAGGACATTTACTAAGAAAACAATCAGCTTCTCGATATTAAATATCAAATTCCAAATATATCTGTAATAAAAAGAATAATTATTTAGATTAAATTAATAGAACTTTTTATTGCAATTTAAAGAAAGTGTAATTTGTTAAAAAAAATGGCATTCTCATTAATTAATTAATTAAAACATAGTAACTGAAGTTAGTGAATTAATAATGATTATCTAGCAATTTTTGAAAATTATTATAAGAATGTGGCAAAAATGAAAAATTATTGATATACAATGAAACAAATACAAAATAATTTTGGATTTTTCTTTGTTAAAAACAGATATATCCTCTATCACAATTT
Source organism: Latrodectus elegans (assembly GCA_030067965.1). Lineage (NCBI taxonomy): Eukaryota > Metazoa > Arthropoda > Arachnida > Araneae > Theridiidae > Latrodectus > Latrodectus elegans. Next base: position 102,561,534 of record CM057811.1, on the reverse strand, counting down.
ACAAAATGGATGATTAAATATTAAATAAAAATATATACATGCATACATAAATTTATTTCTATAGTTAAAGCATTTTTGAATCAATCAACTTTAACTGAAAAACAGATAATTTTTTTTAAAAATGAATAAATTCTTTTACAAATTACAACAAAAAATTTAAATTATATGTATGATTTTCTATCACATACATTAATATTCAAATACATTACAAATAAAATGATTTTTTTCAAATACAAGATTGAAAACTACAATATAATAAAAGACATAAGTAATACTGCATATTTTTAGATTTTAATTATTTTCTGGATAGTTTTATAGATTTATATATTATGTTAATTGATATTTATTTTATTGATTTGTAGATTAATTGTTATCAGATTTGAATTATTTTCTAGACAGTTTAGATATTTTCTAGATATTATTTTTAATTACTTTCTTTTTGATCATGGAATCATTATACAAATATCAAAATAACAATAAGATCTTTCTTCCAATTTTATTTTTTTTAAAAAAAACCCTTTCTCTATAAAATTTTAACTAAATTGTTTGGAATTAAAGTAATTTAAAACATATTATTAATATGCAATCAAAAAACTTGGAAATGCATGCACATCATTTTCGTATTCTATCATTAAAAATCCAGATATACAAATTATGTAAGGAATTGTAAATTTTGGTGTGCTTAAGACATTCTGGCATAGTTAGAAAATAATGTTGATAAAAAAGTATAGAACTTTCATGAATACTTTAAAATACCTCCTCAAATATGCAAAACATATAGATTTTATATTACAAATGCTTCGTTGAAAGCAGCAAATTTTGAACACTTAGAGATTAATAGAATAGAACAATAGATGGTCTATTTTTCATCACAAAATATTATTTAATTTTTGACATTTTCTCCATAAGTTCAAATATTTTTTTCTCAATGAATTTCACTAGGTATTTCAAATTGTAATCATTTTATATGAAAGGAAAAATACATACATATACACATTTGTGTTTACTTAATAATATCATACATGTAAAAACTATTTATGGTCAAGTGAATAAATACTTGATATTTATTTTTTAAACTATTAAATTCAAATTAAAACTTTAGGAAATTTTAAATGAATTATAAATTTACTATAAAATTAATAAGGATTTAGTTTTAGTAATATATATATATATATATATATATATATATATATATATATATATATATATATACTGCTAAAACCTGTAATATAATAAATTTTGAAGTAAAATTCTGTTTATATATATATATATATATATATATATATATATATATATATATATATATATATAAACAGAATTTTACTTCAAAATTTATTTTAAAAAATTATTAAAATTTCTTAAGCTTATTTCCCAGTAATATTAATTTAATGTATATTGAATGAATAATTACCTTTCATTATTTTAAAATCAATTTAACCAAAAAATTTTAATAAGAGATTTTACCTGAAAATTCTGATTGGAATTTTCATGTCAATTACTCAATAACATCATACATGTAAAAACAATGTTTCAGTGAATTATAAATACTGATATAATAATAATTTATTTTTTGAAACTATTAAATTCAAATTGAAAATTTAGAAAATTTTACTTTAAAATAGATTTAAAAACATTAGTAAATTACCGCGTTCTTTCATAATAGAATATTACTTCAAACTTTTAAAAAATTTTATAAGCACAAGGAAATTAATAGTTTTAGTAATAACAATAGTTAACAGTTTCTCAGTCTTCATAAAACTTATTCTGATTACATATTATACAGAATATACCTGATCAGTCATTTCTTCTTTGTATTGCATTTCATAATCTTCAATATAACTCCATGTTTCAGATATGTTTTTGCTAATTTTGTTTTTTATTTTTTTCTTCGCTGATGACAATGATAAGCATAAAATACGATCATAAATTATATTTCCATTGATAAAAACTTTAGTTGGAAATTCTGAAATATGCATATTAATAATACATTTTGATACATACGATTTTGGTTTCGTTTAATCAATGAATGCTTTTACTTAGTAACAATCAAACCAAAAATTGTCAGTGAAATTTTAATAAATAAAATAGATACTGTCAAGTAATATTCTGTAGATTATTATTTGCTTTATATTGTATTAACATTTACATTAAAAAGCTTCGAATTATCTTTATGAAAAAATTTATTTGTATTCATTGGTAAAATTTTGTATTTGATATTAATCGCACTTTCAATTCAGTACAATAAACTATATTAATTAATATTTTTATAAGATACATTGAATATTTAAATCAACGAGAAAATTAATAATCTTATTCACGCAGCTTCGAAAGTAAAAGAATGCAAAAATGCATTCATTATAATTTACAATTAATTTATAATGAATTAAATTTTGGTAGAAAATAGTATTTGAAATAAAAAATAAAATTTCCAAACACATTGTTATATTATTAAACATAATCAATTAATCAGAAATTTCAAATATTACATAAATATCCATTTAATAGAATTCATTCATTCACACTTTCGATCACCAAAGATTATATAATCGTGAAAAATCACAAATATGAAGATTTGATTTAGTCATTCAATTAATTATAAGAAATAAAGACTTACCGTAATGTTTCTGCACTCCTTTTTGTCCAATTATATATTTTAAATATTCTAATGCACAGCTTTTACAAAATGGAATACTAAATTCCTCCACTTTTTGTGAAACTAAACCGAAAGCACAGAACCACGTGATTATTTAAACCAATCAGAGCACATCACATTTGCTTTTCGCCATAAACAGTTAACAAGGAGTGAAAATTGCTTTGAATCGGGGATGGAGTGTTTCAAAGAGAATTTCTCTACCCAATTAAGTAGAAAAGGATTCATTTTGTATCTTTATGGAGTACAAAATGTCAATCGCTAATGGAGTGGTTTTTCACCACTCGATTAGCGATTGACATTTTGATTTTTTTAAGAGTGTATAAAGCACATTAAATACTTCTATAAAATATATTGTTAGAAAATGCGTTTACACAAAAAACAGAAATATTTTTTAAAAATAAAATAATAAAAGCTGTATTCATCATAGTTTTAAGTTAAAAATTTGCGTTTACACAAAAAACAGAAATATTTTTTAAAAATAAAATAATAAAAGCGGTATTCATCATAGTTTTAAGTTGAAAATTTGCGTTTATACAAAAAACAGAAATATTTTTTAAAAATAAAATAATAAAAGCGGTATTCATCATAGTTTTAAGTTGAAAATTGATTTCATAACAATATAAATTTTTATTTATGGCGAATAAATGTTAAAGTTGCAATATATTTATCTTTTTGTTAAATAATAGCGTGAAAGATTTCAGGAGCATTCAAAAATAAAATTAAGATTCAGAATGCAATTATGAATGAAATTATAATGTATTTATTGAAAAATATTATTCATATCCTATATTATTAGCAAAATAGCGTAAAGCGCTTAAAAAGTTGTTATATACTAAATTAAAAGACTACACACCAATACTACTCAACCTTTCAATATTCGGTAACCAATTTGCAATCAAAATTTTCATCGCACTCCCAGCATACGGTAAAAAATATACAATAATAATATATTATGAGTATTTAAAGACTAAACCTACACTATACGATTTTAAATTTGTACTTTACAAATGACTAAAAATATGAGATTTTATTGCCATTTGGCAATGGCGCTCTGAGGCATCGACAAAAGGGGAGCCCGGTGTGTTTTCACAGCTCTAGCGTCCACGCTGTTAGAGAATCACGCGATTTCTCGAATTGTCTCGAGCATTGTGGAATGTCCGCAATGACGACAAGATGAAGTCTCAAGTTTACGCTGATGTGAGCAAATGTTTTCTCATAAAGCGATAGAAAATATTCGATTACGCCAGTTTCTGTTCCAGTCAGTCTCCTACAAGTCGACCTTCCATCCTTATCGAAACTGTCATGAGTGTGCATGTTATGTATGTTTAGGTGTTAATTGCGATTCACCACGTTAAATATTTATGATGGCAGATTTATGAAGAGTCATGATAAGTGTTTAAGCTTACGTCAGTGACAATTAAACTATCCAACGTATACGCGAATCAAGCATCAACAAGTACACAGAAGATCCTAGTTTCGAAAATAAATTCAAGAAAACATTTTCAGAAACGTTAATTTGAGTGTGCCTGTTCTGAAGTAACTGAAAAACAATGGACTTTGTTGATCATTTGCTCAAAAATATTTATGACAGATGTTATCAAACATAATAAATTTAAATGACACTTGAAATGCTTCATATATTGTACGCAAGCTAATTCAGAGTACTAAATTATAAGTCGTATGAAAAGCAAACACCAATTCCAACATTTCTTTGTCTGTAAATGAATAAGCTTTATTTGCCTTTTATAACGTTAATTGTAAAAGAGCCCAATGTAAAAAGTCTCATGCCATTGGTGGTGAAAGAAAATATTTTGGCAGCCGCAACTGAGACTGTAGAAACTATGGTTGGAAATAATTGCAGCTAGCACCTTCTTAAAATGATATTTTTGGCAGTCGAATTGGTGATATATCTGAAGATGAAAATTGACAGGTTTGCTGGAATGACGAATTGTTTTAAATGCAGCTTGATAAGACTACCAATAGTAATAAAGATACTTATTTTATTGCCTTCGTTAGACTGTGTGAGGAAATGTCTACTATTTTTGAAGTAGTATACATGTACATACAGTGTATGTTTACTACTTCAAAACAGTCATATACCTACATTGTATGTATATATAAAGTAGTTCTACCATTGTAAATACACATACAGAGATAGAACATCTTTTCTGGAAGCCAATAGAACTCAAAGCAATCCCATTATTTGTTTCTTTCATTTATTTTACGAGCTAAAGAAACACAAAAATTGGAAAAATTGCGTCGAAATTTGCACAGCATTCAATATCCGCAACACTTTAGAATACACAAGCACTTGTAAATCCAAAATCATCGCAGTGCAGATGGAAACATGCAGGATCTGCAGATATACCCTGGCTTCCAATGAAAGTAGTCATGATCTGTGTTAACTGCGGTTGTAACCGCAGTAAATTATAGATGAGATCCCTAAAAGCAAGAGAATTTTTCGTTCTTTCTATATATGGATGAAATACATTCAGCGTTATTATTTTATTTTATTGAGAAGCAAGATGATTATAATGTGGAAAATTTTTATAATGTGTGATTATGAATTAAAAGAGAAGAAATCGTAATTTCTCTAAAACAGGAAAAATTACCTGAACCCGAGAAATCTGGCAATGGTTTATTTGTTGAGAAATTGAGATGTTTGTATGATATATTCGAGAGATTTAATAAGTGATCATTAATTCCAAATTTTAAATACAGATATATTTGATTCGAATTAATGCTATTTTGTAGAAAATTGGATTTGTGAAGCGGAAATTTCAAGTAGAAACGTAACAGTTTTCGTACATAAGGGTAATTGTATTAAAATTTAAAGGCTGACGAGCTACATAAAAATTTCTTTTTTAACCTTTGAAAATCATTATTCATGCTGGCAAAGAATTCCTGGCGACAAACTAATGGCAAGTTATAAGTGGTTTAGGAATCCGTTTCATTATAACTAATTATCATGAAAGAAATCTTCATAGACTTAAAATGTTGAATTAAAATGTCATAGACTTAAAAGTGCGAAACTAAAAGACAATTTTGTAATAAATCAGTCTTTGAATTTAGTTCAGAAGTAGATGATGAGTACTGAAACAAAGGCACTTCACACTCTGTTACCAACAGACTACCTTTGTGAAATCGGATATGCTGTGGTGGCTTCATTGAAGGATAATAGAGACCTATTTTTCTAAGGAAGTTGCTCGGTGTGACAGACCAAAGGGAGTCGCTTGTAATTTCTAAGCTGATATTTATTATAGTAAGATTAGATTAAATAAGCGACGGGCGCCGTGTGATGCTATGTTTGCTGAAAATGTGTTTTTCGTGGAAGCCCGAAGAGCTGCTTTTTGCCGTCAATATGACACCATACAGCACACGACATGATTTTTGCTTCAATGCTAGAAGAATTCTCATACGTTTTGCTGTTTTTATAGTTTTACTTCGACTACTCGTAGGTAAATATTTTATTTATTGTATTCTTTAAATTTATATTCATAATAAATAACCCATTTTAAAATGGAGAACTCAGATGTCTCAATAATTAAAGATTTATTGGAAAATCCATTTTCGAGACGAGAATTACTACAAAAAACGAAATAGTTAAATTAAGTAGACCAATGCTGGTTATTATTCTGTCGCAAAGCGTTAAGATTAAAGGACAACAGTATGTACTACATTTTCAAAAATCTATGTATGAAAAGTTTAAATGGTTAACCGGTTGTAGTGGATTGAATAAGTTGTACTGTTGGCCATGTTTATTTTTGTTGTTATTGAAAAGGACAAGAATATTTGGACAAAGCAGGGCTACAGTGATTTATATCATCTCCACGAAGCTGCAAAGAAACATGAGAAAACACAATCTCACATAAATGCCGAAATACTATTAAAAACATTTGGTACCGTCATGATAGATATAATGTTATATCAACAAAAGGCTTCATCGATTGTTTAACACAATGAAAAAGTAACAAGAAATAGAAATATTCTCAAGAGATTAATTACTTTGTTACTTTGAAAAACAAGAAGATGCATTTCGTGAATTAATATTGCAAAGAATTAATAGTAATTTTCTCCTAAATGTTGTTTGAAGAATTTAATAGTAATTTTCTCCTAAATATTTTTGCCAAAGTGTTTAGTTATACCGGTGTTCTATTTGATATTTTACAAAAAACTAACTTTGATATACCATATTCTAGTTAAAAAATGGAACTTGTGTTGCATTTGATGAAATATATGAAGAGACTATTTCTGTAGTGGTTTTATTATTATTGTAATTGTTCTCTGCATATACCCTGCAATGAAAAGCTGCCTCACGCCACTGTCATAATGGCAATTTAAGATTATCACCTTACATTTTTCCTGTTGTCAGATATTGGAATAAAAAGTATGCTGCTAACATAAAACAAATATGCACTTTTTTTTTCTTGCGCCACCTGGGCTGACAATATGGGGTGCGCAGCTCCACTTTTTCATAGTGAACCATATTTGGTGTGGAGTCCGACTGCTTCAGTACACACATGCCGTTGGGACCCGTTTATATAGGGTAGGCAACCATTCACACCTCATTCATACACAGAAAGGACAATGACAGGATAGATAGAGAGAGAAAGTACATCCATGTCCGAACCGGGATTCGAACCCAGGTCCTACCTATCCACAGTCAGGCACTTTGACCTCTAGACAGGGCGGCCGGCACACTTCTTTTAAATGTAAAGAAAAATTTTGCCTCATACATTATTATAAACAATTTGCATAAACCAATATTTTGTATATTTGTTTCTAGTCAAACAAAGATGAACGTTGGTTTTAGGATGTTAAATTGAGATCAAATTTAAGAATCATTGCTGGATAATTTATTGTGATATTTTCCACGATGAATTAATAAAGTCAATATATATTCTAACTGTTTTTCTTTTTCCAAAAATCTACATCCAAAAATTGCATCTAAATTATGCTATGATGCATTTTTTGGTGATACTTGAATAGCATATGATATTTCCCAGTGTCAAGACAGTTTATATTATCAGTTTATCATTCATAGTTGTTCACCATATTTAATTACATTAGAAAATAAATTTAAAACCAAAATTGTTATTTCTAAGATTTAAAAATTTATTTTATCTCTATAAGTTCTAATTTGTGTTTTCAAAATAAATCGCATCAATATTTCAAAATGCTTAATAAATTTATAATGTTTCAATTATTTTTTATTTATATATGGGTCATATCATAACAAGGAGAATAGTATAGCATTTTAGTAATGAATATCTGTAACTCAAATAACTAAATTAGTCATCAGAAAATATTTTATTGTTTTTATTACGGTAAGTCGTGCATAATTTTACCATTCATGTTAAATTTTCTGTTTAGGTTATTATTTCTTCACTAGCTGGATACACTGTAGCAATGAGAATACTGATCCGAATACTTTAAACATAAAGTGAAATCTTTGTTTATCTTTATCATTTAACAGAAAGAGGTAGTGGAAAGAGCACTGAAGCAATTTTTAGGCATAATTTTATTAAAATATTCAAAACTAATTTCATTATTTTTAAAAAATCTTTGATTTTACTTTAAATATCACTTCTGATTTGAGCGTTTTTAGTTCTTAACTATATTACACAATAACTATTTATAAATTATTGTTTTCTTTTGGCTATATTTACTCAATATAATCTTAAAATTAATACTCAGTTTAAAAGTTGTAGTAAATGAAAAATAAAGCCTTTTAGGTAAATAATTTTACTAAAAGGAAGACACTTAGCACTCACACACGCAACATAGATCAATTTATAGACCAATTTTACGGAATATTAATATTTGTTTCAACATACCAGTGAGCAGATAAAACATTTCAATATCATTTTTCAATGGGGGGGATGCGGGGTTCCGTGTGGTTTCCTCTTTGCTGTAAATTGCTACAAAGTCAGGCGTCACCTCATCACGTCTTGAACAGCCTTTGGTGTCGTTAGGGAGGACATCTACTTCTCGTAGAGAACTTCATTAATCTCAACTGTATCTATGAATTAGTCTGATGGAGGAGATCTGTAACGATGAGAATAATAAACCAGCAACGGAAAAAGAAAACAATTATTATGTAGTTCATGATATATATTTTTACAGAATATCAGAGACTTGAATAAAATGTGAACTGTTACGTAAATATCTTTCATTGTCTATTAAAAATGTACGTATTAAAAACAAATCTTAATGAATCGATGTTTATTATCTTAAATATAATGATTTTAGCATTGAAATATAGTTACTCTATGTTTATCAATAACTTTGTCCAAAACAATCGAAATAGTGCCATGAATAAATTATTTCCTTTAAAATAAAAACACCATCTAAGAATCTAGATTTTGATTGAATTTATTTATACCATACTTTTATTTATAGCATTAAAAATTTAATATGTTGAAATAAAAAACAACGTCATCAAAAGTTGCAGACTGGTACTTGCTTCCATTATAATAAATATATTCACATTATCTTCAATACTTAAAATTTGTTTAAAACAAAAAGAAATTAATGAAGTATACTAAATCCCGAAAAGGGAGAAAAATTATACATAGAAATAATTCCAAATGGTTTTTATATTGTTACTATTTACTTAATTTAATTTTTTATTGTTTTTAATTTTTAAATTAGCAATTATTTTATGATCTTAGATTTATCTAAGATAAGATAAGATAGATTTTTTGTTTTTGTTATCTAAGATAAGAGAGACTTTTTGTTTTATAAGTTCTTAATATCTGTATTTCATTAACTGTCACTTAATCTAATAGTTTGGCGAAACTTATGCCTGTGAACTAGAAAAACGCGACATTTTTTTGTAGGTATTTGTATCATAATTTAGAAGAAGATTTATGTGTTAGATAATAGAGGATTTCGTTACGAGCGATTAAATATTAAGTGTTTGATGGAATTTCAGAATAAACTTGTTAAGGAATTTGTAGAGAATTTAAGATTACTCCTTATGGTTATGCACGTATTTTTTGATGCAATAAATCATGTTTGACTGTTGAAAAATAATTTTTTCAGAATTAAAATGCCTTGTAGATTATAAGAGCCTTACGTTAGGTTTCTGTTTTATGTTATCTATTATGAGAAATTTATTAGTCTGTTTTATAGGTTCTTAATACTTGTAAAAGCTGTGTACTTATTTTTCTTACAAAAGAATTTAAAAAAAAAACTTGTAATATTTAGTTTAAGTAACTAGAGATATTTACATTGTTTGCTTTTAAATAATTATAAGCCAGAGATTATTCTATCATAAGAAATAATAGAGAAGTTTTATATAAATCGATATATGATTCATTTACAAGTGTTATGATAGCCTAAAACATAATTTGGAGGCAGCTAGTTTCATATATGAAACTACTGAAGATCATTGTGCTAAGTAGATGCATATGCACATTAAAAGTTTGATAAAAAGTCATGTCTCTGCACTGTGCGGTACAGTGGAAAAAGGGGTTACAAGCTCTGGTGTCGACTTCTTCATTCAACCATGGTTCAAAATCATAAAGTGATTCGTTGTATAAAGCGGGCAGAAACAATCCGCCAGGAACGTATTACAATATTTTAACTTGATTATATTTCAAAGAATATGACTTATACATTTTCTATAATTTTAACAATTTATGAACTACCGAAAATATGTCCATTAGGCTTCAAGTCAAATCAAAATTATATAAAATAATCAAGAGATGTTAATGGTAACCAAAAGAATATGATTGATTGAATTACTAACCTCGATGTTAATAAATCATTGTTAAATTATTCACTTTCAACACAGGAATAAAATTTTAGAAAAACTTCTCTAATGATACGAAATAATACGTATTTTTCTAAGTATCTGAAGCGTATGTATAAAGTGGCATCAAATAATACACACATAAACACATTTCTATTATTCAAAAAATATGTTTTCCCTGTCACTACTAGTCTTTAACGTAAATTAGCATTTTAATATTCTTGATTTAACGTTGCAACATTTTCAGAGTTTAATGCTTTATTTAATTCTTTTATCGCACGCTCATTCAACTTTTTCAACTTAGAGAGTTAATGCAACTAAAGAAACCAATGCATTTTGAACGAGTAAAATTTCGCATGATATTAGAGATATCCAGTTGTTACTCCAAATATAGTCAATATAAAATGTTTGTCGCATACACACGCATATATATATATATATATATATATATATATATATATATATATATATATATATATATATATATATATATATATAATGAACAATTTTGGATGACTAAACAAATCTACTCAATTATCATAAAATAAAAATTTTTCGTTAATTTTTGTAGAAAAAGAGCGACAGTTTATTGTTAATCAAATTATCAATACTTGATGTAAAAAAATGAAATACTTGTAAAAGGAAAATATTTACTATACAGGGTGTCCCATAACGACAGCAAAAACTCTGCACAGCTAGATTCCTCGTTGGGAGTACATAAAAAATGCCCAAAGAAGCGTTTCTGAACGAGCCATAGTTTACGAGAAAATACGAAAAACAAAGTATGACGTCACTGCCGATGTAAGAAAAAAACACTTTATTGGACATATCAACAACAGTATTTGCATATCTTTCCTGGCGATAATGTTTAAAACGTTCGCCGCGCATATCGCATCATGTATGCGCGCCATGGAATGACGTTATTAATTGACAAATTAGAGTTCTTATTTTTTTAAGGAATTTTTCAATTCTTAAAAAAAATGGGATTCCTTAAATATAGAACATAAATATATGACAAGTATGTGATACAAAAAAAGAACACATTGTTAATCGACTGTTACACTTCACAAACAAGGGTTAATTTGACTAGAAATGTAATTCAAACTGGTTCAGTATAGGAATCAAACATACCAACTATTAAATCACAAATCTATGTGCTCAGCATTAAGCTAAAAATATCGTCTTGTCTCGGAAAAAATGCATACATAATAGATTCAGCAAAAAATAAAATGTGTAAATATAGATTTAAAAGTGTTACTATTTTCCTGTTGTAGCCTTACATGCAATTGCTATTCACAAAATCAAACAAAAATCAACAAAAATAGAATACAAATAAAATTTTAGGAATAAAATAGTATAGGAAAAGAAAGTAACACGAAACATGTTTGGAATTTTTATTTCTTATTTCCACTTCGAAAACTTAAAGTTTTTTTATCACTAAAAATAAATCCTATTTTATTATCTTCTTACCTTTCCTTTTTAAAATTTATTATCACACATAAAAGGTTCACACTAAAAACACGAGTCTTGAGTATATCAAATTCTCTCCTACATCGAGTTGTACAAATATTATTGTAAATAAAGCTCCTTTTTGTTCTAATGCTCCTTAACTGTTACAATTTAATACGGTAATGTTTAATTTTACTCTACTGATATAGATTTAATTTGAATAGATTATATATATTCATATATTTAAGAAATAAATTTCTTTTAAAAATATATACTTAGATAAAATAAAAGAAAAGAATTGGAAAACTATTATGAAAAATAGCACAATTTATGAAATTTTAATTTTATATTGCTCCCCATTCGATATTTACTCATATTTATATATCCTTTATTAAATAAAATGTATTGTTTTCGTTATTGGTTCATTTTTTGTTAAACGTGTGCATAAAAGTGCAAGCCCAAATTTTATTAATTTCTAATTTTATAGCATACAGATGTTATTACAGATGTCTCGCGCTTTTCTAGATGATTTTTGCAGAATTTACAAATAATTGCATATACATGTTGTGTTTGTAAAGTCCTTATTCCAGACTAACAGTGTATAGCAAAAATTTCTTGCTATATTGTTTTGTTTAGTCCAAATCGAGAGCATCCAGCCAAACTCATTAAACACAGCCATAATTTTTATATAATTTTTATTCTAGATTTCATCAATATTTGTATTCCATAATCTAAATATCAGGTCCTCAGTTTGACATTGAGTCCACAAAGATGTTGTGGGTAATATTTATTTTAATGGGAACGATATATGCAATTTTTTGCTAGAGAATATAAAAGATTATTCCTAGAATTACATGCGCGTTTCATGGAAAATGAATCATAAAATGATTTTGACCGAATGTAAACTGCAATGATTCAAATCATTTTCTAAACTATACATAGCAGTGCAGGTGAGACCCGGAAACTCTACCTAAAGGTTAACGGGTTTGGAAAACTCGTCCATCACCAATCGCTTCTGCATTTTGAACCACGGTCAGCAGATTTGGCAAACTCTTATCTACAATCATAAAAAAAATCGAGTGGATTTCACTCAGAAGGAGTGAAATTTCACTCTTTCATTTTCACAAAACTCAACCAATCTTTAAGATACAAATTCACTCTTTTGAAAGATGCGGGTAAACCACTCCTTTTAAGAGGAGTAATAACAAATCGTTTAATGGGGTAAATTAAATAGAAAAAGAGTGAATTTGAATCTTTTATAAAAGTATTGCTGATTTTTTTATATTGACCATTTATTGCAGAAATGAGGTTTTAAATTTTTTATTTAAGAAATACTTTTTTTTGACAATTACAATATAAAGGTGTGTGTGTGATTTCTTTATTCAATAATTTAACAGTACAACTGAATATGGCATTTTATAATTATAGTGGTTTTTAAATTATATACATTACGAAGCAAATTGTTCAGTAATGTGTGTGTATCACATTATTTATATCTATTTATAGTTTTACACTACTCTCAAGAAAAAATAGTCACACTACTTATTTTTCAGTTTAGATTATTATGGGCTTATTAAGTACAAAATTAACTTTTACAAACATTATTAGTATAACAATTTGTACACAATTTAAAAAATACAAAAATATTTTATATAAATAAATATTTAATTTTGAATATTGATAATATGCATTTTTGGAGTTACATTTTTGGGGGATAAAGGCATATTTACAGATTATTACACATTATTTAGATATCAATGAAACTATGAATGAAATTAAAAATAAAATGCAAGATTATACAAAAATATTTATTAAATTTTTAGTTCAGAAAAAAATTAAATAAAAATATGTATACAGAAATTTCTATTGTTATAGATGTCAAATTAATATTGGAGCTTGTCAGTTTTATTGTCAGTTTCATAAAACAAAATAAGAATACTATTAAAATAAGAATAAAAAAGATAATATGTATTTTGCAAAATTTAGATCTTGATCAATTATAGTAAGTATGTATTGATCTAACATATCCGACATAAATGAATCCATTATTCCCAGATAATATTATTTCATATTCAGGTCTTGCTTATGACCAAAGCAAAATTTTTATATTAAGACCTCTTCACCTAATTCGAAAAAAATTAACATAATAACTAAAATTTCTATAATAATTTTATTCTCTCTTTAATGTCTATATAAAGTTTAATAACAAAATTTCGTATGAATAATACTTCAAAAAATAAAGCCTTATTTATTAAAAAAAATAAAAATAATACTATCATCCTGAATTCTCTCATATATTTATTCCATATTATAGGACAAATTTTTGAATACATGATAATATTCTAGGAGCATAAAATGCAGGATATTTACTGAGAAAACACTCAGCCTCTGTACATCAAATTCCAAATTTATCTGTAATAAAGCGAATAATCATTCATATTAAATTATAATAAGGACTTTGGGCGTCACAAATAATGTGAAAACGTCCCTAACCCACAGAGCTCCAGCAACTCAGTGACGATGAATACGTGATCACTGGCTTAATCACTGCCAACAGCAAATGATGCTTCTCTTATCTTTTAAAACTATAGTGAATACCTGTGCCAAATAGATGAATGATGGAGAGTAGAGTCGCAGACACCACAGTGTTGGTTGTCTGCGTATCTTTGGCAACACGCGATGCTGAAATCAGCATTTATTCGTAAAGTTAAAACTCATCTTGACATCGCAATGATACTATATTACCATACTATGATTTACATTTCTAAGTGGACGAATCAATGATATTTTTCAATCAATGGTTTACATTGCATTTGGCAGTCAAATGAGCCACTGTACATCACGATCGTATTTTATCTAGAGGAATATTGACTTCCTGTAGAGTGAATGATATGTGGATATTCAACATCATGTTTTTCTACTCATCTCACTGTCATTCACTTATCAGAGGTACTCATAGCAGTTGTTAGCCAACAGCAAACGAAGCAGGCTGTTTCGGTGCAGAGACTTTGGGGCATCACAATCTATTCACTATCAAATTCGCATTGATCAACTAATTTTCTGTGACAAATGCGTGCAATATCATAGAGGAATGCTTCCTGTTCTCTTAAGCAGTTCACAAAGACACTGGAAGACATAATATTTTGATATCTACTCTACAAACTTCCAAGCAATATCTATAATATAATGTCGTTTATTAGGACACAGATGCATATATATGAAAAACACTAACAAAAATTAATTTACAGTTGTTACTGAAAAGTGGCTGGGATAAAACCTCTTCCTTTTGCTCTTAAGAATCTGGACCTACCCCTGGAGCGATTTATTCATGTAGCTAATAAAATAAATAGGGTTCAAATAAAATCTTGCATGTTTTTCATGTATACTACTTTTAAAAATTTCTTTTTTCATCAACACATTTAATTCCTACCATTAATTTACCAATGATTATTGTCATTAGCAAACATCATATGAAAAAAAAGGTATATATAAAAAAGAATTATTGAGGAATGATTTAACGCATTCTACTATAATAATCTTACCGAAGTTTAGCAAACAATCCCCTCTAGAATCCAATTAACGATAAATGTTTCAAAGATTTTCATACATTTGATGTTCCGAAATAAATAAAAGGAAAGAAATGTCGAAATAACTTATATAAAATCATTTGGTGTTAGTCTACAAATTTTCTTAGAATTTAAATCAATACATATTAATTAAATATAATACATTTTAATTAATTAAAAATTATACAAATTATTGCATGCTATAATTAGCCATCGAATTGTTCTGGTTTTGTCTGCTAAATATTATTTTATTCCTCCTAATTAAAATCTCATTCTAGAAACAGCAGCTTCTGCTGGAATTTGATAATATATACAAAAATGCGCATGTTTTTTCCAATTGAAAATTGTCTTCATTTTAGTAGTTACATTTAAATATTGAATAGAACAGAATACATGTTAACAATCTCGATGCATTTGATGAAAGAAATTTTAAAGCATGGAAATAAATAATTTATTTTTATAATTCTTTTATATTATTCATTTGAAAATGGGTGAAAAAGAAAAGTCTAAATATAGAAAATTAATTTGAGCATTTGAAAAGAGAAAGAAGTTTCTTACAAAAGACATAGGTCAGTATATGTGAATTTTGTTAAGAGAGCTATAGCATGAGCTATAGCAGAACAATCCGGTAAATTATAAGCAGTGTAACAAACTAACAGGCGAGGATCAGTATAGTGCATGCGCGCTAGATTCAGCGACCCTTCTCCCTTCCGATTATATCGTTTTAATTTATTCTTTTAGTTTTGGAGAGTGTTCTTAGAGAGCCAACGCACTGGAGATGCGCTTGTGGCGGCGTCCGCCAGTAACATTGTCATGTTTATTAAGTTGAAAGTTGTATTAAAATCGATGTAAATAGTAAAAATTATGTTTATTTAAAATTTATCCTCATAAATAAATTAAATTAAATAAAATTGCAATTGCCTGCAATTGTCTTACCACCTCGATACGCTACAGCTTTAAATGGTGCCATTAGTGTGGATGGAACTGTTCCAAATAATTCTGAAGAACTAAGGAGTGATTTTGGGTAAAAGATATTTCTGAGAAGTGTTGTCATCCCGACAGCAGAAACAAAAATTGATAGGAATTTCTATTGATATTTGTTGAGTTTGATTTGGTGGTTTCGATTCCGATCCTTAGAATCAGAAGAAATAGCTTCCCGTTATTTTGAGTGAAAAAGAAAAAGTGTTTCCAATTAAATTCCTACCCGTGGAATAGATAAAAAGCGGTTCCAACCCATTGAAAAACAAGCATCCATCTTGAAGAATTAATTCAATCTATAGCAGCCTGCTATTTCGATGTATTTCCTGTTATGCTTAATTCCGGCGAGTGGAATAGAAATATGCTGTTTTGATTCCAGCCCTTGGAACAAAAAGAAAATAGTCTTCTGTTTGTGATTTAAATGCACTCGAAATCTTGCGTTGAGAATCTGAAATATTGCTCTACTTTTGATTTACAAATTCATCTCGTTCATGTATACTGTTTTGAAATTGTGTGCCAGTGAAAATTCTTGTTCTTGGAATCAAGAAAAGTGTAATAATCAAGAATTGTTGTGCACATGTGTTTTTCTTTCAGTGAAATCCCGAAAAAAAATAAATTAAGTGAAAAAAAGTGTAATTTATGTGTGAAGGTGAAATTTCGAAACCGAGTGCAATGATGAGACAAAATCGAAAATATGTGAAATATATATATATATGTTTAATCATAATTATATTAATTATAATGATTTAAATATTGAAATAATATGATAAGAATTATTTTGGGTTTTAAAATAACCGAGAAAGTATTTGCTATTTTTTTAAACTCAGTGAAGAACTTTCGTTTTAAATGATTAGTGAAAACGTTCTTGTATTTACATTAGTGTTTTGTGTAACAATATTGTGCACATAAAAATAATTTCATTAATTTTATGTATTATTATTTAAAATTTCTTGTACATTTGCAGAAATGTTTAGTTAGAATTATTTTCTTATTGGGTTCCCTATCCTAGTTTAGCTTTGATTTGCCATATTGTAAATGAAAATTTCTCTCCTAAAAGAGTATTTTCTTTTTATTGATATATAAATGTAAGTAAAAATAATAGTTGGTATATACATCATAAATATATTTGCATACTATAGCTCTTAAATTTTTATACCGAATTTGTTTATTTCTGGAAACTCGAATATTTAAATTGTTATTCTTTTTGTATGAAAGTTTTTTGTTCTAGGTCATGTGCTAAGTGTATCGTAGACGAACAGTACAGGTTTGTACGAATTTTTGTTTTTGCTAAGAGAAAAAATTGATTTTTAAAGTATATGATATGTCTAAACCATTTCTCTCTGCGTGTGTTTCCTAAAGTGAAACAAAATTATTATATTAAGTATTGAAATTTTATCTTAAGCTTGAATATAATACAAGAAATAATTTAAGTCAAATGTTGTTGCATTGTTTGAGAAATGTTGATATATGTTGTGTGCATAATAGGTTACATTTGTTTTCCAACTGAAAACAAAAATTAATTTATTAAGTAATAAAATTTCATGTGAAGTTGAAGCATGATCAGTATTGTTAGTTAAGTTTTGGGTTTTGTTAGAAAAAAGTTAAGTTAGGCTTAGATTAACAATTAACTGTGTCCTTCTTGGAAAAAGGTAAAAAGTCGAACTTGTTAGTTTTTGCTTTGGAGCTCGAGGTAAATGTTGACTCTAACTTATTTAGTATACCCATTAAACAAGCTATTATTAAGAGCCCTAACTATGAAGAGGATTTTGGGAAAGAATTGTTCCTTTCTATAATTGAAGAAAGAAAAAACAAGAGAAAATTGAGAAAGAGAGAATTCAAATCGAAATTGAAGAACGGAGAAATGAAGCAGAAAGGGAACATGAATTAGAGAAGCTCAATTGAGACTGACAAATGATTCTCACAGTGAAGATGCGCAACATTATCATAAAGATCTTCAAGGAATGATCCATAGATATCATGTGAAGGAAGATATTAGTCTATATTTAATTCTTTTCAAACGCCAGGCACGTCATGCCCAAATACCTTAATAGTTGTGGGTTTCATATTTGTTAAGTTTATTGCCGTATGAAATCACACAAATGATTGCATGTGAGCCAGAAGAAGAATCACAGAATTATGTGTGTGATTATGTAAAAAAAAAGCTTTATTTAAAAGATTTAAATTGATCCCACAGAAATTCAAACAATTGTTTGTAAAACATCAAAAGGAAAATGATGTTACTTGGATAGATTATTATCATGAACTTACTAATTATTTTTATGGATGGATCAATGGAGTTAATGTTGATACTTTTGAAAAATTAAGTGATTTAACCTAATTGATCAGATTAAAAAGAGAACTGCACAAAAATTCAAAGAATTTTCTATATAGATGAACGTGGTAATATAAGCAATCCACTTCATTTGGCAGAGAAATTAGAAGAATTTGAGAGCATTAAGGAAACTATCAAACCAAAAGTTAATTATAATGTAATGAAGAAAAAAAACTATTCAACATCAAAATCAAATCATCTATTATTGCAAATGAATTGGATCGTGGTAGATACCTATTAGGAAACCGAACAGCCTCATTAATAGAAAAAAAGAAGGAAAATAAGAATTTGACAGATGAGGTAAATAATGTGCAGACTAAAAATCAAAAACGTATAGAAGAGGAGTTGAAGATGAACTCAATGAATGTAGCGGTAGAAGATTTGGAAACAAATTACAATGAAGAGGTAGTGAATAAGCAAGAACTAATATTTTTACCAGAACAGTCTGATGATCCCTTAATTATCAATCTTATTTTTCGTTATCAGTCTTAAGTAAGGATACTTAAGATTGATAACGAAACATTCTAAGAATGCCAAAGAACAAGTGAGTATCTTAAACCCTTGATTTAACAGGTTGAGAATATCCAGCCTAGAAAAGTGAACAAAACAAACTATGTAATGAAAAATAAACTGTTACTTAAAAGAAAAATAGATATATTAGGACATGAAATTTTTTATTAGTTTTTCCAATGGAGTTCAGAGAAAAACACAGAATAACTTGTCATGAAGGTATATCTGCATATCTTGGAGTTACTAAAATAAAGACAGACTAGCTCAAAATATTTACTGGCCAAATTGTTATAAAGAATTAAAAGAATTCGTAAAATCCTGTGATCCTTGCAAATAGCTGGAAAAGTTGGAAAGAAAAAAAAAGCTACTGTGAGAGTAGTGCCAATAATATCTGAAGATTTTAGAAAGATAAATATTGATGCTGTAGGTTCTTTGGCAGTCACATCTTCAGGAAAAATAATATATTATTATTGCCATGTATCCTGCATACAAATATCCATTTACTATTACCTTAGAAGATATATCATCCACATCAGTTGTTGATGCATTTCAAATGTTTAGCAGAATGGGCTTTTCTAAGATCCAACATGATCAAGGAACCTCGTTTATGAGTGCTCCAACTACATCATTTCTTGAGAGGTTTGGAATGAAAATAATACATATTTCAGTGTATCATCCTGACAGTAATCCTGTAGAAAGATTCCACAGAACTATTAAAAGAATTCTTAGAGTATTATGTTTAGAATCTTCCCCAGATTAGGAGCCGCATATTCATGCAGCTTTGTTCGCTTTAAGAACTATAACTCTCGAGTCAACCGGATTCAGCCCTGAAGAATTAGTTCTTATGGAAAAAATTCAAGAATACAGATAATCTCACTCTATGAATGTTGGTTACAGACTGAAGAAGAGAAAAATTCTGTTGTTGAATATGTTTTAAATCTTATCAATCGACTAAAACTATGTCAAACTCTGCATGTGGAAAAAATGGAAGAATGTCAAGAAAAGCGAAAAGATTATTATAATAGAAAAAGTGTTAAACGAGAATTTAAAGAAGGAAGCCAAGTTCTTGTTTTCGCATCTTCTCCTCCAAATAAATTAGCTGTTCAATGGTATGGCCCAGGAACAATTGAATCAAAAATCTTTTATACTAATTACATTGTCTCTTTACCTAATAATAAAAAGGAATCACAAATTTATCATGTGAATCTACTAAAGCCTTATCACATTAGATCCAATGTTATAAATCTTGTTAAATTGGATGAGGTGAAAGATCTTCCAGATTTAGAAATTGAATTCCCTTTTATTGAAAACAACCCAAATGTTTTCAATTATTCTGAAATAGTTCAAAAAATAAATTTAGAAGGGAGATAAAGTAAAGAACAGCTTAAGAATCTTAAGTGAATTGTTATGTAAATATTCTAACATATTTTCGAATGAACCTGGATTAACAAATATTGTAGAGCACGACATCGAACTAATTTCCAATAAACTAGTACGTGCTAGATCATATAGACAAATGAAAAAATGAAATTATAAATTGAAATAAATAAAATGTTTATATTATTTAAAATATAATACCAAAAATAAAAGTAACATATTGTTTTCATGTTATTTTATAATAAGGTGGTTAAGCTTATAATGTTTTGTAATTAATTATTTGTTTGAGTAATTGTAAGACTTTTACTCAGGTAAAAGTCCTTCAGGATGCGGAAAGAATTGTAACGAGCTAACAGGCTAGAATCAGCGTAGCACATGCGCGCTAGATTCTTCCACGTTCCTCCCTTCCGATTATATTGTTTTTGTTTTTGCTTTAGTTTAGAGAGTGTTCCAGAGAGACAACGCACTGGAGGAGCGATTGCGGTGGCGTCCGCCAACAACATTGTTATGTTTATTAAGTTAAATTTAAAAAATTAATTGAAATATATAGAAAATTAAAAAAAAACCGAAATTATTCACTTAACACGTGATAAGACTGTACTCTTCAGAACGAACTGTCCCGTGAATTCAGTCACTTATATTATTACATAACACCAGAATACACTTCTGCATACTGCATGCATATCTGTCAAGTGGGTGTTTGGTAGTTTTCTCCCTAGCAAATATAATTTACTATTTCTAAAATATCAATTTAAATGGTCAATTATAACGTACCTCATAAAGGATTTGGCTGTTAGGATATCCATAACGTGAGGGAAACAGTTTCTAATAGTTTTTAAAGCTTATGAGGTCATCACCAAACATGTGCTATATGCACTCATTTTTAATCAAGTTGAAAATTCAAAACTTATTCTTAAGAATTAAAAATTTTCCTTTATTTTTTTTGACTTACTATTTATTTTTGCTGGAAGTCAAAATGTATTGTTCTTAAGAAATATTTGAAAAAATTATTGTTTGTAAAATTTTGTTTGTTTTATAATTTTATATTACATTTTATAAAATTTATCAACTATATTGTTTAATTATAGCTGCATTCTTTTTATAATCATTTTGAGTTTATTCGTATTTTTTATAAAAATATTGAAATAAATTTGGGAAAAAAAAAAAAAAAAAAAAAAAAGAGTTTAAGACAATCGATGACGCCATCTTGTGACACTTGTGGAAAACAATTTAAATATAAATCCCAATAATTTTAAATTATTTTGACTTCGTTTGCCATGGTGTTTTTACGCACACATTTTTAATCATTTGCTATTAATAAACTTTAGAATTTTGCAATTTGGTAATAAAACACACTGACTTAAGATTATCTTTCCTATTTGATTTCTCTGCTTCTTAATTCTATAAAACACATTAAAATTATATTTTCTAGATAAATCACATAGGAAATATCCATCGAAGAAGAATTTATGTCATAAATTTGGTAGTTAATATATATAATTTAAGAAATTAGAAATAAATTAATAAAATTAACTTATTCATTTATTTTGTAACACATTCCTTCTATAAAATTTCCTTTAAATGATTCGCTTTTTATTTCATGAATGAATTAATTCTGGTAGAAAGTTTCGTACAAACATTCAATTCATTTAGAGAAAGACTTTTAAACTCCATTTGCAGAATGAAATTATGCTTTTCTTTTTCTCCCTTCAGCTTAAAATAAAGGTTTCATTCGCTTTAGCACTCTTAAGACACTCCTTTAGATAGCACTTAAGATAGATGCTTCAGGGACTGTGAGAAGTGCTCTCTTTCCCAAACGTTCGTTTGGTCTCAGTGGTATCTGTTGTGTTTGTACTCACCCAAAAAATAAATAAAATAAATAGGATTTCTCACATTATATATTGCTGTATAGATATGAAATGTTTCCATATTTCTTATATAGGGTAAGTTTACTTTTAATTACATATATTTTAAAATCAGCTGTTTTTTCTGGTACCATGTTTAAATAATGCTGATTAAATTTTTATTTAGTTTAAAAATTATTTTGAATATTTGTACCTCGTTAAATTAAAATGAATATAGTTTTTATCCTGAAAAGCTATGTATGTAATGTGCTTATGATTGTGTGTTTGAAATGGTCTCACAATGCAGCTGAATTTTCAATCGAATCACAACTCTGAGTGTTATACAAAATATATAGATATAATCATTGTACAAGGGAACAATTGTGCTGTTCTGTCAAAGCTCTAGATCCAGTTGATAACAAAATAATATTTGGAAGAATCAACACAAATTTAAACATTGTCTATTGTTTTCATGAGCTCTATAGAGAACCACTGATAGCTTAATAAAATACAGTGATGGCCATATGAAATACAGAAATGCAAAACCATATGAAATTTATATGCAATGATATGGAGTTTTTATCATAAGATGATCATCCGTAAGATGATATATGTTTAGCAACGGAGAAGATGCGCACATCATTGGATATAAAAATTCCACCAGCTAGTGCAGTATAAAAGCAGAAGAAATATTGCTGGTTTGAATTAAAATATCCAATTCCATGATCAAATATCTTCCAAAAGTTTATCTTACAAAACTTGTCAAAATCTTCAATGATTGTATGAAATGCTGTTACTTTTCCACCATTTGAAAAACTGCTGAAGTAATATTATTTCCCAAACCGGGCAAATATCCCAGAAAAGCTGAAAATTATAGACCCATAAGTTAGTTACCCACAATAGGAAAAATCTTCGAAAGAATAATTTATAACAGAATGAAATTTTACTTTCGTATGTTACCAAATCAACAATATGGATTTAGAAAATCTCTTATCATTAAAAAATCTCTTATCATTTAAATAATTATTTAGAATAATTGAAATTATTGGAGACAATATTCATAGAATTTTACACTGCTATGGTAATGTCAGACGTGTCAAAAGCTTTTGACACATCTAACATTACCAGTATGGCACAAAGGACTCATCCAAAAATTAAATAATATAAATATGGACACAGACTTAATATTACTATTAAATTCTTATCTCACTAACAGGCACTTTCAAGTTACTCACAATAATCAAAGATCTTTAACACTGAAAATAAATGCAGGAGTACCCCAAGGAAGTATCCTGGGGCCTATCCTCTACCTCTTCTTCACGTATGACTTCCCCACGGAGGAAACCACGAAAATAGCCTTTTATGCAGACGACACGGCCATCTTAACAGAATCTAGCAAACTGAATAATGAAATTCATAAATTACAAACAGCACTTAATGCTATTGAAGAATGGTGTACATGCTGGAGAATTAAAATAAATGCAGAAAAGTCACAACTGACTCTGTTCAAAAGAAACAAAAGGAATAAACTTAAACCCAAGAACAAAATTGGACTAATACTATTTGGCAAAGGAATACCCAAAGTCTACTCAGTAAAATATCTAGGAATAACGTTAACTAGCGACCTAAGATGGTCAAAACATATCAATACTGTTATTACTAAAGCCACACAAGCTTATGGCTGCCTAAAATCAATCGTTGGTGAAAAGTCAAACTTATTACTTTACTTATTTATGATAAGACCAATTATAACCTATGCAACCCCAGTCTGGAATTTTAACAATAAAAAGGACAAAATAAAAGTTAATCATTACAATACTAAGAAAAATCCCAAATGCTCCCTGCTTTATCAGAAATAAAAATATCGCTAAAGATTTAAAAATCAATGACCTTGCTGATCATAATAGCAAATTAAATAAGAAATTCTTCGAAAAAGGCCAGAATTGCGAAGGGGCAAACTTCAAAGAAATATTTAATTATCAATATCTTGAAGAAGACTGTAACTATAGGCCAATTGCGAAATATTTTCTGAAATAAAAAGAAAGTGAATAATGTATATAGTGTATATAGTTTTCTACCTTGTATTATTTAACCGGAATTATATTTATCACAGATTTTTCAGTTTTGAACTTTACTAAATCCCAAGAAAATATTTTATTATTTTATTTCTTCTTCTCATTGCGAATTCTCATTTCTGGAAACCACGCCCATTACTGAAATCCTCATAGCTGATTGGCTATATACGTATTCAGGCTAGCGATCTCTGTGAGTAAAGAGATGTTTTTCTCCTCCTGGAGCTATTACAGATGACGTAGTAAAGTGCCTGCTATGCAGGCCGAAACTTCGTTAAATATATTAGATCCAAGATGGCTTGAATTACGCCAACCATATCCTGTCTTTTTTTCTCTGATTAAGCTTTTAATTATGTCTCATGGAAGACATTACAAATCTTTCAACTAAGCTTCTGTGTTCAATTTAGAAAGAATTATAGATTATACGGATTATACATCACAGAAATCGAATGTCATGCTGAATGAAACCAAGCAAATGTGATACTGGCCTATAATCATTTTAAAGGTGGACTAACACTACGTAGAATTTCTGCACATATATCATGATAGTATGGCAGTAATGGAATGCTTGGCCATATCATTCAGACTCAATCTGTTAGGCATAACTTGATGCACAATCGTTAGTGTTGCACCAACATACCTTCCTAGATTAACTTTGTCATTTACCTGTTTCGTAATTTAGAAGCACAAATAAAACAGAAGATCCACTAATACTTGATCTGCCAGCCCATTTACTTAGAGGAAATTGCAACCACGACATATTATCCGCTATTAGTAAATCTGATGACCTGTCATGACAGATCATTTGTAAAATCAGGATTCGAATTCTTTGTCTTCTGATAATAGGAAAGATCCCATAATTAATCAATTCTCATGTGTACCAATAGAAGTCGTTTGCAGTTAATTGGGATGTTCATTATTTCTTCTATCCTTAACTCAAATTCAAAGACGAACGAGGAATTCCATTTAACTTTTGCCTGAACCACCACGATCGGATTCGAGTCTTGAAACACCTCTAGGAGAGACTGCTATAATATTTTCGTCATTTTGATCCTGAATGGCTTGGATTGGTATTTGATTTCACTCAAACATGAATTTAGACTGGAAGGCTAACGTTTCATTTCTGTGGCATTGGAGACCGTGATTTTCCCTGTCATACAATGCTTGCCATTGTCCAACAGGTTCGATTACAAGTATCACACATATAATAGAACCTGTTACAGTGACTATGCTGTAGTAGCTCTGAAAGTAGATGTAACATAACAAATAAGAATCGTGAGTGAAGAAGGAGATTCACGTATTCTTGACTGGAATCCTCACAAAGGAGCCATTTCTTTTGGGGAAAAAATATGATTGGGATTTATTTTAGGAATCATAAATGCTATTAGTGAACCTAACGGATCTTCGGCTGTATCAGTATAGAACCCATGACTTGCAATTTGCAAAAACGATTTGAAGTTAAAGAATAAATTAATAATAAGGAAAATAACAAAAGAGTTCCATTTTGTATTCAAAGTTTTCATCAGACTATTATTTTCACGTATTTCATATCCAATATAATCAATAATATAATAGATGTTAATGAGAAAAGTGTCAAAGTTAATTTTATAAATAAAAAATTAATCATTTAAAAAAATCATTGTAGAACCGTTATGGGAAAATCCTGTTAAATTAAATACATTAAGTCTCCTTCACTAAAAACAAAAAGCAGAATTGAAACGTTGGTTACTGAATCCTCAAACACTAGTAACTTGTTTTTCTTTTACACCAAGTTCGCTGTCCAGATAATTAAAGGAGCACGGTTTTCGCTTTTTTAAAACCACTGTAAACATTCATTTTAAGAAAAAAGAATAGTCAAATAATTCGACCACAATTTTATGAAAGAATTTATATTTGTTCCCTCCGCAAGTTTCAAAATGTTCAATAATCTAATTCCCAGTACACAATGTGTTATTAAGTTATTATAGTTAATTTTTTACTACAAATTTGTAAAACTGATAAGAGGGGTATTTTAAAAAAATTTTTCTGAAATAAAATGTGTAAAGGAATGTGTAATTGTAATTCAACCACAATTTTATGAAAGAATTTATATTTGTTTCCTCCGCAAGTTTCAAAATGTTCAATAATCTAATTCCTAGTACACAATGTGTTATTAAGTTATTATAGTTAATTTTTTACTACAAATTTGTAAAACTGATAAGAGGGGTATTTTAAAACATTTTTCTGAAATAAAATGTGTAAAGGAATGTGTAATTGTAATTCGACCACAATTTTATGAAAGAATTTATATTTGTTCCCTCCGCAAGTTTCAAAATTTTCAATAATCTAATTTCCAGTACACAATGTGTTATTAAGTTATTATAGTTAATTTTTTACTACAAATTTGTAAAACTGATAAGAGGGGTATTTTAAAACATTTTTCTGAAATAAAATGTGTAAAGGAATGTGTAATTGTAATTCGACCACAATTTTATGAAAGAATTTATATTTGTTCCCTCCGCAAGTTTCAAAATGTTCAATAATCTAATTTCCAGTACACAATGTGTTATTAAGTTATTATAGTTAATTTTTTACTACAAATTTGCAAAACTGATAAGAGGGGTATTTTAAAACATTTTTCTGAAATAAAATGTGTAAAGGAATGTGTAATTGTAATTCGACCACAATTTTATGAAAGAATTTATATTTGTTCCCTCCGCAAGTTTCAAAATGTTCAATAATCTAATTCCCAGTACACAATGTGTTATTAAGTTATTATAGTTAATTTTTTACTACAAATTTGTAAAACTGATAAGAGGGGTATTTTAAAACATATTTCTGAAATAAAATGTGTAAAGGGCTGTTAAAATCGACAGCATTTTTTTTAGTTCTAAGCTAAATTAAATTGTTTCTAATTTCATCTATGATTTCTAAAGTAATCCTTGAAATATAATTTAAGTTTTAATTTACTTTCCTTTATATTAATGGATTTTAATACTTATACATTTGATAGATTTTTAGAACAAAAAATTCTTAAAGAATAAGGTAAAATCACAGCTGGAATACAGATCGCGCGTTAGCTTACTTTATTATTTATAAATTTAAGGCTCTTAAAACTGGGCTACAACCACCAGTAGGGTGCACTTATGTGTGGTGAAATTCTGTATGTGCACTGAAAATATCTAGAAGAAACATCCATAAGAAATGTTTAATGGACTTTATACATTTTAAGAGCTTGATATAAGGATTGATGTCTGCAGCTTTCGAATTCACTGAAGAGGCAAAATGAATTTTGTTTTTCAGAGAGACATTTAAGAATTATCTTGATTTAGTAAAAGTATTTCACTTTTTGCTGTTGGAGTTTTCGCGTCTTATTCTAACTTCTGTTGTATTAAAAATAATGGACGTCTGATTCTCGTTGACACATTTGTTGGGTTTGATTCTATGGAAATTTCCAGAATTCTAGTTTGGGTCATATAAGTGTGATAAGTTATATATGGAAGGTGTTTTTAGGCTGGTTTCGAAGGAAATGCTTAATGCTCTACTAATATTAATCAATATTGCTCAGCGATTAGGTTGTTAAACAAGAAATATTAATAAAGCACCAACAATCTGTAAGCTTATTATTAAGTTTTCTCTAACCTTCAGTTCATTAGTTGTTAAATTCAATCTTATTTTGCAGTTAAATATGTCTGTAGTGTTTCGGAATTTCTCTCTCTTTCTAACACATACGCATGCACGAACACATACAAACACACACATATATATATGCATGTCCCAAAACTCTTCTCAAAGATAGTAGGCTACACGTTATTATACGTGCACGTGTCTGCCTTATGATTCACAAAAGAAGAAATATAATTAAGGAAGCTTTTAAGTGATTGACAAACGACATAAAAAATGTAGAAAAAAAAAGAATATATCAGAAACCACTTAAAAATATTTATGAAAAGTGACATTAACTTTACAATAGTAAAATATTTATAGATTTCATTTATATAAGCTATATTAAAACCATCCCAAAATTCACATTTTGTTCACGAAAGATATAAAACTATTTTCAAGAACAAATTACTGAATAACTGAGTAGCTCGTAAAAATTTACACCGAGATCTACTAAAATCTTTGAAATTTTCCTTTGAATTTGACAATTCTCAAAAAAATTCTTAGGGAATTAATATTTTTCACGTACTTTTAAAAAAGTCTACGACTATTCTATCAAACCATACTGAAATCACAAATTACTTTTATGTAATATGAAACAAACAGATTTTCTCATACAAATTTAAGAAATTAACACAATATTATATAAATGTGTATGTGTATAAACATTTAATTAATTTCAGGTATAAAAAAACATTGACTTGGAGATTTAAACGTCAGAATTTTTTTTTAAAAAATTTAATCAGATTATTAAAAGAAAGATTTACTACATATCTACTTGGTAGAATTGAATTTACTAGATTTGAGTAGAGGAACTGTAAAATATTCATCAACTTTAGAAAGTTAGCTTTTCTTTAGACAAAATTAAGAAAAATGTGACGCTTAGGTGTAAAGTTTGGAAGTTTTTTACGCCGGGAGAACTTCACGCAATGACCATGAAGTGTTCTTCATTTGCCATGGATTGCAGACAACTTGCTCAGTTAAATAATTGCAGGACACATTTCGAATTTTTTATTATAAGAACCAATTTTGCAAATTGAGAATCTTCTTCTTTGACCTTCCTCTTTCATAAGTAGGACACCACAACTGGCATCCGGTTATTAGAGATCCAGAACAGTTTGGTCCATGAACGCCACAACTTATTATTTCTTACTCTCTCTACAGGAAAAGAATGTTATCTCGATGCAGCTACGCAGCTGTCTTTATATTCTATCTAAGTTTAAAATTTGAATGAATGAACATTTTCTAGACACAATGATGATACACTATTACTGTCGCATTGTTATTTTTGTGAAAATCAGTCCAAAATATCAACGAATAAAACTTTTATTAAAAAAATGGCATTGATCTGTTTCTTGGTCACCACATTATCTCAAAAGACATAATACAGATTGAAATCAAATACTTAATACATGCAGGGTGACAAAATGATACAACTGTTTCAGAGGAAGGCGAAAAGAAAAAAGACAAACCAAAAGAAATACAATAGGCCTAAGTAGGTATGACAGCAATAAAGAAGTTAAGAAAATAACAATCATTTTTTAAAAAGTTAAAAAATATGTAATAGTAACCCAAATTCTCCCATATATCTAAAAAACGAGAAAGAAAAATGCGAATATAAACATTAATGGTAATTACATCATAAAACAATTCCAGGAAACAAAATTGGTTATCTTAAAATGATTTAAAGCTTCATTTTTTAAACTAAATGAATATTATTAATACACATTAAATATTCACATCAACATTTTCTATATGTTAAAGTGTAACTTTTTTAGAGTAATTTTATGATGAGTGCACAGGAGACAGTAGCATTTTTATCTCCAGATTTGTACTCAAAAGTTGAAGGTTCTAAATAGTATTTTCTATGCAAATGTGAGTGATATAGATTGGCACTCATCCAATAATCTATTGGCATAGTATGGGGACTCTTTTTCTTGCCAAATGTTAAATGCTCAAGGAGGTTCACATTTAAAACATGGATGTATATTTTTCAAAAAATATGACTTTAGATATAATTGCAAAATGTTATCATCGCCAACTGGTGGTTGAGTGATAAGAGTTCTTGATTCCTGGGCTATGAGTCTCGGATTCTAATCCCGGTTCGGGAATCGATGTTAGTGTCTTTTTTCGTTTCTCTGTCCTTTCTTTTGAAATGCTGAATGTATGTGATTCGCCATATAAACAGATTATGGGTGGAAGGACGTGGGTGATGCTACTCAACTTCATGATTTGATTCACAGGTGCCAACTAGATAGCGAAATATGAGTACCAGTTTGCTGCCTTGTTGTGGCGATGGGTCGGTCATCCACGTCACCACACCGATGCAAGAAATAAATATATATTGTTATCAAAGTTTGGAAAACAATTGCATTAATATTGAATCGCTTGAAATTTCATGATGCGCTTGCGATAAAAGAAATATACTCTTAGTTTTCACAGAATACTGAGATATTTCCAGTCTTGAAAATGTCAATAAGTCATTGCAATTAATTAAAAAGGTGAAAAAATGTGTAAATCATTATTTGAATTTTATAATAATTATAATCCGTTTTAAACTAAAATCACTTACTTTTATTATTAGAAAAATGAATTTTTGAGTTTCTAAAATTTAATTTTTGGTTAGTTTATTATGAAGAATACATAATATATAAGAAAATAAATTATATAGAAGAATATATAGAAAATAATATATATATATATATATATAAATATTTATATAGAATATAATAATATATATATATATATATATATATATATATATATATATATATATAAACAGAAAACTTGAAAAAAAAACTTTTTATATAGCATCATATAAAACACGAGAAAGTCTCAATCATTATTTATTTTGTAAGAAGAGAAATATTTCAAGCATGATATTCATATATCATTCCAAATAACTAATTATTTTAGATTTATTAGTAATTTATCAATACTGTTAATATTAATGTATGAAAGTTAAAAAATGAGATAGTATCAGTTATGTCGAACAGTATATACTTACAAAATAAAAGTAATATATATGTGTGTGTGAGAATATAAAATTATGAATAATTTAAGTTTTTGTAAAAGTAAAATTTTTGTAACTAAAAACATAAAAACTATTTTACATTTATTATTCATAGCGAAATAAACCATTATAGTATTTTCATTTTAAAGTTAGTATTTCTTAACTCTAAAACTAGCTATCAAAATATAGAAAAATATTTAAAAATTTTGAAAGTTTTTATATTTTCATAGTAGTGTATATTTGATGTGCTTATAAGTGAACACTCTGACAAGTTTGAAATAATTTAACCGCTTTGCTTCGAATTTTTAATTGGTTTATTTGAAATACATCTCTTATTATTTTATTCATTTTTACTTTTCTAATGAAATGCAATTATAAAATTTATTGAATTATTGACTTAAAATATTTGGTTTAAAACTATTTAATATTTAAAAAAAATTTCAATTATATATTTTTATTATCCTGAAGTACAGTTGAAGTTATATTCATTGCTTTCAACAGAAATATCAATGTATGAAAAAACAACTATGTTTTTAAAAACTTAGCTTGTTTAAAATACCGTTCAACATTATTTTCCTATTTAGAGCAGCAAAAACAAATTCAAAGAGATGTTAAACGATTAAAAACTCTTTTAGATACGTTTTAAAATTTTTAATTTTTTTCGTCTGTTTTTCAATCGGTATAAAAAAGTTCACCGAAATTGGCAAAAATAATTTTTTTTCCAGAATCGTTAAAACAGCAAATATATTTTTAAAAACAATTACTCCTAGTATTTGAAAACAAAAGAAAGAACTACATACCTGATGAGAGCAATATTCTAAAATGTTGCGTAGATATAATAACTTTATAATATGTTTAAATTAGTGATAATTACTTTTTACATTAATTACAAAGCTTCAATCAAAATTTCAAAATGAATTATAGCCTGTGTGTTATGTTAGACAGGAACTAACGTCTTGATGCAAGCTACCTTCCATTTCTTGCAACCAATCGCCATTGAAACGTCGATAAATATTCAGGTGACTAAAGTATAAGAACTTCATTTAAATATTTTTCTACATTTTTAAAACCACTTTAATTCAGTTAAGTACAAGTGAATCATCATTACTGATGTTTCGAAATAACATAAATTTTAACATTTTATTTACGCTGTTTTGATTGCAACTAACTAAAAGATATTATGACAGGTGCATGATTATTGTGCATGAAGTTAAGCTTATTTTTAGAAATTTTTTTTATTGAAATCCACTTTCTCAAGTAATTGTAGGTCTTGAAGTTTTCAGTGCACTTTTAAATAAAACATAAAATATGTGGTATTAAAAGCAGAACGAAAATAATGTAATTGATAAATCTAAAAATATTTTAATGAATAAACTTTTCCACGGTTTTGAAGTTCTTAATTAGCAGCTTAAATTTTTTTTTGAAATTTAATCAGAGTTGGTTTAAAATGACCCAATTATTTTTCTGCTTGAAATGTTTCAAATGAAAAGGTCGCTTTAATTATCATTTTTCAAAATTAATGTGCTCTGCTGATAAAAATATTTGTTTTCACATTTAAAATTCCAAAGAAAGTTAAGTTAAATAAATTCATATGAGGTTTGATATTGATTTAAAATATTAACTTTCAACAGAATCATATTGAGAATAGCCGAAATTAGTAAACAAGTTTGATCGAACTAGTATAACAAATTAAAATCTCATGTTGTCAACAATTATTTTAAATCATTTTTAGCTTTATTTTGTTATATATTTTTGAAAAAAAAATGAAATAAAGTTTTTAGTCTCACTCTCAATTTTTTAAGTGTAATTCAAAAAAATGTAAAAAAAATTATGTTAAATATTTCAATATTCCATTACTTTCTAAAATCTTTGAGTAACTTCACAATATGGGGCAAATTTGAATTATTTAATATTCTTTACTGCGATTTTGTTTTACATTTTATATAAAATGATTTCCAAATAATCAATTATTTATGTTTTTAATTAAATAAAATATAATTAAAAACTATATCAATTTTTTAATAAAATTTTAATATTATTTTAGAGAATTATTTAATCTAGAATTATTTTATATTGGTGTTTGAATAAAAATTTTTAATGGCTTTAGAAAATTCTTACATCTAATACGAAACTATTATTATAAAAAAACAAAAGTATACAAAAGCAATTAATGTTCTAAATTTGTTTTCAACAATTTAATTAAAACTATTGATATTAGAATATTATATTCACACACACACACACACACACACACCACACACACACACACACACACACACACACACACACACACACACACACACACACACACACACACACACACACACACACACACACACACACACACACACACTCACACACACACACACACACACACACACACAAATCTTATAAAAGGAATACTGGTCCATATCTGCTAGCGGAAAATGTATGCGAAGCGTACGATTAGAAATTGCAATTAAGATAAATCACTTCGTTTACAACAAATTTTTTCTTCCAAAACAGACGGCGCATGTTTATAATAGTTAAAAACAAATTAAATGAGCAGCTCAATGCTTAAAAGTTTCTTCCAGTTACAAAGTTAGGAAATATTGAGATCAGGATTTCCTTCCTTTCACCAGCATTCTAAGATACCTCCCGGCAGAATATTGGGGGAAGCTTAAGCACATATTCTGCAATAATCAAAAACTTTATATTGTTGACAAAATTGTACTGCTTTCGGTTGGCTTAATTCATGTCCACCACTTTTTATAATAATTTCATTTGCTTCAGGGATCTTAATGTTAGTAAAACAAATAGGTAGCTATTATTTCCTTGTTTGAAATAATATTCAAAACCAACGGCGGAAGATAATTGTTATATTTGAGGCTGGATTAAAGCAAATTCAGGTTGTTAGAATAGCTGAATGTCGTATTGTAAAAGAATATGACCAAACCTTGAGAAAACAGATGTGTATATTTTTAGTATCACTTTAAATTTAAGAATTTTTCCTCTTTCCCTTTCAAACTATGCCGTTAAAACTAAAAGAAAGCATGCAATAAAAGTTTGCACAATGAGACAAGTGTAATAAAGAATAAATTTTTCCTTTCGAGATAAATGGGGTTCTTGAGAAAGTTTCAAGAACGTTTGTGTTTTATGTATGTAAATCTGAGCAGTTGAGGGGGGTGGGAGAGATATCTGACTTATCTCATAGAAGTAAAGGAGGTACTACAGAATTTTGGAAAATAAATGGTGTAAAGAGGAGAAGCTAAGGCGAGAATTGCGAAGAATTGAAAACTGCATTTAAAAAAGGAGAAGAGACAGAAGCCCCCCCCCCCCCCACAGAAGAATCTCAGAAAAAATGTGTCCACTACTGAGGACTGGGTCCTCATGGAGCAGAATGAACGTAAATGAAAGATTTTACTTGTAAACGGAGTACACTGCCCGGTTCAGTCAAAGCCTTGTCTCTACTTTCCTGAATGGAACCAAAGATGTCCGAAAAATAGATGAAGATAAGAAGAAGAGACGACAAAGTCTGAAGAGAATTAGCAGAGAAAAAAGGGGAAAGCTCATGAGGAATGAACAAGCCAAGCGAGATGCTGAGCAGTAAGCCAAGTGAGATGTTTAAATATCAACGGATGGAAATGCAAAGCGAAGATGCTGAGTAGAGGACGGGAAGTGGATGAGAAAAGAGAATCATCGACACCGGAGAGTGGTGATGCCATTGACGATAGGAGACACAACAATGCTATTTCTAAAATGGGTGAGTCTGATCTCTCACTTCAATTCCCATCTGGTCACATTTAGTTGTGGTATATTATTGTGTAAGTGTCACAAAAGATATATAAAGTTAGAAATTCATCAATTATTTAATTGAGAATGTTTTGATTGTAAATGAAAATTTATCTTTATAAGTTGCTAAAATAAATTATTAAGTTTTATTCTATTAGTTTTGAACTATTATCTCCGTCATTCAATTATTACAAAGCGATCTGAGTTTTCCTCGAAATTTTTCTAATATTTTTGATTATCAACACAACACTGAATATCTACAGACAAACGATATCACGTACTATAAAATAATTCTTGAAGCATAGCCATGACTGTGATAGACCCAGAAAACCAAAAAGAAAAAAGATAAAAAGAACTGTGAATACAAATGAAATTGGCAAAATTATCAAGAAACTAATCAACAAAAATCCAAGAAACTCAATGAGAAAAATAGCTAAAGAAATAGGGGTTAATAGAGATTCAGTTAGACAAATTGGAAAAGAAGAACTTGGACTTAAGCCATATAAACTTCTCATTGCAATAAGATTTTATAATCGGTTCTACTTCCAAAAACATTTTAAAAACAGCCTCTGAACAACAACAAGATTCTGCCTCTTCTCATAGAACAAAAACAACGCAAAACTGCTGTCAAGCAAATCTATGCCCTAAGCCACATCTAAGTTTAGAATGCCTAAGGGCTACTCTTAAGAAGGAATGGATTAAATTAACACCTAATGAACTGAGGCTCTTTTTAGAAAATTTTGCGTCACGTTTAAATCTCTGTATCGTTGCTCAAGGGGGCCATTTTAAAAATACTTAAATATTTTGTCTCTAAGAAATAAATGATTTAAGTAAAATTAATTCTTTGAAAATAAATTCCATGTTTTACTTTAATTCAATATTTCTTGTCAAGATGATAAAGTTGTCACCATGTAACATTTCAAAACTCGTAAAGTATCACACATTGTTGTTTTTCTAAATAATATTCTATAGCAATGTAAAAAGAAAGGATATATGGATGCGCAAATACTTTATTATTCATTACTCCCGATTTAATAATAAAAAATTAAAATAGTGTAATATTTTATTACTACCTCAATTTTATAAAGAAAGGAAAGGCCACCTGCTTCAAAA
This sequence comes from Latrodectus elegans, assembly GCA_030067965.1. Classification (NCBI taxonomy): domain Eukaryota; kingdom Metazoa; phylum Arthropoda; class Arachnida; order Araneae; family Theridiidae; genus Latrodectus; species Latrodectus elegans. The sequence continues at coordinate 102,525,455 of CM057811.1, read as the reverse complement.
CGTTTTGAAGCTAGCAAAATTTAAGAACTTAGTACACTGTAGTATAAACAACTTTACAGAGAGTTTAAATCTATTAATTAGGATTTAAATTAATTAAAGGCATTGGAAACAAAATAGTGAAATGTACATATCTTTCATTTTAAATTAGATAGAGTCAAACCTGATTTAAATTTCATTTTATTTCTTCAGACGTTCTCAGTTCTTGCCGACGTTCAGAATTTTTGACAAATGTTCAGTTAAAAAACACAAACTTTCGTTTATTTATTGTAAAAATAGTATCTTCTTTTTTTCGTAATATTATTCTCATTATAACATTTCAAATCTCTTAAAAATAGTAATCTCGTAATATCATTTTCAAATCAACAATATTTGTAAGTACAGTATCATTGTTGCTCTAAAATAGTATATTGATTGATGTCTTATGAAAGCAATATTTAAGGGCACTCATTAAAATTTGTCAAACTAATTTACATTTTTCTTAAAATCATATTTATTCTTAGCATTATTTCTTAAATAAAATACTTTTTCCACGCTGAATTCTAAACATTGAGTTTTAAATATATTTCTATGCTCACGTTTTTTCTAAAAAAAAGCTAATATTTAATAATCTGCTATAATTAGCTGGTACAAAAAATGTTTACGGGAAAATTATTTTCCGATCTCTGGTTATCAATTAGCAAGGATAAGTGACTTTTGAACCAAAATTGCTTAAAAACATTCTGCAATTAGCTTCGTGCTTTTTTAATCATTACGAATAAACATTTATTTCTTAATTATCAAAAAAAAATTTCTTTTAATTAATATTTTCTATATGAACATACAAAAAGACACAGTGCGATATTTCAAGTTCCATGAAAACTGCTATCTTCATGTGACTAAAATCCAAGCGGGAGATATTTTTGTCCTATAAAATCCATTTATACGTATTCTCTGTGTTATATGCAGCTATTTGATTTGAGCTCTTTAAGACTTATGGTAAACTTTGAAACTATACTGTTTCTCTGTCATCATTCCTCCTATAATCTTCATCGATTTTTTTTTTTACTGTGATGTATAATCATTAGCATCCAGTGGTCTTCTAGAACTTCAAACACAAGTAAATATATGTGATAGTCCACAAAATGAAATTCTTACTTCAATGTTAAGTTGCTGACGTGTGAAGTATTGATCCTCAATTGTCCTTAGTTGTTAGACAGGTGAGTTGAATTATAAGCGAAATGTAATGCATGAAAGAGTTCTGATATTTAGTTTGAGAGTTTGCTAATTTGACTAAATTAGCAAACTCCTTGTAAAATTTGTGAATTTGATCAATCCAGTTTCCAGTTCAAAACTTAAATTGTTTGCAGTGAAAAACATAAATAGTGTCAGGAAATTCAAATGCAGTGTGAATCGTAAATATCTATCGAATTACAATGAGTTAGATGTCAGCCAAATAAAACAAGATTTCATTTTTTGTTTTTTATTGAAACTCATTAATAGTTAGGATTCTCTTTTAAGCTCAAGGATATAAATTTAACTTTAAAAAGAAAAAAATAATCATAGGAAGATAAATCAAATGAGTGCAAAAAATGTAATTTTTTTGAACAATTACATAGAAACAAATTCCATTACACTTCAATAGTATAAAATTCATCATCTGTATAGGAATTTGATTAAAATTTATTACTACACATTGCAACACATTTAGTTTATGATAATTACTGAAAATTATTTACAATTACTATATTAGTAACATGCATAATTATATATTTATTTTTATTGCGTTAAATAATATCAAAATGCAGTTAATTAAAATTACGTAAAATGATACAAAATTAGGTGAAAATAAAAGCAATAAGAGAGAAAATTTATGCATGACTGCTTAATTATTCAACTTTGTGATAGGCAACAGTTTCTCAAAATTATTCCTTTAATAGTTAATGTAATCTCGTTCACAGCTAATTAGATTTCTCGGAATTCTGCCTCATATGAGCATTACTAGTAACATCATATTAACTAATATATTCTCACAGATAAATTATGCAGAAAATGAGTTGTCGAGTAAATTTTAATCCATGACACTTGATTAATCTTACCATTAAATAGCATTTCTGTTACAAATAACTTCTTCAGATATTTGTTAGTAACAAATAATTGAATTTATTTAAATCTAATGATCATTATAAGAAAAATATATTTAATTAAATTTTATTAATGATCCAATGTTAGATTCTTAATTGACAGTTTTCTCTAAGGCATTCCGAAAATTATTGCTTCGTAATACAATACTGATGAATAGATGAGAGCCAATTTGTAAAGCTTCTTGCTTTATAAACGTATATAAAGCAAAATGTATATATACCCTTATTTATGTTTCATAAACGTATTCATGAAGGAATATTCATTAGTTGTGGGTTCTAATTACATTTTGTGGGAGAGGATATCTAAGAGACTAGTGTTCACTTCTGACGAATAATACGGTTACTGAGGGTTGACAGCCATCACCAAATAGCTTTAGCTCAACAGTGGTTTGCATCTAATCTTGGACATTCCCTTTTTTCTGAAATTATGATCATGTCATTAAACCATAGTGACTTTATATAAAAATTCGTACATAAATTTGAAAAGACTTGTTAGACTTGTTCTGCGAAAAAGGCCAAATTAGTGTAGAAGTCATTGCCATTTAGTTAATAAATAATTAATTGTTAACTATGTTGCAGTCACTTTTACATCAATTAGTGATAGATTCTGAAAGGAAAGATCTCATAAATTGTTTTGGTAGTAAAATTATGAAATTCTGTCACAAGCTTCCTTAATTGAAGTCGTCAAAATAAAAATGGAGGTAAAAATAAATTATCAACAATATTTTTCTATTTGAATAAATTGAAATTAAAATAAAATTGAAAAGCTATTAATATATTTAATTTTTACATAATTTTAAATTTTGATCAAAGCAAATGCTTAAAAATGTGTTATTAAGATATTAACTTGCCTTAGAATTCTTAATGCTAAAGAGCTAAACATCCAAGATAAAAATTTCATTTCACCATGTTTTGCTCAGATGACATTTCATATTCGTTAAAGCATCGGGTCTACATGCTTCCAGAGTGCATTTATGTTAAGATTTTACCATTCAGTGGTTAAACAGCATTGTAAATTAGATGGAATGATGTAGGAAGGATTATAATCAGAACGCTTTGTAAATGTCGCAATTTTAATATATGAGGTATTCCTTATTATATCCAGATTTGCGTAAAAATGGGACACAGATTTTCATGCATTCTTAAATTGAATGATTTTTGTACACTATGAGATTCATTTATGATATTCAACAACTTTTTTTAGTATTAAATTTGATAGAGATCTAATGACCAATAAACTGGATTAAACGCGATGTACTAAAAATATAATTTTAAATTCAAATTAGTTTTGAAATTCATTGTGGTTTGTTTAATAAAGAGTAAAAATTTATTCTATTGAATTGAAGTTAGTATTTTTAAGAACATATAAATTTGAAAATTTTCAACGAAATATTAAGACATCCAATCATAACGAATTAAGACGTTAAATTTTTATGATTCATATTTAATAATTAGAAGAAAATCTTTAATATTATGAACGTATAATGCTCGTATAACTTTTAACACAATCAACTATCCTAAAAATATTAGAATAATTTTTTCAAGATAATTTTAAAATATTTGATTCTGGAATGCAAAATCTTAAATACTTACCTGAATTATTTTATAAACAGTTATGAAAAAAAATTTCATACAAAAGAAAAATAAATTGTAAAAGTAGCACACACACACACACACACACACACACACACAAATTTGCATACTTTAAACAATTTATATAATATTCTAGAAATAAATATTTAAATTGAATAAAATTAAAATTTTTTATTAAATCTTAAAATTTCAAGCATTTTTATTAATTGCATTTTTTATTCTGATGATTAAGACAGTCGTTTCTTCAATGCAATTAAATCTTTGAAATTTCACGTAAATTATCAGTAATATTCATGTAATTGTTCAGATTAGCGATTTATGAAATCAATTCCAATATAAATCCTAAATACCTGAAATGATTCTGAATTAATATATGAACGATTTATTTCCAAAAATTGATAGTATAATACCGTGAAAATAAAAAAGTATTTTTATAAAATCAACTCCTATTATATGTACATTTCAAATTATATTGTTTCAGAAAATGTGCAATCGAAAATTTGTAAAAAACAATGATATATTGTAATATTTTTCAAATTAATATAATTCATATCTCTAAAAAATTTAATTACATGTTACCATGCATTTTAAAAAAATAATTTATTTTAGAAAGGATACTTAAAAGTTTCATTTATTTCTTTCAGATTGAAACATTTCCTTAACAGTTTTCCTTTAAAAATATCGCACTTTGTTTCTTTCCAGTTTTTGAAACAGAAGTCGAATGTCTGATATCGATAAATATTGAACTTTTCCATATAATAAATGAGTTTCGGTTTCCTTGCGGATAACGTGAATAGAAGAAACGAGATATCTCTGTGAAAGATAACTGAAATAATTTATCGCATAGGGAATATTCTTTTTAATATAGTTTTAAGAGTATTTAATTTTTATGATAATTTCCACACAAATAAAGACCTTTCTTTTACTAAGGGCATAGATTTATAGCATCTTTATTTGCCTGCCGATTACATCTCTTTCATGTTACTAGACTTCTATTGCAGATAATTGAAAGGAAGTTTTGAAGGTACAACTTGTTGTTTTACTTTAGTAGCGAATATATATATATATATATATATATATATATATATATATATATATATATATATATATATATATATATATATATATATATATATACATACATACATAATGTACTTAATAAAATTTTTTTAGTTTATCAAGGACTTTCATGAGAACATTGGTTATATCTGGTCCTTTGTAATTAATAATATTAAAGTGCACATTTATTTTTGAAAAAGGTTAAACCCTGTAGGCAATGCCTTTTAAAATCTTTGTAGATTAACTATTCCATATCCAAAACTGAAGATTCTTTAAAAATGTGTGTTTGTGTGAAAATATTACTTTATTTTATCGTATTGGAAATCTTATTTATTATGCCCACTTTTTTTTATTTAGGAATGAAATTATGGAACAAAATAAGTTATGTTTTTAATTTCTTATGATCATAAAAATAATTTTAAAACAATTTAAATCATTAAATTCTCTCAGTATTCTCTATTGCAATACTTAAATTAAAAATATCATTTTCAAAAATGCAATAGAAAAATTTGAATATTTTAAATCTTTTCATGTTTGAAACGCCTTTTTTGAAAAATTTGGTTTTTTGAAATTTAATTTAGAGTAGTTCCAAAAACTTTTTTCTTTGCGATTTTTATAAGATTACAAGTAATATCATAAAAATAATATAATGTTATAGGATTAGTTTATACATTTTTATAAAGTTATGAGAATTTTCATAGATTGGTATCGCCAGTCCTCATAATGAAAGTATATTGTTTCATTTAATGAAAGAGACATTATACACTCATTAGTTGTTCAAAATGTACTGTAATATTTAATTAAAGTCTCATCACATACACTTATTCAATGCTAAGCGTTGAATACTTTTTGGTCAGTTTTTCTCTGAATTTACATTTTTTGCCCATGGAAGCTAATTACACTGGGATCTACTGTTCAAAAGAGATTCCACTACAAGCACTTATTACCAAGGCTGTATTTGAATCCGAACTTAAATTAAAGGACAGAGAAACAATCAAACAAACTTCCATCATACTCGTATAATTAAAAAAATTCAAATTCCAGATTCCCAAATTGAGAAAAGCAACTTTAAGTTATGCTTTTATTTTCTATTTATAATGTGAAAGTATATTTTATTCCTTCAATTATATTCAATAGTTAATTAATTTCCTTAAATACAGATATAGTTTTGAGTTAGTAAATAAAAACATTCAATCTGTATTCATGAAAGCTAAGCGATTTATTTAAACGTCATTGTAGAAACATAAAATAAAATTAACAATTTATAACCCATGATATATTAATGGCAATTAAATATGGAAATGTTTAGTTTTACCCTCAATTGAAAAATAAGTTTCCTTTCATTCAAAACATGATAACTAATTCATTAAAAATATCAGCATACTTAAAAAATAAAAATTCCTACAAAAAAAGGTTTAATCGTTGAAAGAAGGTTTAGTTGTTGAAGGAAAATTGGAGAAGTATTTCGATCACATTACAGTAAAATAAATAGACTGTTTCCACACATAAGCATTTGCAGTTCAAAATTTAAATTTTCCTTGAATATTTGCCGCATTATATTTCAATCATATATAATGGTTCATTTGAAACTGGATAAAAATGATTTTCAACAAAGCTAAGTTAACTATCAATGTATTGTATAAAAAGAAATGTTCAAAAAACAAATGAAAGAAGTGTGATCTATATCGTAACAAATTATTTTCTTTCCTACTTAAAATAAACTGTATTTCATAAATTTATTTTATTTTTTATGATCATATATTTAAAAATTCCTCAATTTAAGATAAATATTTTTATTTTGTAGGTGGAGAAAAACCTAAATAAGTAATTTATTAATCATTTAAAAAAATAAGGGTTAATTAACTACAATTTGCGTAAAATATTTTGATATTAAGTAGTACATTTGTTGTACATTCTGGCCATGTGTAGTATTTCTTGGTGCGCAGGGAGATACTTTTGTTTTCCGAAATAAAAAAAAATATTCCATAACTTAAAGCATGTTTCTAATTAACTTTATATATATGTATATATATATATATCTATATATATATATATATATATATATATATATATATATATATATATATATATGTATATATATATATATATATGTATATATATATATATATATATATATATATATATATATATATATATATATATATATATATATATATATATATATATATTTATATATATATATATATATATATATATATATATATATATATAAACTATTTCACAAATTTGCACAATTTAAGAGGTTTATTATTCCATTGAAGTGATAATTTTAATTCATTCATGGGAAATAAACATGTTTGCTTAACTGTATTAACTTAGCAAAATGCTTCTTAGCATATTTGCATAAATGCAGAAGCCAAGCTGAATGTTCGGGAAAACATAACATTAACAAAATAGGCGATAAAAATATAAATAGATAAGAATAGAATACAGAAACATTATTAACTTGTTTCTGATCAGCTTTTCATCTAACCATATAAATAAAGGAATAAAGAAACAAAAACACACTTCAGTTAATAGAAACAAGAACAGATTATGACGACATTTCACAGGAGAAGTGCGCAACGTGACCACCCTCAATTCACCAGGAAAAATTCAAGTCAGTGGACATTGAGTTCAACAGCAGATAGTAAATGATCAGATGTGAGGTTTCGCATATGAAGCATTATGGAGTGTTTTCAATCACTCACCGTAGCAACATCACTACGATACACCACATTTTTTAACATCCCCTTAACCAGAACTCGCAATGAGTTCAATCTGGGGAGTGGTCTTGTCACAGTGGTCTTGGATTAAAAAAGTATCGATATCCTCTGTGAAGTGTTCGAGCAATAGCACCTTATGTGGGGCCGTACAATCCTTGATGAAAATGATCGATATATGAACCTGTCTTTGATATAGCTATGGCACAAGAAACGTCTGCAAGAAGTCATGGTCAGGCAATCCGTAACTGAACGTTTTACAGGCCAATAATCCGTGATTTCCTCAAAGAAGAATGGACCAAGGATGAAGGTTGGGGTGAATTCACACTAGACATTGGGCTTTAGAGACTCTAGGGGAATTTCTGCGTGGATTTTCTGATTTACCTTATTCCAAATGCGGTAATTCTGTGTGTTGACTATTCCATTGAGCAAAAATGCGACTTGTCACTCCATAGAATATTAGAACGCATTCCAAGTTTCTTGCCATCGTCCACAAAATATTCTAAGATTAAAATCCCTTGTGTTGAGGAAACTGACTGTGAAAATGATAGTCATTATGACTTGTCCACATCAAGCAGCTACTGTGTAGGGCGGATTCTTGAATGAGAAGTAATGCATTCTGATTCTGAATACTTTTTGGACGGTGTTGTAAGTATCGATTCTCTTTAAAAATTACACGTGCGCTACTGCTTTCAAACTCTTATGCATGTGACTGTGCGTCAACAACTGTCTTGACTGCATCAACAAGTGTCAGTATGACAAGTTCACGTCATATTTAAGGTTAAGCTCCTAATTTCCTTGTCTCTTTAAATCCTTTAATCAAAACCCATATATTTAACAGACGTTGGTGCCCGCCGTAGTCTTTTTCCCAACAAAACTCACGCAGAAGGATTCCCTTTGTTTTCGTAAAACAGCTTCACCAATAGCCCACACTCAAATAAAAAAAAACGTCATCAGTACAGTCAGAAATATCGACTAAAACATGACAACGTCTCAAATATTTTATACTTTAACCTGTTTTGCATGAAACTCCCTCCTTTTCCCATGTATGCAAATCACAACAATTTTTTCTTACAACCAACAACTTTTCATGTTCTGCATTTTATTACTCATTATTCTTGTTCTGGATTGTTATTGTTTTTGAATTCCGTCTTGATCATTTGTAATATTAAACTTCATGTTTTCTCCAAAAAAAGTTCTTTCTGGTAGACATATTGGAATTAAATTAATTCTTGTAAAATTCCATTTGTGTGCTTTAGTATGCAGTTTATAGGGGAATTTTAATTAAAATCATAAAGAATATATGCATATAAAAAATTACTTATAAATGTTGCAGTCAATTAGGGATTTTAAAACCATTAGAATCGATAATTTATGAATGTTTTATGAATGTCTATATTTATACGTACTAACAATTTTTTAACTTTAAAAATAAAACTATAAGAAGACCTAAAAGAACCGAATAGTAAAATTTTAATATATATATATATATATATATATATATATATATATATATATATATATATATATATATATATATATATATATATATATATATATATATATATATATATATATATATATATATATATAATTAATAAAATTTGAATTGTGTGTAGTTACATGTCAATAGACACTAATATCTGCGTTTTAATCAAGAAGTTCAAGGGGACAATATTATCCCCTACATATTGTTGAAATTGTAGTAGATAATTCATATGGTTTTTGTGGTTTTTACAAGCCTCTAACTTCACGTTTAAGAAAATTCGTCTTTTTTATCTACAAGAGTGTTCAACGTATGCTGATTCCTAAAACAGTTGATTATGATTGGTTTTGTGAATTCTACACTGGAATTCCGTAAACAGGCTTATCAATAAACTAACGGCTAGAGCTCACATTATTTAGAGACAATACGTTGTTTTGCTTTCGGCACGTAGTCACAGATTTAAATGGAGCTAATAAAGTCATCCCATTGCACATTGCATTAAGTTTTCATTGGTCACATGTAGGTTTCATTAAATTTATTAAAGTTTAATTAAACATGTATTTGGATTTGGATATGATAAAATAATCTGAGCAATTTTGAAATAAGTAAATAATTTGTGAAAAGGGAAAGAATAGAGAAGTATGTCCCCTTAACCGAATTTATAATGAATTATAAGATCTCTGTTAGATTTAGATTTTTTATTAAATAAAAGATAAAGATTAGCTCTTCTCTTCATGCCTGGTGTGATCTTCCCTTCTTTTCAATAGGAAATAACTTAAATACCGTTAATTTTATGCAAGAGCTTAGACTGATTTTCCTGAGACATTCTTTTACATTTAGCTTAAATTCTTTCTTTCAATAACTAAAACACGCAGTTTGTCTGCAAAACTCTTTGTACATTGCACTTATGCTGCATCTTGTGAATCCAATACTCTTCGTTACTTTTCAGAGAAGAACATTATTTGGATTGTTCTCCTCAAATCTACAATGCAATCTTTGATTTTTGTCCTGCGAAATATAAAAGCATTTTATAAACTAATACGAGGCATTGAAAAAGTAATGAAAGGAGTTTCAAAATAATTCACACTGATTTACTTTCATGAAGAATTCAATTTATATTCAATATATAAAAATTCAATTTATTTTAAATATATAATGATTTTTGTGTGTTGTGATTTATTGTACTTTTAAATATGACTTTTAATTATGAATTTAATTACAATGAAATTGCCATTTATTTGTAAAATTTAGTCCAGTTTATAAATTTACACAGATATATTTATGTGATTATATGTTTCAGTAACATTTATCTATGTTAATAATTACTTTCAATCAATGATCATTTAATGAAGCAATACGTAATTTAGCAATAACATAAATTCGTTTGGTATTTTGCAAGGCTCTTCAATAAAGAAATAAAGCATATCAGAAAAAACTGAAATTAATCAAGAATTGCATGAGTGTTTTCTTTCAATTTTCAATCTGGGCGAACGCTTTTGGCTACGATTAAAATGATTCTAAAAAAAGAACATGAATACCAAATTTATGCTTAAATTTGATAATAGACTTCATTGTGAGAGAACAGTTTATTGCTTTACTGCAATTTAAAATTTCCTTTCTTAATTTCTGAATAGAATAGTTACTGTGAACAAGCGAAGTGTTTATTTATCAAGAGGATTGTTCCCGCCAAGTAGACTGGTTAGTGGTGGCTGCAATGTGACCAGAACTGACCTTGTATATATATATATATATGCATAAATGTCTTTTAAAAATAGGTATTTTACTATTAAAATATAATATCAAGAGCATTAAAATAACTAAACATTTTTCATTCATTAAATATTTTAACTTTAACTAGATTTTTTATTAATTCTTAAGAAATTTGTGTTCTGTGGAAAAAAAATTGTATTCAACATTTATTGACATTCGAATGTGATAAAATATGTTAGAAGGAATTGAGAAAAAGTAGACGACCGAAAGGAAAGGAATAGAAAAGTTTCATTCTGCTTTTCTATTAATACAAGTTCGAAAGAAACTTAAGTTTTGTGTAAGCATTGGATTTATTTGCTAAGCAAAAGGTAAAACTTGCAACACTTCTTCATGCCGGCAAGGTTTTCTTTTCTTTTGAATAGGAAATATCTGGAATGTGCAATTTCTTTCATCCAGTAGTTTACACTATTTATTCTCTGTTGGTTACATTTAGCTTAATGTTGTTCTCGCGAAACTGAAACTTTCACGATTTGATTGCGAAAATCTTTTCTTTGTATTTCTTTTCCATCTTGAGAAGAGTATCCGCATTAATTCACTTTAACACACAGAAAAGCCAAGTTTTTTATCACATAAAACTAACATGCAATCTTGTACTTGGTAAATACGAAAATAAATTGCATATATCGCTAAATTTGAAAAATATACTATTTCAAAACATTTCCCTTTAATTTTGCTTCAAAAAACTTTTTTTATTGGAATGCACAAGCATTGTTTAGTAAAAACACCGAAAATAAAATTTTTGTGAAACATAATAATTTCAAAATATTCATCTTACTTATGAATATAATTTTCATTCCCATGTGTAAATCTAAATCGAGTTTTCAATTTTATGCCCATTTCTTTAGAAAAGTTCTCGTAGTTATGTATTTGAAAAGCCATCAAATTATTACCTACTTCAACAGGTGATTTCACAAATAATAATGTAATATTATGGCAATTACATATTTTACGGTTTTTGCACTTAAAAATAAAGAAGAATGAATAAATATAAAATACATTTTTCTGAAAGAATTACTTAAAAACATGACATTATTTAAACATGAACAAATATTAAAAGCACATAAATTTAAATACTAATTAATATTATAAAAATATCCTTTATTTTTTTAATTATTTAAATTTTGTAATATATTTAAAATACATTTCTATATACAAATAAATACTTTGCGGAAACTTAAAAATTTGATTCAACAGAAATTATTCATTTCGTTTTAGTTAATGAAAATAGTTTATCATATTTTAGAATTTCATCATAAATAGGCTTTCAAATTATTGAAACGAATTTTGTGTCAAAAGCTGATAATGCAAATATTTTCTCAGTTCAATAATAATTTAAAAATTTATAGAATTCATTGTTTGGAAACTTTTTAAATTTACCATGGTACTTAAAGTAGATAAACATTTCCAATTTTGAATAAAATTACTATTTTTATCCGTTTTCGCTGCTATGAATTTAAATATACACAGTTTCTTCGCTAACCATTTCAATTTCATCCATAATATGTCTAACTATGTTATATTTTATCAGTCATAATACAGATTAATTATAACACATGAATCATCGTTAATAGATGTGTAAAAGGACTTTCATGTTTTTAAATCATTGCCCCCACCCATACTTAATCGCTTTAAATATTCATTTCAGTTTTCCGTAACGCCGTGGTAGCCTAATGGTTAGGGAATTGGCCTTCCGTCCGGTTCATTCCCAATTTCTTCAAAGACCCTCCCTCCCAGTACATGCGATGACCGTGCTCGTTAAATCTGAGTAATCGAAAGTCCTGTGGTCGGTCATTGAGCAGTTACCATGGTTGCAATGATCTGGAGAAAAATTCCTCTCTCTTCGGATCAATGTCAAAATTAAGGGAGTGGGTTCTCTGGTGGTGAGATCTAACGGAAAATTTAAAAAAAAGAGCAAAGACGTACTTTCACCTGCGTGGTGCTCATATTAAAGCGAAAGACGCTCCCTATTGACTTAAATTCGAATAGGAATTGGCTTGTCAAAATGTCATAAGTAACAACAACAGAGAGAGAGAGTTTTCCTTCTTAAGTATTATTTTCTCAATTTAATACCGAGAAAGAGTAGCTTCCCTTTCATATCAAAATGTAATGAAAACAATTTACAAATAATTCACATTGTAATTTAGAGAAAATTTAACTTGTCAGAAGGAGCTATCAAGTTTTCTGTTTCACACAGTTTTTTTTTTCCATTTAGTTATAAAGGAAAAGGAATATCAAATTATAAATAGAAAAGAAATGCACGAGAAAATTAATATTATTAGCAAAATTTTTTCTCTCAATAGAAAATCGAATATTTTTGAAAAAGTATTTTCTCAAAAATATAATTAGAATAAATTTCTCCAAGTTTGCCGTGAATTAATTAACAGTTCATATTATGGGAGAGCTTTTTAATTATTGTTCTCTGAAAACAATTGCATTAATCATGTTTTGAGAGTATTTTTATTGCAACATTGCCGTAAATATTTGGTAGAACTGAGGTTTGCATTTATTCCTATATATTAAATGAACATACACAACTGATCACCCAAACTGCAACATGAAGAAAGGCAAGAGCTATCACAACAAAATTTATTTTGTAGATAACATGTTAACTAATACTCAAATGATTGAATTTATAGATTTTTGTGAAGTGTGGTTCCTGCCAAAATCAGTAGCCACAGTAGTCCCTATTGTTGGAGATCACCGCTGCCACAAGCCTCGGCACTGATTCAGAAAGACGTTGGATGTGTTCTTGGAGTACAGTAGAACAAGCAGCTTCCACACATTGTCACAGTTGATCTGGTGTGGCAGCTGGGAGCATAATCTGGGTCAATCTTTGAGTAAATATGGATCACGTGTTTTCTGTCAGCGATAGATCCGGAGAGCGAGTTGGCAGTGGAAGCAATTCAATTTGGCGATTGACGAAGAGCTCTTGGACAATGCATGCCACGTGAGTTCGTGCATTATCCGGTTGAAATAAGGCTGTGGTCATGTCCTGAAGTTAAGAAAGGAAGTTGGCTCGAACACCTTGGAAATGTAGCGTTAGGTATTTAAAATACCGGCAATGCATACCAGAGGCGTGCGAGAGTGATACCCAATACTGCCCATTACCATCATATTCGGTGCAACACCAGTGTGGTGGTACATATCGCAACTTTTCAAGATTCTCTTTTTACGTTGTCCTTAGACTTGAATGCGACCTATGTGGTTATGCAGACAGAAGCAATACTCAATAGTGGAAACGTTTTCGTTCCATTCTGCCATCCATATACTTCTTTCTTCGCACAATTTTCCGTGTAGACGTCTGTGGTTCTGCGTCAAGGGTAGACGAAGCAATGGACAACCTGGTGACAGATCAATATGCTGTGAGCAGGGTAGAGTGGTACGCGCAGACACTGGATGATACGCTACAACTGAATGTGCTGTGCTATGGTTCGTGATGAGGTTGAGCTTGTTACATCCATGGCCACAATATAACTGACATCACGTGAAGTGGTGTATTGAGATGGGTGCGATCGAACAGGCTGGTCCGTTGTACCCATCTGGATCCAATGATCATATACCCCAGTTTGGTTTTCTCCAAAACGACAACTGACTTCCCCTAAAGATGATCCACAATCTCGGTAGGTCTCTATTCTTCATTCTTCCGTCAAACTCATACTTAATCAAAGAAAGATCGTTGTTTTCTACTAAGCATAAAAGTTTTTTTTTCGGGAAAAAACACAAGAAAATAACAATTGTTGAATTTGAAATCGTCAAACAAGACAAACATTCCTCCGTCAAGCCTTAAATATCATTTTGAAGTGGCGCCACATGCGCGCTTGATTTGCGTCTGAGCTGAAATTCCAATCATTTACATATCTCAGATCCGATAATGTATTTTATAAATTTGCTGTTATTTGCATGCTTTCTTCTGAGTGTTGCATTTTCGGTGGTCAGCAGTATATTTGTTAATTTTTTGCTAAGTTAGTCTTGCATCTATGATAGGTTAGCATCAATTACTCAAAGCACATACAGAAATGAATTGTTTATTTTTTATTCGTTAATTTCACATGCAGATGAGATGCCAAAAACAAATATTACGCAGGTGAAATATTTCATCAACAGAAATCTCAATTCAAAAAGTGACAACTTGCACAGCATTTGAATTTATGACCTTTTATTCCAAGATTTTTATTAAAAATATATTTTCAGGGGATGTTATAGACTGGTAAAGGAAAAACTTTTTAATAAATGAAGACATTTGTAAAAAGCTCAAAAATTTATATCAATTATATCAATAATATAACTATTTTGTATAAATTTAAAAAAATTCAATTTCGCTCTATACTAATAGTAAATATAAGGATTTAATAATACAAATAAAATATATTTTTATAAGTATATGAAAATATATAAAGGCACATGGGATTGCTCTAGTTGTTTAATGTGTTCGTTCTCATGGTGGAATGGTAATGAATTCGAATCGCAACACATTCGGAGATCCGTTATGTTCACTAAGACGGCTGAGTTACATTAAATATGTGGTGGTATCAATGTCTGCCATGTGAAATAATATCACTCGGGATATCAGGACAAGTCTAGGGGTCCTCTGCTTGATTCCTGCTTCTAAATTACGAAGACTCTCTTTCAGGCTAAGATCCACGAGGTGCCCCACCCTATAAGGTACCCTCATATCTGCCCCTTGTAGCTTTGAAAAGTAAAAGCCTAGAAGACTGGCATTATATAAAACATGTAGGGAGTACATATACCTAACAAATGAATCTGTTAGTTTAGTTCCTATAATTAGTATAATTAGAAGATGCAAAAATATATAAAAAATAAAAATCCTTAATCAATAGATACACATATTAAGATTCCTATACTAATGTAATGCGCATAAAAAAAACAAGTTTATTAATATTGCTAAAAGATTATAGTGTTTTGTATTTAACGACTCGAATTTCTGATACACGACAATAAAATTGAGTGAAAAAGTTTTCAAATAAAAATTATGGTAAAGAATTTAATAATGTTTATTATTCCAATAATATATAAAACATTTAATTCTGCAAATGCTTCTACACATTATTCATTATTATATTATTTTAATAAAATAATTTCAGAAATTAAATTTATTTTTTGACATGTGATTCTTGCAACAGTTAATATAACATAATTTTTTTTCTTTCATTATTTTTAAAAAAATCAGTAAAACCATTATTATATTATTTTTCTGTCCAACAATGTACGCAAAATAATTTGAATGGAGTTCAAAACAATATTCTCTTTATTAGGTGTATTGTGTGTATTTGTATGTGTATTTATATAATTAACCACCATATCTCTCTCTCTACCTACTTTATTATTAATGAAATGCGTCACTTAAAAAATCAAGAAGTTCTTCACATGTTTACTAGGTGTGTGTGCATAAATTATGTATATATATATATACATAAATAACTTAGAAATAATTAGATACGTTTAGTATCACAATATACTGCTTGTTTTTGAATTTTTAATTTTAAAAGAAAGCTAATATACTCTTATTAAAAATAGGTTAAATAAACTGCTGGCCACCGTAAATGCAACACCCTGAAAGAAACATGTAAATAATATGAAATTTACAACATGCCTTAGCGAATGTGAGATATGTAAATAATTATAATTTATGCTTAGTAGCACACATAACGCCTGTGGCGCCATTTCAAAGCGTTATTTAAGGCTTGGAGATTTAGACGATTTCAATTGTGTCATTCATTCAATTGTGTCATTTTCATTTATTCAAATCTCATTTTTGATAAACTATTAAGCGGTCAATTTTTGATCAAGTATCCGAGTTTGACAGGATAGTGACTTTCCGAAATTACAGATTACCTTTCAGGGAAATCGACAGTCGTATAGGACAAAACCAAACAACTTTAATGCAGATATGCGATCGATAGATGCAGGGAAGTACGACTGAAAGACTCGTTTGATTGACTTCACCTCAGTGCACCACTTCATGTGTTAAGAGGCAAATGGTGAGCACAGCTGTGACGGAACGCTCAACCACATCACGCACATTAAGGTTGTAACGTCGCATCATCCAGTGGCTGCGCGTACAATTCGTCGCCATTTACATCAGAGTTGTCTGTCCGTGAGACGATCACTGCTTAGTCTAGCCTTGACGCAGAATCACTGACGTCTACACCGAAAATGGTGTGAAGAAAGAATGATATGGACAGCAGAATGGAATGAAATCGTCAACGTCCTGAGTCACGCTTCTGTTTGCAACACCACAATCGTCATATTCAATTCCATAGACACCGGGGAGAGACGATCCTGAACAGCTGCGTTATGCATCGCCACACTGGTCTTGCACTTGGTATTATGGTATGAAACGGTATTGAATATCATTCTCGCATTCCGCTAGTACGCATTGCTGATATTTTAAGCAGGCAGAGTTACGTATCCGAGGTGTTGTAGCCAGTTGTCCTTCCTTAACTTCAAGGCTTGCCAACAGCCATAACAAAGTAATGCACGACCACACGTGAACCACATTGTTCAAGGGTTCTTCGTCAATGGCCAGATTGAATTGCTTCCCTGGAATTCTCGCTCTCCGGATCTTTTGCCGATTGAAAACATATGGTTCATTATTATTAAACGATTGACCTAGATTACATCCTCAACTGCCACACCAGATCAGTTTTCGCAACGTGTGGAAGATGCTTGATCTGCCTTACCACAAGAACACATCGAAAATCTCTTTCATTCAATGCTGAGGCGTGTGGCAGCGGTGATCCACGGCTACTCTGGCTACTGATTTTGGCAGGAGCCACACTTCACAGAAGTCTATAAATTTAACAATTTGATACTTAGTCAACATGTAATCTACAAAATAACTATTGTTGTGATATCTCTTGTCTTTCTTGATGTTGCAAATTGGGTAGCCAGCTTTAAATACCAGTAGGTATTTAAAAAGAATGTATTATATAAACATAACTTATCTATGATTTTTCTTTTAAAAGTTTTACTTTAACAGAAACATTATTTCATTCTTTAACATTATTTTGCTCAGTATTATGTATCGTGAACGTGGATGGCGTATAAGAAATATTTATGTCGACGCATTTGGGATTTATAAATATAATCCAATAAAGCAGCATGCAGTGAACGCAAATATTGAATGGGATAAACTTTCATGGAAAAATAAAACATCGTAATATAATATAAATAAGTTATAAAAATAAAATCTTTAAAAAACGGAATTTTTTTAAAGTTATATTTTGCAAGGTGTATCATATCTCGTTATATGTTAAAACTGAATTAAAATTAACATTGTAATATATTAACCATCTACATAAAAATCCGATTAAAAATTATTAAAAAAAAATCAAATAGCATATTTATAAATTTCTTATAAAAAAAGAAGTAGACGAATAAAGTATATTTAAATTTTGAATAAAATTGCATGTACTCTTCAATAAAAAGTCTTAAAGGAAAAGAGCTTAAAATAAAGAATCAAAAATTTACATCACAGTAGATAAAAAGAGAAGAAAGGGAACAATTAGATGCAATTAGCTTGATCTAACAGAAAGAGCTAAATTATGTAATTTAAAGTAAAGAATTCTTATATGTTTGAAATATGAAAAAAAAAAAACATTTTAATCTCGAACCATAATAATAATTTAAACTATATCTTATCGTTTCGATACAAAATGAAATACTACAATCTATATTACTGTAAATTATTAAAGCTTTCCCAAGAATGTTATCACAAAAGCAGATTTCGATTTTCAAGAAAACGCGACTTAGAATTTTTATTTCCTATTTTGAAATTCAAAATTCTTGCTTTCAATATCCATGAGATTCAGCATTTCAATATTTCTGTACTGAAAGATCAAAAATTGAATGGAAAGGAATGATATTCTTTTCACCGCACATTTTATTGGACAGGGAAAAGGTCATGTCTTCATCTGTTCAAAATATCGTTTGTATTCTTAAGCTTAAACTTTTTTACTTGAACAAGAAATCAAATTCTATGTTCTCTGATCTCTAAAAATGAAATTCCAAAATTTAACATTTAGATGAAAGAGTTATTCAGAAATATTCAACATTCAAATGTTCCTAATCATAGATTTAGATATCATAAAACGCTTCTAAATTTTAAATTATGGGCCACTTTTTATATTTTTATTCCTAAATGATAAATGCTGAATTAAAACATGAATTTCAAATTCCTTAGTTTAAATGACAATTAGTTTACATGCTTTTTAATTTAATAAGAGTTTTTTATTTCTATTACAATTGTTTTCAATTTTTAGAAATGAAATTGTATTAAGTCAAGATATACTTTTATATATGTATATATATGCTATTGCACCTGAAAATAAAGGATGATCAGTTATAAATTATCAAGTCTTTGATGCAAATAATGAATACTCAGTAATTGCGAAGTATTTTAATAAAAAATATTGTTTTGTAATTATATATTTTGAATTCTAATTTTTTTGCAGTCAATTTTTTGGTACAATGAATTCATATAATTTAGAAAAAAAAACAGATAAGTTTATATATGTAATATATTAAAACCATAATAACAGAGAAAATGTAAAAATATTTAAGTGACACTTTTCAAAGTTGTGTCTATTATGTTGTTGTTATGTACACATTAATTAAAATAACAGTGTTGGTTATGTACACATTAATTAAAATAATTTTTATCAAACTATTTATATTATGTAAAAGTGTATTTAAATTAATTAAAAATATAAGGAAAAGTTAATTTACCGATTTCTCTGGCAATATTTTTGAAAGTTATATCGTAATATTGCTTATAATATTGTATTAAAGAAACATGAAAGTTGATTTTTTTATATAAAATTCGTGGTTACTATAATATCTATAAATTATATTAATCATAAATGAATTAGTTATTAGTAGAAATGATTAGTTATATGAATGGAATTTTCTGTATTAATTAATAAATATGTGCATTCTCACATACAAACAGAAAACTATTATTTATTTTATATGAAGTATATTGAGAATAATGATGAACAAAATAATTAATTGTTAATAAATTATAAGAGTATATTCTTTCACGCAACTCATTATTTCCATGACTTGAATATTTTATTTATTGTTTTTCGAATTTAATACTTATATTTAAAATAATATTTAAATTAATTGCATGTAAACTACTTTAGTTTAAGTTCGATATACCTGCATATAAATATTATTAAAATATTAAAATCATGTAACAAGATTTTGATAATGCATTTAATTTTATGGCAACTATAAAAGTCAGGTATGCTTTGACAGATTTAAAAATTCATTAAATCCACAGATGCTAGCGAACTTCGACCCTTGTTAAACAAGTGCGCTGCCTATTAACTAGAGGCCATTACCCTTAACTTATAATGGAAATCAATGTCGATCCATTTTCTAATAATGTGTGTGTTTTATTTCACACATTACTAATAGCAGTTTTTCCATACTGAATTCAGCTTAAAACATTATATTATATTAGCAAATTAGATGTTAAATCAATTTAAAAAGATTTAAAATCTGATCATAATAAATTTTAGTATTAGGTTAAATTTTTTAAAAATAATGATATTCTATTCCGTAATAAAAACTTTAATAAAAAAAAAAGTATTTGGAAGTGAAGCTGCAAATTTTATTTTACATAAAAGAAATATTGCAAAACAATTAATAGATTTTCTTTTCTTTTCGTTAAGCATTTTGCATAAAATGAAGAGAAAAATTTCAAATTATTTATGTAATTTGTTATACTTGTATTGAGGCGGCCAACTTTTCAGCTTGCCTGCCAACGGATAGGAAGGTCCTATGTTCGAATCCCGGTACAGGCATGGATGTACTTTCTCCCTCTCCTTCTCTATCCTGTCTTTGTCTTTTCATTGTGTGTGTGTGAATGCCTACCCTATAAATTGGTCCTATGGCATGTGTGAGGGAGCGATGGTGGCCCACCCCCTGTGACCCAGAGCAACGCCTCGGCGGCTAAGAGGTCGCTGTTTCTGGCCGGTTCCTTGGGCATTAGAGAACAATAGATTAACAGACTCTGTTGTAGTTGTAACTGTCTACAATCTTCCGTTGGAAAAAAAAATACTTGTATTGATGCTCATATCTAAAATACTTAATTTATTAATTTCATATAAATTATTCTTCAATAATTTTTCTTTTTAATATGAATCGAACATTTGAAAATAGTTAAATTTACTGAAATGTCTATTTTGCAACTTAATCAGGCTCACCGTAGTGTACTCTCTTAGGATTATTCTTAGGGTAATATATATATATATATATATATATATATATATATATATATATATATTGCATGCACGTTTATCTTGGTATACCATGGTCCCCAGTGGTAGGATTTCCAACTTTTTAGAGCATCCTACGTCTCACCATGGCTTATCCTTTAGAGCAAAAATTTTCGAATTAAATTTCAAACACTGTTAGACAACGGGAAATTGGGAGATTATTATTTTCCTTCCATCATGTATACTATCAGTGTATGTGTTTGAAGGTTTTCTGGAATTGTTCTTTTATGATACGAAGATTTTTTTCCACTATCGATAAAAACTTCCTCTCCCAAGTCAATGTATTGTAAATAAAGTAACACGCCTCAGCCATTAGATGTCCATTGGCACCATAAAAATGCACACTTATCGAGGAATTAGAGTTAATAATTTGCTGTTTTTTCCCCTTCCAAAATCTGAATGCATCTCATTGTCAATAAAATGTTCTATAAGTAAGTAAGATTACATTAACAATAATTTTTTACAATTATTATTGCTAATGCCTGACTGCTATAGGATTTCCACTTTCCAACACCACAAGGGGCGGAAGGGATGGCAACTTTTCCAGTGAGGCCAACAGTGAGTGCTCCATCATTTTTCCAAAAGTGGGTAAGTATTCGGACTTTATAAGAAGGTATCAACCAGAAAATACCTATTTTGCCATCCTTAGAGATATCATTCACATAGAGGACATTGCAACCACGATATACTTAATGTGTACCACTTACCATTAGCAAACGAGGCGGATCTTTGTATGGGCTAAAATTCGAACTCAATAGCCTCCAATAACAAGAAGCTGTAATCATTCTGGTCATACCAATTTCTCTTTAAATTATGAAATAATTCTTATGATCTAGGCAATTAATAAAGCAAATGATACAATATTAAAGGACTTTAATTTAATTTCAGTATTAACTGACAAGATTATTGAAAAAAGTAAAAATAATAATCAAGATGTAAAATTTTTTAAACAATAAAAAACATTTTTTTTTATTTATTTTAAACACAAAGATTTCTAAAACATCAGTTTTTAAAATTTTGTGAATTCGCTTAATTAACTTTACTACATTGCATCTACAGGTTCTTTGATTTCACAATTTTTTTTGTTTGATTCAATCCTAAGCCAGATTTTCAGTGATCTATCTCAGACTTTCAATTGAGAAAACACGCCATGGCTTACTGATATGACTTTTTCGGAGCAGAATATTTCGGATTGTATCCCAGCATTGTTGAATAACTGAAGACAAATATTTCTCTTCTGCATGTACGTATGTAAGTTTCGGTACTTGAGAGTTATCCAGGTTTCCTCCCTTACAGACGAGGATACAGCCCACTGTCTACTAAAACTTTTCTGGATAGCAAAGCACGAAGTGACAATAACCCCTTACCAGTGTCGCCCGAATTCAGTTCGGGTAATTACTGCGTGCATTATTAATGATGCCCGAACTCAGTTCGGGCAGAAGAAAAATTAATATTTCTATTTTGTGAAGTCCGAGCTGAGTTCGTCTTTACTTCAGGATACTTAATTCCCTATTTTCCTAATAAATGACACAAGTGGTCCTGGTTTTTTACCAATTCCAACTTTGGTTCTGCAGGTAACCCATGACTACAACAACACTATGAGAGGTGATGTTAAAGTCGATCAACATATTTCCCGGTTGCTAGAAAAGGAGGTAAAAATATTACTAAAAATATTTTTCCACTTCCTACACCAGGTGTTATATAAATAATTCCTTTATTTTGCATACGTCAGCAGGAGGTGCGAAAAATATGAATTTCAGAAAATCACTTGTTGAATTAAATAAACCAAATATTCAACTATCAGTACCAAAGCACCCTAGTGTAAGCTTACTGCGCCTCACAGGTCGTCACTTTTACCATTGATGAGAGAACATCTCATCAATGGGCAAAAAATCTACTCCAGCCAGGCAGTGTTTTATATGCTGTCGTAAAACCAATGAACAAAGAAAGAGAATAAATCATGAGACAAGAGTTTATTGTAAAATGTGCAATATATAGGCTTTTGAGCAGTACCATTTTTTTTGGGATACGCCATATTGTAAAAAATTTGTAAAATTTATGTATTGAAAATCATATTGTTGTGTTTTTATATTATACTAGTTATATTTAGCTTCAAAATTTCTGTTTAATTTGCTCAATATGAATGACATGTATGTGTAATCAATGTCTTATGTGTATGTAAAAATTATAACTATAATAGTTATTGTATTTAAAACTTTATTTTTGTAATAAAAAAGCATTTTCTAACTCTTATAATAATATTAAGAATAAAATAAAACTGTCAAAAAATTTTCCATTTTTGCTCCATTTTTCTGAAATATATGTCACAGTTATGGGGATAAAATGATTTCAACGGCTTTCAGCAACTAGATGGAGTACTACACTATCTCAAAAATTTTAGCCAAGTTCGAATTACCTCTCAGGTGTAAAATACAGATTTTCGGGAGACTTCTGGGTTTCTTCCTTTGCGACTCGCGAGGATGCCCCACTATCCGAGAAAAGTGAAGCCAATTTTCGGGGTGGATGCTAAAATGTCTTAAGAGGGTCAATATCCGTTAGGTTCTCCAATAAGTGGTGCCAAACCTTTAAAAGAGGGTTTATTAACACCTTTGATAGAATGGTGTTCTTTGAAGCATAAAGGTTTCGAGTTTGTTCCTAAGTTAAGATTAAATAAATTTTTCAACTTAATTGTGCGAGATGAAGGACTATTATGTCTCTCAGACTGTGTATCAATAATATTCAACAAAGCTTTGATAGCAAGTAAAATGCATGGAATTATTTTTAACATATTAAATACAACAATTAATGAACGCAGAGTAAAATTTAGAAATGATGCACAATAATTTATATAAACGGAAACATTTTTAAGAAATAATAACTTTCACATGCAATAATTCAATTCTGAGACTTTTCTTGTGAGTTTATCAATTAAATGTTAAACACACACACACACACACACACACACACACACACTGTTGTAATAGTTTAAACAAGCATTTTAATTTTATTTAATTGTATAATTACCATTAAATTGCTTGAATCCTTGACATTTACATGCATTTGAATAATGCCGGCTGATAAGAAATTCTATGAACTGCGAACTACAATGAAATCAGAAGAGATCTTCATCCCCGGTAACAATTTCTAATTAACTAGATAACAAAATAGTAATGTGTAGATGCGCAAACATGTTGAATAAACATTTATTATAACTGATACATCCTTGTGTGGATGTTATTTGTAAACAAATTCTTTCTCGATATAGAAAGACCATAACAGCAAGAACAGAATATCGGAGAATCTGTGTGAGCACGGAAAAATAAAAAACTTATAAAATAATTAATCATTTACTTTGATAAAAACGAAGCATTATCAACTTCCAAGACACCATTTCTAGGAATCAGTTATATCACAAAAATATTTTGAGCAAGATCGTTTTAGGAATCCTGTTTATGAAGTGAAATAGCAACTCTTGTATTTTTGCTTCCCAGCCATCAGTACATTCAGCATTGAAACTTTTAATATGCGTCTGATAGAGATCACTTGATAATCAGAATTTTGATGATTACATTTTATTACTAACTATGTTAAATGAATAGTGAAGAAGGTGCTTATAGCTAAATATATATATATATATATATATATATATATATATATATATATATATATATATATATATATATATATATATATATATATCAAATCTAAAGTGAATTTAACTCCTATATTTATTTTAAAATTGTTAAATTTAAATTTGATTTTTATTAGGTATTTCTATTGATTTATTACACTTTAATGTTATTTCATAAGTCATCTACCAAGAAAACACAAAGAAAGTTTTTTTCGATAATTTAAAAATACTAGGCAAAAACTAAAATGTGAATATTGTATACACATTTGTAGATATGTTTCTTAGTGTTATTTTTATAATAAAAGTCATATTTTTAAAAAATTCCCTTGTGAAAATCACCATAATATAAATAAGAAATATAAAACATAATGAAAAGTGTATTTAGCCACTGTTATGACTCATAAAATATAACTCCTGACTGATGCATACTGAATACATACTTTAAATACAGAGAAAAAGCACTTAGTATAATTTAAATAAATATTAGATTTTGAAATTCATTATTAAATACTTATTATCCTTTATACAAATAAAGTTTCATTATAATTATTCGTAGGATACTATATATATGCAAATATCATAAATATATAAACATAAATTACAATTATATAGAATAACTTCCACCTCAAAGTATGGAATCTCACAATTTAATTTTGGAAATATATTTATGGTAAATTTATACACACATTTTAGTTTTAAAATTTTAAATATAAATGTAAGAATATAAAAGTATGATATTATACACTTCAGAGAGTGTTTCCTAAAATAATAAACTAATTTAATTTCAAATTGAGGAAAATTGTACGCTAAGTTTAACTTGATAATATGAAGGTGTTGTTATTTGCCATGAATTCAGTCTTAAAATATTTAATTTTTAAATGGAATTTTCTTCATTATTTTATATTTTTACGTTTAAAATATAATACAAGCAAGAATTTAACATTTGATTTAATTAAAACAATTTAATAAATTGACAGCTTATTGTATAAATTATGATTATCATCTTCCTTAATGTATACAATTTGATGCATATATGTGTGTGTGTGTGTGTGTCTTACTTATTATTATTTTTTTTTTATATCTTCTAATATTTTCAAGATTCAGGAACGCTAAAATATTTAATTTAAAGCAGAATGAATAAAAAAGAACATTTTTATTCAGCCACTCCATGAACATCTTTCGAAATGGTATTACCAAAACCATTCCTCATAATCTTGTCTTTTACACAATTTATCTTTAATCTTCCTATATTTGTTCTTTTGTTGAATTTTCTGTCTGTCCTAAAATAATTTGGAATAGTATTGTTGCAAGGAACAATACTTCTTTCGAGGGATTTGAGGATTCATAAGCAAAAATTTCCCAAGTGTCATGCTTAAGTGATGTGATTCAGGCAAGGAAAACTAACCCTAAAAACTGGAGAGATTTCCATAATGAAATGACTGAAAGCCCTGAAAAAAGTTCATACCTGGCGATAAAGCAAGATAGACTTCTTAGAAATTTTCTGACAATTCATAGAATTTTAAGCAGACGTAAGGAGGTATTTAACTGAGCAATATTTTTTGCTATTGTTTTAAAATCATAAAATGTTCTCTGTGCATTGATCAAAATTGATTTGCGGAAGGGCAATGGCTTTTGCAATGGAAATATGCAAGGAGAGATTATGTCAAGAATATTCACCAGCCTTTTGCATATTATTTTAAATGTCATCATGTTGCTGTGTATTAAGATTGAATTATTCTTTAAATAAAATCTTTTAAGTTCAATATTAGCATATTTCGAAAAATAGAAAAGAAATGTCGAATTTTTGTTTTCGAATTGCATATTTCTTTCCTGGGAATTCGATATCTTACAAAATTTTCACATTATGCATTTTTATTGCATTGTCATTTCATTGCAAACATTATGAAAAATGACATCCGCTAGTACAAGTTTCTATGGCACATCATACACGCATCAAAGAAAAATAAAAAACTTTGTTAGGCAGAATTTTCCTTTATGATATTATATTTTTGAATTTTTGGTGAACGTGTGATGATATTTCATAGTAGCAAGAAAAAATTCCCTTTAATGAAATAATACCATACGAAAAATATTTAAATCTTCAGGGTTTCCCCAGCAGGTTACCTATGATAATTTAAAGTTTTTTTGTGTTATTACAAGTAAAACAGTTAGAGCTTCCAAGCTGTTAATTTACAGATATTGCTTCTAAATTCTAATCATTGACAAGCAAAGATTAGTAATTGCAGACTTGTGAAAAAAATACATTTATTAATGACCTAAGATTACTGCAATGTTCTATTTGTAATATTCCATTTGCACATTTCTGTTTACCTAAGTATTCATTTAATGTGTAAATAAATTATATATTTTATTTTAATTTATAGAATTTTCATGCAACCGATAAAATCAATTTAATTAAATTTATCTTTTTAAGAGCTGTATCACACAGAGTGGCATTTTAATTATAAGTAACAAATTATAAAAAAATTCAATTTATGTTATTCAATATATATATGTGTAAACTTATAAACAATTATATTTCTAAATACATTTCAAGCAAATAAATATTTTTTCATTGAAATACTTCGTTTTGAATGGTTTAAAATACTACACATTTTGTGACCCTCAAGTTTGAAATACATTTATGAATATTTGTACGGTTTAAAAAAACATAATTGTATATGTAAATATATTTGTAAACATAAATTCTTAAAAAGTAGCGGATTATACAATATCCAGATATTTTAACATGATACAGAATATTAAAAATTAAAGAGACATATTTTGTTAATTATCACTTAAACACTAGAAAGTTGAATTAATAAAAGTTTAATTAATAATGTCAACTAAAGAAATTTATGTTTCATTGAATTTTAATTATTTATTATTAAATTCCAAACAATATGCTTTATACAATAAATGTTATGAAGTAGTTTATCTCAATAAATAAATTAGATATTATTGAATTCTAAATCATATCATTTATTAGCAACTTACACACATATATGTATATATTATGATGAATTTTTCTACATATGGTTGAGAATAAAAACTTTTGTATTAAATAAATTAAAGCACTTCTTCAAAATATTGAATTATTGGAATAAAAATATTTCTTACATCTTGGAATGTGAATAATAATGGGGGAAGTGAATAACTGATAAGAAATCTCGAAAAGAATAATAATTCGTCCAAAATATATTCTACGCCACAAAACAAAATTGAAAAACGTTTGTAAGTGATATGATTCTGAATATCGAAAAATGTGTTTTCGTATTCTCGAAGGTAATTTCAATTTCTTTACCTAACAAAAATATAACGTTCAATATAAGTGCAAAACTAAACTGTTCTTATTTCTTCCCATGCTATGTAAAAAAAGAGCAGGAACGTGAAATTGGCATTATTTGATTTACATACGCCTCTTTATTTACAATTATAATCGTATGCAATTAATTTAAGGATTTAAAATTACAGAAGTATTCTTTTTGTTTTTCTAGTTTGATGGTTTAATTGATAGGATCAGTTTTCCACTGCATCCATTCATCATGATGTATGTTTTCGTGCAAATGGTGAATATCTTTTCATGAATTAATAGCTTAAGAACTAGATTTTTTTTTTACATAAATCCTTCAGTTTGTTATTTGTTTGCTCGAAGAGTATGTAGTAAGTTTTCCGCTGTTTCTGATAAATAAAATACCTCTAAGCAGAATTATCCAATTCATCATTTTGAATCATTGTCAAATGATGTAATCACTTAACTGGCATTCTCCTAATGAGGCCACCTCACAGCATTATCAGAACAGTAGACTCTGTGAAACGTTAACCAAGTTTATACCTGCTCAGTATGATGGTGCACATATGGATACGGTATTGAACTCACTACCTCCCGTTACAAAACGATAAATTTCCAAACCATCGAAGCACTAGATCTTGTAATGATATCTTGTTTGCTGTTTTCGAATAAGACTGTCTGTGGAATTATAAGTTAAAATGTAACGTCAATTAGTTTTCAGAGGTTAAACAATTTAACAGTCAAATATTGTAGAAAAATCATTTCATATGACCCCATAGGCAAAATATTTGTGATTTCTCACATGTTTCTGGGTCTCGGGTCTGCAATTGCCAATTTCTTTTTGTGATATCTGTCAGATGACACGCAATAGGACATTTGAAATAAAGGCCTACAAGCATCACCCCTCCCATTTTAAAATTCAGATTGGACTCTCTTGACTGTAAGACGAAAAATGTTTTAAAAATTAATGTTAGCCAATTACTTGATAAATCATAATAAAAATAATAATTTAGAAGTTACATTCACATTTGTAACTGAAGGTTAAGATATAGAAAAGTAAACTATTCTTAAAGAAATCTCTTTAATCTTAAATTGAATCAGTGTCAAAACCCTTATACAAGATGCTTAATTAATAAAGTATATTAATTCACTTATAAATAAATATAAAGGGTAAAAGATTGCTGAGATTAATATGAGAAGATCTTAAATTGATTTTTTCATCCTTTTAATCAGTAGGTATCTTCTAACAAAAAATACTATTTATCAAAACATTTACAATAATAGATTGTTCAGAGTACACATTCAGCGGATCCCTATTTAGGAATTTATAGGTATTCAGAATAATCATTTTTAATGTATTTCATTCCAAAGGAAACTGATAAATTCTAGAGCATTTTTCCAGATATTAATAAAATGTACATTTAATGAAAAACATATACTGTCGAATTGGCAGCCGCATGTCTTCTGTCTTGCTTTTCGACCCAACAGTTTATGTATGAAAATTCCACTTTTTACAGTTTTGTAATTTTTCGGAATCCATCTTAAACTGCAAGCTGAAATTTTAGAAAATACTAAGAAACTAATTAGTTCTCGAGTCAAAGGATGATAGTTGAACGACTAACAAAACAAAACAAAACTATCAATAGAGAGATTACCGAATGAAAGTGCTCTGATTTTTAGTTAAATAGTTTATGTGTCTGATTCCCATTTTAAATCTAAATGATTATAAGAGAGTTCTGATTCTAGCTTCGTTACTTTTATTAAATTAATTCTTGCACTTAAATCGTAATTGGAGAGCATTGCCAAAACAACCAGAAAACTCTGATTGTTTGGTTTTATATACATGTAGTTAACAGTTTTGGCACACATTTTGTCACTGGCTTTTTATCAAATAGCACTTGATATTCATCTAATTCTAAATCTGAAATGTATGAGCTATGGAAATACATTTTAATTGGTATTTATTTAACTTGCTTCGTGTTATCATAACCAAAAGCTCTGATGAATATATATATATACATATATATATATATATATATATATATATATATATATATATATATATATATATAAAACTTATAGTTTTATATAACTTAAAACTTATATATATATATCATGTATGTATATATATATATATATATATATATTAAAACTTATAGTTTTATTAACTTAAAACTTATCTATATAATCATGCATGTATATATATATATATATATACATGTATGATTTATATATATATAAGTTTTAAAAAAATTTATTTTTAGTTTATATAATTCAAATATTGATTTATCAAATTGACACAAAATTGATTTGACAAATATATTTTTAAGAAATTTATATGGAAAAGCATTTAAATTTCTAAATTAATTAAAATAAGTTACGGACTTCAGCTTTTAAATGAATAATTAGTGTTTGTGTGAAATTTAAAGTCGGAATTCTCGTGTAGTCATATGATAAAAAGTTCTACCCCAACAGAAGACTATCATACTAACAGGTTTCCTGTTGGGATTGGTATGGAACTATGAACAGCTAATAACAGGAACTTCGAACATTAGAAGTTAAATAGAATATAGTGTCTTTCCGTTAGTATATCGCATAGAGTAAGGAAGCAAATGGTGAAGTGTCGACATCCTGACTTGAATACGCATCAAACTTTCGAACCTTTATTTAACAGCCTCGGTTGTCAAAAATAGGCCTCGGATGTCAGAAATAGATATCCGGAAATGTACCACACTAATCTAACCTTGTTTATAGATAATGATATTTTGAAGAAAAAACTAATCATATACATAAACTTTGTTCTAATCTATAACAGGACTTGCATAATATGTTGAAGAATTTTCCATACATATGATTATTCAATTTTAGTAAAATACATGAAATTAACTATATAAATTTATGCATTCAAATAACATTAAAATTACGCTGTGATCTCATAGCAACGTACAAACATGAAGTTTTTTGAAAACATTGGGAAATAATATTACAAAAACTATAATGTGATGCAATAATTATTTACTTTCATGGCTATAGCTTATGATTCGATACATTAACCTTAAGATGGAAATTAAATAAAAAGCAAAAATAAACGGAACCTTAAAACATTTGCAATAGATGTATATTAATATAAAACAAGAACTCAGTTTTTCTTGATTGCTGAAAGCATAGATTGCATATAACGCGATCTGTGTAGCTTAATGTTATGATGTAATGGTTATGGTAGATTCGATCTTAACTACTACTGAATTTAGTGGATGTTATGCATTTTGCTCTTGGCACGTCCACAATTACTTGTGAGTGAGAGAAGTTTTTGCATTTGTTCTTTTTTCAAAAAGTATACTATTACCTAATTAAAACATATGAAACAACATGCTTAAGATATCAAATATGCAATCAATATCAAAAATACAACATCCTGAAACTGATAAATTATTCACCAGGTTTATTCAAGATTACTGATGATGTGAAATGCATATAAAATTTATTATTAATTTAAAATTTAAAATGTTTTGCTTATCATTTAACATATAATGTGTATCAAAATATGTTATTACTAAACATTTCAAATTAAAAAAAATCAATTTATTTATATATATTTTTCATATAAACGTATATTTTAAAATTTAAGAATGAATATTAAAAAAAATATTCCAAATATAGCTATGTTGGAGATAATAGTTGTTTAAGAAAGCTTAACAAAACAAAGATGGTTTATTAATTTTTAACTATTTTCATATTAATTAAACATATAGGTTGAATTTTTTTCTCACAATTATGTACCTGTAACATTTATTACGTACCATATTATGTACCATGTTTATATAATCATTCTTACGTTCCTCCAATATTTATTTTGGGTAGCATCATAGTGAATTGTGAAATAATAAAGAGAATACAAAAAAATCAAAATCCTACATTTATGAGGACAATATGTCAAATTCCAATTGTCAGCTTAATTAAATGCATCTTCCCATAATCATTTTATAGTCATTATCAGTTCGACACTGAAAACGTTAAACATTTTTTATCAATATTTCATCATAATTACCAATTTAAATGAATTTCTAAATCATTGAATAATGCTAGAGTTTAATTTATTTTTTATATTCCAACGAGTTAACGTATCATTATGAAGAATTTTTATCGAAACACTTTAGCCCTGTGTGTCGCTAATTATGCCTGTTTTAAATTCAAGATAACCTCACGTAAATGAACAGAAATCATTCACATCGAATTTCAGCACAGCAGGATTATATGGACATCAAAATATAAAAAAAATCTTATTTATTTATAACATTAAAATATTTAGAAAACTTGTCTTTCTGGTATTCAATCGTAATTGCTCATTTGTAATTAAATTAGTTAAGCAAACAACGTGATTTGCAAGTAAGCATTTTTCGTATGTTGTAATTTAATTTGCAAGTATTTATACAGCAGTATTTCTAATTGAAAAATTTACGATAAATAACTTCCAAGTCGGATTTGTCCATTTTTGCTTGAGTTCTGGAAATTACTTGTATATATATATATTTAAATACGTGATTCATTACTTTTTAATAATAAATAATTTCACAATAAGTTTACATTTCTCAATAATGAATTGCAGTAGCAATTGTAGTGATTTATGAAACCGAAATTCTTATTCTTATTGTTCCACTTTAACTTTGATTAAATTGTGTTCTTAACAACGGCAGTTATTATTATTATTACATTTTTATAAATATTATATTGTTTATTGTTAGCATAAATGGATTTTTATATATGGATTTTGATGCAAATAAGAATACATTTTTAATATGTAATATCTGTTTTCATTTTTAGAGTTAACGTATCCTTGAAAACTGTTTATATAATACACATTTGCACAGAAAATATATTTAGATTCTGATGCTTTACAAATCTTCTCTTAAAATTGAAAATCAATACATAGTTAAGAAAAAACAGTTTTTTTTTCTCAAATTGTCTTTTTCTGAATGAAATTTCAGACAATTTTCTAGACTAAAGTGAAACTATTCGATTCATTTGAAAATGATAGAGAAGATAACATTGCTAGCTTTTCAAGGAAAATACAAGATATTTTTTCCAATTCAAAAGGAAACTAAATTTTTTTCGTATCGAACTGTTTCTATTTTATACACTAAAACACTCTAAAGAATTGAATTTGTATTTTTTGCTCGTTTATCATGAAAAAATTTATAAAATTCATTGCAGTGTACTGACACATATTACTAGACATTTGAACTCCATGAACATTCGTCGTTTTAAAACAAGCAAATGATACAATATATAAGAAAGCAAACTTGGTTTAATAAATGAAATCCTAATTGAAATTAAGAATAAAAATTTGTATTTATCATATTTTTTTATGTTTACTCCAAAATTACTCTGAGTTAAGTGATAAAATAATGAACTATAGCTTTGTCTTTTCCTAAAAACGTTACTTACTCTGTTTATTTCTATATTGTGATGTGAGTAGACAAATGGTGATTAATATTAAGAAAGGGAAAATTAATATAAAAAGTTAAAAGGTTAATATTAAAAACAAATATTTGTTATTGATCAAGAAATTTTCATGATTCAAAAAGCTCATCGATCAGACCAACTTAAACACAATATGCCGATAAAAACTTTAAACATGGAACTGCGTAATACATTTCCTTTATAAAAACACAGTTTAAGATAATTATATTTACAAAAATAAATAGGTATATGATTCATTCCTTAACCTTTAAACGCAAAAATTTGCAAATGATAAATGATAATGAAAACAGAAAAAGCAAAAGGTATATATATACATACATACATACATCAAGCAGTATACACGTTTTAAAGCGAAAAATATAGTACATAAAATACAATACATAAATAAAAAAGCAGTGCCAAATAATATATATTACAGGCAATAGAGAAAGCAGCAACCAATAATATGTAAGCTAGCACAAAAAGAGCTAAAGAGATATAGACCAGCATTAATAAAATACAACATGAACAAAAACAAAACTAGTAAGACGAAATTTGAAAATTGACAAGAATAAAACACACACACAATATACAATGAGAAGAATAGGAGGAAAGCATAGGGACCACATTTTTGCCAGGAGAGAAATGGTCAGCTATGCAAATTAAATATTTTTTTCTGACCTTTGAGCATTTCCAAAAGAGTGTTTGTATTAAAAGAAGTATAAAGATATTTATATCAAAAATTAAAGTAAAAAAATATTTCAAAGTAAAATAAACAAACCCATAGAAGAAACTATAGATATATATTCAAAATATCGATACCAGCAAATCAGAACTTATTTAAATATTGGAAGAAAACTGAAGTTGCCAAAAATAATATATATATATTATAAGTATTTTTCCGCTTAATTTCTAAGGCACAAAATGAATGAAAAATATTACCAACAGATGCGAATGAAAACTTGGTGCTTAGTGGATTTGTATATATGTTTAAGAATGTTCATGTAGGGAAATTTCCTCCAATAACATAAAAATAATGCACATATTAATGTTCAGTGCGTATACTTTTGTTATTCTTGAAGATAAATATAATTTTTTTGAAACTACACTTGTAAACGCAAAGATTATGTTTTTTATCATGTAAATATAAATCATTGCTAAGACAAAAAGGACTGACTAAGCTAAGACAAAAAGGACTGAAATTTTTATTCGAAAAATAATAAAAACCAGCAATAAAAATTTTAAAGCTAATTAAAATATTAACAAATGTGATTACACAAAATGATTTAGTTATTGGATGCTCATTCGATAGTTTTGAGAGTGAAGAATTTCATAGTACAACTTATATAAAAACCATTTACACAGCATACGATTTACGGTTTTTTTCATTTTAAATGATTAGAAAATTTTATTAATTTATAGAATTTATAAAAAAACTGTAATTGCATGTATAAAAATATAAAGAAAATGAAGAAGGTGAAAAAAATAGCTAAAATGAAAATTCGCATGTTTGTAAAATTTGTACGGGATTAATAACCTAAAGAAATAACTGAATTCAAAATCAACTCTATAAATTTTGTGTAATTCGGGAATCCAATTATCTGGTTTTCCTATGGAAAACTGGGAATAAATAAACTTTTATAAATTCCGAAGTATCTGTAAAGATATATGGAGCATCCGAAGTATCTGTATAGATATATAATTAAACTCCGAAGTATCTGTATAGATATATAAAAGCTGACGCACTTTCTAATTTAATATAATATTTATGAGACTATTTTAAAGGTTATGTTTTAGAAAATAATTTTTATGAAAGTTTTACTGCTAAAACATCTATTTGTTATTCTTCAATATATTTTCTAAACATGTTTTTAAAAGAATTAACTATGAAAATCAAACAAGAGAAAATTAATCCAAATAATATTTAAAGTAACTCATGTATAGTTCAGATGTCAAGGAAACTTAATATGATATAAATTCACCTGAAATTATTAAATTTGCTAATACTTTCGAATGTACATTTACAAAATGTATCTTTATATTGAATAAATGAAAATTAAGTATATTTTTCTATAAATTAGTTTGGAATTAAAAAAATATCCCCTCTCCAAAAAAGGAATTAAAATCTGCTGTATAACCTACATAGGGTTTATTTTAGTTGATCTTCTTTGTTGGTCAAACAGTCATTTTCGCTCATAATTCTTTCCGGAACAAATGTTCAAAATTCTTCTCTAGCTACTGACAACAGCCACGTTCTAAGTGGGAATTTAGTCTATGATTAATGTAATCTAAGACTAGAGCACACAGTTCTCCTAAAATAATTTCATATGACCACAATTACTCGTGTGTGTGTGTGTTCTACTTGATAAAAATAAATTAAGTATTTATATAATAAAGTTGAATTAAGTATTTATATAATAAAGTTGAATTAAGTATGTATATAATAAAGTTGCATATAATAACGTTGAAAGTAAAAGCAGCAGTACTTAGTAGATTTGCAAATTGCTAATAAGTAGCAAATTAAAAATACGTTTAAGAGCCTGATTAATTCTAATTCCCATACAAAAACACAAGGCCAAATAAATAAAATAGCTCTTAAACATTTTTAGATAATGTAGTATCAGTATAACTTCTTCCATTTTTAAGATAAAAGTAAAAAATACAATGTTCTAGTTTTTTTTTTTTTTTTAAATTAACTTCAACAAAATTTAAATGTGTTAGGCCTAAGAGAAAACAAGAATGGGATAATAAAAAAAAAGCTAAAGGTTGTCATGAATGCTTATCTTATTTCCGAGATATATTTAAAAATATGACCTTACACTTGATACATGCATTTTGTTTTTCTTTGCCCCAATATCAAATAAAAACAATTAGGGTTATTCAGCAATATGTATTTTACTGGAAGGAAATGAAATTTCATGAAGAAAATAAAGCTTAGTTTTCCATTTAACTTAACTTTTATTAAACACAAATGATATTTAAAGGAAAGGAAAATGCTAAAAGTTTTAGAAGTAGACTAATCCTGCTTTTTAAAAAATGCATAGGTTGTCAAACATTTATATATTTTTTAGAATTTCATCACTTTTTTCTTGTGAATAAACGAAGTGGGTAAACAAGACATTTATAAAATATTGACTCATTCTGCTGTTTAAAAATATACACCAGTATGAGTCAATGTTATTAAATAAAACAAATTTTAAAAAGAAAATGTAACTTAGTGATATCAACAATTACAGAGATTTAAAAATTTTATAGTCCTCATCATTCAATTTCCCCGGGTGCATCTTTCCTTTCATGGAGAATCTGGAACTAACTGAAATAAATTTGTATCTGGAATAAGTAAATACATAAGTTGAGTGTGGTTCATTTCTTGCAATATACGATTTGTATATTGCAAAAATCTCGTTTGGCTTCTCAGAGTCAAACATCCAATAGTATTACCGCTTAAAATGCTCTGTTCCAATGACACCAGACTTCCACAGAATTGGCGTTGATTCGAATCACGTCGAAGTGATGGGTAAATTCTTGAGTTTAATTTAATTAGTTGCTCGAGAAAATTCATTAATTTACTGGAACACTGATGTACCGTTTTCTATAAGTGTATAAAAGAGCAAGTAGCCGAGAGTTTATGTTAGTTCTCGGCTTTGTCAAAACAAATACTGAGTGAAAACTTAAGAGCTCTGTGTAACTATTTTTTAAGTTTTGCAATTATTCCACGCTACAAAATTGTGTAAGGTTGTCTGGGTGCCTAAGAAATAGTACCAATCCATATTTTTGCAAAATTTTCCATGCAAACGTCCAAAATTGATATTCAAATTGGAAAAAAGAAATTGTCAACAATTAATAATACGTGAGAATACCTGTGAAAGGGATGCGTGCTGCACTCGGGTATGCACGAAGAAAATATTTAGAAAAGAAATATATTCAAACGGAAGAAGTAAATCGACTATGCAATGTATCATTTTCAAGGCTATATATGATAGTTATTCTCTTACTGAAGAACTGGTTTTCTTATACCGTTCATTTTCATGTATTATTAAACATCAAAATGTATGGAATATTTTGCAAACAGTCATTTTTTTCTCAAAAAACTCAAGTAATTTTAGTAATCATTTAATAGTTTTCGTATAATATCTAAAAATTAAATTAATTCTCTGGAATAAAACGAGTGAATGTAACATCACAAAAACGAAATGCGTTTCGATTGTAAAATTAATGTAACAACATTTTTCATATCCAAATACCAGATGTAAGTGCTTTGTATCCAAGTACCGTTGCTAAAACACAGTTGGAATTATTTTCTGATAAAGCTTATTTCTCTGTTTCATTTATTTTTCTGATAAAAATCGATGAATTGGGAAAGAAATAAAGAAAGAATTGAGGAACACTGAATAGAATTCAAGAAAAACATTCAATTCCTTTGCCAAGATTATTTTAAAAGATTCTTTGAGGATTTTCTAAGATAAATTGTTTTGTATATTATCTTAAGGCTGTTTAGTTGTATATTAGGAGCATAGGAAATAAGATAACATTTAAGCTCCATTATTTCTCATATAAAAATTTTCTGCGGATTGAAAAATAAAAAATGGTTTAGATATTTTGTCTTTTAAGATATTAAATGGTCACCTTAAAGATAAATTTTTCTTTTCTATATTCAGTTCATTGAAAACAAGTATTAATTCAGTTAGATGGAACATGCTATGTGAAATGGTCTGCAAGCAAGATGTATATTTATCTTAGGTAGGAGTCCAACTGAAGAACCCCAAGGGGAAAGACAAAGTGAAGAATATTTATTTATTTATATTGGAAATGCATTACTGTTTGTGTGAGATATTAACAACAAATATATGTATATTTGACGCAAGATACATACTTTACGATGCATAATTTCCATTGGTAATCCGATACTAGCTTCGGGTTAATTTAAGTTCAATCAATACATTTCTATGTGTCTGTTTCTGTCTATCTAAACTTCAAGACACCACCATCACTTCATAATTTCGACAGTCCTTCATTCAAGTTGTCACAGTTTGCATTATACTCTCCAGAAGAATAGAAGGAAAGTTGATCTACAGAATATTTGACGACGCAACTGGACACTCTTATGGGCAGGATCAATAATCGAGCATGCTGATTGGTGTGTGCAAAAATGACTAATTTCTAATCCGACTATCTCAGTCATAAGCATTCCCATGATTCTAAAATGTAAAATAATTTAAAGTTTGTGTTCTTAACTTTTTTATGATATATTTAAGATATTTGCAAAGCGGATCGACGAAACAGTCACTGACGTCACTTTTTCGAAAAAGGGTTTACACAGAGTAACAAAAAAGAATTACGTTTTTTTACTGTTAATGAAATAAATTATTTATCTGATTACTAAAAACTAATTCCATTAACGGATTTTTAATAAAATTATTGGCCTATTTTTAACTAAAGCCCATACAAATTAATTTAGGTGTTGTTATTCAAACTCAAACCTATATACAATACTTGAGAATTTTATTAATTTAAATATTTTATTCTTCATTTTACAGTTATAAGCACAAGAGTCTAGGGTTGTTTGGTTTTGTGCCTGGAGAGAACTGCAAATGACCATGAGGGTGCAAAATACAGCTAGCTTTCTTTTTGATACAAATGTCAATATAAATTACAGTACAACATTTAGTTTATGGATCATTTTCTTATCAACTTTTTAATCATGTTTAGTCAATTTGCAATATATTTTGTTCATAAAAGATTATTTAAATAAATAATAGAACATTTTTAAATAAATAGAACAAATAAGATCAATTTTTATTTAAGAATCGTACATTATTAATCATCATTTTAAGGAATATTATACATTTACATCAATGAAATTAAATTCAGAATATTTCTTTGAATATTTAATGACTTTTAAACATTTTTTTAAACAAAATTTTAGGAAATATTCAACCAAGTTCACGTTTATGAAAATAAGAAATAAGCGAGGAAAAATCAAAAGATTATCCTCGCAAAAATATTTCTATTTCACTTGAAATTTTATCGTGGGAAGAATTAAAAGTCTATAGTGAGCAGATATTAAATACAGTAGCGCAAATCATATGAATTTAAATATGTAATCACTCCCTAGAAATATATGCGTCAGCTCTTTTGTACGTAACAAGTTGTACGTGATTTCAAAAAATGGATAACTAATGAATAAGTTGCGTAACTTACCTCATTAGTATGCCGACGAGTCAATTGATTAGGGCAAGTTTTGAAAGATACAAATTGTACAGAAATATTCTAGAGGTTGAATTCTTTGATAAAGTTACTCAAGGTTGAAACGATAAATTATTCAATCCTTACGGCAGTTTCCAATGTATTTTGCATTTATGATATGAAATTTAAATACAATCGATTACTTCAGCTGTTGATGTCAAAATCTCTTTATCTAAGGAGAATAAATTTAATATAAATTTAATGTAAATAGCTAGATTGACTGATTTTTAACTGTTTTACTAGAGAAATAAAATATTCATTTCTTAGCATTTCAGTATATTTTTCACTCATTTTTGTTCTTACTGAATATTTATATTCTTATGCCTTAGTTTATATATACAGGGTGACATTTATTAAAGTGACTGTGTTTGGAGCGTCCTGCAGCCGGATCCAATAAACGAAATGACACCAAACACAGTATTTAGACTGATCCAGGCATGGTAAAAAAAAAATATTTTGTTCCAAAAGACACCACTAGGGTATTTTGCGGCGCTGCTGTAGCTTACAATAATGACATTAAGCATAAAACACAGGTATCAAATATAAATGCAAATGTTGGGTGATGACAGTGGATAGACTATATAAAAGCAAGTAGTAGACAGCTCCTACAAATTATCTCAGCTGAAATAAGCGAGCAAAATGTGTGTTTATGGTGGTGGGGTATTAAATTCATCTATTGTAGGACAAAATAACAAAGACAGTGATAAGAATAGTCCTCGTGATATGTTAAGTACGGCTGTGGAGAACACAGAATGGACGGTGTTATTTCTGAGAACGGTGCTCACATTGAATGTGGTCTAATTCCTCACCGGGGAAGTTAGTTTAGTAAATAAACATTATAATAATTTAACTGTACGATTGTATGTGTTAGTATTTTTCTTTTCTCACATTGTATACATTGTAAAGTGCCACAAAATGCTCTAGCGGTGATTTTTGAAACTATTTTTTTTTTTTACGGAATTTTTTTCCCGCGTTTTTTTAAGTCTAAATGCCAAGTTTGGTGCCATTTCGCCATTTCAGCAATTAGATCGCGCTACAGGGCGCACCAA
Source organism: Latrodectus elegans (assembly GCA_030067965.1). Lineage (NCBI taxonomy): Eukaryota > Metazoa > Arthropoda > Arachnida > Araneae > Theridiidae > Latrodectus > Latrodectus elegans. The sequence continues at coordinate 102,484,719 of CM057811.1, read as the reverse complement.
ACACTGTCAAGAAGATCACCCTGTGTATATATATATATATATATATATATATATATATATATATATATATATATATATATATTATTTTGAAAGATTTTTCTCAAAGGTTCTTTTTATTACGGAAAATATGTATGTTGTAATATTATTTAATAGAAGTAAATGATTACGAAACATTTCGAGCTACCTGCATACGTTGACTAAAACTGTTTAACACAGCCAACCACGTCTTTATATCGAACTATATCATTAAGGAACTATGTGGACAGCTGAACTGGCATCCGCTTCTCTCGATTAGGCAAAAAAGAGATATTGGGAACAGGAATTTAAATGTCTTTTTATTTCGTTTTTCTCAGCAAATTTTTACGTATAAAAGCTGCTAAATCTCGTTTCAGTGAATCAGCCAAAATTTGAATTAGCGACTTCTTCGATTAAATTCTCGATTGGGGAAGAACGTAAGATCCTACCAAACTTCAAAGACGTTCTGTTCATGGTGGGTTTCAGAAGTTTGATGTATCTATCCTACTATTTTCTATAAGCGGAGGTGGCGATTTTCTTCGCAGTTATATCATAGTCTAACAGAAATATGTAGAAAGGATTTTCTCTTTATATAATCAAATTTTGTTTTTATACTTCTGCAGATATTTTGTGCGGTTGAAATTTACACAACTGATAATAAGCAAAAGTCTCGGAAAAACAATAGAAAACGATGAAATATTTTCCGTTATTCCTTCTTAATTATTGGGAAGAATATTCCTGTTAATGTAAAATGAAAGAAAGGGCATTGATAATCCAACATAAACTCCTTCATTACACACGGGAAGCTGATGAGAAAAACAATGGTGATAAAATTAAAATTTCGTTTATTATGTAATTATGCAACATGATTTACAAAAGAAATTACTTCCTTTCACAAATGTGAAGAAAGTAATGGAAAACATGCGCAGTAAAGTTATCTGTATATTTTTCTTTGTAGTACCGATTTGGTAAATAATTTGCGATGATGGCATAGTTGAATTAAACTTCAGTTTAATATTTCAAAATAATACAGATATAAAATAATAATATATATTTATAGCTTATTATTTTTGACAATCAAATCTTTAAAGTAAGAAACTATTGTAGACTATACAAAGTATTTACATAAATTGTGGCGATAGTAAACATTTATTTTATCCATTCAAGTAATTAAAATGCATTAGTCCATGCAAAATTTCTAATGTAATAAAAAAATTCCAACAACTATGCATACCAGTCTTACCTCATCTGTAATAATCTATTTTAAAAACTAAATAGTAATAGTCGAGTTTGTAGAAATTTCATTTTTAAACCAGATAAATTAAAGATTTTTTTAAAAGAAAGTAAAGAAAATTCATTTCACTTTTAATGAGTCTCCGTCTAAAAAATGAATTTTATAGGTATTTTTTTTCAGAAGATCTTGTGGATAAGTGGAGTTACGCACATATTAAAAATTCCATAAATTCTATATCCCTCTGCTTTATGAAGGCAATAATGAATGTTTATAAAAGGATAGCTGCTGAAATTTCATTTGCGTCATTTCACTGTGGATTAAAACTGAGTTTCTACAGTTTTCAGAAATAAGAAATCAAAAAAACATTTAAATGCAGGTGTTTACGCCGTTTTGTAGTTTTTATTTGTTACTTATGTTGTGTGATGGGGAGGTAGAGGTATGGCGCCATAGGGTTGCCAGAATTTTGGGGTTAAAACGAAAGAAAATGTAAAAAAAGGGGATATAGTTGGAAAGTAACTGCTGTGGGGAGGAGAGCTCTGAAAAAGACTCTTACTCTCTCATTATTTTATAGTTTGTTATGTTTTGTTAAAATAAATTTGTTATTAGATTGTTGAAGAAGATTGGTTTGTCTCATTTGTTTTGAATAGTAGGAGCACAAACTAACCTCTTAAAGTAGATAGCAAAAATGCATAAACATTGTGTGGTCCGTCGATAAATGGAGTCGCTTAACCAGCAGGAATAGAGAGTAGCCGTTGTAAGATATCAAGTTACCGTGTAGTAGATGCCAGACTCTTTTGTGGACTGGTAAACAGAAAAACATAGCATAATGTCTGTTGCTGCAATAGTTTTAAGTCATAGAAAAGCTAATATAAAGGGACAGTTAACTAAAATAGGTTCGTCCCTTTTCGAAATTTCTGAAGAGAGTGTTTTGATGGCGAAGTTGGATATGTTGCAAAAAACGCAACAAAAATTCGAGCAATTAAAAATGGATATTTTTTCTTCTGTGAAAGATGATGAATTCGCTGAATATGAGGTTGCGATCGACGTTATTGAAGAGGAATTCCAGAATTTGGAGGTAAAGATTAAAATGTTATTATTTAATATTAATTCAAAACCAATAAATAATTTTCAAAAAAATGATAATAATATTGAAAATTTTTCTATAAAATTACCAGAAATCCCTCTTCCAATATTTTATGGAAAATGTGAAGAGTTTTTAAATTTTAAAATTCAGTTTGAAAATTTAATGCATGATAATTGTAATCTTAGTGAGAGTCAAAAACTTTATTATTTACGTGCTTCTTTGAAAGGAGAAGACAAATCGAAACAGCGGACGATACTTACGAATCTTTGTTTAAAGCTTTAGAAAATAGATATAATAATAAAAGATATATTGTAGATACTTATGTAAAATCTATCTTAAATTATGAAAAATTAACTCAAGAATCTGCTAGAGATTTGAGAAAATTTTTAGATTGTATTAATAAAAATTTAAGATCTTTAAAGGTTTTAAAATTTGAAAGAAATAATTTTTCTGATGTTTTGTTAATGAATATAATTTTGCAAAAGCTGGATAGGGAAACTCGTAAGCAATATGAATTAACGTTAACAAACAATGATGTTCCTAATTTTGATAATTTTCTTGAATTTGTTGAAAGACGTTGTTTAGTTTTAGATAATCTTACACGTAATCCCCATAAGATTAGATATGTAGACCAGATGGATAAAAATAGTAAATCTAAAAACTTATTTGTAAATAATGAAAATGCAAATTGTATTTTATGTCAAAAATCTCATCATTTGTCTAAATGTGATGTATTTTTAAAATTTGCTCCTCAAAAAAGATATGAATTTGTGAAAAAACATTTTTTGTGCATAAATTGTTTAAGTAGTAAACATTTAATTAAATCTTGTTCCTCACAATATTCATGCAAATATTGTAATTTAAGACATTCGTCATTACTCCATTATAAGACTGAATGTAATTTAACAGAAAATAATTCTGTGGTTAGTCAATCAGATTCTAAAGATTCAAATGTCGCAATTCAAAATAATGTTGAAAGACCAAACATGGCGCCTCAAGATAGTACAGAATTTCAAACACTCACTTCCTGTGTAACGAGGGAGAAGAAAATTCTTCTAGCGACTACGGTTGTATATATTTTAGATAGTAGTGGGGTCTTTCAAAAGGCCCGCGCCTGCCTTGACTGTGGTTCTCAAGTTCACGCTATGACCACGTCATTTTCAGATTTATTGGGATTGCGTAAAGAAAAAATAAACATCGCAGTCTCGGGGTTGAGTGGGAATTCTGTCCCTGTTAGAAAAAAAACGAGTGTTCTCATTTCAAATAAAAATAATTCTTTTTCTGCTCGCATAGAATGTTTAGTAGTACCAAAAATTACAAATATTATGCCAAATCAATATTTAGAAGTTAGTAAATTAAATATTCCTAAAAATATAACATTAGCTGATGCTAATTTCTTTAAGCCAGGAAAAATTGATTTATTAATTGGTGCTGAATTATTTTGGTCTCTTTTAAGAGAAGGTAAAATATATTTATCTGAATCTCTGATTTTGCAAAATACGGTATTTGGATATATTGTCAGTGGAGCCTTTAAAGAAGACTCTTTTGATAAAAAAGACCAGTATTGTGGCTTAGTAAAATCCGATTGTTTAGAAAAACTTGTTCATAAATTTTGGGAAATTGAAAATATTTCCGATTCTTTAAAATTAAAAACTAAAGAAGAGGTTGAGTGTGAGGAGCAATTTTTAAAAACCTATAGTAGGGATAAAAATGGTAAATTCATCGTCGATCTTCCTTTAAAGAAAGGCGAAATTGAAAAGTTAAGAGATTCGCGAAATAGCGCATATGTGAGGTTAAATAATTTATGGAAAAATTTAAATAAAATTCCGAAGAGGTCAGAGTTATATATCAATTTTATGCGAGAATATGAAAGTCTTGGCCACATGGTAGAAATTAAAGTTGATAAGGAAAGTTATAGGTATTTCTTGCCACATCATGCAGTTTATAATGCTAATAGTAGCACGACAAAATTAAGAGTAGTTTTTGATGGATCAAGTGTTACTAGTTCTGGAATTTCTCTAAATAATTGTCTGATGAATGGAGGAATTGTACAAGATGATTTATTTTCGATATTGTTACGTTTTAGAAAGCATAAAATAGCCTTCACATCAGATATAAAGAAAATGTATCGTCAGATTTGGGTTAATCCCAGGCATTGTCATTTGCAAAGTATAGTTTGGAAAGGTAGTTTAAATGAAGAGATCAAACAATATGAATTACGTACTGTGACTTATGGAACAAAATGTGCTCCTTATTTGGCTACTGGAGTCTTAAAGCAGTTAGCTTTAGATGAACAGATTAATTATCCTATCGCATCTTCTGTAACAATAAAGGATTTTTATGTAGATGATATATTATCAGGTGCTGAAAATATTGATTCAGCAATTGCTTTGCAAAATGAACTGATATCCCTATTGAATGCAGGAGGAATGGAGCTGCATAAATGGTGTTCTAATAATTTTGAACTTTTGAAGAATGTTCCCTTTGAAGACCAAGAGTACCACTTTGATAATTCAGAAAAAGAAACAGTTAAGACTTTAGGTATGAGGTGGAATCCAAAGGAGGATGTATTTTGTTTTACTACAATTTCCTCTGAAGAAAATGATCCAACAAAACGTTCAGTTTTGGCCACTATAGCAAAATTATTTGATCCATTAGGGATTGTTGGACCAGTTATTGTGCTAGCAAAAATTTTTCTTCAAAAATTGTGGAATTTGAAATTAGACTGGGACACAAAATTACCTTCGAATGAAGAAAAAACTTGGAGGAAATTTCTAAATTCCTTACCTGAATTGAAAAACCTTAAAATCGATCGATATCTACAAACAACTTCATCTTCAAGAATAGAACTGCATGGATTCTGTGATGCGTCAAAGGATGCCTATGGAGCTGTCATCTATCTTCGTTGTGTAAGTGATTCTAACAAAACTTTTGTCACTCTATTGTGTAGTAAGTCTAAGGTTGCTCCAATGAAAACCATGACAATTCCTCGTTTGGAGTTATGCGGGGCGGAGTTGCTCTCCAGACTCGTCGAGAAAACGATAAATTCTTTGAACATTCACTTTTCAGATGTGTTCTTATACACAGATTCAACAATTGTATTGGCATGGCTGAAAACATCATCTAATTTACTGAAGTTATTTGTTGCAAATAGAGTTGAACGAATTCAAAACTTGACTAAAGACTATTTGTGGCAACATGTGAAGACAGAGGACAATCCTGCCGATCTGCTATCCCGGGGTGTGAGCCCAGATCAGATCAAATTCCAGACTCTTTGGTGGAATGGACCAGAATTCCTACATGAAGAGACACTTGTGATCAATAGAGAACATTTTTCAACTTCAGACAGTCAATACATGGATGAGTTCAAGAAAATTACAAATATGAACTTGCATATAGATGTAGTGGAAGCTGATAACTTCTTCTCTGAACTCTATAAAATAACTAATGATTATACTAAACAAATTCGTATTGTGAGTTTTATTTTCAGGTTCATTGATAACTGCTGGGATTCTACTAATAGAAGGAAAGGACCACTGCAACTACCTGAATTAGAAAATGCCTTGTTTGTATTGGTAAGGCAAGCTCAAACCACTTCCTTTAAAGAGGACATTAAAAATTTAAGTAAGGGCAATGCTGTAACCAGTAAGGTAAAAAATTTGAATCCTTTCCTAGATAAAAAAATGTTATTAAGAGTGGGTGGTCGGCTGCAAAATTGTGATATTGCTGACGCTCAAAAGCACCCACTTATTTTACCAAAATGTCATAAGTTGACAAGCATGATTTTAACAAATATTCATAAGAAGTATTTACATGTTGATCCTCAAGAATTGTTATATCTTGTGCGCAAAACATTTTAGCCAATTAATGGTCGATCAATTTGTAGAAAAATTGTCCACAAATGTATCACCTGTTTTAAGATAAAACCAGTTTTAGAACAGCAAATTATGGGTGAATTGCCTAAAGAACGAGTAAATGTAAATTTAGTATTTAATTGTACAGGTGTTGACTTTTGTGGACCTTTTTTCATTAAATATAGAGGCCAACGTAAAGGTATATTTCAAAAGATATATGTTTGTATTTTTATTTGTATGGTTACAAAGGCTATACATTTAGATGTAGTGACTGAATTATCTACTGAAGCATTTATTGCTACTTTGAAAAGATTTATTTCTAGGAGAGGTAAACCACAAAAAATAATGTGTGATAATGCTACAAATTTCAAGGGTGCTAGTAAAGAACTTAAAAAATTGTATAGAATAGTTTGTAACCATGATAGTAGTTTAAATAACTTTTTATTGAATGAACTTATAGAATGGAAATTTTTGCCTCCAAGAGCTCCAAATTTTGGAGGTCTCTGGGAAGCTGGAGTCAAGTCTTTTAAGTATCATTTAAAACGTGTTGTTGGAGAAACCAAATTAACTTATGAAGAATTTCTTACTATTGTTACACAAATACAAGGAATTTTAAACTCCCGCCCATTAACTCCTTTAACCAATGATATTGAAGACTTGGAAGTCTTAACTCCTGGGCATTTTTTAATTGGTCGTCCTATTAATAGCATTATTGAACCAGATATTTTAGATATCGAAAGTAATAGATTAAATTTGTGGAAAAAATGCACTAAAATGGTTCAAGTATTGTGGAAGCGATGGCAAACTACTTATTTAAATAATCTGCAGCAGCGTAACCGCTGGATGATTGTTAAAGACAATATTAAGGTTGGTGACATGGTTGTCATCAAAGAAGATAAATTACCTACCTGTTCATGGAAAATAGGCAGAATTATTAAAGTTTATTATGGTAAAGATAATTTGGTAAGAGTAGTAAAATTAAAAACTAATAATGGTGTATTTAAACGACCAATATCTAAAATTGCAATTTTACCTATTGAAGAGTGAATGTATTTTGTGCTACTTTATTAATTTTTATTTGTTATCATACATACAATTTTTATTACTTTTTGTATATTTGTATTGGTATTTATATTATGTATATATGTTTGTTTTACTAATGTAAACAATTAACTACCATTGTAGAATTAGAAAATTTATAGCATTAACTTCTTTTTAAGTTATAGTAGTAGTGCTTACATATTGTAATTTTGCTTTTAATGCTCTCTACCTCTCTTAATTGAAATTGATATTTCAACGGGGCGGTATGTTTACGCCGTTTTGTAGTTTTTATTTGTTACTTATGTTGTGTGATGGGGAGGTAGAGGTATGGCGCCATAGGGTTGCCAGAATTTTGGGGTTAAAACGAAAGAAAATGTAAAAAAAGGGATATAGTTGGAAAGTAACTGCTGTGGGGAGAAGAGCTCTGAAAAAGACTCTTACTCTCTCATTATTTTATAGTTTGTTATGTTTTGTTAAAATAAATTTGTTATTAGAGTGTTGAAGAAGATTGGTTTGTCTCATTTGTTTTGAATAGTAGGAGCACAAACTAACCTCTTAAAGTAGATAGCAAAAATGCATAAACAGCAGGGCATTTCGTGTTTAGGTGGTAGAATATTTAAAGGGGTAGACAATTCCTCTAGAAACGTATCGTACTGAGAGATGGCTTGTTTACAATAAGTTATTAATGTTTTTTGTCGTCTTCTTACTGCTCTCATATGGACATAAGGAACAAAAGAACAAATTCATCCCTCAAACGATGCTCAAAATACATTGAAGCCAGATACATTTTGCTTCTTAAAATGACAAACTTCTTAAAATTATTCACAATAAATCATTTCATTTCACTGATTGAAATTAAAATAATTATCTCTTCAAACCAAAGTTTTTCTTTCTTAAAAAGATTTATTTGAATAAATAATTATGTTTGCGCTATCGCATTCTGTAAAATGGCGTAACGCCTTTAGTATGTATCATTACTTGATCTTGGTTCAAGATCACTACGTAGCTGTCGTTATTAGTTGTGTTATTAGTCATAGCGATGTTAGTCGTATTTAGTAATTTATTCTAGCAAAAATACACGAAATATACGTATTAAATAGCACAAAATATAATTACGTGTTGAATTAATTATGTTAATTAACGTAAAAAGCTAATCTTGTGTGATTCTCACAAAAAAAATCATCTAAAAATATCTAAATTGATTAAATATTTTGCTCTTTAATTTTTTTAAGTGAAATTTAAATATTTTTAACTTTGTATTTAAATATAAAAATTTTAGCTATATATATATATATATATATATATATATATATATATATATATATATATATATATATATATATATATTATTTGTACATTTTAAAAAGAGTATTGTTATGCATTTAGGAAAGAGTAGAGTGGAATGGTGCAAATTTCCAAAATGTAATTCTTCGATATAAGTTTCTCTCACGTAGTGATGAGGAAATTTACATTGGAAGCTTTATGAGGATAAATATTTTTAGCTCTGCCAATATGAAATTGGTTACAGTCAGCAAATATTTTGAATCAAATATTTTCCTGCTTTTGGTCATTTAAAAATATTTACTTGTGTATAATGGGCTAAGCTCATGAAATTATTCTAAACGCTCAAACATTTTCTGTAAAGTTTTTTAATAAAAATCAATAAAATAAAAAACTCATCTTAATAAGAAAAAAATTTAAAATAAATAAAACTATAATGACGCAGCAATTATTACAAAATATCAAACATGTTTAGAAATAGAAAATTGATTTATGAGTAGAAAGATAATATAAATTCTACTGTAATCTATATATATCATTAAACAATGAGAATAGGCTGGTACCACCAACAAGCAAATGGCGAAAGCAATTCGCGAAGGAGGACGGACGGACACGCACACACACAAAACGGAATAAATTCATTCTGGTCCAAGCATATCTATAGAACCCTACAATCTATATATAACTATACAACATTATCGATACAACACTACTCTTATAAAGACGGTTTGTAAAATTGTTTTCGACATATAGTTTAAGTTCAGAACTGTTTCCGATTAGTTTATTGTTAAATTATTTTTTATAAAAGAAAAATAAATCATTGCAGTATATATTGAAAACATTATAAACTAATGAAAGATCGACAGCTTCGTTAATTTATACATCGAGAGATTTGAATTTTTTCTTCTCTCACATCAGAATATAGTTAAACGTCAGAACAAAGATTCAAGACCACTGGCAGGAACCAGTGACCTTGTAAACTTAAATTGCTATTTAATATAAATTCAGATCATACAGAGATATTGTCCAGAACATACTTTAAACAAATTTTCATTTGGAATTTTAAGACATAATAAATTTCAAGCAAGATTTGAATATTAAAAAATTAGTTATGTTGATCCTGGTTGTATCCGAGAGAAAAATTAATTGATAAGTCAATCTTGTTTCTCAGAGTTTGTGTGTGTGTGATTCAGCAATCAAAGACACAAAAATTTTATCTCAGAAATAATAAGGCTTCAAGCATTTAAACTTGCAAGGATTTCTTTCATTATAAATCGTCTGCCATCTCGGACTTCTTGAAAAAATTTTTCTTTGGATTGACAAGAAAAGTCTCTAATACTCGTACAAGTGTTCAATTTACTTCCTAATTGATCATCTTTTTTTGTTTTATCTCTTTTTTACTTTTTTCATACGTAGTTTAAATGTTGGATGCAAGCGGGGGAAATTTTTTATATGGAGCGCAAGAAGTAGTTACTTCGAATATAAAATTAAGTTTTTTAATTGGTAGTTTTACAAAATAAATTTAATTGATTAACAAAATTTTATTATGTGAACGGATTTCCATATAATGTAATTTTGTTTCCAATAAGAATTGGCATGAATTAAATTATTATCAATATTTTTCTCAAGTTTTTCTGAAACATATAATCTGTAAACTATTTGCGATGTGATTGCAATTTGCAGGCCTTACGAATTCCTACAAAAACAGGTGGCTACTTCACTTGACAGCATCTTAAGGAATGAAGGCTTTTGCAGTTTATTTAATCATTGTCGTATATAAGTACTTTATAGATATTCAAGCAGAGAATTATGTCATTAGTCATGCGCTTCCTGATTTCTCAATGGAGAAAACCTAGAAAACTCAACATTACTGAGAAATTTATAAAGAGATAATTAGACAGTTAAATCCATTCTCTGTTGCTGAATTGTGGTTGGGCTCAAACATAATTTTTTATTTTTAAGCACTAAATTTTACTAATAGTCTGAATCATCCCTTTGGTTACTTGTATATATTATACATTAGTTTACTGATAGCTAAAGTAAGTTCTAGCAAATTACTTTAAAAACATATCAGGTTTCTGCCTTTAAAACAACAGTCTCTAAAGTTATAGAGCAGGTTAATTTAACCTTTGAAACTAGATACTTGTTTGCATTACATACCATATTTATTAACTTTTACTTAAGAGCCACCCATTTAAGCAAAAATAATTTACTCACAGAAGCACACAGCAACTTCAGTATCAATGAATATTTGGCCAGAAAAATTTGCTTGTTATCCTTCTTTAAAGTTAATAATTTATTTCAGGACTAGGAATAATGATACCTAGTTCTGAAATAAAATTCATCATGCTAGAGATATAGGCTTCATGCTAATGCATTAGATATCTGAGTGAATTTTAGTGCATAATTTTTTAAATGTATCTCTAAATAAAGTTAAAGATTTCAGTAATTAAATGAAGCAATTGAGAAAATTGTGAAAAATGATGGATGGAGTAAATTTATAACAATCTCTCGGGAGACAGTACAGATTCTTCGAAACTGTAGCTAGGAGTGATTTTTAATATATTACAAGTGAAGTACAAGAAATGCTGAGCAGATAATAAAGTTAGTATCTGTGTTTATAAAAGAATCACAAACAGAGCCATAATAGCATCATTTAATATGTTTCTCCTTACATACTTTTCATTGATTTCAGAGTATGCATCATAGGTTTCGTAATAACAATGTCATACAGTGAATAAGACACTATGTTGACACTTATAGACACTTGTGTTAAAGTAACTATTTACGGTTTCGACCCCACTAATATATATATATATATATATATATATATATATATATATATATATATATATATATATATATATATATATATATATATATATATATATATATATATATATAAAGTATTCTTCTGCTGTCTATTGTTCTATCTATCAAAAGAAGATTCATAAGCTTGGCAAAGGTTTTCGGTTTATTTGTGAAACAAAAGTAAGGATGAAGTGGTCTTTCTTTTATCACAAAAACAGGATTTTCTTTCCATTCAATAAGAGTATCAAGTTTTTTATCACTTTTCCAATAACTTTTATTTGAAATTCTGCTCTTTTTCGGTTTATTTCTTAAGTGTTTGTTGCAATTTATTTTCATGCATTCACATTTCCTATGAATTAAATTAATTAAACATTATTTAAGTTTTTGTGTTATTATTAAAATTTGTACAACGTTTCTCATCTATATTTGAATGCAAATTCATATTAAATAAAGTCAAAGTACATTTAAAAATACCTAGCGTAAGCAAAAAATATAATTCCTTGTTTGAAATAAGATGCGCACATTTCCTTCCTCTCTTTCAGGTGCTGCAGTTTTGCGTCTTATCTCGGAAGTCTTGGGAAGAACAGAATGATTTTTCTTATGCAAAGAAGGGTTGAAGGGAAAATACCTCCTACGATATCTTGAGGTGTTTTGTGAGGCCACCCGCATCTATTTGTTTCATGTTCAGATAAAATACATCTTCTGAACTCTTGACAAGCAAAACATTTTCAATATCTCAGCTTTTCCTTCAATAAATATAGTTCATTTGGATATTCTTGTTTCGTCAACAGTTGCGCGATGACTGATTTAGGAAACCTTAGAATGGATTTGTGAATTAACTATCACTTTGGGTTTTTTTTTCAAGCAATTTTAACATTGATATGATATGCAAAGAATCACAATGTATATCATTTTTACTGAATTTAATAATCTATCTGCGATTTGAAAAAGAAATACTAAACAGTTGGAATAAATTGTAGTTTCCTTAATTTAAAGTTTCATGAATTCCTGCTCAATAAAAATCCGCTCTCTGAAGAAAATTATTTGTTTGATTCAATTTATTACTTAATGTGATTATGATACAAAATACTATATAATGCAAATATTATTACTTAAAAGAATTGTTTTGATAATGTTCTTTTAATCTATTTTAATTCATATGTTAACGTGATATGGACAAAGATTTCAATCTTTCGTAAATCTTTTTTCAGGAAAATGTCAGCAACGTGAAAGGAAGTGAATTAGGCATCTAAATGTAAATATATTAGATATTTAAAAAAAAAAGAGAAAGAAACGGTAAATGTGTTTTCAGAAGAAATATTTAGTTTCATTTTAAGAATTAAATTGCACACAATGTCTTTGTTTGGAATGCAGTAATATCTTACAAAAAATTTTTGTTTTATTTTGGCAAGCAATCTATCTGAATAAAGTTCTTACTTAGTTTTTCTACCATTCATTTATTTTAGGCTTGAAAAAAGGGTGTGCAGGAAATAAAATGAAACTTATAATTTAAGGTTGGATCCTAACTAATATAAATAGATCATGCATTATTTAAAATTTAACGCTTCGTTTGTCATTAATTGAATTCGTAATTCATCATGATTTGAACAATAAGTTAAAATACAACGGGATTCAAACTCCACTTGATTAAATAAAAAAGGGTTATGATTCTCTCTCTCTTTCCCCTTTCTTAAAATTTTTATCTGCTTGTACATATTTGAAACAATGAAAAATTATATACGGCACTAAATCCCCTTTTACATTCCATGTAATTTTCCTAAGAAAACTTCTTATGATATTTACTAAAATATATTTCAGAAAATATTGTTTGTGCTTACTGCAGTGAACGGGTTTTCTATTTTCTCAATATGCCATCGATCGCATTGATACTTATGACAAAGGGTTACAAACATTCAAGAGTTTCGAAAATACAGACACGTTGTAACGATCCTGAGTTTATTCAATTCGCTTTTAAGACATTAGACATTATCCTGGCTTAGAACGAAGTTAAATATATAGTAAACACATAGGGAAAGAATGTGGAAATTTTACAAAATGGCATTTTTTTTTCTAAAGCTGGATATACTTTAGTCCAGAAGTGGCCTCCTGCAAAACCTTATTTAATAAATCTGTCTTATTTAATAAAGCTTGTCATATTTAATAAAGCTGGAGTTTCGCCCACTATAATTCTCCATGATCACAAGAATAAAGGAGAAGTTATTTTCGAAAAGGACTTTTCGATTGATTAGAATTTTTAGCACTTTTTTGGCTCATTTTCTAATTTTTAGTATTCAAGAAAGCAATATTCCAATGCTTAAAAATCTAATGTTTCACCTGGTTAAAACTTTTTATTAGTACAGTAAGGTTAGGCATGGATAACCTCCCCCACCCCCTGAATTTGCATACATTTTCCCTGTATACTTTTCATTTGTTCTAACTTAAACAAAGCAACTCTGTGCTCAATTTTTATAATTAATCACATTTTCAGGAATGAAAATTTTAATTCAGTTTGTTGGCCTATAAGTTCAAAATATACATGAAATTTTGTAACCTTAATTAATTTTATGTTTTTAAAGTTATTGTGAAAAATTTGATAAAATAACAAGAAAGTTAAGTCCAAATGTCATTCAGTCTTCCTAATTAAGGCAGTGCTCAAGATTTTTTAATGCAGGCATAATTCTAACGTTAAAGTTGTTTTTCCCCCGCATCACAAAATTCAATAAAATAATAAGAAAGCTATGATTCCAAAATAATTCAGTTTTGATAATTAAGGGTGTGTTCAAAACTTTTTAATGCGAGTATAATCCTAGTAATAACATTGTTTTTCCCGCATCACATAAAGCCTCTTCAAAAATCAAAATTTAATAAATTTTAGTTTAAGAGTGAAAAAACCTTGAATGAGCTTATTATGCAATACAGTCATCAAGCTAAAAAAAATCATGAGAAGCTATACAAACTTAACATTCTTCAATTTCTGCTAGTTTAAAGTAACGAAAATGCATTTATTTTAAAGTAGATCTCTTTAAAAATTGAAAAATAAATTATTTATAGATATATCTAAAAGACACATTTTTGGTTTGAAGTATTCTGTTTGGGAACAGCGATATTAAATATTTATAAATATTTATAGTAAGATGTTTGAAGCATAAATGTTTTATCAATGAATATTTTGAAAGAAAAAAGTAAAATAGATATAAAACTGATTTTGCACTTTTTTATTTTCAAAAAAAAAAAAATTAAATTAATAAAAATATTTTATTCTTATTTACTAATAGTTTACTATAAGCATTTTAGAGAATGCATGAAAATGCAGCTCTATATTTAATGCAATTATTTTTAAACAAAAATATGTGGATCTGTAAGCAACATATTTTAACGTTATAATCAAGAAAATAAGTCCTTTTGAATTTTCTTCTTAAAATGCTTCAAAATTCCAAAGCAGATTTGAAATTTAATGTTTGTTCTAAAAGCATTTTTTTTTAGAAGCCATAGAATCGTTGATTTGAAGACCTTGATAAAATAAACTATAAGTTTTAAATTCAATTACATTCTTTTTTTTTACTTTTATACAAATTTTTGAAGAAAAGTCGAGGAACTTCTTTAAAAAATACAGCGTAAAAATGTTTTTTTTTAAATAAAATAGTGATTTAAGAAATGTTTTTTGTAAAAGTATAGCAGAAAATATTTAAAAACTTCTATATGAATTTTAAGAAATATGTCTTTATAGATTAGCAGAATTATTCTAAAAAAATAAAGTAATTCAGTAAAGAAATATTTTTTAAAAGAAATTTGTGTCTTTGAGTAAAATTTACCTTAATAATACTCAAAAATGAAGTAGTCGAAATAACTCGAAGAAACTTGATTATACATTGAAAATTTATAATCGTGTAAAAGTTCAAATACATGAACAATGTTTCAAAACAATAAGAGGCCATGATTCAAAAGTGTTTAGAAAGCAAAATATCAAAGCAATACGTGAGACTGAAAATCAAAAACTATAAATATATCTGAAAGAAAAATGTATTTGAATTTTGAAAGATGAAATCTATGTTATATCAGAATTTTTCAACGTTGCTTGGTGTACTTAATATCATTTAAAAGTTAAATTATGTTAACTTCCAAAGTGTATTTATTGGTGACCACATTAACATGGCCGAGAAAGACAGCTCTTTCAACGCGAAATGTTACAGGTTCGTTACAGTACTTAATCTACCGGTGAAAAGTTCATGTTTAGATTAGGAATTTTTGGAACATCCATTGTAACTCCATTTGCTTAGTGTTGAGAGTGGTATACAAAGGCAGGTATTGACTTGCTTATGTAATTGTTGTAAGAAATTTTGGAGTAGAGAAATGTATGACAACAACATACCCTAAGGAAAATCAAATTTAGTTTCGTTTAAAATTTATAGCTATATATTTTTAAGGTAATCATTTTACATATAAAAGTAAATGCCGACATTCATTATTGCAGGAAATGATCGCGACAGTTCATCATATATTTCTCTTTTCTTAAATTGTTCAAAGAAATGACTGAGAAACCCTTCACACATAGTATCGGAAGTAAAGGTTATTTTTGGAAACAATTTATTTCATTTTATGTTGTCTGTTTATTTATTGCTTTACTTGTTCCTATTGTATGCATACAATAACGTTCTAACAGGACGTACACATTACTAATATAAGTCACAGCAGTGTGGGAGCGAACTCAGAGTTATTGAGGTTATTTCAAAGTATATTATATTCAATACAGGCTAGGCATAAAATCATTCATATACAAAATTTTAATGATCTTGTCATATTCATATTGTCAACACAGTGACTAATTCTATCATGACCTATATATTTAATTCCATTTTCAACCACTGCAAGTATTCATGCCCATGACAGGAAGTGAACCCAACAACTGTTGGATTACAAGCCGTGCTGAATTCAGCTACCGGTTTAAGTTTTATCATTGAGTTTTTAAGTAGTTATGCAGAATAGAACGGTTGATTTATATGTAATTCGGCAGCAGTGTAACTACTGAATGATAAACTATACTGTAGTGATGTCGAATACTAAAATAATCCTGAAAATAGAGTCTTCGGAAATTCTTCAACATGGTTATATTAATTTCTCTTCTTTTTGGGTTTTACACGATGTCATTAAAACTCCATAAAATACTTCACAACATTTTACAATGAAAAGTTATGTTCCAAAATTAGAAAATTATATCCAAAGTTGAAAATAACGCATTCTTACAAAATTTGTTGTTTTTCAGATATAACAAATCTTTTTTAAAACTTCTTTAAAAAAAAATTTGGCTTTTGAATCTATTAAAAAACTTATTATTTTATTTTTTATTTTTATGAATTGGAAAACTAAGTTTTATTTTCTTACTTTAAAAAAAATTTTTTTTCACACTTTTAAACGTAAGACAAATGCTTTATTTATGAAGTAGAGCTATTGCTGGGAAGGAATGTAATAATCTAAATTTGAAACATATTTTGTAAATCAGCGCTTCATGGATGGGTGGGAGAGCAATTTCGGGTTGATACAATCACGAGTATTGCTTGTTCATGGCAGAGCTCAAATTTCCTTTCCAAGTTATCTAAATAATTCAAGCCTGATATATTTCATATATATTTTAATGAAAAGTTAAAAATATTTACAATAAATTCTGCAAATATGCGGCCAAAAAAGTTTCAACATCGTTTTTCCGCTCTAAGCACGGCCATATTACTCATCCAAGTATTTTCTTTCTTTTACTTCTCAAGTTTCTTTTTTTGAGAACTGGTGTAACAGCGCCCCCTCACAGCGTGACGTCCGTACAATCAGGAAACCCATAATTCCATCAAATATAAGCTTAACATGTATTTTTTATTCGCAAATTGGAGAACATTAATTTTAAATTAATATATATATTTAAACTTAGAAATAGTTTCTTATTATATAAGTACTACAAGCTTATATTATTCTGAATTATCTAATTACTTGCAGCAGAATTGCAGCCAAAATAATCGAATTTGTGTGAATTTAAACATTTAAAACTTTTATGATTTATTTCCGTGTCTAATAAATATATAATGAGACAGAAATCATTATTCATATATCGAAAAAATGGGAAGAAAATCTAAAACAATTATGATTAGAAGTTTCTTAACAAGCAAACTTTTGTGAATTTCATTGCTAAGAAATCAGTTAAAATTTTTATTTCTTCGAAAGTACTTAAAAACTTTGTCACTAGTTACATAAATTGATTTCTTTTTTTTTAATTATTTATGAAGTATATTAAATTTTTCCAGAAATAAAAGAAAATTTCAAATGACTGAAAAATAATTTTTAAGTTAGAGTAAAATAATTATGTATAACATAGTGGTTTCTATGAAAATCTAATTTGAATTCATTTTTATTGTTTAATTAGTTTTAATGATCTTTTTAAACTGAAATGATAATAACGCATCTTGCTCATAGATTCTTTTTTTTAAAAAAAATGTGTGCATGAAGAATTATAATTTGATACAAAAATAAAATTAATTATTTAAAAATCATAAATATGATTTTAGCTTTAAATTCATGAAGTTTTTAGTTAAGAATACATAAAAAATTAATTAAAAAGCAGAAAATGAAATTGGATTAAACAAATATAATTGTACATTAAATATTAATTATAAATACAAAATTTCCAATTCGTTATGTTAGCAACAAACAATAATTCTTATTATTTTCAAATTAGAAGATTAATTTAAAGTAAAATAGATCTAAGAAATAAAAGAAACACGTGAAGTAAACTGTAAACAATATGTGTAAAAAATAGAGGAAATAAAATGAGAAGAAACAAAAGGATTATTATCAGTTGAAATTTCGGATTATAATGAAATAATGAGATTAACGGAGTAATTTTAATCGCTTTTTATAAATAAAGCTTTCAAGTTTTTTCAAACGATAATGCATGATGGGAATGATAAATGATATTGCCTTATAAAATAAATGACTTCAAGAGATGCTGAACAAGAAACAGCCTCTTTAATAAATTTCCAACGTTCCAAGTATATTAAAACACAAAATTTATGTTTGAAAAAAAAAAATCCAACCTTGATGCAATATAACTTTTCAAGGACCTGTGACGTAATACTTTGTTTTCAGTTTCAGGAAAAATGTATTTAACTCACACATTTCTGTTACGCAATAACGAAAAATTTTAATCCATTATACTAATAAAATTCTTATCATTCACGTGTTAATGTGAGCGATGTAAAAGTTTATTTCATCCCAATACATTTCTGGGGATTTTTATAGCTGAATATTTATAGTTACAGCAATCCACAGAATGTTTATTTTACTCCAACAGTAATAAAGCTGAGCTGGCAGCCGAATGGTTAGGATTCTTGCTTTCGATTCAACAGTTCGTGGGTTCGATTCCCACCTTGGGCATGGATGTTTGTAGTGGTTCGGAATCCACTTTAAACCGCATGTCCCGATTTAGTTAGCCCTCGTCTGCAAAAAATTGACCGTTGAGCGACAAACAAACCAGTAGTAATAAATGAAGGGAGGTGCTTTTAAAGTTGTGATACAGCTACTTCAGTTGATCAATGTTTTAGATTGCGGATTTTTTCTCAAAATTAAAAAAAATTACAGATATTTTAAATGCGATTAATTTTTCAAACTTTAAAGTTTCTATTTTGAAGAATGGTAACCGACAACCATTAAGATATTACGGTTTTATAAACGTATAAAATAGATTTATATCATGTTGGCTATTCGAAGAATTAATTTGAATAGTCATAAAAACCAAAGAAACAGTACACGTTGCTTTTATTAATATCCTTACTATCTTTTGGTAGGTTTTCTTTCTTCAAATCGTCTACAGATCTGAAACTGGTCTTTAAATGATTCCACGATCTTTTTAAAACATTTTTTCTACAAAAAGAAGAAATTGTTTCCATAATAAATAATAAATAAATAAATAACAATTAATAATAAATAATTGTTATTTACTTATTATTTATTATTGAAACATTAATAAATAAATCAAATGTAGAATATTTTATATTCTACACGTATTTTGGGTTGATGTGCGTTATGTTAACCATTAAAAATTTTAGAAGTAATACATTTATGAACATTACCTATAAAAAAATCGATAAGACATTTATAAGCAAAATATATTGCACTCTTAAATTGTGCTGTATTAAATTTAAAAAAAACAGCATTTCATAACCATTACTCAGTTTGAAACTAAATATATACTCAGGTATAGAAAATAACATACTTTAAGGAACTAGTATAACAAGACAATGAAGAAAAACTAAAGTGATGAAAGGAGACCGAATACGTGACAATACAATTTATATTCTTCCTGCTGAAACAAAGATGAATCTTGACAGTTTGGCAAACAGAGTAACTGTTTCGGTATTCCTTACTCTTGAAAAGAGATTTTCTTGATGCTGGTGGCAAAAATATTGGGATTCTGGATATAACCAGTTAACTTAATAATACATATGCGGATACAGAGTCACTGTTGAAACATTATGAGGGAACAGATTAGAAAGTTAGAATAATAGTTAGGTAGAGTCACTAGCATTTGTAATTTTGATAGTACAGTTTAAAATTTATATTTAGTCTACAGCAATATTATAAAGCATTTTAAGTACTTGTATTCGATAGAAGCTGTTTTTATAACAGTAGGTGCAGATATTTTTATTTGACTTTTATTTCCTGATATTCTTATTTCAGAATAAATTTTGATTTAGGTGCTTCATTTTTTATTTCTTAAAAATAAAAGAAAATTTTTAAATATTAATATTTTTAAACATATTTTAAAATATGAATCCACATTTGTATTCGTGAAATGTAAAAGTAAAAAGCTTTTCTATTAATTCGGTTAAAATGTTGAAAACTTTCGAAAAACATTTTCTATCTTTTATCTATTCAAATAATGCTAGTATAGATAGAGGTCAGTATTGATGTAATAAAAATGAAAAAAATTCCGAATATGTATATCCATCCATACTGAAAGTATCGCATATAAAAAGTAGAATTGTGAGTGTGAATATCCACATCATACATACGTCTGTCATAACGAATAATTATGTGTTTTCATGGTTTTCCCCTTGGTGACATTATGAATAAAATCAATACAATTTATCTCAAAAATCAAATTTCCGGGGATTTTCATATGATAGGCATAATGCTTAGTGGGAGTTTCGAGAGTTAGAATATCTGAATATGACCTATTCTTCAGATATTATAAGACAGAAAGTGATTTATTCCTTATGAAAATTTTTTTCGAACGGTAGAAGTTCAGATTGTAAATTAAAAATTAATTACTAAGTCCTTCAAATTTTAGTTACACAATGCGTGATCTATATATACAAATCTATGTGTTCACCAAATATGTGAATCAATACTATATTCTAATTCTGTGCATAAAGTCCTACTACTGTTTAACAACTTAAGTCCAATTTATCAAAGAATTCAACTAAACCTACAAATTAAACATTAAATTTCTTATTTGCTTACACACTCGTTTAATTTTAAATAAAAATACAAAATTAAGTTAATTTTTATTAAAATTTATTGCAATTTCATAAAATAGATTTTTCAAAAGGAACAATGCGTGTCTAAAATTATTGTATAAACGTATCGTAAAAATTAAAATGTATTCATACATTCTATAAAGTTCAATTTAAAACACTCAAGAAATATTTTATCCTAGTTAAATAGTAAACAAAAGCGAACTTTAAAACTTATATTATATTTAATAAAAATTCAGAAAATATATTAAATATATTTAGTTCGCAGAAAATATTAGAGTAGAAACGACTACGAAAACAACTGTGTGTTGTTCTTCCCAATTCAATATAGGAAGAATCGAAAGTATTTTAAAATAATTCTCTGTGGAGCTGTGCTGGGTCTTCAAATATTTCACAGAAGAATGTTTGACGTCGAGTTTCCGGTAAATGAAATCAAATATTTAAATAATTTTACTTATTGCATACTTCTGAGATACCTATGCTTGTTTCAGTTAATAGGGTACACAGCGTATTAAGCATCTAATATTTACAAAAAAGAGATTGTAAGACTGGAATATATACAAATTAATAATATATTGATTCATTGATTTCCATGTTATTTTTCAGAAAAAGAATTGACTTTTATTTTAAATACGTAGTCCTTTAAAAAGACTGAGTTGATTTAATTAGTTAGACCGTTCGTTCTCCTTAAAACAAGGTAGTGATTTCGAATCCCGACGCAGCCGAAGATCGTTTGTGTTTGATTTCTGCTGGAGCACGTTAAATATGTCGCAATATCCTCTTTGTCATATGACACCTGCAGGGGAGGAAGGCCAAATCTGATGGTCTTCTGCTGGTTTCCTCCTTCTAGTTTTTGACCACTCATCCACCTTCACAGCCATTTTGACACATCTAAATAACGGATAAACTAGATAACTAAATAACGGATTTAAATATCGTTAATTGAATAATTAATAAAGTTTTCGTAAAGGTAAAACCGATATATATATAATATACATGTATACATATGAATATATATATATATATATATATATATATATTATATATATATATATATATATATATATGCACTATACTATATGCACTATACTCAAATGCAATAATATGCCGCCATTAGGACTCGTCATTTATGCATAAGCCATAACCCATATCAGGTCTCATATCAGAAGTTTTAATTATATTAGCATATTTCACACATACACATATATTGGTAAAATATTTTTATAAAATTAATCAAATGCCAAAGGAAGAATAATAAAGCAATAATACTAGTTATAGTAAACAGGTGGAAAATATATTCAATAGATAGTTCAAAATTTAAAAGAAACCTAGAATAAATGGAAAATAAAACGAAGTACCAATATGGCAAGCTTCTTATTATTCTTCATTTGACATTTGATTAATTTTATAAGAAAATTTACGACTAATTATCTTTTAGTAATTCTATTTAAGCACGCTTTCGAACTGAATCTATTGCGAAGAGTATAATTTTTGTATTTATTTCAATTTTTCCTTATGATATTTCTAATCATGCTGTATGTATATATATATATATATATATATATATATATATATATATATATATATATATATATATATATATATACATACATATATATATATACACGCACACACATACATACACTGATGACAACCGTAAATCCAACACCCTGTTGGAAACATGCAAGTAACTTGAAATTTACAACCTGCATTAGCAGAGGTGATATATGCAAATGATTATGATTTCAGTGCAGACGCACATCACGCGCTCCTGTGGCTCCAATTCAAGTCGCTATTTAAGGCTTGGAGATTTCGACGATTTCAAGTTCAACAATTGCGATTTTTTTTTAGGTTTTTCCAGGGAAAAAATATTTATTATGTCTTGCAGAAAACCACGATCATTTTTTGATAAAGTATCCGAGCTCTACAAAGGAAGGATAGTGGCCTATCGAGATTGTGGATTATCTTTCATTGAAATCAGTAGTCATGTTGGACGAGTCCACACAACTGTAATGTGGATATGTCATCGATGGATGCAAGAGAGTATGACGGTTTGATCGCATGCACCTCAGTGCACCACTTTATATAATGACAGATAAATTGTGCGCATGGTAGTGACGGATCGCTCAGCCACATCATGAACCATAGCACAGCACATTCAGTCTGTAATGCATCATCCAGTGTTTGCACGTACAATTCGATCCTGTTTACAGAACATTGGTCTATTCGCAAGACGTCCATTGCTTCGATGCAGAGCCATTGACGTCTTCGTCACCAATGGTATTGGTTATCACTCTCGCACTCCTCTAGTATGCATTGCCGGTACCATAAACAACCAGTGAAACATATTCCAGGTGGTGTACCAGGGGTCCTTCCTAACCCTCAGGCTTGCCCAAAGCCATATTTCAACAGGATAATGTACGACCACACGTGGCATGCATTGTTCAAGAGTTCTACTTCAATCGTCAGATTGAATTGCTTTCTTGGCCAACTCTCTCCGGATCATTCGTCAATAGAAAACATGTGGTCTATGATTGCTTTGACCCAGATTACATCCCCAGCCGCCACACCAGATAAACTTTGGCAATATGTGGAAGCTGCTTGGTCAGCTGCACCCCAAGAACACGTCCAAAGTCTCTTTGAATCAATGTCGAGGTGTGTGGCAGCGATGATCTCCAACAATGGCGGCTCTTCTGGCTTCCGATTTTGGCCGGAACCACACTTCTAAAAAGTCTATAAACTTATTCATTTGATACTTGGTCAACATTTTGCTCTACAGTATAAATTTTGTTATGCCATCTCTTGTCTTTCTTAGTGTTGCAATTTAGGTGGCCAGCAGTGTACACGCAGACACACACACACAAATATATATATATATATATATATATATATATATATATATATATATATATATATAGGTGAGCCAAAAGTTCGTTACAATTTTAAAAAATCATAAAAAAAAGAAGAAAATAAGGTAAAGAAGTGCGGTTTGCAAGAAAGGACTAACAAGATAGTCGGATTTTTATTTGCAGCAAAAAGTTTTGTCCGAAACACAATGAAAACAATTTGACTGTCCGAAACACAATGAAAAGGACAACAGTACGCTCCATTCAGTACATTGTACGGCACAACTAAGGTGACTCGCAACGCCCGTTACAGCTGAATGCAATACGTCGGAATGAATTGCAGAAACCTCACGACAGATGGAATCTTTGAGTTCGGCCAATGTTGAAGGAGATGAACGGTACACACGTGATTTCAAATAGCCCCACAACCAGAAGTCAACCGGAGTGAGGTCGGGTGATCGTGGAGGCCATGCGATCTTGCAACCTCGACTGATCAGTCTTTCTTCACCAAAGGTACACAAAAGGAATCGTTTTACTGGATTGGCATAATGTGGTGGTGCGCCATCCTGCATAAAGTTTATTACAGATAACACATCTCTTTCATTTAATGCGGGCACGACTTTGTTACGCAAAAGAGTGAGGTAACGCTTAGCGGTTACTGTGCACGTTTTCCAGCCCAATCTGGGACACGGTTCTTCAAAGAAGAAAGGTCCGACAATGAAAGATGAGGTGAAGCAACACCAGACTGTCAACTTGGCTGGATGCAGAGATTTCATCGTGTATTCACGAGGATTAAATGTTGCCCATATACGAGTGTTATGGGTGTTGACATCCCCGTGAAGTGCGCCTCATCCGTCCAGAAAACGTTGAACAACCACTGAGGGTCGTTTTCGATTCTTGCCATATTGGCAAATGATCCCCGAATAGCTGTTTCTCCCGGTTGTAACTCCTGCAGTGACTACAGTTTGTAGAGATAGAGATGCAATATCCCGTGGAGGATACGTCGAATCGATGATTGAGGCACATCCAATATTCTTCCAGCTTAGCGAGCACTGCTACTCCCAATGGACGATTCAGCAGCTAAATCATTCTTTGTGGTTTCCACCGCAGTAATTCGGCTCTCCGTCAACGAGGGTCTTCCACTGCGTGGCCGATCCTCCAAAGAGCCGGATTCCTCGAACCTCTTGACAAGCTTGACTATTCCAGGACACGATATGGGGCCTTTCTTCGTCTTCAGTCCTTTCGTCGTGCGAAATTTTCGCAACGCAACAGTTTCTGGCTCTTCGTTCAAATAGAACAACTTCAACAACGCTCGATCGGGTAATGATAACTTTCTGAAAGCAAATGAGAAATTCTCGAGTATCACGGCCTTTTATCACAAGATTAATTTGCATAATTCTGTTGAATCTCTCGATGTCAGCGCCATCTACAGGTGACTTTTTTTAACTAAAACCATTTTTTGCTGCTAAAAAATCCGACTACCTTGTGAGCCCTTTCTTGCAAACCGCACTTCTTTATCTCACTTTCTTCTTTTTTTATGAATTTTTATAATTGTAACGAACTTTTGGCTCACCCGGTATATATATATATATATATATATATATATATATATATATATTGCTTGAAAAATGTAGAAGTCACAAGGAACTTGGATCTAATATGTTTAACTAAGTTTCGGCCTGCGTAGCAGACTCTTTACTACTTCATCTCAATTTGTTCCTGAAGGAGAAAACATGTCTCTACTCAGAAGAGCGCGGACCTGAATGCGTGCGATAGCCAATCAGCTATGGGGATTTGTAGTAGGTGAGGTAACGAAAAATGAAAATTTCCAAGTGTGAAGAAGAAATAAAATATTTTCTTGTATATTAATAAAAGTTCACACAATGAGAAATTCTGGGATAATATAATTCCGGATATCTAATACAAAAGTAGAAAAAAAAATTATATACAATAAACGTATACACTATTTATATTACACATTTTCTTCTTCTTTAAGAAAATATTTTGCATTAGGTCTAAATTTACAGTCTTCTTCGAGACATGTATAATTAAAAATTTCGTTAAAGGAAAATTTCGCTCCTTTCGTTTTTTGTATTTTTAACTCTTTCAGTTAAAAATCAAATTGAGTCTCGACATGAAACTTTTGACCTTATGTGTTGTTAAAAAGAAACTTCAAAGAAACGTAGGAGACAAAACCAAGCATTTATAGCATATTACCTTCCAGAAAGCTTTGTCGGATAGGAAGAGATTAATATAAGAGAATGGATTCATCTTTAGCAATGGAAGAGCCCCGAAAGTTTGGAAATACCCTCAGCTGCTAATGCAGAAAGGAAAAAGCGATGTACCAAGCTCACGGCATTAAGCACCTGATGGAATGGGAAAAGGTATCTTTCCGCGTCATGCTACACTTCCCTCTGGCTAATCTGCGGTGGTCTGGTTGTTCAGGGTATCGTTTCACATTATCTGAAGAGAGTGAATTTGAATCCAGATTAACCGAAGATCCATCGTGTTCACTAATGTCGGCACGAAAACTGGTTTGGTTGCAATATCCTTGCAGGGAAATTATAGAACCGGGAGTGGCAGGTTAAGTATTAGAATGCCTTCTACTTGATCCTTGTGTCTAAAGGACAAAGTCTCCTTTCCAATTTCTTTCATTGAAGTGGTAAAAACAATTTCAGCTAACATGCTGGGGGTAACAACAGGTGGTACTATTTGTTACGAATATAATGAAGTGTTGTGCTAATTTAAACCAATGATGCGTCAAAAGGGGTCAAAGCTGAAGGCATACAAAAGCAGTCTGAACCTATCAGTTTAATTCAGTATGCAGATATTAATATACATTTTGTGTGGAAACACATTTTCATTTCAAGGGAAAAAAAACTATGCATTTAATAATGAGTGTCGTCTTGGAAATTGTGTAACCATTTTCCATACCTATTTAATGGATGAGACTTCGGAAGTGTTTTTGGAAAGTTTCATTACCATTTGTGTGAATGCGAAGCTAATATTGATCTTCTATTTCCTGCAGAATGTGTGTAAACCTGTTGTGTGTGTATACTATTAATCTGTATAAGATCACAAGTATAAGATAGCAAGCACATACAAGAGAAATAGTACAATTTTGTTAGTTAAAAAATCCTCCAACACTGTTTCCAAAATTATGTTAAATGTGTCGTCCGCCAATACAAATTGCTACATTTTGAAGGCTTAACCGTCTGAGGACCATCTAACGAACGATCTATTAATGAGTTCTAAGAAATATAAATATAAAAATCAATACCAACCCATTCAGTGCAATAATCGAAATTGCAATATACATCTCTGCCAATCGCTGTTGCATCCAATAGAACGATCGAAGAAATGTAATCATTGCAAACGTTATGTTGCAGCTGACCTTGAATGACTCACGAAATTCCCCTTGTTTACCAACCGACAATATTTTTCCTGATATGTTGTAAACGTAACAAAGCACAATATAAGCATAATTCATGAGATAAATACCAATAATCAAGAGCATAGTGATGAAACGAAACATTTGAAATTGCTTGTATCATTTCATTATTTCCGCTTGTGTCTTCTTGTTCCATTTTCGTGTAAATTTTGCTTCATTGAATTTAATTTGTTTAAGGAATTCACATGGCATGATGACGAGGCCACGCTGGTCTAAATTATTAGGAGGACGTACTCATGAACGAAACTTAATTTCACCGAAGAACAATCATAAAAATAAAGGCTGTTGCGATATGTACAATAGGCCATGTTCCAAATGTCTCCAAATAAAAAGAAATCTCTTAGAGAGACAATTTAAATATTGGGAATTTTCTTTGTCTATGTTTCTAAATTATGAACTATCTCATCCACTTAGCGGCCTTCAGCTAATTGACTAAAGGTAATTCTGAGTCAGGTACATACATGTGTAAACACACGGCATCATCAACATTTGCGAATAATCATCTTTCAGTCAACTTTTAAAAGCTGCTTATATTACCTCGTTATGTTATACAGTGTATATACAAACTGCACACACGAATGTTTTCGCACAAAAAGTCATAGTTCTGAGTTTTTCCCTTTATGCAGACTTTCCAATCTCGTTACTATGTCTTTGATTCTGTATTTACTGATATTGCCACAAAGAGCTGTGCATTTACAAAACAACTTACCCTGATACATGCTCAACACAAATTCCATTTATTTGATATATACCTTATTTCAAGTTGTGTATATATATATATATATATATATATATATATATATATATATATATATATATATATATATATATACACACACACACATATATATATATAACAGTGAATATGAATATAGATTACAATTTTTTGCAGTTGTAAACGTATACATTCATGAGTATGATATTGTATACATAAAATATTATGAGAATTAGCTTCAAAAGGGTTTTGCAAATTTCTTTAAAAGGAATCAAAATGTAGAATCGCATTTAGAATTAAATAAAATATTACATTGATGATATTAGTACAAATAACATAATAGCCTTAATAAATAATGCTTAATACGTTGAAGTTCCCTGATGAAATATTTATTTTATTTTATTCATTGAATTGTTATAAGAATAAGTAGCATAATTTATATACAAATAACATGCTGTCCTTGATGTATTAAAACCTTTAAATACATTGTCATTCATACGGTAAACAATGCATTTTGTAATTACTTTATTGAATAAAATAATATATTTAATTATTTTACATATAATTAAATTATAAATATAATTTAATTTTCTAATCAATATATATACCATATCACGCTTTATATCTTCCGCATATCTTACTGTTGCATAACTTCATTCCCTCTTTGGAATGAAATGTCAGACATAAACATATTTTGATATAAATTATCATACTTCAGTCATCAATCGCTGATAAGATTCACTTGGTGATTTTGTAAGTACTTATCTGACAAGTAAATTCCTGCGTTTCGCAAACTTAAACTTAACCTGAACGTCTCTTCAGAAACGAGGAAGTGACTGCAGGATAAGGAGGCGCGGATTAGGAAACTGCCGAAGCAAAATTTAAGAGGAAAAAAAATCATCAGTTTTAGTTGTTTTTCTCGTTTTTGCAAAGTGTAAGTGTTTTAAGAAAATCAAACATTTTCTTCCACAAATTAAATTCCTTCTCTGCTCTGTAGATGGCTGCTATTCATTATGATATACAACAATGGCTGGAGGAAAACAAAAAGTTTTTCGTACCTCCAATTTGCAACAAACTGATGTAAGTACACAACAATTTATGTAGTAAGTATTTATGTTTAAGTAATATATAGTTTAAATGAAACGCTTAAATAACATGGATAAATAAATACCTTTATGTTATTAATTTTGTATTTTTTTTAAAGTTTTAGATATTGATTAGTAGATGAAAACTTCTCTGTTAGGTTTTATATTTCATTGATATTATTTTTTACTATAAATAATAATTGATTAAAAGTCTGTAAAATAATATAAATATTCCAGGAAATAATCCAGGTTATAATACTTAATTCTCCATTACTGATTATTACACATTCAATCTCCATAACTGAGGATGTTAATAATTTGCACTGTTAATAATGTGTTGAAGTAAATCTTCTAAATTTTTTGTTTCTTTGTGTTAAATTAAATCTAATTTTAAATTACGAATAAAAAGATTGTCAAAACAAACAGTTGTGGGCGAAAATAAGGTACATATTTTTGATAAATGATATCGCCCTCTGTTGGTCAGTTAAGTTGATGATTCTAAATAAAGCTGTCATTGCCTTTTAAATTAAAGAAAAATTTTGGAAATAAAAGGAAATATAATAAGTTTTTGAAACTAACTTGTATTGTATATAATTTGCAAGTTAGAAATTTATATTTCAAATTTAGACGAAACGTTTTGTTATAGAAAAATTTTACCAACTATTATTAATACTTCATATAAAATATTCATACTTCAAACTCATATACTTATATTGCTAAATATATAAAGGAAATATGTAATACTATTTGTGTCCCACGTATAATATTTATTTTAAATTAATATATTTATGATGTTATAACTTAAATGTTTTGAAATTCTAGAAAATTTATAACCTATTTAGGAAAAAGCTGCAACAAAATTTAAATAAAATAACTGACACTTAATTTTTTAAGCAGTTGTACTACATTTGGTTGTAAGACAAATTAGTTGAAAAATGAATGGATAGTTGTGTTCGAAATGTTCTTACCTAACACAATTTTATATTCAAATTCGATAAAAATTTTATGAAAAATGTATCAATTTAGTTGTAATGCTTTTGAAACAAAATATTTTGTGGCGAAATTCCTGCAGAATAAATTTTTTAATGTCAAATGAACAAATACAAATCCATGTTTTACATCATTTACTGCATAGTATCTAAAAATGTTAATTCCATTCACGGCTCCAATAAGTGCTCGTGTAATATTAAATTGTGCAGTTAGAAAACACCATTTCTCAGTTATTACAGATAAAACAGCACAACAGATTGAAAAGCAACGTTAACAACAACAAAATATTGTTCCATGAATGTGTTGTTACGTACTAGTGATGATCAGCTACAGTAGCCGATTTTATTCTAAGCCTTTATTCCACATCAATGGGCAGAGTAGTGTTTAAGAAAATATTGAAATTTCGTTATTCCTTAAAATTGGTTATTTCACGCCATAACTACACAATTCTTTTGTATTTTAAATTATTTGTGTCATATCATACGTTAAGTATCAATTTTTCTAACTTAAATTGGAATTTATACGACCAGAACATCCAATCTTTTCATTTACTTCATAGTAACTAACATATAAATACCTATTTTGAAGTGAAAACTTAGTAAAATAAGTAACAAGTGTGTTAGTTTAATTAGAAATAGTTTTGAAAATAAATAGAAAGTATAAAATATATAACATGGAAAAGCATAAACAAAAAAATTAGTACTTAGAAAAAGTTTTGAATAAGAACAAGATGAATTGTTTAGAATAAAATGAAAAATATTCAAAATAATAAAAAATGAACAAGTAAAAAAAATTAAAAGGATTGGAAAAAATTTACCCTTTGTCATGAGGAGAGAAGAAGAAAGCACTTGGAAATAATTTGTGTAAGGTTTGTAAAGGAAGGAATTCTTCCTCACGCTTTTATGACTGCAACTAATGATGAAAATGTAAATGCGGGTCAAAAAATTAATGCAAATTAAAAGAAGAAATGTCGGTAACGAAAGTTCAATTATTGCTCCTGTTCCCGGCTGTCCTTAGGAATTTAATCCTGTTCAATGATACTAAGAGGATGGCAACGTATATTGTGGGGCACCCACTAGGTGTGTGTGTGCCATCATAGCCCTGTAAGAGAAAGCAAGGAGTAATATACACAAAGAGAAAGGAAAAACCATGCTCGAACCTGGATTCGATCCCGGAACCTAGGGCTTCAAAGTATGTTTCGGTCGGCACACACACACACATTACACACACACACACACACACACACACACACACACACACACACACACACACACACACACACACACACACACACACATATATATATATATATATATATATATATATATATATATAAGCAAAGAAATTAAAGTACACCAAATTACAGTTCAGTAGGGAAAGCAGAGCAGCGCTCTTTCCCGTATTGACAACCCAGCTGGTACACGAGAACAACAAACAAACCAAATTGCACATGTCAAGAATGAAATTAAAATCCATTGATAGATCTCCATTTCGAAAAAAAAAAAAAACGGTTAATGTGTGTCACACAAATATGTTTCATTTTGACATGAACTTACTAAAAATTGTTTTTCATGCAAGTTAATTGGCTTTTCTTTACATAATAAACAAACTACGATTTATTTATTTAGTAGAATAAATTATGATTCTCATTTTTAATGAATCATTTTGATAAATAAATGCAGATATAAAAGTTTTGAAATGGCACTCTTACGTTGTGTTTTGAAATTCAGCTAATATGCTTATTTTTCTATACATAGCAGCGTCACCGCTAGAAGGTTACAAATGGTTACCTTATTACCTTCCGCTGTATTTCTGTCCGGAGTTAAATGAGAAGCATTTTTGTTTCAAATTCTTAACTAATCTAAACACAGTTTTGTATTTAGTCATTTACCATTCATTACTTGAGATATTGTTGTATAAAACAGTCTTTGATTTTTTCAAAATAGTTCTTGATAAATTTTGATAGTTATACTTCCTAAAATGAGATGCTTTCTTTTGCTGATATTTGTTTCTGCTTGGTTCTTTTAAAGATCTACAGACAGCGCAGCAAAATGCAGAGTATTCAGACGGTTTTCCCAACTTCTGAAACTTTGAATTGGAATTTTCACATTTTAGAGTTATCTATACAAATAAAATCTTTATTCTTCTTGAAATTTGAATTGCTCCTTAGGCTCGAATTGAAAATGGCGAGACGGAGTGGAATTATCAGGGTACATGTCAAGTTAACTTATAATAAAACCTCTATCTCAGTTCGAAGTTTTGATTACATCAAGTTTAACTATAATAAAATCAACCATAATCAACATTCTACTCAGAAACACTTCACGCTTCCAGAATGAAAGAATGTGATTTTTCTCTTTTAAAAATTGTCATGAATGAATGACCACTGACAATAGAAGAAAAATGTTCAGATGATATCCACTCCCTTTTTTTCTATATTTCACGGTGAATTTTTTAAATAATAATTTGTTTTCAATATTTGAGATTAATCATTGTTTTTATCCTATCATCATGTATTTTTACAATGTTATCAATATAAACACACATTGATGTAAGTAAACAATAATGCAAATGAAAAAAATTCCGACTTCGATCATTAATAACTTTGTTTCGAAAAGGAATTTTCAATCATTCTTTCTTGGCTAATTTATAAGTGAGAATTCAATCTGCAGCGCACATATCGCTTTGAATAAAGCTAAATAAAAAGGAAAACAGATCAATAATAATCTACTTTTCTAAATCAGAATATTTTTTCAAAAGCTGTGCGCATGTTTTAAACAAGTTTTCTGAGATTAACAAAATTTGGTGTGCTTCTCCTCTTAAGTATTTCATAATGCATTCTTTATTAAACCTTTTCATAAATTTTCGGGAGATCATGGATGAGAATTTCTGATATTTTTCATGTCAGCATTTTCAGAAAAAATATTTTCTGCTCCAGAGTCTTAATTCCACATTATGATATTGATACTTGAAAAATGCTCAGATCACACTTTAAGAACTCTTTCAGATTGAAACAAAATTTGTGTTTGAAGAATTACCGGAGCGAGACAAACATCAGCTATTTACCGGTTTCCTCCCCTAATACAACTGTTTACTCTCTAATGCAATAAATGTGAATATTGAGTAATACAACGTAAAAACATTACATTGCATTATGTAAAAACATTACATATTGATGTCTCAAAAATTTTATTGCAGGTTTTCGGTTAAAGTTTGTATAAAAAGAGTAAACTTCTGAAAACTTATAATTTTGCTTACATTATTTTAATAGGAAAAAAAAAAAACATTTCTTGAAAATGATGAAGCAGCTTATTTTTTCTGAAATTTTTTTCACTGCCTGAAATTATAAGCATTAAGTTTGTATTAGAATATTACAAAAAATCAACTCTGAAGAATGTTACTTTAGATAAAATATTTCTCAAGAAGTTCTCAGCTTTTTAATTTTATAAACTCTTAAATTTTGCTATATTTAGCATAACTTTTCCATAGTTTTGATATACTGTACGCAGTGGGAAAAAAAACAGTTTTAAATTCTTAGAGTTTACTCTTATTAAACAATTAACTTAAATAAAGTATACGTTTTTTCTTAGATAAACAGAGAATATATATTTTAAAAAAATTCTTTAGAATGTTTATTACTTTTTAATCTTTTTTTCCTTCTTTAAAATAAATCAAAATAATGTACTCTGCATTAAATTTCTTTTAATTTAAATTTAATTGAATTTATTTAGAGTTATGTTAGTTATTTTTCAATTAGATTAAAATACATTATATATATATATATGTATATATACGAGGGTTGCTATTTATATTTCTGGCCTAATAATGAAAAAACAAATATGTAGGATCTAAATTGGTTTTATTGTTTTTCAAAATATTCTCCATGATGATCAATACACTTTTGCATGCGTTTGAACCAATTTTCAAAGCACTTTTTCCAGTCCGATTGAGGTAACTCCAAAACATGCGTTTTGAATGCATCAACCACTTCTTCGGGGGTCGAAAATCGTTGTACACGTAATTTATTTTTGATGTGTGGGAATAAGAAGTCATTGGGTGCCAAATCAGAGCTGTACGGCGGATGACCCATCAGTTCGATCTTTCGCTCCGTCAGAAATGCCTTTGTTTGAGTCGATGTGTGAGAGCTCGCATTGTCATGATGAAGAATGATTCGCCTGTTCTTCTGCTTTTTTCGAATTTCTCCGATGACTTCTGGCAAACAAATGGTCGTGTACCATTCAGAATTGACCGTCCTGCGTTGCTCTGACGCCACTGTTGCCACATGACCGTTAATGCCGAAGAAACAGGCAATCATTTTTTTCGATGTGCTTCTTCCTCGAACAACTTTTGTTGGTTTTGCCTCGTCTTGGAAAACCCATACAGTTGATTGCTGTTTTGTTTCCGGCTCATATGCATAGATCCACGATTCGTCACCTGTGTAGATGTTATACACAGCCTTTGATGTACCTTGAATGTATTTTTCCAACATTTCCTTGCACCAATCGACACGAGCCTTTTTTTGAGCGTTTGTCAGATTATGCGGGATCCAACGCGAACAAATTTTTTTTTACGCTCAAATGTTCATGCAATATTTTATTGATGCTAGTCATACTAATGTCCAAAGACGCCTCTATCTCACGGTATGTCACATGACGATCTTGCTTTATCAGTTCACGCACAGCATTGATCTTTTCTGGCACAACAGCGGATTTTGGACGACCTGCACGGGATTCGTCCTGGATCGAACATCGACCACGATTAAATTCGTTATACCAATTTTTTACAGTGCTGTAGGATGGCGCTTTATCGCTGTATAAAGAATTAAGTTCATCGAAGCACTCTTGTCTTGACAATCCACGTCGAAAGTTATGAAAAATAATGGCACGAAAATGTTCACGATTCAATTCCATTTTTTGACAGAGAAGAACTTTTCAATTTACTGTCAACAACACAAATAAAGCTATAATGGTAAATCGTCTGCTGAATTTATGTTTAAAAATATCAAACTTTCGATTAAAATCGTCTTCGATCGCCTAGCAACATTTACTGTTGCCAAGGCCAGAAATATAAATAGCAACCCTCGTATATATATATATATATATATATATATATATATATATATATATATATATATATATATTTGTTTTCAATTCATTAATTCATTGAATGATACTATTAAAATTCATTTTATTTTTGTTTAATAATACTTTTGATTACATTCTAACATACATTATTTACATTCATTTATTTTTTCTGCACTTATCATTTTCACAATTTTTAGAATAGTATATCAGTTTTCTTTCTGTTTTCTTTAATTAATTTACTGAGTAGATATTTACACAGTCAGCGATCTCAAATATTATCAGTGGCTTAGCCAAATAGTTAACCGCCATTTGTTTTTTTTTACTCGAAATGACATTTTTGTGACAAATTGACTTAGGCATATAACAATTAACAATTTTGTACAATTAGTGTTGCACGTAAGAAACATTCACCCTATAACAACAATTAATTCTACAAAAATACACAACTATACAAAACACATAAGAAAAAAATAAATCTTTGATTCTAAATTTTCCACCTGTTACATTAGTCCGAAACAAAAGAAATATCTCTTATCCGAAAGAGAACGACCGATCCCTTCCTGAATCGTTTGCAATCTGCCGGGCTAAGAAAAACCCACGGAAAGGTCGTTACTTGGTGTGATGCTGAATTTTGAATTGCAGAATGCTTATTTTAATTTGAATTTTTTCAGAAATCATAATACAAAATAACGAATAGATTGTTAACATTATGCCCAGTCTCCAAAATTTGCAAACAGAAATAAGCACAATGAACAAAGATTTATCACTTAATTACAAATACACTCTTTCATTCACGTGAATAGATCATTAAGTAAGTTTAAATCTAGAATCTGCTTATGCATATATTGATCTGAGAGAATTCTTAAAAGTTTTTAGAGCAATCTTCCTTGAGAAACGGGAATATTTACACAAGAATTTTCACTGTTTGTATAAAATTTTTGCTCAAAAATTGGTAATGAATTGGAAAACAGTTGAAACATTTTTGCAATTTGAAGGCAGATAGAATCCAATCAGAAATATTAAAGCACATCAAAGTGTGAGACAATGAGACACGTGTTATTTGGTATATAAGAGATTCTATGTTTTAAATTTCACCATATTTCATAACGAGAGATGAGTACTGTTTTTCTACTTTCAGCAGGAACTTAAGATCGAAGAACATATTTGGAACTTTCCCATATTTCCTTGGCATAAATATACCATAGAAGTCAACCATAAGGATATCCTAATGTTTTATAGTAACTTTCCCAATTAAAGCTATTTGCTTTTTAGTAACCAATCGAAAATCCTTCGAGGCACAGTCATTAGAATTTTACTGAGGATATTCACTTTGATGCAAAAAATCTCTTGTTTCATTCTAGCCACTGTTTAGCTATCATATTTTATTTTTGCATTTCGCAATTCATTTGTAAGGGACTCAGTGCAACATAGGCTTAGGATAAACCCGCTTCGGAAAACATAAAGTGCCAGGCTCAATCCCAGCAACTATTGAACATCGGGAAATGGATATTGCACTTCTATCTGTTACACACCAACCTGCTGTCATGGATGCTTGAAATGTTTTGGGTTTCTCAATTGCAACAACATGCATACATGTACACGGCCTTTTGTCTATGATCATCAAAGTGTAATATATGCATGTACAGCTGTGTAAGTAAGCTTCGGACCATGGGCCGAAAATTGACTGATTTGGGATATCCACCTACCACCAACAGCATCACAAGTTTGAATCACTGTCAGGGATCAAAGCCCTACACACCTCTTTTTATCCCGCCACACTCGCAAAAAGAATTTGGGCGTCACAGATTAAAGTGAACACGGCAGTCACGGCCGTTGAGGAAGTATTGGATCTGCATGAAGCACTTCTGTTACCTTTGTGCACATCAGTCAGGTGGGCACTTGGATATTTCTTGAGACGCATGCCTACTGTTTATGTAAAGGCAATTTATGTAGTGCACATGAAAATTCATTAAAATTTTATTATATCATTATCCAGTTCACAGCATGGTGCCAAAACACATTAGTGAAATAGGATGCGGTTCCTAATTTTCTTTCTTGAGGCGAGAAACCAAATGAAATCATCTCAAAAGAAAAAAATGTTTTAATTTAAAGAGATATAAAACCAGATTTAATATGATGTATTGTGATATATATGTGGAAAAAATAATAAAACCACATGTGTGTTATAATTAATCGAAAATACATTAACACTTAATTTATATACTGTATCTTTTTGTTAATACACTTTTTTATCTCATTTGGGAAAAATCTAGTGTCAGGAATATTGCTCCATGAAAATCAAGCATTTTTCTTGAGAATTAAAAATAATTCTCAACTTTTTCTTGAACAACAGTGTTCAACACTTTAGTAAAATGAACCATAAGCATTTATGCATAAGAACTGTAATTATTGTAGAGCCATTAAACATAACAGCACATTTAGAAATATCGAATTATTGCCAAATAGAAAATTTTAATATTTTCTCTCAAAAACACAGAGTTTCTCTTAAAGTTCAGAAAATAGGGGAGTGCATATTTCAAGAGAATTCATCATAAGAAGATAAATTGCGCACTTTAAATAACCCATCAATCAAATGAAAAAGTTGACAAAATTTAAAACAACCTCATACAAACGCCTTCGCACCGACTGGAGGAGACCTTCAAACAGGACGATGAGAAGGAATTTGTATTCAAACACTTCTTCGGGAACACGTGTCTTTGCCATAAACTTTCGGGTAATTGGGAAACGTTTTTTTTTTTAAATTCTGATGAAGCAGTTTTTCTTACCGTTACAGTAAATGCAAAACACGTAACTTTTAAATTGTGATGGGACTATTTATCATGTTTGAAAAATTATTTAAATAATTGACTTAAAAACAGCCATCCACATTTTTCTCATAGCGAAATATGTCAGGAAGTCCACATATTATCATTCCTACGCATTATAAAATTGTAAAGGTATGAACTATAAAGGATGGAGATAAAACTTTACAAGACTGTATGTGATATCACATACATTCTTGCAAAGTTTTAAAAAAATCTATATAATTTTAAATGATTTTAAATTCCATATGGAATTTAAAATCATTTAAAATTATATCGATTTTTCTGTTATATTTTATAAAGAATTAAAACTTTAAATAAATAATGCAATTAAAAATGTTATTAACATAAATGAATAAATTAAAAAAATTTAAATTTAAAAATTAAAAGATTCATAATTTTACATTTAATATATACTTGATTGTTATATTCGATAATATATGCTCAATATAACATTTATGACTGTAAAATTGCATAGATATTGAGACAATCTAAATTTTTATGATATTTTATATATAATTTTTATTTAAATATTATATTACTAAGATATTTAACATTTTAAATTTACACTATGAAAAATCACATATCCCTAAATATCCCACCCAACAGAGGATGAACGTTTTTGATGAATATCAGTTTTCGAATCAGTTCGAACCAGTTCATGTATTATATGTTTCACTGCATGATCTCTCGGACTTAACACGATCTACTTCCAATCGTCACAGAGGAATCCAAATATGAATCTTGTTTTACAAGATCCAGAAACAAACCACAGACATTAATGCGATAACACAAATTTCTTTCCGTAAGATCCTGAGGAAACTATATATCGAGATGTGAGATAAAACTTAGGCGTTTCGAATTAACTTCAAGAGATGGAATTTTGTTCTAATGATTCAGCGATTTCTCGAATTTTTATTCACTCATTTTCATCAGACAATGATTTTATGCATCTTCATCGACCTTAAATAGTTATTTAGAACCCGGCGAATCTTATTTATCAAAATTGAAAAGTCGAAATTTCGCAAACTTGTTTTGGCCCTGGTGTTCCGTCAATATTTATATTCTCCATATATATACATTCCGTAAGTCTTTCATCCTTGAACTTTGAACTTTGCGATAAAAAAAAAAGCGAAATGGGTTGAAAGTACCTTATTTATATTTTATATCTGAAAGAACATCAAACAAATACTACTATACCATACTAATATATATACATATTGATTTAATTATCCTATTATCAATGAAAGTAAAGAAAAAAGTTCAATTGATTAAGGAAGGAGATGCCAATTGCTCTGAAATGATGCTGGAAAAGCAACAGTTTAGATAGTATAAATATGCATGATTAACGCAATAGTGAGTCAGGCAGTTTGTATTTACGTTTGTAATATGTAAGCCTACTTATATTAGGAAAGATTTAACGCATTTTTTTAATATATTTCCTAATTTCTAATTTACTGTCGAAATTTTGTTTTTTATGTGTTATTTATTAATTTATTTTTAAAAACTTTCGATATTACATTTTCCATTTCATCAGGAACAAAATATTGCTTATAATTTATAGAATTTTGCTTAACATTTTTTCCACATTAAATTTTAATTTTTTATGAGATATTTTCTGTTATAACAGCTACAATAGAAAAGGGAAAGTATTGAGCGCAAAGAGAGACATGATAACTGAAATTAATGACAGAATCCAAAAATACTGCTCTTTTTTTACTTACGAATTCATGGCAATATATATATGGATGTTCAATGGAAGTAAAGTAACTGCTGTCGGTATTAAGGATATGAATGAAAGCGTGTAGCTTGGAATGGAATGCAGCTCGTAAGATAGTCAACAATCTATATGCAGAGCCTGTCCTCTGTCCTACAGTAATGTAACTGTGATCAAAAACAGTATTTCTAATGTGATGGTTGTGATCTTAGGAATGTCCAAAAGATCAATGTTCTCTGCTATTCATTACTATGAAATAAATGTTTGTCAATACTGTATCCAAATTCATAATTATGAAAGGACTGTCTTTGACAAATACATTTCTTTCTAAACATATGATAAATTTGTGATGTTTACTTAATACTTTTGTTGATAATTTTGCTTAATCGCTTTTTTTCAAATTTTGTTTCTCTTGTATTTAATTTGATCTGCCTCAGATATTTCAACATTGACAACACTAAAACAAGAAGGCACTGAAACTTATTTAGAGTAGTTCTTCTCACTGATTTAAGATACACCAGTTCCGACTTACTTAAATTGCCACCTTGAAAAAGATCATTCAACACCTAAATGGGGTTAAAAAGCAGTGCGAACAAGGTATAATTGAACATTTGATTACTAAAATAGAAGACATATTACAAATCTTTTCAAAATAATCCTCAAAAATATTATATATATTTAAAAACATATAGTTATTCATAATGAATGGTTATTTCTGAACACTTATACGCAGCTATTATTTTTATATAAGCTAATCTGTTATTTGTTATTTAAGATATTTGCAGATATAAAATTGCAATTAATAAATTAATAATGTAGAGAGAGAGAGAGTTTATGACAAATTATAATGTAAATAACTGAAATTTAATAAACATTTAAAAATATTTTTATATTGATATGAAAAGGTAAAATTTAAATAAAGAATACTTTTATATTTTTTCAGAAAAAAAATAGCTTTTCAG
The DNA here is from genome assembly GCA_030067965.1 of Latrodectus elegans. Lineage (NCBI taxonomy): Eukaryota > Metazoa > Arthropoda > Arachnida > Araneae > Theridiidae > Latrodectus > Latrodectus elegans. Next base: position 102,444,212 of record CM057811.1, on the reverse strand, counting down.
ATTTCTTGTTACACTCATATATATAATCATCTTAATCTTCCACAGGATATATATATATATATATATATATATATATATATATATATATATATATATATATATATATATATATATATATATTATTTTTATAATTAATGCACTTTATTAGTTATACTCATTACCATTTGTTTTTTTTTTATAATAGGTACAAGGATGGGCAGCTGAAAACTTTCTTTGTGGGTGGTCCCAACTCTAGGAAAGACTTCCACATGGAAGAAGGAGAAGAGGTAAGCTTTATATGCTTATCTTATGTAATAGGTAATGCGCACTGAAAAATTGTAATTAAAAAATATATATATATATATATATATATATATATATATATATATATATATATATATATATATATATATATGTATGTATATATATATATATATATATATATATATATATATATATATATATATATATATATATATATATATATATATATGTATGTATATATATATATATATATATATATATATATATATATATATATATATATATATATATATATATATATATATGCTAGTTGATATTCTTGAATAGTATAAATGCTTCTTACCATATAAATTTCCTTATCATTCATTATATAAAGCATTGTAATGGTTAAACTTTTTCTTTTGCGAGTTCATCAGACCAATAATACAGTTTGATTTCAATAAATGATGTTGAAGCAAACCACGTTATTGCTGATGTTTTTAATTGTAAGAACTGAGCAAAGAAACAAAGAAGCACAGTTGCAGTTTTATTGTTGCTTCTGGGACCTTTAAAAATTCAAATTGCAAATAATTGCAAGATCAACAAAAATATAAATTTTTATTCTGACTGCTAAGATAGTTTCAAAGAATTTTATTTTAAGAAATGTTTAAAAATTCTTGAGGAGAGGAAACGATGTTGGAACCCAGGGTTTTCCTTTGAGCCATAAACATTTCATGTTGTCTAATGAGCAAGATTTGTCATATTTGCGACATTGTAACTAATCTTTGTGATTAGTCAAATGGGCATTCCACAGTCACATTTGGCACAAGATCTCTAATGAGACTGGAAACTAAGGCTTAACATGTATTCCCACTGCTACGAAAATCCATTCCAAAGAGGAAATCGATCCCATGAAGTCATGAACCCAAGACCAGAATGCTAACTATTCACTTGCTAACTCGGTTAATCAATGTTCGACTTTCATAAAAAGGAATATTTCTTGGAACAGTAATATTAATTTTTAAGCGTGGTTTTTAATTTCTTTATAAAATATCCTTTCTTCTAAAAATTAAGAATCCTTTAATTAATCTGAATATTTTGAACGTTTAATAGTTATTAACTACTATCGGATAAAATGTAAGCAATGCTAAATAAAAGCATCATATGTAACAGCTTTAATAGAAAAATATGCGAATTGTTCAGAATCACTGATGGTATGTGAAGAATTTACAAATTTGTTTTACTTATATAGATGGCTTTATGTCTAAAACTCCTCATGGGTTAAGCTACAACGGTATGTATTAAATCCAGCAATTCAATACAATTTATGAGTAAGACTTTTATTGATAGATTTATTTAACTTCATTTATTACGCATGTAAAAATGCTATTTTTTTTTATTAATCATTAAATATTGACATAACAAATGAAATTTCTCGAAAGTAGGCAGCTTCATAAATCTGTTTTAAAAAGCATTTCTAAATTTGTACTTTATTGTCACTTTTACCAATTTCTCTCTAAAAGCTACATATACATATATATATCTTTTGATCATAAATTCAACTTTTGCTGGTGCAGATAAACACCTTGATGATAGAAGAAATATCGAATTTCCGATATTTTTGAGTAAATCCTTTTATCTATCATCTTCGAATATATTTTTCTGGAAAAGACTTCTTATTTGTTCCCCGATAAATAGATAGATTTGATTCGTAGAATCTAAAATAAAATTTCATTTCAGCCAGCTATTTTTTTTTTTTTTTTACTTCAGGGAGTATTTTCTTTCGGAAATCGTATTTCATATGTCTTAAGATACCTTTCTTCCCTTCGCTGATCCTGTTGCATATTTATGATCAACTAGCGATGCCAACACCAGTCAAAATAATGCTAAAAACTGGCATACTCTTCCATCTCCAAGACTTCAACCTAACATTTCGACAGCATTTTTTCCGTCTTCCGTTGACATCTTATTGAAAGGAATATCGTTCATGTCCCGAGAAATAGCTTTGGAAAAGATAAATTATTACTTTGTAATTCTCAAAAATATTTCTTAAATTCTGAGTAAAGATGAGATGGATTATGCTCTCCTACCGAAAGGAGAGCATAATCTCAAACAAATTAAAATTAAAAATAAGTGGAATTAAATACTAGAAGACTGAAATTTGTAAACACAATGATATCAAAAGTCAATTTTGATTTAAGAAGTTATAAATATTAACCCTTACCTGTATGAAGATATTCAAATCAACAGATTTTTATTGATCATGAAATTGATGAATTTAACATTATCTATATATATTATGAAAGACTATTTTCAAAACATCAAAATTGGAAAAAAGCGATTTAATCAACTATTTAATGACTTTAATCTTTGTACTATTTATTAAATCGCAGAAGTCCACATAACAGCAAAATTCAATGTTTAATTAAAGCAAAATGCAATTAAAACTAACAAATGTTACTCATGGCTTTAAGTTTTAGTATAATTAAGACAAAAAAATTTCCAATGATAATATATATATATATATATATATATATATATATATATATATATATATATATATATATATATATATATATATATATATATATATATATATATATATATATATATATATATATATGCACATCTTCACATATTCAAAGTCAGATGAATAGATATATAAGACACTAAACGCAACGTAAATAAAATTATTAAAAAATTAGCTCTAGAAAGAAAAGACATTCATGATAAAAATATTTGTTATAGTTGATGTATTTTAAAAATTTTCGGTTTAGTTGAAAAATACTGACTGAAAATTTTGTTATATTTTATTTTGCAAAATTCGAAGTATAATAGATATACAAAATATACGTTTCTCTAAATATTCCTCTTTAGAATGTTTTCAGTTAGATTAAAATTGATATTCTGAAATTTTTTCTTAAAGCTGGAATTTTTCTGCTTATGTAGACACTTTATCAGTTTGTTTTGAAGTAAGATTTCATCAGCTGTGAATATTTCAAAATGAACTGTAGGAAAATAGTTTTTATACTGTTAAGAAATTCGTTTATCGTTATTTATTCAAGTTCTAAAAATGTACGTGAATCATCTTTTAGAAAACGAAAAAAATATATTCATGTTTCTTATGTAATATTCATTTCTCTCTTTTTTAATATGCACTTAACCAAAGTGAATTCAGTAAGCAGAAGCACGAAAGCATTTATTTTCCTCCTGCAGGAATTTCTTTCACTCAATTGTAAGTTTTGTTAAATGATTTCATTTATTTTTAGGCAATTCAAAATGAAATAAAAAATTTGATTAAAGTTATTTTATAAAAATCTCATAAAATAGATTCGATAAATATTTCTTAAATATTTATCGAAGCAGAATGTGGCCATTGCCTTTTATTTTTAATGTACCCGTTTCGCTGAGTTCCATTCAAATCATTTCATATCTCATTCAATAAAATTACAGTTTATTCTTGGTTTTCACATGCTTACTCAGTTTCAATTCTATCAGGAAAGAAATTTTTTCCTATATTTTGAGTATGATCCCTAATTATAAACAGTGAAAACTACATCCATGCTATTAAAATTCTTAATTGAAGATTGAAAGTATGCAATTTTTACTGCGAACACACACATATATAAAAATATAAACAAACTTAAATTATCTTTCATAACGTTTCTCGCATCCATGTTTTGTATCACAGAATGACGTCTCAATTATTGATTTAGCTTTAAAAAATTGAGTGAAAGTTATATTTTAAATTTCTCTTTAGTTTCCAATTTCTTAAACATTGCAATTGGGTCACTTTTCATCCAGGACTCCTTGCAAGGATGATGTATTGGCAAAGTAACATTCGCCAAAAGAAGCAAAAGCAATACTTCTTGAAAAATCAAAGAAATAGTCATTTTGTTTTCTAAAAAATTTATAACTATGCCATAGGAATATAAAAAGTACAGATATCAGAGAACTTAAATAAATTGTCTGTTTCTCACATTAATGACAATTATAAAAATTTGAAAATATCCCACTCTTCTTTCTTGAAGCGAGCAGGATTCCAGAAAGCAATATTACTTATTAAATTTATTTCATTGCGTTATAAATATTTTTTATAGAATATTGCAAGTAACATTAAAAATGTATTATTATCACAAGCAAGCTAAGTATAATTTTTTCGAAGTTTTATGTCAAACATTCAATTTATGAAAACAAATTTTATTTAATATGACCACAGAACATATTTCATGAGAATATTTTCAATTTAAGCTCGAACAATGCTTCGGCAGACAAATAGAATAAAGATTTTATTGACAAAGATCTTCAAAAATGCCGTTATAAGTGCATTTTAAAACATAACTCGAGTAATATAAATTTTAGAATTTACTTCTGATTTCAGTAACTTAATTACAATACTAATTTATTACAGTACTAAAACAATTACAGAGGTATAATTGTTATTGAAAATATTATGAGATATTAAATAAAAAATGTCGTTATATATATATATATATATATATATATATATATATATATATATATATATATATATATATATATATAATGTTAGTATATTGCCTAAAGCATTTTATTCGTTTTCTATTAATATTTAAAATTAAGGATCTCTTTCGTTCGCAGTGAATTAATCAGCTAAATAAAGGTCTTGAAATCAATATGCAGTTATCATACTTTTCCTGCAAATGCATTCTTTCAGGAATTTTTAAATGCAAGGCGAAGAGAGAATGTATAGGTGCATTATTGTCCACCCACACTGCAACACACAGAAAGATTGGCGGTTTTTTAGAGACCCTCGAAAAGATCACAGGGTTCCACACTAGGGTTTTCATTGGAGGAGACTTTAACACCAGGCATCAAATGTGGGATCCTGAGTGTCCGTCTAGGGAGGGAAAAAAGCGAGAAGAAGCCCTTATGGAGTCTCTTATCCAAAACGATCTCACTTTATTAAATGATACAACCTCCGGGCCGACCTTTGAAACTGTGAATGACCTGTCGGTGACGACGGGCGCTCTACAGTCGTCCTTCTCGTCGTGGAAAGTGGTTGAGAATTGCTTAAGGGATCACAACTACATCTCCTTCAGGCTAGCATCAAACCTCATTGAGAGTAAAAACACCGGTAAATTGAGACTAGGCAAGTTTTGCCTTCAGAGATTGGGTACAGACTTCAATAAAAAAGCACCCGATCTCAGTGATAAGATCGCTAAAGCTAAAGATGGCAAAGACTTAGATGAGGTATTGTTAAACATTATCCAGGTGCTACAGGGGATCTGTGATAGAAGGCCTCGGCCTCACACTAGCACGACCGCTAGAAAGCAGGTTCCATGGTGGGATAACGAGCTTACAACGCTACGGAGTAAAATGCGTGCGCTGAGGAGACGGTTTCAGAAATGTTCCGACTCCGATGAGCGCAAAGCCAGAAAAACGCTGTATAATAGATCTGCGGCCCAGTACAAACGACTTATACATACGAAAAAAGAGTCGAACTGGGATAAATTCTGTCAAAACAAATGCGATCCAATGTGTGGTCTCTGCAATACAAAATAGCATTTGGTAACGCTGTCAGAAGCTCACCAATGAGTAGCGTCAAATTTCCTGACGGAACTCTAAGCAACAGCGAGGAGGAAGCCGTAAAAACAATTGTAGCTGGTTTGTTCCCTGTGGACGAATCGGACCAAGAGAGTGCAGAGCAAAAAGGCATGAGGAGTATAACGGACTCCTATTGCAGTGGAGGCGACTATCGGCCCTTTACAAAAGTGGAGATCAGGTCGGTAGTCAAATCCATGGCAAAGAAAAAGGCAGCGGGACCCGGCGGAATCCCGGCTGAGGTAGTGCAAACTATCTTCAAGAGAAATCCCGGAATGTTTGTACTCCTCTTCAACAAATGCCTCTTTCTAAAGCATTTCCCAAGATCTTGGAAACATGCCAAGTTGGTCCTATTTTTGAAGCAGGGAAAGAACGCGTCTGAGACGCAATCTTACAGGCCCATTTGTCTATTGTCAAGTTTAGTCAAAGTACTGGACAAACTCCTAACCCAAAGAATTTACCACCGTTTGTGAAGTCACAGGCGCTTCACCCTGCCCAACATGGCTTCAGGCCGGGTAGTTCGTGCAACACGGCGCACGTGTGTCTTGATGACACAATTAGGTATTTTCAGGAGACAGGAAAGTACGTTAGCTTAATTTCACTAGATGTCCAGGGTGCTTTTGACAGCGTGTGCAGACCTGGTGTTATGTTCCTCCTCGGTCAAGCACGATGTACACATAATGTTTATTATGTGTACATCGTTACACAATAATGTTAGAGTGTAACGATTAACAATTACACATAATGTTAGAGCGAAAGATGATATATAATGGCTCGGGAGAAAACTTCGTTTTCGAATCCAGCAGAGGATTGCAGCAGGGGTCATGTAGTGGACCACTATTCTGGAATTAATTGCAGACAACGCTTTGCGACTGGACATGCCGGATGAAACTAGGCTTATAACCTTCGCTGACGACATGCTGCTGTTCGCAGCTGGTGACTCAAGAGCAAAGCTCGAGAAAAATGCAGACGTTGCCCTCAATGCACTCAGCAAATGGGGGAAGACTTATAAGCTGGTATTCAATCCCAGCAAAATGGTGGCCCTCACGGTCACCAGAAAGCGGAAACTTAAGAAACCGCCCGTCTTCAGGTGGGACTGAACCTCCATAAAGTCTGTGCAGGAGCTTAAATTCCTGGGTGTAAAATACGATAGCCCGCTCACCTTCAACTTCCATCTTAAGGAGGTGAGGCAAAATGTTGTGAATGTCACAATGGCACTCCAACGAACGGTGAGGGTTCTTTTCGGGCGCGAGCCTGAATTACTCAAACGCCTATATCGGAGTGGAACCGAAAGAATGGCTCTTTTTGGCGTAGGGGCATGGGGACACAGACTGGAATGTAAGACTTTCTGTGGCCACCTACAGAGTGTTCAAAAACCGGCACTCATGTCATTCACAAGATGCTACAGGACTGTTTCTACGGCTGCTGTACAAGTACTAGCGGGTGTCTTACCGCTAGATATTAAAGCAGGCATAGAGTATGCAAAGCTAATGGTATTGGTGGAGCGCAGGTCATATTTCTTCAGAGAGATTAATCTGCGTCAGATGATGTAGAGCAAAGGGTAGACATTCTGAGATGTCACCGGGCGGAGCGATACAGTGTGCCTTTCGACAGCGAAAAGCCAACTGGTGAGGGTCTGGAGATCTTTACTGATGGATCAGGCATTGATAGTAAAATTGGTTTAGGGTTCACCATCTTGTATTTTGGGCATGAAATTGAAACGTATGGTGCTAGACTCGGTGAGGAGAAGTCTGTCTTTCAGGCGGAAATATTGGCGCTGGTACTGGCACTCGACTGGCTCAAAATACACCTGAGCAACAGCACTTGTCATTTATACAGTGATTCGTTCCCCTCCCTTTACTCCCTGGCCGATCCAAACAACCAAAACATCTTGCTAAACAAGGTAAAAGACTCTTACCGAGAAGCCATTAGTTGAAGAGAGTTGCATTTGCATTATGTGCACGCTCACGCAGGCACTTTCGGCAACTAAAGAGCCGATATGCTGGCCAAAGAGGCTGCGAGTTTACCAGAGCTAACGCTGGACCTGTTACGTCCAAGGTCGCACCTGATTAAGGTGCTGCATAAGGAAGCACTGCGTGTATGGCAGCTGAGATGGGATAGCGAAGAAGTGGGTCGGCAGACCTACAGATTCTTTGAAACAGTCTCTGATAAAAGAGTTTTCGGTAATGCTATCGTTGCCCAAATAGCGACTGGACACGGACGTGTACCGGAATACCTTCTTAAACGAGGGTATCCGATTAGTGAGTTATGTCGCTCGTGCAATGTGGTGGGGATTACCTCCACTTCGTGCTGTCTTGTACCAGGACCCCGGATGAAAGCAGCAAGCTGGTGTACAAGAGCGAAAGCTTGAGTAGCATCCTGGACCGGCGCAACTGGTCTATCTTGAAAAGGATAATGTCCATTTCGTCAAATGATATTCCAATGATGGAATACCAGCGAGTCACCTACGATGGTCCGGTCAAGAGCTGGGACGTAAAAGAATAATATAGGATTTGACGGTTCGTTGAGGTACGGTTACACAAATCTTCCACGAGAGTGTGTGCCAATTTAAGTGAGTGACTGCCGGCGAGTCTTCTCGCCTCATCAAGGTATGGTTCTGTGGCTCGTCTACCGAGGCAGGTGGCGGCTGTTGGACGGTAGACTTGATTTCAAAGCTTTCGAGTTGCAAGGTATCAAAATTAGTTATAGAAGCCTTGCCACTAAGCCTCGCAAACTCGATCCCTTCCAGTCCTTTCTGTACCTTAAGGTTAACGGGTGCCGTCTCCCCAACACCTAGTATGTTCCACACGTCTGCGAGATCCGTGAGGGCGCCACCATCGCGGCATTTAACAAGGCAAAAAAAATTGTGCTTACAATTTGGGAGCAAGAATTTACATAACATTTTAAAGGGCTTTAAGCCCTGTGTTGAACATCAGGCAAAAGCATTAAAAGTTTTCTCTGAGTTAAAAATAAAATATAACATGATGACACAGCCAATAAACAATGGAGAAACAATTTACAATGAATGAAAAGTCATTTAACAGTTTCTAGTGTAATTATGGCATGAAAAACATTATATACGTTGAAAGCACTATTATAAATAGTATGAACACTTAATTATGAAAAAATAAATAAAAAAATGGAATGATACGAAAGTTGATAACTATATGCAGGCAGGCAGCTTATACAAGTTTAATTAGCACCTTTGCTTTTAAATGCATTTTAGGTTCAAAATAAATATTTAAAATGTTTCTAAGGTACTATAAGGGAATAGAGTTCAAAACTTTTTTAAAGTTCTAAAGAAAGTTCACAATATTCGAAAAGTCCAATCATTTCGGAACATATAGTTCATAAATTTCATTAAGTTCATTAAAAATTTTTATACACTATTACTAATTGTGGAAAAAAGTTAACTTTAAGAATAGTTTTCTGACTCGTCTGTAGAGTCTTCTAGATCGTCTGTGGAAGCGTGGGCCAAATCCTGACTAAGTTCTAATCCTCGTTTGTTGAGATGAATTATCAGCTTTGTAAGGTGTAATCTGCGGTGACGATCTTTCAAGCAGAATCTCAGGAACTCCATGTTGGTCTGTTGGGAGTTCTTCTTTAGGTGGTATTTCACAGTCTCTGGGAACTCTAGGACATAGTGGAAAGGATCCCCTTGGGTTCCACAGATGTAGGTGGATGAAACTGCTTTTCCGAATCTTTGGAAGTACTGTGGAAATGGGCCGTGAAATTTTAGAAGTTGGTTGAGGAATGGATTATCATACGTTAGCTTGCTAGAGACTTCTGAGAGTAGATGTTTGGTCATTCATCCTGTTGTTGCATTGTCCCACAGAGACTGCCATTTCTGAAGTGTGATTTGCTTCAGTTGTTTGATAAGTGAAGATGTTGGATATGGAATCACTAATGCTTCGGATTCATCCATTTTTGTGGCTTCCTTTGCAGCGATGCCTGCGCACTCATTTCCAACATCACCTTGATGCGCTTTAAACCACCTTACATTTATGTGTGGAGTTACATCTGCTAGTTTTTTCTGTATGGCATGTATAACTGGTGATATGTGAAGTTGGTTAAGTAATACATGCAAAGTTGATGATCTATCAAACCAAATGGTTACAGATCTGAAGCATTGTGCATCAATGATGTTGATAGCTTCGAAAATGGCCTCTGCCTGAAAGACTGAGTTATTATTCCTTAGCTTAATTTTGTATTCTTGAATTTGTTTGTCCTCATGGTAAATTATTAGGGCTGCACCTGTTTTACCGTCTATATATGATCCGTCCTTATAGATATTGTAATGTGTGATTAATTCGATTTGATCTTGTGCTGACGAGGAGGGTTTGGTGGGCAGATTGTGGATGTATATCTCCTTAAGTCTTATTGACGAATGGACACAGTCCTTATGCACAGGATATTCATAGTCAGATGCACTGAGGTTTTGGTCTCCCAGCACAGTAGTTTCCTGCAGTTGCAGTACCCTAGTATTGAGTGCTAGCTGGATGCAAATAAGATGAAGTTGTGGCAAGCCTGCCAGTGTATTGAAGGCAATTGTGGATGTGGTACTGAAGCTTCTCGTGAATATAATGTAAAGTAGCGCTTTAGGCTGTCTAACTGCCGCTGCTTCCTAACAGTGATGGTTAGAATCCACAAGTATGAGCCATAGGTAACCATTTTATCCATGACACACAAAAATGTAAATTACTTTAATTATTTTACTTTTAATATCCTAATCTCTAGCGATCACGGAGCGAAAATGCTGAACTATTGGTATCATATTTGTCTTTAACTGCCTGATATGTTGTAGGAAGGACATTTTGATATCTATTGTTACTCTTAGATATTTTAGTGTTTTAGTATGCTTTAGGCTATTATTTTCTATGGTTATTCAGGGATTTGATTTTAAGTGTTTTATTTTCCGGCGCAGGATAAGGATTTATGATTTAGGATGAGAAATAGTGAACTTCAAGTTGCTACAGTATTTTGAAAAACGTTGCAAAGATTCATTACAATGTGATTCCAGAGATGCTTTTGTATTGCCTTCAACTACTAATAATGTGTCGTCGGCAAAGATAATTAATTTAGTATGTTCTAGCCAGGATGATGTTAATAATTCATTAAAGAAGATGTTCCACAGGATGTGGCTTCCAACAGATACCTGTGGATATCCTCTGATGTGAGGAATTGAGATGCACCCTCCATCATGAACCGTGGTGAGCGATCTGTCTTCCAAAAGGCTGAAGATCAAGAATGTTATATTACTTGGACATCTAGTTTATAACAGTGCTTGACGCAGTCCTGGACACCAAAGTGAGTCAAACGCCTGCTGGATATCCAGCGCTATCAGTGCTACATAGTTCTGCTTATGGTGTGAATCGTCAATTAAGTTTCTAAGTTTTTGGAAAGTATGTTCTGCCGAGCTGTTGCTTCGAAATCCGTATTGGTGATTACACAGGAAATTCATTTTATGCAAGTGATGTTTGAGCCTTCCTCTGGTCAATCTCTCCAAAACCTTCCCTAGGGCTGATAATAAGCAGATTGGCCGATAGGAGGTTGGGTGATTAGGGTTTTTATTCTTCTTTAGAAAGTAAATAGCCTGGCCCTGTTTGAATGGTTTGGGGAAAGTTTTAAACTAAGGTAAAGATTAAAATATTGCAGGAGGAAAGTTACATTTGCTCGAAAGAGAAGCTTGACATTCACATTGTGTATCCCATCTAGGCCGGGAGCTTTTGAACTGACAAGAATCTTGATAATGTACTTTAATTCATTAAATGCAATGGGTGGGTTTGATGATGTGGGATTTAAGGACTGACTTCTGATTCAGTGGTGATGTTGATTGTCAGTTTCAGTGTCATCTGCTGGAAAAGTAGCTTTCAAAAGGTCCTGAAGTATGGTGGTGGTAGTCTGAGTAGTATTGGTTGTAGTTGTGAGAGTCTGAAATGTGTAGGTTGGAAAGTTTTGTAGGTAACAATTCATTGAACAATGCCGTGTTCTTTATTGTTTGTTGTGCAGAACCGTGACCAGCTCTGCAATTTTGTTTCTAAAATTGATCTTCTATAGATGGCCAGGTGTTGCTTATATTTAAGACGTAAGTGATCTCTAATGGTTGGTGTAGGATCGTTTTTCATTAATCTTCGTATGGCCCTTGTTTTTTGCTTTTGGCTCCTCAGGCAAGTTGTCCACCAAGACAGGTTCGTTTTCTTAACTGGAATTCGGATACCGAAGACCTCTTCTGACGTTGATTTTATAACTTCCATGAGTTGGATGGTTATTTGTTCAAAGTCATTGGGTGTATTGACACGGTGAAGTTCTATTTTAAGTTGATTCAGTTTGGGCTTGATTTTTGAATAAACTTGTGTTGACCTTTGTATGTTATTGTATCGTCTATTAAAAGTGATGATGGATTTTGAAGGGATGCGAAATGTTATGTATTTATGGTCAGAGTATGTAACATCGTCAGTAACTGCCCACTGATCTATTAGGCTGGAGGCAAAATCGTTTTCTATGGTCAAGTCTGGCCATCCGATTCCAACAGGGCCTTCGAATGTTGGTGGGCAGTCCTGGTCGTTAGCGATAGAGAGATGGTGCTGTGGAAGGAAGTATACATATGCTGTGGAAGGAAGTATAAGTGCTATACAATTGGTATTCATGGCGCACTGTTTAAGTTGTGATTACTGGTAATTGAGGTTTCCTTGCTGTTATGAGGGGGCATTTTAGTTAAAGTAATTGACTGATTAGTTATTTATTGATTAGTGAAGCTACGGTAAGTGGTTTGCTATCTTATTAGTATATTCTTTTCGGCTTTTCTAGCTGTTCGTTTGTAAAGTTGTTATATGATGGGCAGTTGAAAACATATGCCTGGTGATTAGTAGGGTACTGATATCCCTTTTTATTATTTTCAAAACAGTTGATGCAAAAAGATTTATTTTCTGTGTATTCATCTGTCGTGTGTTCACCTCCGCATTTTCCACAATATTTGGCATTCCTACAGTTGGTAGTTGTGAGGTGGAGCGACTGACAGTTTTGGCATCTACGTACTGTCAAGAAACGGTCGATTTTGAATCTTCCTAAACCTAGGAAAATGAAGTGATTTTCAAGGAGCTTTAGCCCCAATTGTCTTGGGAGTTCAAAAATCCAGTTCCACGAGTTGAATTTATTTAGGATTTTCCTAGTTTGGAGAATCCTAATATTCTGTGTATTTTTCAGACTTAAGTCCTCCAGAATCACATTGAGGATTAATTCATCAGTGGTGGTTTCTAGAGTGCTAAGAAGAATTAACTGTATTTTTGGTATTTCCTTTGGGACTGCCATAATTTTTTTTATTGTTAAGAATTGTTGATAGCGGTGTTATGTCCTCATGGTTCCTGCACAGGATTTCCACATGGGTTTTTCTCATGTAAATACTTTTAAGTCGAATATCACTTTAAATTTGTCGCAGTGTTTGTCCGATATTGTCTTCTGGAGCTCTTTTTATTATTAGGCATGGCTGAGATTTTACCGCTTGACTATAAGTTTTTGGATTCTGCTGGTTTGGCTTTAGGTTCTTCCTTAGAGGTTGTATAGTAGACTTTTGAAGTTTATTGTTTAAGGATTTGACAGCATTTGCTAATTCAGGTATGCTCTGTTTATTTAGGTCCCTTAAATTCAGCAAGCGCTCTTTCGATGTTGGTTCAATGTTTTCGACGAGGGATGCTGGTAGAGGAGTTGCTCTTGTAGGTTTTTAATGAGAGTGAGGTCTTTATAGCGATTCTTAGTCAGGAAAATGAATCTACCCTTATTTTTTGATTCGATGATATTCTTTAGGGTTTGCAACATTGCAAGTGGTGTTGCATCGTTAACTTTTTGTTTTCCCTTCTTTTTTCAATTTGTGATGGTGACTTTACTACCGCTGGGTGCAAAATAACCTCTTCACTATGAGAGTTAAGACTATCAATAGTTCCAAGGTCTAAATCTAAACCATTTAAGTCCAGGTTTTCTGAATCATTTGTGTAGGTATGCTTCATTGGTGAATTCAATTCAGACATTAAAATTTGCGTATTCAGTTCGGAAAAATTTGAAAGCTGATTAAACTAATAGGTTTATTGTTAAGAAAAAAAATAATATCTAATAATAATGAGAATATACTGTTGATGAAAAAAATATATAAGTAAAGGCTAACAATATATACAACGGAAGTGACCCAGATGCCACGATCCGTCCCGTGTATCGACCCGCATATCCGACGTACAGACTAAATGAGGTAAATTCCTGTGATTTAATGTAATAAAAATTAAGTAAAATAATAATACAAAAAAATGAATATAAAAACAGACAGCGTCGGGAAGGAAACCCCATGGGACGTTTTCAGCAGAAAGCCCCATCAGTATAACCTTACTGATGGTGTTGGGTTAAAATGTTTAATAGACATTGATTATTAATCAAGGAAAAAAAAGAGTATAAAATTTAAACCTGAATCTATGGGAGGGAGTCCATCAAATAAGCATAGCCCTGAAAATCGCATGTCTGTATCTTAATTTGGACTAATCTATTTCTTAATTATTTTATTACCTTTCTTTTTTTTAAAGTAAGAAAAAATAGCATAAACATCCAACTCAATGAGACATGGACCAATTTGAATTGCTCTCCAATTTGGGGTGAAATTTCACACACTTGTAATCCCATAATCTTCTCACTACTATGCACTGCAATTCCACTACATTTAATTCCAAAGTCCATTAAAATAAATACTCATGACTATTAGGTGGAAAATAAATAAAAAAATATTATGGTATTTAAGTACCAGAAAATTCAATTTAAGTGAATTAAATATTTTCTTTAGGTAAAATTAATATTCAGATTATTTGAATTATATTGAAGTAATTAAGAGAGAGAGGTATTATTATATTTATAAGAAATGAAGTTCAGCAAAACAAATAGCAGACCTATCTTAATAGGAAAAAAATGTCAGGGTTTAAAATAACATGCCTTTGAAATAAAACAATTATAAAATTTCAAACATTAATTTATTTACAAGATAATTTATATAGATTAATTTATTTTACAAGTAGTTATAATTGTCAAATTAATATTGAAAAATAAATATTATACATATATAAAGATTATAAAAAATGTAAGACATTAAAAGTTAATGTTACAAAATACAATTAATAAACATAAAATATTATAAGATCTCAAAATTAAAATTAACGTTTTAAAAAACAAAATAAATGAATAAAATAAAAAGATAAATAAAAATAATAATTAAAAAAATTAAAAAACTAAAAAAATAGTTTTTTTTAGTTATAATAACAATAATAGAATAAAAATAATAATAAATAGAAATAATATGAGTCATTTAGTAAGACATTTTTAAAAGAGTCAGACTAGAACGAGAAAAAGTTGTAGTCCAAAAGTACGGGAGAAAGAGAAAAAGAGAAAGAAAAAAAAAGTTTAATCTAGAACTAGATTGGAAAAAAAAAATTTAGCTCCTATACTTAAGCATAGATGCTAAAGCTAAAAAGAACAAGTCCACAAAAAGTGAAATGGAAAATCTTAAGTCCTGGATTTGGGCTTATCATGCAACGTGAGAAAGATAAAGTTCAAAAAGTGGACTAAGAGTAAAAAATAAATAAATAATATTTAAAAAAAGATATATATATATATATATATATATATATATATATATATATATATATATATATATATATATATATATATATATATATATATATATATATATATACAAACTTTCTAAGTGGGAATATTAGAAGCACATTTAGAAATAAGGAACTTAGAATTTTTTTCAATGTAGCTGTGGCAATTAGTAACCAAGAAAACAGATGATTAATATTAAAATTAATTAAGCGCGGAGAATTCGGCGAGCAAAGTGTTAAGATGAAAAAGAACAGGGGTACGAAACGAGAAACAAAAAGTAGAAATTTGAAAAAAAAAAAAGAAAAAAAAAAAACCTACAGTATCAGTACATCAACATAGAGGAAAAATGAAGAAACATGGGGAGAGAATATGAAAAGAAATACAGTTTCTTAATTCACTAATTAGACCCTATCTCATTAACTGTTGAATGGAAACATATGTTGCATACATAAAAATAGTCACAGAAATCCGCTCTGAATAGAAAGAAACAGATTGGAGTGGATTGATTAAAAATTAAAAAGTTACGGTAGTTTAAAGGTAAGAATTGCAATCAAAATATTCAATACAAAATTAATGAAATAAAAGCAAAAAATTTACAAAATTATATGAAAAGAACTATTAATTTTACAATTATAAATTATACATTTTTGGAAACCTAATAACATCCTCTCCAATTTGAGAAATATTCTAGAAATTTACATAAATATATATACAATTAATATAATAAATATATATACAATTAGGACAATTAGAACAGAAGTCATTAATGAATAATTAAAAATGGTAGAAAACATTTGCGAAAAACTGGCGAAAACATGGATTTTATGTATTTATTAAAAGGTCAATATCTTCGGTTCCAATCATCCCATCAACACAGTCTATACATCAAAACGCACGAAATCAAAGCACGGAACGTAATAATACGACACCTGGGCACTTACCTTGGTTTTAGCCGCTCATCATGATGTTAATTAATCCAAAGGAGGGGGGAACAATGATTGATAAGAAAGTTTTTGAAGTATCCAAAATAAATTTTTGGAAAAACGAATTTCTACTTTTTGAAATGCCACAAAATTCACATCAATTGTACTTGGGGAAAATATCTTCAGGGCTACAGTGATAACTAGCTATAAACTAATTAATTGCGACCTTCTAATTAGCCGCGAAAGCAAAATCACGAATCTTAGTTGCTAGGGTTGTACGAATGGTTGCTATTCAACAAAGAACCACGGGACTCCACAAAAATTGAACGAGCAAATACATTGCATGTACTCGATTGTCTTTTGACGGTGTTAGGAGTCGAACCAAACTTATCCGGGTAGTAGTCCAGGCCCCAACCACTAAGCCACAACGCCCCCCCCGTACTTTAATATATAACCCCTCCTGAATTAAAGGATGTATTAAGTAAAACAGTTGGCAAAGCCTTATATTATTATACTGCCCATTATATTATGTCAACATTTAAATAATTTAGTGGACATATATTTATATTTATTTATTGGGATTTTTATAATACTTTTTTACAAATCAATAAATATGATAAATTAAATTAACTATAATAAATTTGATAAATTAACTATTCAAAAGAGAGAGAGAGAGAGAGAGAGTGCGTATTAAGTTGGTACGCTAAATATTACGTGATTATTTTCTGCCAATTTATAATGATTTCATATCATTCTTTTTTTCTTTCCTTAATAGTTTTTTTACATGATGAAAGGAGACATGACATTAGTTGTGGTTGAAGAAGGACGTTTCAAAGACATTGCAATTAAGGAAGGGGAAGTAAGATTATTTATTTGCTAATATTTTACTTCGTAACTTATAAAAAGTAATTATAATACTTGTTTTAAAAATGTGTAGTAAAATGAAACAAAATTAAAATTTTTCGAAACAAGTTATAACAACGATTATATAACTTCTAATCATACAAGTTAAATACGAGTTTGCATATATGTAATTTGTTCACTGTGAAAGTTTTCTGTGAAATTTATTTTTTAATATCATTTATATTCAGGATACATTTAAAATGTCTATACATTTTTAAATCCGAGGATTTCAATTGAAGGCCAATATAAATCCAGCATTTGTAAAGCAGTCATTTTGAAACATTTAATGTTAATAATTATTACCTATATAGAAATTCTAATGTTTATCAGTATTGAAAATTAATAAAATACATTATTAAAAATTTTAAAATTACATAATTTATTAGGGAAATTGGCTCCTCATGTGTTATGTTTGTAGTTATTCTTGTATAATTTTAAATATTGTCCATTCACAATGGTCATTATGCCGAAAAGCACTCGAAAAGTAGCCCAATTGGAAATAATAAAATTTTAGTCATTATTATCTATCTCATACTGCTCTAGCTTTTTTCTCTTTAACATTTTCTATAATTATTCACATTTTTTCCCAAGTCAATGTGACAAAATTACGTCTTTTGAAGACTACAATATGTTTTGTAATCGGGTGGTTAGGGATCAGGGAATCAATATTTTCAGCAGGTTGAGTCCGAAAAAATTGTCAAAGCTTACATATTTTCCTGAATACCTTTTTGTTAATACTTCTAGTGTCTAAAATTTGTAAAATATTTATCTTGCTAAACAGTGGCTGAATCTCTCCAATTATTTCAAACTATGCACTAAATCTCCAATTATTTCAAAGTACTTATTTTTCGAAATATTAAACAAAACTTAAAATAAGTGGTTCATTGTAAACATATATGAGCACCTGTACACATATTTACTAAACTATATATAATATTTTACTAATGACTATATATGATTAAGTATTAATAATTTTAATATATATATATGAATACGAATATATGACTTTATTAATAACTAAGTATTCTATATAATTTAAGAAATATTTTACAAGTATTACATTGTATTGCATTGCATTCTGTTTCTGTCAGCATTTTGCTTCAAAAATGTATGATTCGTATTCGATTTTCCTCAAAATTTTGATTTATATTCTCAGAAGATGTTATCAGAAACTGGCCTATAAGGAACCTCCTAACCACGCATTTATACTGTACCAAACGAGAAATAATAGAACGAATTTACAAAAAATTACAACGCGCACGAATATATTTAGATGTAACAGATATTGAACTCGTTAACTTCCTTACACTGTGCCATAGCCTTTTCTCACAAGACAACCTTGCAATATGAGAGCTATTTACAAACAATGATTATATTTATTAAAATAATTTTTAAATCTCAAAGGACATGTAAATGAAATGCTTTATTTTATTCTTTTTGTCTTGATATAAAGTTAAAAGTAATAATCTCAAACAACCTAAGTTATTTGAAGAAATGATGTAATAGTTTAAAATCAAGCAGAGTAATATGAGTATTTTGCTCTGAAATGTATTTCCAGTATTTTAAAAGTACTAAAAGAGAGGGAGAGAGTAACATATTATTTAGTTTTTAAAACTCAGAAAGCTTATAAAACATATTCGAAATACATATTTTATACGAAAGAAAGAGCTGGATACTGTATAATTTCATATCAATTATTATGAGAACAAATTCCCTAACATTTTATACGTTTTAGGCTAAATTAATACTTTTTTTAAAGTAAATAATACATTATTTATTTCAGGAAAAATTGTAAAACAATCAATTATCAATCTCTTGCTTTACTTATGTGACATGGAGCATTAATCATCAGCTCTAATTTATAAATTGTACACTCGCACAGAGCAATTAATGAATAGAAATGAGTAGAGTGTGTGTGTACTTTTAACGACTAGAACAAATCAATGCAATGGATCGCATCTTAATTATCAACCAAGGACGAATGCCAGATTCATTGACAAAACTGAATCTTGTACAAATATTAACGTCATTCATAGATTGCAGGAAACTTGTGAAGCTTCATCCACCGTACATAGATCCCCCCCCCCACACACACACAATTGGGTTGTTACATTCAAAGCATGAGCAAACCTGCCGACAAAAAAATGGGTTGTATGCGAGTATAATGGTATATAAAATGATTAGAAATACTTTCCTAAGTTGAATTGAGTGATAAATGTGTAATATTTTAAACAGCATTTAAATAATGCAGTAAACAACACATTGTTGAAATATCTCTCTATTAAATTTTCATAATTCATAAAGGTTGAACAAGTATGCTTAGTATATAGGCTCTATTTTGTACGACGGTTTTAGTCTGATTCGGTAACAAATCTTAATCATAATGATCCTATTTCAAGATCTTTTTACTTATGTTTAATCTGATAATGCTGTTAGAAATATAATATTTTTCCTCCCTTGGAAATACAAGATGTCCAAAATATTATTCATAGATATAAAATAAAATTTAGAAAAATTTATAATACAACACAAAACATTTCATGGTTGTTGCGGATATAAAAATGGCATCTCAGGACATATTTTAATATGAAATATTTCCCGACCTGCACTTTCGCATCGCACGTGTCTGAATTGTGCTCTGGATTATTTTACTCTTCGTTCTCATTTGTAGTCTGCGATGAAGTATCTAATGGGCTGCCTCATGTCCTGTGACCGGGTATCTAATGATTTCCATTGACGCAGCTGCATTTTGGGAAACTTTGAAATTTTCCTTCCATTGGTCTGATTTGTTTAATGAGACGAAAGAAAACGAAAGTACTTAAGTTCTTGGAATTCCCGAGAAATGCATTACATTTCTTTCGCAATATCCTAAGACACATATTTCAAGTTCTTCCCTCCCCTCGAACAATTATTTCATGTGACTAAAACATTTCAGATTAAGAGATACTGCCGCTTATGCATCACAAACAATTATGATAGTTAAGAATTATAAATCCTAAAAAAAAAATCAAAGCATTATTTCTTCTGAGAACGAAATACTGCACTTCAAATTTCATTTTTTTCATGAGATTTCCAGAATTTTAAGCAACTACAAAAGCAAGTGTATTTAATAAATATATCTGTACTTTTCAAGTAATTATCAATGGTTTTTTCTGGCATTTGATTAATATACATACATTTATTTTATGAATATTTTTCAGATATAACTATTAATTATCCTGATTTAACCAAGAAAATTTGTATTTTAAATTTTTTTTAACTCACAAAAATTCACATATAAGTAATTAAACTTTTTTATATACAGATTGTTCAGTAAATAAGACATTCTGATTTAAAAAAACTTTTTCTCCGGCATTTTAAACTCTATGCACCATAAAACTATATTGTTAAATTTTAAATGTAAAAATGTTATTAATCAAATTATTTATATTTAGTCAAAAGTTTAAATGAATGCTATTAAATACGTCAGCCTTTTTTCTATAATTTAACAGAATGTAAAATTCAGCAAATTTATACATAGCATTCTATTTAGTTTATAAAAATAAATTAGTAAAGCAAAACTTATTAATACAGAATACGCATTTTTATCTTAAGAAAAAAGATTTGGTTTTATATTAAGGTTAATGTTGGGCACGAAAAATTATTTTTGCTCAAGATTTTCTCAGTAATGACATGTTTATCATTAACAATATATTTTTAAATTAAGCTCTCAATAATGTTTTACAAAAATGTTCTCTTATAAGTAAAATATTATTAGGAAAAAATTATTAAGAATGAACTATGATACGTGAAACATACAGCGTAAATAACATACAAAATTAAATTCATACTTAAACTGAACTCCTACTTTCCTTCAATTGACGAAACACCGACCCATTGTAATCTCCCGTCCTTTCTATTTTAAAACTTTAAAAAGAGATTCTGCGTTTTCAATTTGGAAAAGCTATTCTTTTTTTTTTTTTTTTTCTATGAAGCGAGTCTCGATCTTATTAACTTATTAATCTGTTTATTTTGTGAATGATCTCAGCATGGCATCATTTTCTTCTTCATGTTTCGTAATCTGGAAAATATTTTTCATACTCCTTCATTACTTTCACATCAAGCATTTACTCCCACGACACTGAGAAATCGATAGAGGAGCAAAATATTCATAAGTATTTTTAATTTCAAATGATATCCATTTTTTGAGGAATTAATTGACTGGGTGAATCATTGGTGATCAATTCTCGGCACTTTCTTTTTTAAACACGAAGATCTTTACTCACAGCAAAAGAGAGAAAAACCTGTGTTTAATCTTAGTAGTTACTTCGACACAGGGTATGTATATCTAAAATGTATCAATTAAAATGAATAAATATTTAAAAAAATTTCTATATTTATGCATAACAGTAGAAATAATTTACCGTATAAAAAGCTAAATTTCCTACAATCAAAATCGATTCCTATGTAAGGATTACATATACAATAAATTACATTTGGTGAATTTATTGAATATCAATCCTCACAATATACAATAAATTGCATTTGGTGAATAATCTAAAATATATGTTTAAGGAATTTATACATTTCATGGACACTAACTATTTTTATACAGTGCAAATAAAGTAAGTTTTTATTGAAAGGAATAATAACTTAGTTTAAGAGAATGTACAATACAAAAACATTTCAGTACTTCAAAGAAGGCACAATTTTAAACAGTTTGTATAAAAACGCTTGAGTAAATGACTTTTTAATGGAAAAAGAAATTAAAATTTACCTTGAAATTATTTTAAATTCCTTTCTTTCAAATAAGGGGATGTTATAACTTGTGCAAAAATAGTTTTTTAGTTAATAATTATAAAATTTATCTCATATTTTTTGAAAAAGAAAATTGCTTCTATTCTAATAAAATACTTTAGATTTTATTTTAATTAAAAAAATAAATCTCTTATTGAAGCGAATGAGTGCAGGAAAGCTGACATTAAAAATTAAATTAAACTGAGTTTTCAAAATACTCTTAATAAATTTTAATTTATTAAAATTTATAAATAACCCGCAACGCTAATACCCTAATAATGCATCTGTTAATTGAAGTGCTTAGGAGTGCATCCATAGAATAAGGGTCTCATTTCAATCTACTGTAAGCATCTTTCATAGAGTAAACAATAAGTTGGCGCCTGCATGAGCGGCGCCCCCCCCCCTTGAGTCATAAAAAAGAAACCAGCAGTAGCGATGTGGGAGTCGGAGAAATAATGTATGTGTTTTATACAGTGCTTGAGTGAGTATTAATTGAGATAAAAACTGAGCTATTTTACATTGGTCATCGTCTCGCAGGTAAAAACCAGCAACCTATGGATCTATATAATGGCCTCGTCAACATAATTAAGGTATATGACTGAATAATTTACATGTTCTGAGAATAGAACTTTATATATATCTTGAAATATTAATAACTATCCAAAACCTTTAAAGGCGTAAAAAAAGAGGATTTGATATTAATTGCTATTGAGTTAGGAGAAGATGTCAATGAGAAAATGACTGTTTCAGATTTATAAAACAAAACCAGAAGTACGTGACAGAGAAAGATTCCGTTGTAGAATTAGCAAATACGATAATTGAAGAGCGAAAGTCCGATGAGTTGCGGCAACTAGAGTTAGACAAAATTAAGCTCGGACAGCGAAAATCTAAAGAGCTTCAACAATTATAATTAAGAAAAATTAAACTGCAAAAAACGAAAATGGAATTAGAAATTGCTCGCTTGAAAACGGAATCTAAGTCAAATTCAGAAGGTGAAAATGTTGAAAATAATCAGACTGAATCTTTAGACTCTCTCATAAAAAGTGTCCTTACTTTAACTATTAAAACTTCTAGTAGATCTGAGGGTTGGAGTTATTTTTTTGCATCTTTAGAAAGGGTCTTTATTTCAAAAAAAGTCCCTGATAAATAAAAAGCGGAGATTTTGTTAAATTTGCTAGGGGAAAGGGCGACTAATGTGATAACTTACATAAAGGATGGCGAGTTAAATGAGGATTCTAATAAAAAAAAAAAAAAAAAAAACAATAGTACTTCGAGAATTTGAGCCTACCCCTCAATCATGTTTAGAACATTTTAGAAAAGCCCACAGCCAACCAAATGAAGCATACTTAAGTACAATTTGCATCGCGATTAACGACGAGCTGGGAACATTATTTACAATTGAGGAAGGTAACAGATTTCGAAACTCTTCAAGATTTAATTGTGTCGGATAAAATATGCCAGACCTTAGATAGAGAAACTACGTGTCATATTAATATGAGACTGGCTGACACATGGTTTAAACCCTCCTAATTAGGGAAATAAATTGATTTATATTTTACTTCCTGAGAGAGAGGTAAGACTTTGGTGGAAAACTCAAAATTTAATAAATTGTCCGAGTCAAAATACACGTCGAGAGTTTTCCTTTCGAAAGTAAAAATTAATAAGCGTGTTTTATCATGTAATGAGAATCACCCCATATATAAATGCCCTAATTATAAAAATATGTCAGTAAATGAGCGTATTGAGTTTGTAAAATCAAATCACTTCTGTTTTAATTGCTTGGGGGTATAATCATAGGGTAACGACTTGTAAATCAAAACATTCGTGCAATATCTATAAACGGCCTCATCATGCCACACTTCACTTTCAGTCAGAGCAAAAACCAGAACATTTATCGGCGCCTTTTGAGAATGTAAATACTCGCAATGTGAAAGTGAGTTCCTCCCACTCCCCCACAGCTTTAGAATTCGTTCCTACTGGCAATAAACAAGAGCTACGAGGTCAGGATCAAAATTGCTTGGCGGCGACTAGTTATAATTCATCAACAAATTCAAAGTCTGTACTACTTAGCATTTTTATTTGTTTTTTAACCGATGACTAGGGAAATGTTTTAAGCGTTCGTGGTTTATTAGACGTTGGAGCCAGAGCTAATTTTTTGAGTAAGAGTTGCATTGACAAGCTTAATTTAAGAATGGAAAAAAATAAATATTGGAGTTTCAGGTTTAAATGGAATGTCTTTGACAATTAAATCTAAAGTTAATGCTACGATTTTTAGTGATACAAGAAATTTCAAATAAGATTTAGAATTTTTGGTTGTTTCCAGTGTAACAATTTTGACCCCTTTAAAGCAAATTGATATTTGCGTTCCGGAATTAAAAAACATTCAGTTAGCGGATTCGGGATTTAATGCTCCAGGTCCAATCGATTTAATTCTAGGAGCAGAGAATTTTTATGGACTATTAAAACCTGAGAGAATTTATCCTACTAATAGTAAATTAATTTTACAAAACACAATATTCGGATTTCTAGTGAGTGGTAGTGTACCAATAGGAACTGAGACTAATATACACTGTGGGCTTATAAACGAGGGTGCCGACTAAAACAAAATTATGCGGAATTTTTGGGAAATAGTTCAAATTGAAGAAACACAGAAATTTGAAACTGCTGAGGGAATAGAAGCTAATAATCATTTTATAAAACCTCATAAAAGGGATAAATCAGGAAAATTTGTGATACAGATGTAATTTGAGAAAGATCCGAAATTAATGGGAGAGTCTACAGAGATTGCAGTCAAAAGATTAAATTCCTTGTGGAATAAGTTAGTAAAGAATGCAGAACTTCTGGTATTATATCGTCAATTTATGAGTAAATATGAGTGCTTGAATCATAAGCAAGAAGTTTCTATGACGCAAGAACCTGAAGTAGTCTACTATTTACCTCATCATGGAGTTTATAGACCACAGAAAGCAAGTACGAAATGTAGAGTTGTGTTCAACGCTTCACAAATTACTTCAACTGGTGAGTCATTAAATTTCATACAGCTAAATGGTGGTGTAATTCAAGATGATTTTTTTGCTATAATATTGTGATTTAGAAAACATCCTTTTGCTTTTACTACCGACATTCAAAAATTATATAGAATGATTTGGATTGATCCTGCACAAAGAGACTTGCAAAGAATTGTATGGAAAGATAGTAAAAAAGCGAATATTAAAATGTATCAATTATGCACAGTGACGTATGGAATTGCTCAGAGATGTCTTCAACAGTTATGTACTAATGAACAACTGAAATTTCCATTGGCTCCTCAAGTAGTACAGAAGGATATGTATATAGATGACATATTGAGTGGAGGGTCAAATTTAGAAAGTGTAAAATGTCTAAAGCAAGAATTAACTCAAATATTTAAAACTTGTGGTATGGAACTACATATATGGCAAAGTAACTGTCCAGAATTAAGAGAATTTTCAGAAGATTCAAATGACTATAGCTTTGATTAAACAAAGACATTAGGGTTGCTATGGAAGGCCAAGAGTGAAGAGCTTTCCTACAATATGCCCAAAAAGGATGCTTCTATGGTTACAAGAAGAGAAATTTCGTCCATAATTGCCCACATTTTTGACCCACTTGGTTTGATAGAACCTGAAATTAAAAAAGACTAAGGTTTACATGCAATGTCTGTGGACGTTGTCAATATACTGGGGTGAAAGATTGCCATCAGATTTCGTACAAGAATGGTTACAGTTTTTTTATGGGTTGTGTGACATTAACTGTATTAAAATAAATCGATGTATGCTACCAGAAAATGTTGTAAAAATTGAACTCTTTGAATTCTCGGATGCATCAGAGGGCTATTACGGTGCAGCAGTCTATCTAAGATGCGAATCAGCCAGTGGTGAAGTAACTTCACATCTAGTGTGCATCAAGGAAAGAGTTGCACCAATCAAAACATTTTCGATTCCACGACTTGAACTGTGTGCTAGTGTATTGCTATCTAAATTGATGAAAAATGTTAGCACTTCCATAGAACTTAAGATAGATCAAAATTGGTATTTTTCTTACAGCAAAATTGTTTTAGCCTGGATTCAGAAGTCTCCAGTAAAATTGAAAACCTTTGTCGCTACCAGAGTGCTAAAATTTAAGTTCTGACAGATGTCTCACAATGGAGGCATATATCATCGGAGCGAAATCCAGAAGACATCGTTTCTCGTGGCTGCAAACCAGCACAACTGAGAAATAATTATTTGTGGTGCCATGGACCACTACTTATCATCGAGGAAGTAGAGACGCTTAACAACTGTGGAGAGCTAACTAACCAGGACTTAGAATATTTTAATACAGAACTGGCTATGAGTAAACGAAGATTCAAGAGACCTTTTTTCCTAGCAACTTTTAATTCTTTAACTGAGGAGTTACTTAGTATTATACAAATGATTATACTAAACTTGTACGTGTTTTAGCTTTTCTTTATAGGTTCCTTAATAATTGCAAAGCAAAAAGGTAACTGGCCCCCTGCAATGTAAGGAAATTAAAGATGCTGAATTTATCTTAGTAAAATTAGTTCAACAAAAGTGTTTTAAACAAAAATTACAGGCCTTCAGAAGGATGGTAATGTGCCTGTAGATAGTAAGTTAAAAAATCTTTTCCCATTTTTAGATGAACGGGGTGTTGTAAGAGTTGATGGAAGATTAGACAACAGTAAGAGTTTAATTTTGATAAAACGTTTCCTATAATTCTACCTACCAATCATAAATTGAAAGCGATAATTGCTGAAATGCTTCATAAGAACTATTTACATATCAGCCCACAATGGTTATTGTTTCATATTAGACGAAGGTTTTGGTCTTTAAGTGGACGTAACCTTGTAGAAAACTAGTGCATGATTGTGTTGTTTGCTTTACAGCAAAACCAGCACTTGGTAAACAGCTCATGAAACGGGAAGAGAGAGTAACCCCAAACGTTCCATTTAATTGGGTAGGGGTAGATTTTTTTGGTCCTTTTTATATAAAATATCCCAATCAAAGATGAAGAACATATAATAAAATTCATGTGTGTATTTTCCTTTGTTTTGTGACTAAAGCTTGTCATTTAGAGATGGTAACGGACCTCTCTAGTGATGCCTTTGTAGCTACACTTAAGAGATTTTTTATATTTAGCAGAAAAGGGAAAAGTGCGCACATATTTTCTGATAACGCATCTAATTTTGTTGGCAGTAACTCCGAATTAAAGAAACTGAGTAAATTAGTTGGCAGTCCAGATGAAAACTTGAGTAATTATTTGTCAAAAGGAAAGGTTAAGTGGACTTTCATTCCCCCTAGATCCCTGAATCATGGACTTTGGGAGGCAGGAGTCAAATCCGCGAAATACCATCTTAAACGTGTAGAAAGCAATTTAAAACTAACCTTTGAGGAATTCTTAACTGTAATCGATCAGATTAAGGCAATTATTAATTCCCACCCATTGCATACCCTATCATCTGACTTAAATGATAATGATGTATAGAAAACTGGCCATTTTTTGATAGGCAGACCTATCACAGCAATTGCAGAATCCAACATTCAAAATTTACATGACAATAAATTAAAACAATGGCAAAAATTTTAACTAAGATAGTGCAGACATTTTGGAAGCATTGGTCTAACAATTATTTAAGTGCAATACAAGAAAGTTCAAAGTGGAGGTTCACCAAAGAGAATGTGCAACTTGATGGTGATTTTAAAATTAGATAATGTACAGGTTTGTAACTGGCCACTGGGCAGAATAATGCAAACATTCCCAGGAAAGGATAAGAAAGTGAGAGTAGTTTTAGTTAAAACGAAGAACGGAGTTTTTAAAAGGAGCATTAATAAAATTTGCATTTTGCCATTGCCTAGTTAAGGAGTGAGAACTCTATCAAATATATCAGTGTATCATTATATATTTATTGTAGTTTATTATTAATAGTGTGTATCATTGTACTTATATATTATACAGTGTATTAATATTTTTCTTGAGATTTCAAATTGTTGAATATACCATGTCAACGCCGGGCGGAATGTTGGCGCTTGCTTGCGCAGAGCCCCCCTTGAGTCATAAAAAAGATACCAGCAGTAGCGATGTGAAAGTCGGATAAATAAAGTGTGTGTCTTATACAGTCCTTGAGTGAGTATTAATTGAGTTAAAAACTGAGCAATTTTACACAATATACTCTCAAAAAATTATAATGATGTATATATATATATGTGTGTGTGTGTATTATATATATATATATATATATATATATATATATATATATATATATAGATATATATATATATATATATATATATATATATATATATATATATATATATATATATATATATATCCCTTTCTCATTAAAGTAAATTATTTCCTATATCTTAATTTGATTAAATATCTAAATTTATAATTCCCATAAAATAATGAAGTTTCTTCGCTTTTTGTAGTAATCTTTACTTTAAAGATTCAGTAACTTATTTTATTTCAGCAAATTTTCATTATTACATCTAAGTAGAATTATTTTTAGAAATTAATATTAATCTTATCCTATTAATAACGTACTTCGAATATTTGTTGAATAGAAAATATAGGATTAAGGATATGTTATACTTCATTGCATATATTGCATCGTTTTTAAGTACTGTATGAACATTTGAACTCACATGCTAAATGTTTAAATTTACGACTGATATAGGATTTTAGGCAGTTAGACAAATCGACTGTGTTGCATAAACGATTTTTCTTTTGCATATTTTCAATTTATATATTAATTAAATTATAATAATTAGTACTATTTGCAATTCAGAAATACAATTAATAGGCTAACTCTATCTATGATTATTTATCTCAGTACTCCTGACTAGAAGGTTTGAAATGTGTCGCAAAATAATGTAACAGCTTAACAAACTTCCAAGATGTATACGTCACATAATTATTTTGTTATAAATGAAAGCTCTTATCAAGGTGGAATCCGTTTGAAGATTAATTACAAGCACAAATAAATATTTGATTCATTAAAAATGTTATTATTAACAAAATACTTTTTATCTGTAACTATGTTATCGAAAATTAAAATAATTTTGGGTTTGTTTCCATTTTGAAAATGCTGAGAAACTGATAAAATTATAAATCATTGTCAACTGTTTTAGGTAAGAAACCTTTCTGGGTTATCGTTGAAACAGCAGCTTTTAGAGAAAAATGTTCACTTTTTGAAAGTAAATTGCGCATTACCTTCTACAGTTATTCAGATGATTTCGTCAATAAATGTTTGATGATATGTTGAAAAATATCATTATTTAATACTGATTTTCTAGTAGAGGCTTTTAAATAAAATTTATACTTTTAAATGTATGTTTATCATTAGTTATAAATAATTATTCGATGTTCAAGTATATTATTCTATTTGCATGTTCCAATGAGAAGTATAACCCATGATAAAATTTATTAATTTCAAATTGTTTAATTAAGTATATAAAAATGAATTTAACTAAATATGTTGTAGTTAATTGACTTTACTTGATTGATTGCAAACTAATTTAAATTATTAAATTATAAAAATTTTTATGTGCGTAAAGTTATTCAAAAAATATGAAGATAAACGATTAAAATAATCAACTTTTTTAAAAAATATTTACGAATAAAGGATAAATCGGATAATTATATTTGGCTAAATGCTTTTAGCATAATAGAATGTTCATAAATACCAAGAAATTACTATACTTTACCCTTAAATATATAAGAAAAAGGATTATATATATATATATATATAGCCGGTCGCCATGACTAGTGGTCAGAGTGCCTGACTCCACAGGGTGGTCCTGGGTTCGAATCCCTATTCGGGCATGGATGTACTTTCTCTCTCTATCTATCCTGTCTTTGTCATTTCTGTGTATGAATGAGGTGAGAATGGTTGCCTACCCTATAATTGAGTCCCTATGGCATGTGTGTGTACTGAAGAAGTCGGACTCCACACCAAATATGATTCAGTATGAAAAAGTGGAGCAGCGCACCCCTTATTAACAAAAAAAAAGGGTTATAATACTGGAACTATTTTGTCGTAGGAAATATATAAAAATATAAATTTAAAAATACAATTTTTAGTTATAAAAATTATAAGAAAATAAAAATTCTTGCTAACTTTCTGTTGTATTTTTTTTTCCAGTTATGATAATGATCAACATTATATCAATGTTATTTGATTATGAGAAAGAAATATCTTCTCGGTGATATTACGCTCAGTATCATTTTCACTTTACTGAACTGAAAATAACATTTTGAGTTCAGTGACAGACTTTTTTTTTAATTATTGAATGATTAATCGATATTTTGGTTAGATTTTATGTTTTCATTGAAAAATATTTAATATAAATATATTCAAAATTAGGGTAACTTTAAAGTTTTTACATTTCCTAAATATTATTTTCATTTCATAGCATATTATGAAAACCGACTTGAATTTTATTATTATCTGGCATTATTACAAGGAATTTCCTTATAAACAGGAATAAATATTTCTAATAAGTAGCATTTTACATTAGACAAGCATTTTTATTATAAACATTATGCGATATATTTTAATTACAGTATATTTAATTTAAAGTATTACTTTCTAATGATGTATTGAATACTTATAAGATATTTCCTATAAACATAATTATTTTGAGCTATATATCATCAAAATTATATAACCTACGCACAGTGAACATGAGCTTGACTTATTAAATATCTTTCTCAATCTGAAAATCATAAGCTAATTTATTTTAGAATACACTTGATACGCGGGGAATGTATTTTACAGATTATTTCTATATACCAGATGGCGTATCATAAAGTAACAGTAAGGAATATTAAAGTTTCAAACACTATTCCATAAAAGAATTTAATATGTAATAATATTAAGTAAGAAAAGCCATAATATTGATGTATTGAATAGTATGATAAATATTTGTAAATATTCGAAAATTGAAATTTCAACATCGTCCAATAGATATGTATGGTCCAAAGGTAAGATAGAATTTAAGAATTTGTGGAAAATCGATAATATACACGGACGTAAAACATATTTTCAATAAAGATAATAATGTTACTTAATATATAAAAGGCTCGGATGAAGTTGATTCAGAGACTCTTACATAACGCTCCGGAGAAGAGCATCCGTGACATTTCTGATGACCTATTTCAGGTCTTCACTAGAATTAAGAGCATGCTGGGGATTTTATCCCTGATGTATCAGAATCAGAAAAAGTAGCACGGATTCCTTCCGTGATTGCATGGAGACCACTCTATACCGCGAACCTTTCTGTATCTAATCCGATCAAACACTCGGAAAATGTTGCTCCAAGATACATGAAAATGACAGCAGTTCTAATGATACATGTCACTGTACCCGTGTCATGCTCAGACTGTTCGCATCAGAGCTAAATTATCTCTATTCTAGAAATTTCACTTTTGTCATCCCACCGTCAATAAATATTCGACCACTTAATCACCCGATATCTTACCACTTCACAAGATTTTTTAAAAACTCTGAACATGCGAGCGAAGCGCTTGTCGAACGGTGTCATTATTTCGGTTATTGTTAGGAAATTGATCTTTTTAACTAAGTCTGTAATTTCATTTTGCATATTATTTATTCCGATTATCAAGCATTCGAATTAACTGTCAATACATGGGCTATTTCAATATGGAAGGATTGCCCATAAATTTTAAACCATGCTCTGAAACTACTTTCAATAATAGTTCTTAGACCACCTGGTACATCAGTGCTGTACTGATTTATTTTATACCTTATATATATATATATATATATATATATATATATATATATATATATATATATATATATATATATATATATATATTTGTATAATGACACATTATATTTTGGAAAATTAAGTTAAATCTCGCATTTATAATAAATATGGAATTTATTCTGAAACAATGATTAGCTTCATAATTGCATTATTTTGTAGCTAAGATAATATATTAAGGAATGCAGAGTTTTATTCTTACTCTAATGTATTTTGAATGTATAATGAAACACTTCTTATTAGCTGAAAGAAAAATACGACTTGTTAATTAAGATGGAATAAATATAGATTAAAATGTGACCGCAGTTTACGGAATCAGTTTCAGTCATATTCCATGAGTTTTTCAATTTCAACAACAACTGATAATCTCTTGAAAAAAGGCTTTAACAGTTAAACAAAACGCTTTATTTTATCAAAATCATTCTTTCTTCGAGGATTTCATTTTAAAATGCTCTGAAAAACAAATCGAACTTGAAAACAAATGCTTAGAAAATGCATTATTGCAAATACAAAATAGTTACCTATCTAAAATAAAAAGAAATAAAATTTACATTCTTAATCTCAATGATTTCAAATCCTATTCATGGAAAAATGTTTTTTCAACGTCTTTTATATGGCTTGGATATAGCACATAGAAAACCAGTTTGTCTAAGTTAAGTATTTTGGTAGGTTAGTTTAACGTGGTTTTCTGTTCTTCATTTCAAATAGAAAAACCATAAATGTCATTTTAAATAATTTAAACCAAAAATGTTGGTAGAGAGATGTTTCACTTCTCTGCCTCATGCATGCAGCCTGCGCACCAGAATTTTCCGCTTCTTCTCGCTAGTGACTCATGAGTAAGGAGGCCCCGTGAAAAGTCCTCCCGTTACTGTTTGGATGTGAAAATGCTTTATAACAGATCCTTCATTAAGAACTTTTGGGTGATAGAGCCAAGAGACAAAGGTTACAGGTGCATCTCCAGGCATTGCTAAGAAACAGGTAATGAATGTTGTACTTCTGTCGTATACATTCTTACCTATCGGGCAATGTATACGACAGAAGGGGTGCTTGGGGTTTTCCTCTCTTATATCACGGGAATGTAGCATGTGTTAGAGACAGCTTTTGCATATTAAAATGCTTCAAAACAGTGTTAGATATTTAGTTGTGTAATACGTTCGAGTCTACAAGTGTCAAAACTATAAGTTTTAGGCAAAAATGAAGAAAATTTAATAAAAGAACGATAAAGTTCAAAGTATTTGAAAATTACCCCTATAATAAGTAAATTCATAACATTTAATTTACAAAACTGTCGTCAAAAGCATTTTATCTTTAATAGACAAATTTCTGTTAATAGAAATTATTGCTTTAAAATGTGAATAGTTTATCATGGGTCACTTTGTAGTTACTAATGATAAAAGTACATTATTATTTTTACTTTCATTTGCAGTAATTAACTCTGATCTTACTTATTTTTATAAAACTCTATAATATATTCATAAAATTTAGATTCGTAAAGAATGTAAAACATTTCTATTATATTCATTATATGCCTATTTATAATGTCATTACGAGTATGTGAAATAACAATTGCACTCGTATTTAATTCAGTCTATATTAAAAAGTTATTCTTCCAAACATTAATCAGAAATTACACATTCCAACAAATCAAAAATGTTAACCTAAATGAAAATTGAAGTTTATTGTTATTATTATTATTTTCTTATTCACTTCACACATGTTAACTTAAAAATTATTTTAAAATCATAAACAACTGTTTTAGTGCTGCCATCTGTTATCACGTGATGTAACAAAAAGCAGTAAATATATATTTCATACCTCAAATTTTTAAATACTTCTTTCAGATATTTTTATAGTTTTCCATAACTTATTCGAGAGAATGTTCTGATATTTCCTTTCGTTTCAATCCTTTTCATTCAAATACAATTATTTTTATTTAGGAAGAAGAAAATATTTTGATTTCTTGTATTTTCGTGCAATTGATAAAAAAACATTTGATACAAATAAAAAGTTTTTGGCATATTTTTAAAACTTTAAGAAAATTTGATATTTTAAAACATGCTCGTAATTCAAATTTAATTGTTAATATGTTATTCAAAAGTTCGAATCAAATAAATAAATTAATAAAAAATAAAAATCAGAAGTAAATTAGATCAATATTTTGTAAATATTAAACAATTTTAATTGCTTCTTAATCAAATATATTACTTTATTAAATTTTTTTAAATTTATAACACTGGCTGAAATGTTTGAAAATACAGCTTCAGAATGACTCACCTTTTAATTTTATCATGAAAATACTTTTCAATTAATCTGCGATATAAAATGATCATGACAGGTGAGTTAAAATCAGAATGCCAAACTTTGGATGCATTTTTTGTTCAGGAAAACAACAAAGAACTTTTCATCTGGTTGAGAAAGTGTTGAAAGTGTACTGTACACGCATAATCCAATGCATGAAGTTTTTCTTTTTTTTTTTATGAAAATAATTGAAAAGATGTTGATATTTACACTTACTCGATACATTATGTCTAAATTACAGTTAAAGTAAGTTGTGATGCAACGAAAAAAAATTATATCACAAAAACTTTTTAAGCGATTTAATATTAAATTGTATTGCATAAAAGCAGTGTTGGCGAAGCAAAGGTTAATTTCTTTGCCTGAAAGCTGTCATTGATGAAAAAAGTCCATGTTTAATATGGAAGAGGCTAATTGTGAGAGCAACTTGACGGGCAGGTAAAAGATGCAGAGGCAGGAGTAAAATACGAAACACCAATTCGAGAATTTTTGTTAAAAAATTCAATTGTTTGAGCTCCATTTTAACCAACACTGGCAGAGCATGGATGAGTAAATATGAATAAGCAGCCGTTTTTCAGAAAAAAACACATCTCTGTTAGCTCTCTACCATTTAAAGAATTATAATTTCCATCAATATTTTCGTGTGCACCAAATTTGGAATTTTAGTCATTTTTGGTGTATTAGCGAAATTACTACCTATAAGAATATTAAAACGAAGAAGACTTCTAGTAAAACAAAATATTTGCATTAAAATATTGTAAATTAGAGTACATATTCTTTTTCTTACTTTTTTTGTAAATGGTATAAAAATATAGTTTTTAAATTATTTAATTGATATATTTTAATTTATCTGATATCATTGAAAATAAAATTACTGATGACCAAAATGATAGATCTAACGAATGATAACTCTCATGAAACAGCATTTCTTAGAGAATAACTTGATTAATTATTTTAAAAGTATCCGGAAAATATAGGAGAAACAGAAAAAAAATGTGTACAATAGGAACAGTGTTATTTAATGTTAAACAGGGACATTATAATTTACAGATCTCGTAATAGTTTAAACATGAAGAATATGATTTACAGTTCTCGCTATAGTTTAAACACATACACACAGGAACAGTATTATTATAATTATCACAAAATTGCGAAGACAAAATTTAATTTAAATTTCTTGCACTGTCAAGAAGTAAATCATATGATTTGGAAATTATTTTAATGTAATATCATTTGATAACTGTTTCACATTCTTATTAAATATTGAAATAATCAATAGTCCACATTTAAAGTCCCAGTATAGAATGTTACATTTGTAGGATTTCTTGAAATTTAGTATTTTAAGAGTTGTAAGAATCCCTATTTCGGACTTTTCAATTGCCCTTGTTGAATGAAAATGATGTATATTAGAAATTGATGCTACAGTTTCTGTTTCAGAAATTTTTAATATTATTTACACTTTACTAAGATGACGATAATTTATTTTCATTTTAAATCAAAAGATCTTAGGAATGAAACTTGTTTTGTTTGAATAATTACTCCTTACAATTCATACGATTAAAAAAAATTATGAGTATTAAATTTATGTTCTTTTATAATTTTTTTTCTTTTTGTTTCATTCTGCCATCTATTGATTGATTTGTAATCTAAGCATATGTCTTAATATTGATAGTTTTAATATCAAATATCAGTTGCTGAAATTAATTTTCAAAATGATAATTTTATGTTAAAAATAACAAGTCAATTGTTAAAATTTATCTTTTATTTTAATTTAGTTATTCCTTTTAAATTAATTACTAGTTTTATAAAGCATCTGATTTTTTTCTTGTTAAGATAAATAATCATATTAATTGTGTTATAAGCAACCATTTTTAAACGAGTTTAATTTTAATAGGGGTTAGTAGAAAACGGAAATATTTTTACCTACTTTAGGCATTCTAGGGAAGTATCTCTTCCATTTAGGTATTCCTCTTACCTGCACGTATACCACATTCTCCCCAAAGGTATGCAGACACGATAGGATTAGTTATTGAAAGAGAAAGAAAATCAACTGAATTCGATTGCTTAAGGTAAGTAATAAAAATTACTCCTTACTCATAGCATACGAAGAAAAGATTAAACTTATCAATTATTTATGTGGAGAACAAGATGCCAAAATATATTGATTCGATGCTTATAAATTCTGCGATATTTGCAAAGTTTTTTTTTTTATATTATTCTGCATTAATTAAATTTTAATATTGACAAATTAAATATATAATTGACAAGTTAAAATTTAGTATTCGAAAAATAAGTATTCTAAATGTTTTAAAATTTTATATAAATGTCATTATCATACTTAAGAAACTGTGTATTTGTTGTTGTTAAAGTTGACGAGTTTGAGAATACCAGTATTTGCACGCATTCACTGTAGGCGACAAAAAGGGGGAATGTGTCATAGGTGCATTTACACAGCACACACACACACACACACACACACACACACACACACACACACACACACACACACACACACACACACACACACACACACACACACATATATACACGAAGAAATTAAACATGTGACTTTATATAAATAGATAATTATCACTTGATTTATATTAGGTACTACGTGGATGGAAGCAGCGACATACTATATGAAAAATGGTTCCATTGCGAAAGTCTGGAAGAACTTGGACCACTCATAAAGGAGTATTTTGAATCTGAACAGTACAAAACCGGGAAACCCATTCCAGGTGAGTAGTATGGCTGTCCGTCTACCATGCAATATCTTCCGTCATGTAATCTGGAAATGGGCGGTTGCCGTGATAAAAAAAAAATCTTCCCGTTTAAATGATGGGTTAGAGATATTAGGAATTGGCAGAACTTAGAGTAGAACCTCGTGTTATTATCCGAGCATTCAGTCACTTAAAGTTCCCGCTTCTCTGGTGGAAAATGGCAGCTGACTGGCACAGAGAAACCGGCTTAAGACTGTAGATCGAATTTCCATAACACTTTTATGAACAGATGAATGGTTCCTAATGCGTGAATAAGGAAATCCCTTTTAACTAAAAATGAATTGATACGATGTAGATTGCGATAATATTTCGTGATTATATTGTTTACATCCAAAAGGATTGATGTGCAAAAATTCAGAACATTATCTATTGATTAATGGACAAAATCACATCATTATCAAATAAATTACTATTTTTGGAATTATAAGTTTGACACTCCCCGCTTTGTCTACATGAGAAAATGGATGCCAGACACCGTGAATTCTTAAATACTTACGGAGAAAAATAGTTCATACGCAGTTTGGCGTATTCGTATGTCACAAGGAAAGAAAACTTGTAACCCTTCAACAAGCATGATTCCATCTCCCGTTGTCATTAACAATCTCCGATAACATTCATCGACACAGTTCCAGAGTGGCTGGTATTGTATCAGAAAACCTTTCACTCTGAAGAACGATGTCGGTTCCTAAGTCACATTACGCGGTTGTGCTGACTAAGGCTGTCTTATGACACCTTTGAGTTTATGGACTATATAATCTTAAATCACATAATTGCAATTAATACTAAATTATTTTCCTGCGAATATATCATTAGATTGGGCAAATTTTCCTCCGACAAATGCATGGTTTAAAGTGGAACACTATGCAACATGTTTGAGGGTACATTGAATAATATATATATATATATATATATATATATATATATATATATTTGATTGGATTTATGATTCTATAAAATACTTTCCCAGACATACATGCCAACGATGAAAAAATAAGTATTTAAAAAAGTTTCATTGTGTATTTTTAATATTATAATTATCAACAAATTTCTGTAAAGTGTTTACCAGTTTGCAAATGGAGAAAGCAAAATTTAAATTTTGTATGAAAACAATTTATTTTTTCTTTTGTTTATTTTTTATGTTTTTATGAATTTATTTTCCTATTTGCATAAAATTAAGATTTATATCGTAAAATACTACATTCGTATGATTGTACTTTTTTCTAATGGAATTTTTAACGTCATAAATAATAACTACCCTATTATACGTTCATTTTATTATAACTAAAAACTTTGATATTTGTGGCAAAAGAAATGTATGACACCTTAATTTGAATCAAATATTTAGAAAAAAACAAGCTTTGTGTTAGTGCTGGCATCTATAATACTTTTCTTAAACTAAAAACTCCTTTAAAATTTATGACATTCTATAGTAATAAGATATAGTTAATATAACCTTAAATATAAATATTTGAATTAATTGGATATTATTAAAAAAGATAAAGAAACTTTTTGTTATGCCTTGCGTTATAAAAACTTTCCTTTATTGTATGATATAATATAACCTATTTTGTTATATTGGTATTTTATGTTTATATTAGAATCACAATTGAGAATTATTTTCAAACAAATAATCATTAGCTTTAAGCATCTCTATGTTTATGCCTAGTTAATGGTTAGAAGATTTAATTCTTTGATAGATAATAAAAAACTTATTTCTGTAAGAAACGAATAAATAATCTTGGGAAAACAAATTCTTAATTAGATTTCATTAAAGCGTGTCAAAATATTTCAAATAAAAATTAATTTTGGAGAAACATTTCACGAAAAGATCAAATTTATTTAAATTTTTTCTTATTTGTCAAAATTCTATATTGGAATTTTTCTCTCGTCATATAAAAACCATTCAGTTATATTAAAAATAAGTTATAATACAGTTATATTGAAAATAAGTAAGTTTAAAAATTTTTAAATATATCCTCTTTACATTAATAAGAAAAAGTTATAATTTTTTTCATATTATAAATTAATAATTAGCGATACTTTGTAACAAATATTAATGTTTAGACACTGAAACTCATCTGTCTTTTAACATTAGCAAAATAAAAATTATTTCTTTATTATTCTATCCATTTATTGCAGATGTTATTCTTAAATAAAGCTCTCTTCCTAACATTTATTTGGGATTACTTATCATTCCTTTGCTTTATGCTTGCACAAAAGTACTTCAAATATATTTTACCCTACATAAACATTATATTTTATGGAAGTAACATATATCGAAATATATTCTGTTAGAAATTATTCTAAGAGATATAATGTTTTATTAGAATTAAACTGATGTCAAATATATGATTTAATTTAGTTCAAACGAATGCCTTTTAACTTCTCTTACAGAGAATAATAATAACTTATGTATTTTCATGTTAACTAGTGAGTAAAATACATTATTTTCTATTACATATTAATACATTGATAAATGCTAAATTTTTAAAAGAAACTAAATTTTCATTCGTTTTCGGTACATTGTAAAATACAATATAAATTCATCATTCAATTACTTTTTATTGTAGTATTTAATGCAAATTTGCAGGTCATTAAAATTGGAAGCTAGCCAAAACATTCTCTTTTGTACCAATCAAATATCTAATATTTTACGTAACAGAAAATGAATATAAATCAGAGTACATAACAATGCATGCAATTTTATGTTTATGAAACATTGTCCACATTCCTATTTATAGGCATACAGATCAGTATACTCTTTCAACTTTTCTATTTGACATACACTCTTGGAAATGATTAAAAGTAAAAACATTTCTTTGGTGCCAAAATTTCAATAGCAATATAAAATAAATTCGATGGAAATATTTAATTTTAGTTTTGTGTTTCGTGTCTTGCATCAGCTGTCGAAAAAAATTATATATTGTTGCTGTGGGCTTAAAATCGATGCTCGTGTAGCCTTAGATTAGAAGATAAGAGTCATCATCTTGAATAACGAAATATTATGACGACCTATCTTTTATTACATCTACACCATGCGCTGAATTTTCTTTGAAATATTCAATGCGCTGCGCATAATACGATGGACGCATAAATATTGGAAATTAAAGTTTTCTGGAATAGTGGTGAAAAAGTATATCCAAAACATAAATATGCCTGGAACGCTTAAATACAAAGTGTATAATCGTATTCTAAATTTCTAGAAATAAAAAAATCGATTGACTATTAATTATAATATAAGATAGATCTTAATTTCCGAGCGCAGATATTTAACATAATAGTCCTTTAAAAGATAATTTTCTTAGATTGGAGTATTTTAGTTTTCACCCTTTATGAATTAATTAGAAATAAAACTTTATTTTCTATACGAAATTTAATGGTAAAATACGTTAACAAAATAAATTTTTGTTTTCATATTTTCAGGAAATAATTTTAATTTTCCATTCCAAAATTTCAAGTTTTGTTCTTCTATAATAAATAACCTTCACCTCTGTGATCATAGCTTTACAAACAATGCCTTTAATCAATGAAAATGTTTTTGTGTCATGATGACTAAGCTTGCATAAACAAATTGTCGAAAATTAATGCATTTGAATTTTAAGCTATTGCAAAATTTACATAGTTACAATTAAACGCATAATAAAATTTTGTAAACTGATATTGAAATTAAGTTGGCGTTTTTATTGACAATTTTAAAATAAAAAATTATTGTGAGGTGACTTAGATATTTTTGTACCTTGTTCCGACATTTTCCTTTAATTTTATGTTTGGTTATTCAATAACTTAAACCTTAAAGAAATTGATTTGTCATTACAGCCTTTAAAAATAGCATCTAATTGTCATGGTACTTTACTATCTGTTTTATACAAAATTTATAATGACATCAAATGCATAAAAACGTATATTTTTTATAATCTTCCAAGGTACCCTGTTGGAAAAGAAGCCCATACAACAGGATTTCAACAGAAAATTGGAAAATCCTTTTCCACTAAAAGCCTGGTTGCGAGAAAACGCGGAAGTTATTGACGCAAATGAAAGGAAGCGGCTCTTTGACGGAGATTACGTTTCTCGCGTAAGTTTTCCTTCATCCTTAAGTCGAGATAAGTTTTTGGAAAATCTTCCAGATGTCTTTGCTGCAATATAAAATTATTTTAGTGCATGTTCTTCAAGTAAAAACGAATTTTTTATGGTGAAAGGAAATGGTTATTATTACAATACAAAAATTTTATAAAAAATATTGTCAAATGCTATATTTTTATCTCTAAATGTTATTTCATATATATATATATATATATATGGTAGTATTTTTTTAATTTCTTGTGAAGCTAAAAACAACATTTTATGAAATTTAAGCTGACTGAATAGTGCAATAAGAATTCTAATAGCTAATAGGGATTGATTGCATATGTAATATAACTTACTTGCTTTTAACTATCAAAGGGGAGAAATGTGATTGATTATATAGCGGTAAATTTCTAATTCAATTGAATTCCAGAAATCTAATGATGTCTTAGTCTTAAGTCAGTGCATTTAATTTATAAAATCTAAAATCAATATATCAGTCACTTATAATAAATTTAACACATTTGAATATAAATACTAATTTTAAAATCAAAATACATTGTAGAAAAATTTTAATGTAAATAATTCAATTAAGTTCAGAAAAAACCTTTAGAGAAAATGGAACAATGCAAGCTTTGCTGCATACATATTCATATTTCTTAAAATAGATCAATTTACAAAATTTATAATTCTTTAATAATGGAAAAAAAAATATTTTACATTTTGTCAACAAAAACTCAAGGATTTGTGGAATTTTTTTAAAATTTAGTAATGAAAAATTCCAAGCGTGCTCAATCATTCACTGTAATAATTTTGTATACTTTTTATCGAAAAACAGAAATTTAAAATTAAAAGTACTAAATATAAATTCGCTGAAAATTATAAATTCCATTTAATATTGTCCAAAATATCATTTTAAATTTCCTATGTTTTTAGTCCTATAAAATAATACCTAGTCTCTATAAAACTTTTTATGTTTTATTTCTATATATAAGCTATGATTTTCAGTCATAGTTATTATACATGACTTAAAATCTTGCTTTGAGTTATGGGAGCTAAGTAATTTGCTCATTAATATAAATATTACATAGCTTCTTAGAAATATCTTTGACACTTGTGTTAGTAAGTACTTTATATCATTTTGGCAATTGATTATAGCTTCTGGCCTGTTCTCAATGCCATATACGTGGTTCTTAGAAGATAGTACAAAATGCCTGCAAAATTAGGTAACTTCAGTACGTGAGCATCATCAGCTGTTTAGCAAATCGTTAATTAGCTTATTGTGTGCTAGGAAAGAACAAAGGGAATAATTCTCTTTGAGCAGCCGGATTTCATCCGTTAGACGATCACTTCCACTTAACAAGAATGGAATACAAAAAAATTTTCTCAATCCAAAAGAAGGCTTATTGCCGCACGTATTATCTTGATCAATCAAATGTGATGCCATAAAATGAAGTAAAATTTAAATAGTATTATTAAAACAAAGAAATATGATACAATTTTTCACAAAAAGAATCTATAATATCATTCAAATATCTAATCAACCTTTATTAAGTTTGAAATTCAAAATTCATTTTTTACAATAATACATTTTCGAGTTTAAACCTTTATAAAATAAAGGCGTGAATTTTAAAACAAAAAAAGTATGGAAAAATACACAGAAGTGATTTTGCAGTCTTGTGCCAATTAGGCTTCCAATTTGCGTACCGCTGCTCCACTTTTCCAACTGACCCGTTAGTTGGTGTGGAGTCGACTTCCTCAGTACACATATGCCATAGGGTAAGCAACCATTCATAATCCAAGAAAGGACAAAGACAAGATAGATAGAGAGATAAAGTACGTGTCCATGCCTGAACCGGGATTCGAATCGAGGACCTCCCTATTCTTAGTCAGTCACACTGACCACTAGACAGAATAGGGAGGCAAATGACTGTCTTTAATACCAAACAGTATAAAGACAAACTCACTGATGCCTCACAAAAAATTCCATCACTGGAAATAAATGTCCTTTGTATAGTGATAAAAAAATTAGTAAAATAAAAAGTATTAATTAAATCACACATTACTATAGCAATTAAAGTTTTTATTTCAAAACTAATAATTAATAAAAATTTAAACCTTAATTTTTTTCATTGAATATTTCTTGAAAATACTTGACATATTGTGTGCTGCCAAAGTTTTCTTTTTTAGTCAAATCATCAATTATTCAAAGCAAAGCAAGTCTGCTGTCTGAATCAGAAGTTCTAAGCAATTTTTTCATTCATGTATTCTTTTTAAAAGATTTTTTCAGAAATATTCTCATTCTTTTTATATAGCATGCAAAATAATTAAAGTAACATTAATTCCTCACGCACAAGAGTCAAAAATAATATAGAAAAAAAATATTTTTTAGGTTTATTTCTCACTTTTGTAAGTGAACTACATGTACACAATTTATTGAGTTTATCATCAATACCTAGTAGAAACCTTCACTTGTATAGATTCTTTTTAAACTTCCATTGAACATAAAAGAGTCCACCTAGAATCCGTAGACAATTCTTGGTCTGATAAATCATTTCCACCGCTCTTATCCTAAGGACAATTTCCCTGTACATGATAGCAAATGCTTGAGTAAAATTACAGATTTTTATTATGCATTTCAATCGGCTTAAAATATTTTTTACCGACAAAAATTTTGAAGAAAGATATACCTTTATTCCTTTTTGTATTATTTAACTTACTAAATGTTAGTTGAAACTTAATCTGTACGCATTTGTTTCTATTTTATTTAGTAGATAATAGTTAAATTACAATATTCATGTGGGAAGAAGAAAAAGAAAATAATTCTCCAAAAAAAGGAAAGATTTTCTTTAAAACTTAAAATTTCAGTGTTATTCATTTATATGTATTTTGCTTAAATTTACTTATTTTGTAATGCAGTAATCATTAAAACGATGCATGAATGTCTTTTGATACGCGCGAGTGCTCGCCTACACACACAACACACACACACATTAAATTCCTTTTCATTTCCTTCGATTTTA
Source organism: Latrodectus elegans (assembly GCA_030067965.1). Lineage (NCBI taxonomy): Eukaryota > Metazoa > Arthropoda > Arachnida > Araneae > Theridiidae > Latrodectus > Latrodectus elegans. Next base: position 102,400,206 of record CM057811.1, on the reverse strand, counting down.
AACGATGATAAAAAAATAATTTCAGAAATGTTTTCCTTGCCTTAAATAATATATTATAAGAAACAATTTTTGAAAAGAAACTAATTGTTTTGGAAATAGATCTGCCATTATTTAAAAGGCACTCGAAGCATTATCTACCACACATTCTTGGAATTTGTTAACTTTCTGCTTTCGTTAGATAAAGTATTATGCTAGTCATTTTATTTTGCTCCAGTGGCATTAGATAACACTATCATTTAGAGAGGAAGATACTGAAGAGAGGAATTTAAAAATCCTCAAGCTATAATTTTCATAATTGTGTTTATAAATACCTTTGTATATAAAACTAAATAATTCAAACAAAACTATCAAAGTTTGGGTGCCAATCCCAGAGGTATCATTTCAGTGGGAGTGACATTCCGGCAGTTACAACGAGCCTCAGCCGCTTTTAGCGAACAAGGCGGGTCTTCGGGTAAGACGGGATTCGAACTCACATCCTTCCGATAATGAGAAAGGCACTCAAACAAACCAGGCAAATGTGGCATAGTTTTTAACAATGTTCATAAACATTAATTGCTGCTTTCCGCACTTTTAATATAGGCTACTTAAATGTAATTTGAACTAAAGAAATTAAGCAGTTATTTATATACATAAATCCAATTTTAAAATAATACTTTGCTCAATGATTACATTTTCTAGCGTCTTTAGAATACTTCAATAATTTATTTAGTGGAATTTTAAACAAAAACTCTATACAAAAATTAATTGAAATCATTGTTAAATAAAATTATGAACTTGATATTAAATTGTCAAGCATTTTAAAAAAAAAATTTCTGTCTTTTTATGTATAATGAGTTTACGTGAAAGTTTGAGGTTGTATAATGCTTGGCTACTAGGATTTACCTTTTTCAGTGTAAAAATGGGCGGAAGTGATGAGGTCTTAAATAGTGGAGCACTGGGTGGGTGTGGTATCGTACACCCAAAACTTGGCCTGTTACCGCTACAGGCCTCAATTCACATGGAGGATAAAGCGTCCAAGACGTATTTAACATGCCCCAGCAGCCATAACTGAACACGACGGATCTTTGACTGTGTCGGTATTCGAACTTACTTCTTTCAGACAAAGAAAGAGAATATCTTTACCAACAAAACCAACGTAGTACACACAAAAATCTAAATTTATGTTTTCAAAATACCCTGATAGATTTTTTTATATTAAAATACAAATATAATAAATTTAATTGTTTTATTGTGAAATTTAAAACAAACCTTTATGATGAGTTACTTTAAAATAAGTATTACTAATACTTCAATTTTATTTACCTTGTTTACGATTTAAAATAAAAGCAGATGCATTTTTTATAATATCGTATAGAATTATTTATGCGTAAAATGTTCATAAAAATCTGAAATTTAATATGAAAATATATCTTTATCGGTCAAAAATTTATATTATTTCACAGCATTCTTAATCAAGCTCAAGATAGTTTAAATTTTAATTACTTATTAAAAATTGGTAAATTAGATGTAATAATTTAAATTCATGTACTTTGTGTGGGAATTATTTTCGTAAATTCTTTTAATGCTTAAAATGTAATAGTAAAATGCAGAGGAAAATAAATATGTTTAACCATTTGCATTGCAAAAGTCATTTATAAATTCTTAGTTATGGTAGCAAGTTTGTTTTCAGCCCTAAATTGTACTCGCGTATTATTACAGTTCAGTATTAACACAGTTTTTTAGTACATATTTTGTGTTTCTGCAGTCAAATTTTGTTTGTTTGAGAAACATGTTTTCTCCCTTTTCTCATAATGTAACAATCATACGAAATCCATCTTACTAATTATTTTCAACTTCACATTAAACTTATAATTTTGCTTTCTCTATAATTTTATTCGTTGAAATAGTGTGTTCAAGCAAAAGAAAACATGCTTAACTCAATAAAATCAAATGGTAGTTCCATTTCCGTCTCCCCAGATGGAGCCACTTATTCGTTTTGCAAGAAATTCGTCCACGTCGCATTACATGGAAATCCAATTTACTTTTTCAAAACTAATCACATAAAATACCTTAAATCACTTAGTTCATATACTGAGATAAAAAGACGGAGGGAAAATGTTTCATTTAATATCCTTTAGAGCTGTTTTCAAATAATTTCAGAGAGGAAATACCACTCAGAATTTCCTAATTCCTTCTGATTAATTTATGAAAATAGGATATCATTATATGAAACGTTCTGAATTGTTTGAAAACTACTGCATTCATTTAAAATCTAAATGAACAAATTCAATTTAATGCTTCATAGAGATCTCGATTTTAAAACCATTTTCGAACATTTCAAGGGAAATTTGCTTGTTTTTTTTTCCACATTTATTTCCGATTATTTATTTTTCATTGTTAAACTTCGCGGTTAAATTAGGTTTCGTAAAATTTAAATAAGAATTTCCAGTATTTTCCCTTATCAAATTTACGTTATTGATTCTGAAATGGTATAACTGTCTGCAATAAGAGAAAGTAACAAAAGATTACAAAATTTTCCTTGATTTTTATTCAGATTTCAAAGAAAAACTCATTCACTGTCCCCAAAGACGTCCTGAGGGTTGTCGAACATTTATTTAGCTTTTGAGAATTCTATTCAATCTCAACTATATTCTCATTCCAATTCATTAAGAAATGAATTAGGATGAATATATTTCATTCTTTTTTATAATTTGAAATAAGAAGCATTTGATTCCAACCAAAATTTTAATGACTTCGTTTGAGTCTCTTGAGAATATTTGACTGATTTAGAAAGGAAAGAGCGTCATTCTAAAAAAAAAAGGTATTCTCATTGTTGAAATAATGATTGTCATCTTAATCGATTGCGCTGAGGCATACTGCGATAGTGAAGCATAAATTTGTGACAGTTGCATCCACATTGATTTTGAGATGTTCAAGTATGCAAAGGACAGTAATGTCAAGTATCAGTCTCTTAACTGCCAAAGTTATTTTAGTGAAATTTCATTTTATTAGTTTATTTTAAAAGAGATGGTATAGTTTAAAACATATGAAAAATTTTAATTTTCGCTTGTTTTCATCTTTTGGATGTTGTCATCCAGAGTGTTTCCTGCTAGTAAGTCACATGAAAAGCTTCTTTTCTGCTGATGACATTTCTTTTTATAAAAGTATGCCAAACAGTTTAAAACTTTTATTTTAAATTCTTTAATGCGAAATTTTATTTATACAAATGGCAGTCTTTCATTTGTCCATTAGCTCATTGCTTGCTTCCCGATATTTGAAATCATTAGAATTGTATGATAATAGTGTAATACATTCTTTAAGAAACGTTTTATCCATGGACTGTCCAGAACTACACAGAATGCTGAGAGAAGAGTTCTTAAGTCGAATTTTAAAAATATGAGCATTCAGACACTCGTGCACAGACAGAAGACGAAATAACGCCGCAGCTACAATACGACGAAAATTTGGAATAATGGTCTTCAGTGAAACACTCCAAGACATTTCCCTTATTTGTAGGATATATTGGATACATAGGAGACAATCATTCTTTTAAATTCTATTTAAATTAAGAGAGTTTCGTGGAATTAAATGTCATGTTATTGGACATTGGTTTATAGAATAGAAAAAAAATCAGGTGTTTCATTTCACTCAATGCCATGATGAGCAGAAATCTACCTCAAAGCAGTTGACCACAATATTCACAATGCAGTATTGTGAAACTTTCTGCTTCCAAAAATGTCCTCATAAATACAAAATATATGGTTGGTAAAACCCTAAAAATTGTTTTAATTAACAGTAAATATCTCGAAATATATACAGGGTGTCCAATAAAGTCCCTTGCCACCCTCTTAACTTCGGAACGGCTGCTGCTATATTCATAAAAGTGGTGTCTAGGTATAGTAAAACAGTCATGCGCTACTGAATAAAACAGACAACTACAGCGCCACCTGGTGGAAAACAACGGAGTTAGCATTTCTATTTCGAAAACGGAGCGAGATAGAGAGAAAAAGTGATTTACAAAGTTGTAGAGCATCCTCCATTTAGTACGAAAAGATACCTTGTAGGCATGAATATGAAGAATACAACGGTTAAAACACGCATTTATTGTTTCGTGCTGTGACGTAGTACATCGTACGTGTGCATAGTTTAAAAAAAATTGTTTTCCTATTTAAATTTTTTACTTTTATTTCGAAATGGGAAGAACGGAAGTATTAAAAATAATTCCAACATTTTGAATGTAGTATACAAATACATAAGAAACGTCACGCCTGTTCACCTGAGACAGCTATAAAAGAGTCATCTTATTGGGGCTTTAGTATGTTGATGCTCATGATCATGGCTGAGTATTCCAAAGTTGAGTATTGTGAGATGGTTTTACTGTTCGGTGAACGTCGACACAAGGCACGATCAGCAGCACGGTTGTACCACCAACGTTTCCCTGCAGGCCCACATCTCTCCTTCTCATCAAACCATCCTAACTGTTGTAAAACTTTTAAGGGAGACAAGTTTCATTACTAGTCAACCTCGATCTGACAGACCAGCTAAGGTATTACGGCAAGTTCAACCGGATGAGGTATTAGCATATGCACTCGTATATCCGAAATGCAGCGTAAGAGAGATAAGTCAACCCTGTGGTCTCTCCAAAGGTCATGTTTGGGAAATCTTAAGCTAATCAGGTGCTCATCCATACCGACCAACGCCTGAACAGGTTTTAATGGACAGGGATGCCGAGTGACGCTATACATGGTGCAACTTCATCATTAATCAGACACAGGTCCAGCCAGCATTCTTGACAGATAAAATGTGGGCGGATGAGGCATGCTTTTTACAGAATGGTATGTACAATAGGCAAAATACCCATTACTGAGCCCTGGAAAATCCTAAATGTTTCGTCGACGTTCAACATCAAATGCGGTATGCTATTAACGTTTGGTGTGCAATTTACAATAACAAGTTGATAGGACCAATATTCTAAAATGGCACGCTAACGGTGCACAATATTTACGATTGCTACAAAATGTATTACCTGATTTTGTGGAGAACCAGCCGTTGTTTAATCTTAAAAATCTATGGTTTACACATGACGGCGCACCTGCTCACAAGACATTTCCAGTGAAGCAGTACCTCGTCAAGGAATTTGGCAACCAAATACTAGGGTATGGCGGTTTCGAAGAGTGGACTCCATGCTCTCCAGATCTGACTCCACTGGACTTTTTCCTGTGGGAATACTTGAAACAGCAGGTGTATGCGACCCCTCCACAAAATTTGCAGGACCGTAAACGACGCATTACGGTCGCGTGTTCCAACGTGTCACGCTGTATGCTCCAACGTGTGCAACGTAATCTTCAAGCGAGGATACAAATGTGCATTGCAGCTGACGTTGAGAAGTTTAAACATTTTAAATAAAGTATATCTTTATAATTATTTCCTTTTTTTCTTTCTTAAATCGTTTTGTGACGTCACATCATGAAACAATAAATGCGTGTTTTAACCGTTGTATTCTTCACATTAATGCCTACAATGTATCATTTCGTACCAAATCAAAGAGGCTCTACAACTTTGTAAATCACTTTTTTTCTCTATCTCGTTCCGTTTTCGAGATAGGAATGCTAACTCCTCTGTTTTCCACCAGGTGGAGCTGTAGTTTGTTTGATTTAATAGTGCATGGCTGCTTTACTATACGTAGACACCACTTTTATGAACATAGCAGCAGCTGTTCCGAAGTTAAGAGGGTGGCAAGAGACTTTAGTGGACACCCTGTATAAATAATATATATATATATATATATATGTATGTACAAAAATCATAAATCCATGAGGGTGACTGTTACAAGAGCATTGGGGTTTCTTTTTTAAATAGTTTCCTATGCAATGAATCAGATCTGAGCCGGCCATTGAGGGAAGTGCGGTGGATGCTATGCACTGGGACACCGCAATTAAGGGAGGCGGTCCCAATGTAATAAATAATTATAATAATGCAATTTTGCCCATGGAAACTCGACAATATTCTTATTGTTGTCAGCATTACAGGAAGTACATTTTACAGTAAATGTTATTATTGTAAAATCTCTTATGGTACCCGAACACGTTCAGAGCACATTTTTTTAAATACTCTGTGTGTGTGTGTGTGTGTGTGCATATATAAATTATTACAATTTTTTTCTTATTTCACTTTAGAAAACAATAATATTGAGCTACTAAAATTTTATATATTCCAATATTATTCTTTAGAAATGTTAAATATGTATACAATTTTAATCGTTTTTTTTTTAAATTTAAAAAATGCTACATCATAAATAATCTATATGCTGTTATCTAGAGCATGTATTAAAATTTTAAGTTTTTATTAAAAAATAAAAAAATTACGGTCAGTTGAATATTTATACTGAAATTTTAGCCAAAATTTCTATGCCATTATTCGAATAACAAGGCCATAATTTGGGAGATATTGTAGATAAAAATTCTTTTAGTACATTCCCTAGAAAACAATATACAGTTCACGCTCATGAAATTCCATAGTGATTTTATGATAATATTTTAAGTTATCGTTTTTGAAGTGTGCAAATTATAGGTAAAAGCCAGTTCTGAGAAAATCGCATTTAAAAATTAAAGTGTGGTGTCTTTATAAGAAATTCTCATATTTGTTTAATTTTTTTATTTGATTTTCTGATTGATTTTCGGAACAGTAATTATTTTATGTATCTTTTAAAAGCTTACTAAATTTATATTTCAAAATTAAACACTGATTAAACTCATTTTTAACATCATTCTGGCCCTTTAAACACCCACTTCCGGCCTTTAAATATGTCCACTTTTGGTTTCCTAATCTTTACGAAATCCTTTATATCTTGGAATATAATTAATATAAAGGCCTGTTTTAGAGAAAACCTGTTTTAGAAAGCTATTTAAATTCCTTATTTAACGAAAGAATAAAATAAATTTATCATATTTGATCGAAATTGATGTTTTCAACGTGCACAGGTGTCTTAAATTCCCAGAGTATGCGCTTACTTTATTTAACGTATTAGTCTGAAAGTACGCGACGTTGGGCGAGCGCGAATGCTTACTATTCGTTATTTAATTAGAGGGTGTCCCGAAGATCTCTATTTGAACTGAGCTTTTTAGAAAAAATATCAATACCATTTAACCCACCCCAATTTAAAAACTGAAAATAATACATATTTTTAGTGTTTCTTTCTCTGGGGTTTTTAAGTGCTATATTGATATTTAGTAATTCCCAGTTGTACTTCTAATATTTACTCCTTACGGAATAAACTTCAGTCATTATTAGATATGTTGAAGAAGAAAAATTTGCTGCGAATGCATCACGTATGGGTTTATTGAAGTAACTGATGTAACGAGGCAAAGAATATCAAAAGTTGTAATCAATATTTCTTGACTGGTTTGATATTAAGAATTGTTGAGAGCAGATACACGACAATTACAGTAACAGAAAAAGGAAATATGAAAATGCATAATGAAAAAAAAATTTACTCAAAACACTTTATGCAATTCGCAAGGCTTTCACGTCGCACTCTTTTAATTTAATAATGTGTAATGCAACTTCCTGCTGTGTATGTATCGTAACTTCTGTATCTCTCATCAAGAAAGATAGGAAATTTTATAAAATATTTAAAAATATTGTTCTGAAGCTATTTTGATAAACAACAAACAATATTCGCTGTGAACACAAAATAGATTAAATCCGAATATAAGAGTTTGTTCAAACTTAAGATGTTCAATAAATTTTGTTAAAATAAATAATGATAATACAGCAGTAGCCGAATCAAAGTTTTAAATCCATTAGACCCTTTGTTTAATGTTTAATAGAATGATTTGTAACATTGTCCATGATTTACACTATCATAAAACTATTTAAAACAAAAACAACTGTTCTTGACTTAGCTTTTAATTTAATCAATTAAAATAATTATAATTTCATTTTTTAAGAAAATGTTTAACAAATGTTAAGGTGAAGCAAAAATCCTGGCATATAATTTGAATTCGGCGCACTATATATATATATATATATATATATATATATATATATATATATATATATATATATATATATATATATATATATATATATATATATATATATATATATAGATACGAGACGATTAGTTAGGGAATCACGGAGTCGAAAAGCTCAAGTATCACATTACAGCACAAGTATAATAAAAATAACAAACATTTAATGTAATAACCAGAACAAAATAGCATACGAACAGAACTGAAATTTAAAAATTAAAAAAATGTAATAAGAAAAAGAATACCAGAGGTACAGTCTTTAAAATGAACTCATGAAATTTCCGGTGCTCTAGTACAATTTGCTCATCTCATTCCGTTTTTATGTTTCTTTATCCAAGTTTGGGCACAGATAAAATTGTTCTGCGTTTACAGCGCCTGAATTGAAAAGTTGTCATAAACTAGATGAAAGGATGTCTTTAAATGTCGGGCCAAGCAATAATGGATTGTTATTAGTCAGTTTCAATTGCCATAAATCTTTTCTCTACATATTATGATAATATGTGATATTTCTTAGCTGGCGAAATTTAATCTGTTTAGTAGCAATCAAAATTAGAATTATTTCTACATTCTTATTCTGAAGGTGGTATTAATTTTAAGCTTGAAATATTTTTATTTATTTTAATGACAGAAAAAGAGAAAATATGCTAAATAATATTCTATATTTTTCAGTTTCCGGAATCCCGAGCTTTAATTATCCTTATCGAATATGCTACTAATCTTTTGTCTTCTAATTTACATCAATATCATGAGCAATTAATTGCAAATTCTGAAATTTATTGATCCTTTTTCTAAATTAAAAGCGGTAGAGTGATTATTCAAACTTATAAGTCTTAATAACAATCGCTCCATAATAATCATAAAAATGCATGTAAATAAATAAGTGTGTATGTGTACTGAGTCATTGTGCAAACATCCGTACAATAACTGTCTGAATGCTCTTGTTAAATTGTTAATTAAAAACACACAAAAAGTTTGCTTTTATCTAATTAAATGAGATCGGCATTGCATTAGCGAAATGAGATGCTCGACGCAAATGTAATGAAATGATTCCTGTTTCGAAAATTAAGTGGCTTATACCACTGTTGAACCTAACAATAGATGATGAGGCAAAAAGTCTACCGTCTTTCCACTCCAGATCCAGAAACAGAAGCAACTTCTTTTGATTACGTCAAAGCCCATTGACGAATGGAGACCGTCACAATCCCAACGATGTATATTAGGCTTAATGGAGGTGTGCCCGATTTAATGGCCGTCGCTTTCAATTACCATTTCCATGAGAATGGCAGAGATAAATAAGATTTTGGCAGGCGGGCCTCTCTATGTATTTGTTCTTTTTCGAAGCAATTAGAAAAGATGTATAAAAAGCATTTAAATTCATATGCATTCGGAAGTGGAACATTTTTTAACGTCAGTAAAGATGGTCCATTAAGCTCCGAAAACAAAGAATTATGATTTTGTATCCGTCTTTCGAAGTTTTTTCCTCTTCTTTTTCATTGGTTGTGGAAAAGAATGTATGGTTTCCCTTTGTTCTAAATGCGATAGGGCGAAATTGAAATCCATTTCATAAAAACTTGAACTGCAATCAAGGCTTTCGTTTCGTTCTTTTCAAAAGACACTTTTTTGAATTAATATTGTTTTTCTTCATACATATACAACGTTAAATTATTTTTTCAATGATCATTTCTTACATAAGAAGGCGAAAAAGATAATTAACATTTTAATTCACTCTGGAACAATGTTATTTTGGTTTGAGTAATAATGAGAAGATATTTGTTACTTCTCTTTGGACTATCTGAAGATCCAAATAGTTGGTAAAAAAGACTTTCTTCAAGGCATAACAGATACATCAAATAATTCAGCGATTCCTGAGACGGCATAAATTGGGCGTGTCATACACTGCTTTCGTTTAAATTATGTAGTTTTTACACATGTAACTGTAACTCATTATCTAATCTATTGACAGCTCCTGTGTAAAATTTAAAGAAAATTTTTTAATTAAGATTTGAAATGGAATACCATTAAAGATTTTTTTTTATGAAAAATAATTTAAAAAATGCTTTTGCAAGTTTGTCTCTTTATCAAAGCTGTGTCAGAATAGTAAGACCACTTCTTTATTCAATTTTAATTTTTAAATATAGAAATCCTCTTTCCGCTAATGCTTCCAGTACAAATTCTTCAATTTAATGTCATTTTATTTAAGTTCTTAACAAACGTTGTTACGATTCATTATTTCATTTAAAAACGTTTCCCAAAGCATGTTTCTAAATTAGTTCTACTTTTGATATTTTATTAACAAAACGAAGTTTAGTTTTTAGACACTTGATTGATATTCTATGTTAAGTTTCTTTATTTTACTATTGCTCCAACATAGATTACTTAATGCGTTATTACCCTTATTGCTTAATGGGTACGATGTAAAAAGTTAAATCATTTTTGTTAATTATTTATTTCAGGCATAAAGTCATATTATTGTAGTTTCTACATTCGAGAACATAACATCATTAATGATCAGCGCAAATTATTCGTTAAGGAATTATTATTATTTGGAATACCGCTACTCTTATTGTATTAAGATTTGAATGAAGAAAATTATGAGATGTTATTAATATTTTATATCAGTAAAATATGTAAAATTTTATAAATTAGTATGCATACCTACTGTTGAATGCATGCTGGATGTTTATCTGTTTCATGAGGAATCAATCATCAAAGTATTTCTCTCTTAATATAGAAGTTTTTTTCTCTTTTAATAATATCCTATCATAATTCCTTAAATACCCTTAGCTGCTCAGTGGCTTCTATGGGCTTCCCGTAAGCTTGCTTGCTGTTTTGTTGGCTTGTGGCAGTTAGGCTGGCAATATGGGGGGCTGTGCTCCACTTTTCCAACTTAACTGTAATTTGGTGTGCAGTTCGACTTTCTCAATACACACATGCCACAGGGTAGGCAAACATTCATAATTCATTAATACAAGGAAAGGACAAAGACAGGAGAGTGATAGAGATAAGCTACATCCATGCCCGAACCGAGATTCAAATACATGATAGGATTCGAACTGACTGGGGATAGGGGTTCGAACCCTCCCTATCCGCAGTCAGGCTAGCTGGCCCATGCCAGGGTGGCAGCTTGCCTGCTAAGATGAGTGCGTTACCACCTGAGATTGCTGGCGGTCCGTGGGTTGAGAATATGTTTCACGTTTATCTGTGACGTTCAGATCCGAGAATGCCAGCTCAGATGTAATCGCGTATCCTGATCACAATTCAATATTGCAAGGCTCTTGGTGATAGGCAATTATTCAAAACCCATCAACCTTTGATATTCTCTACGGCTTGCTCCATAGGCAGCTATGAGTGTAAGTAATTGATTAAATGTGTTATGATTCTTTAATCAATGATATCAAAGATAACGATAGTTTTAATGATAATAATTACAATTTTAACGAAGGAATAACATCGAATTAAAGAGGAAATATTTTAACAATCCCAAAAATATTTTCTGAGAGTTTTTTTTAATTCATCAAATACAAATATTTAAAGTAAATTTTACTTTCTTATAAATGACTTATAAGTAATATTAAGTCCTAATTTTGTAATATGTCTAAAAATGCATAGTTTTTTAAAAAAATCAATTTCTTTATTTAGGGTATGATTGCAATTAATTTTGTTTTTCAACAGTTGTGAAGTTGAATCAAAAGACACTATCATTATAACTTTATACAAAATGTTTTTATTATTGCTTTTTGACTTTATATTACGTCACTGAATAATATTAGAATTACTAAAACTTTTCACATTTTAAATTAAAAATATAATTCTAAAATATTTAAATAATAAGAATAACTATTTAATACATTTTGGGTAAAAATTCTGAATTAATGTTTAATACATTAATATTTCATCGCTTAGTAGCAATTATAGAAAATATAGTAAAATTTTTCAAATAATTAAATACATTTTAAATCATGAAATAATCTAAGTTAAAATAAAGTAATCATTTGCGTATTATAATAAAACAATCGTTTAATATTCTAAGTTGCTATTATTTTTCTTGATCATAAAAAATATTTGCAGTTTTGGCGCATTGCTAGATTACAAAATATATTATCTACATAAATGATAGCCTTTATTTTTAAGAAAGTTTTTTTCTATGTAATAACCCATTGCTGGAATAAAATTTCTTAATTAAAATACAATAAATTAAAAAACAAATTAAAATAAATAGGTGAATTAAAATATATGATTTGATTGAAAAAATCTTTAGATTTTCAAATAGTAGTAGATGTTTAGTTGGAAAATCATTTCCAAATCCAATGAATTTATATATTCTCACATATCTTAATTTTCTTTTTTTTGAATGAAACATTTACTAAAACTGTTTGTGTCTGTGTGGTTTGCGTTAAAATATTTTTCTAATTTAATTTGATCAGTTATCCATGAATTATTTTGACAATTTCCATACTAAATTGCTACACATGTCATCCTTCTTTAGAAATGTTGAGCTCATAGTGTTATGCTTATAATTAAAATGTGTAACTGAAAGGGAAAATGAATAGACACTCATTTCTTATAAAACTTGCACCAAATATAAAGGGACGAAATTTTAATCCCATTACTACATTTAATTAAAATATCCATTAATATTTCGTACTTTTCATTACACACTACTCGACAATTGCCAAGGACGGATCACAAATTGCAATGTAGCATAACATTAAGCGAGACATGAGGCCTAGTAGAATAAAATATAGTTGCCACACTGTTCAGATATTAGAATAAAGAAAATTTATTGTTCTGGAAAGTACAAAACCTGTGAAACATCTGAAAGAAAAAAAAATGTTCATTTGATGCTGCATACGGAAAAATGGAACAATGCATCTAAAAGTCAGCTGGCACATTGAAGAAAGGTATCAATATATGTCCACCATGGAGTGTGATGTAACATTCCACACATTGTATCATACTTTGCACAACATTATCCAGCAGCTGTTGAGGCAATTTATCCCATTCCTCTGTGAGTGCACAGATGAGGGTGTTCTTGTTTGTCGGAGGATAGTTTCGACCAGCAACTTGCCTCCACAAAGCATCCCACGCATTTTCAATGGGGTTTAGATCAAGGGAACGTGATGGCCATATGAGGTGTTGAATACCCTTGTCTAGACAATCCTGAACAGTGAGTTTTCGATGACATGTTGCGTTGTCGTCCATAAAAACAAATTTATCACTGACAGCACCATGGAAAAGACGAACATGAGGAAGTAGAATTTCATTAATGTATCGTTGGCCCATCATAGTCCCATTCGCAACCACATGTAGGGCCGTGCGACCATTGATCAATATGCCGGCTTACACCATGACACTGCATGTCGGATATTGGTCCCTTTCTTGGATATTTTCTGGACGATAAGCTGTACTACACTCGCACCAGATCAGTTGGCGTCTACAATCCGATGACAGACTGAACTTACTCCCATCTGAGAATAGTACGCATGCCCAGTCCTGTTCAGTCCAATTGCGATGCACACGACACCATTGAAACGGGATGTACGTAGCTGTCTGGTCAATGGGACACACACACGCTCTTATGAATGCTATCAAGTGATGACTAGACGTGGAAAAAAATTGCATGCGCATACTTCTTCTTACTATATCCCGCTCTTATTCTAATTTTCCACATTTTGCTTCCTTTCATTTTGTGGTTGCTATGGATGATAGTGTTATGCGTCCTTAGCAATTGTCCAGCAGTGTATTATTTTATATTTCGTGATTCAGAATTATTGTATATAATATTATGATTTTATATACATGGATAATTTAAATAATCTCTGCTTAAAAATGATTATTTGCACAACCTTTTGCCGATTTCCATTCTTGAGACAGCATCTTAACAATTGAAAGAAGTCACTTTGCTTTCTCTATTAGACTTTCCGGAAGAAATGTCCTGAAAGTATTTTTTGCGAATATTGTTTACAAATGTGTTTTCGGAATTTGTGTTCATAGATTAATATCACGTTTTATTGTTCATAGTAAACATTTTCGAGGATATTTTGTAATGATGGATTTCCCGTAGTTATTGCTTACCAATAGGCTTTTAGGGATGCTATTCATTGTAACACTTCGAGGATATTTTTCAAGAATGGGCATCCTCGCGACATTTTTCCCGATATATTTTCAGGAATATTGTTCAAAAAATATTCATAGAATTAAGAAGTTCATAAACTACTGAGAATAATATTTACGAATGAACATCAGAGAACACTGATCATGGATGAATATTAAGTTCTATTATTCGCGAGCGAGCGCGTGGATGTATTCCCGAGTGAAATGCGAATGGAGAACTTATCTGTTTGCCTTGACAGAAGAAGCTTAGAAATTTCCCAAAGATGCAAACTACAAAATGTATGTAGAAAGTAGAAAATATATGAATGCAAGAAGAAAATGCATCTAGAGAAATGCAACATTGATTAATGTTTATACAGCAGACGAGGGATTGGAGCTTGACATTTTCTATCCGAAACAGCATTTTTCCTTAAAAACATTAGAGTGAAGTTAAATTATTGCTACCGATTTCTTAAAAATGCATAACTCACACATGCGTTTACTACTCCTCCGTGGTACAGTTGTTTGTGGTTTCATTCTCATCATTAGAATGTAATGTGTCCGAATCCCAGCTTAACGGAAAATCCAACGTGTTCACTAAAGATGGCTTGGACATCATAAATAGGTTTCGGTCCCAATTTCCCTGAAATGAAATAATATCTCTAAGGTTGGCAGACCAATTATTGGGAGTTCTTATGTTTGATTCTTATTTCTTGATAACGATTACTCCCACGTGGCTACTTCCATCTAACTGGTAGAACCCAACTCTTAGCTTGGTACGCGGAAGTAAGCTGGTGCAGCAACAGACTATGATTACTGTAAATCCCTGTTATATAATAAATATGAAAATATATGTTTGTAAAAATAATAGATTTAAAACAAATTATTTTTAAACTAATATTTGAGTGAAATGTCGTATACATAAAAAAGGATGAATTTTTTGATGAACTGTGGAATTAAAAACAGAAAGATTTTGAAAATGTTTCGATGAATTGACTAAGTTTAAAACTAATGTCCAATATGTAAAATTCCTAAATAAAAAAAATAAATAAATAATTAAAAAAAAAACGATGGAAATCCATTTTATATATATTAAGGCTTTTAACTTACTTATATGTTAAGCTGCATAAAATTAACTCAATTTAATTTCAATAAATGCTTGTCTTTATCAATAAAAGCTTTGATTGCTGTAGTGATCTCAAAAATATGCATTTAAGAGTGCCGAAGAAAAATTATTCCGCTTGCTCGAGTGCAAATCGAATACAAATAAGCACTCAAGTAAACTGCACTTCATCTAATAGAGAATAAACCTATTATACACCCGGAAGGCTGCGCCTACCCACTCAAAGATTTTCTAAAGATAAACACGTGACTCTATCTCTCAGAGGCATTGTTGTTGCCAACTGGAATAATATAAATATCGGATGGAAAATAAAGATGAATTTCTCTTCTCAGATAATTGCAGCTATCGATAACCGATAAAGGTAATAGATTCCACGCAGTGAGATAAGCTTGCTTCTCTTATTCCCTAGGGTGCAAAAAGGGGAAAAAAGTAGGGAAAAATGGGGAAAACAACAACTATTCAAATCGGATCCCAATAAAAATAGTCGCCAAATTTTTCTTCCGAAATGATGAAGAACGCTGAAAAAAACAATTGTTTATCAAAAATCCTATTAGCGTAAGTAAAAAGCAAACACTAGATTCGATTACGAATCTTTTATGGAGATTTAAAGGGAAAGGGTGGGTATAAAAGAACAATTTTCCTCGGTTAGTGTTTTTCAATTTGTGTTGAGACGCAAACACGGAATTTCAAAAAATAGTTCTCCCATCGCTCGTTCTGGAATAAAAGGAATTTTGATGAAGTTTGGCGTTCCATTTTTTTTTTTTTACTTTTAAAGAATTCTTACTTTAAATTGATGAATTGCTCGTTATAGGTCTCTCCAGAGGAATACAGACAAGGCTTAAAGGATGCTAAATTTAGGCTTACATTTTTCAGCTGAGTAGAAAACAAAACTGTAACAAGAAAGAGAGATTCGGGGGGAAGAATTTATTTCATTAACTGTTCTGAATTTTATTAGAAAATTAGGATGTTATACCAAAACAATTGAAAAAAAAAGGTGCCTCTTTTGTTAGAGGATGTCAAGCTGATTTATTTTTTATATATGTATATATTCATCTCTGGATAGAAATTCTAAGCAATTGTTTTCCCCTTGTTGCTTAGATCTATCCATTTATTTAACTTTATTGCAAAAAGATGAATAGATAAGAGACAATTACTTTGTGTTTCAATGAGAGTTTTATAAGTGGTAAAGCAGTAAAATTTAAGCCTTAATTAAGGAAAAGTTCATATTATATTTAAATATAATTAAAATTATATTTTGTCATTTAAAATAAAAATTGAATTATATTTTATTTTTATGCTAATTTTTTAGAAGATAAATATTGTTTTACAGAAAAAATTTTTTTAATATAATATGCTGATAAAAATAATTATTACTTTTATTAAGTTTTTTAATATAAATTTTAATCTTTAAATAAATGAGTACAAAAAATATCAATTTGATAAAATGACTAATACTTAACACACGTACACAATTTAGTTTCTACCTCTATCTAAGAATTTATTATTATTATATTTTACATTCTTATTAATACAATTGCGGAATATTTGATTATATATCCTTTAAATACTGATATTCTTTTGCATATATTTTTAGCAATAATTTAAAATTATAATTTCTGTCTGTACATCTTAAAGAATTTCAAAATTTTATTCTAAAATATTGATTAATATTTAAAAGTTCTTATTTTGTTGGCATTTAACTTACGACAGAATGTGTGACTTATTATTTATAAATATTCATCTAATAATAAATCATTATTTAAAAAGAAATACTTTTTTAAAAGTTTAAGCATACTTTTTATAGTAAGAGACAGATTATTTATAAAGAAATTGATTCAATAAATTTACTTCATATGTAGTTTTAATGTGCCTAACATTGAATTTTAAATAATAATAAAAACATAAAATAAGTAATCAATTACTATGAACCAATGTTTATTCTGTGAGAATAATGATAAAAATAAAATATATTTTCATGGTTAAAAGTTTGCTCTGTATTCATTTAAAAATTGTTTAAATAAATTCCTTATCATACTAAGCATAATTTAAACAATAATTATGTAACAGGAAATATTGTTTTGTAAGATATTTGGTAGTTTTATTAAAATGATAGTTGACTGTAGAATCTGCATACTTGAGTCGATTTTTTTTTATTTTATTCTTTGTATATTTTATTTCTCAATACGACGTTACCTATTTTATATTTGTGCAATCTTCTTTCTATCGTACAGGTATTTAAGTTTTGGCACATATTATGTTCCATAATCAACATTTTCCAAGTAGTTCTGTTAAATTATATATAGCATTTTTATATTTTATCTGCTATTTAATAGAGAATTCTTTTGCACAAATAAATTATTTTAACATTTATGTCAAATTTTGTATATTTTCCCAAAAATTAAAATGAAATATACTGTACATTTTCTCAAAAATATATCTTTTTCATGAAATGAAAATTTAAGCTGAGTTTATTTTATGCATTTATACATCTTATTTATGTAATACTTATCTTTTTTCAGATTTTTATTGTATTAATATAACTGGCAGATATGGGCTAAGTTTTCTTTTATTTAAAAACAACTTAAAAGAAACTACAACATATATAAATAAAGTTTGACTAAGCTATGTGGGAAAATATCGAGTCCTTTGCTAATTATATGACTTTATCTAAAGTATTACTTAGTATGTAGAGAGTATTTGAACAGAAAGAAGGCTAGTAGTAGATTTATTTTCACTTTTTGAATTCGAGATAATCCAACTAGAGTTACAACTTTAAGCGGATTACGAAACACAAAAATTAATATTCCCGCGTGGGATACTAAAAATACAAACTATTGGTCTGAAGTTCTCATGACCTGAAGGCAGCGGATGTTTCGGGGATTGCTCAAGTCATGAATTCAAAGCTGAAGGAGACACAGTTTCGATTTTCTCTCTTTTTTAATAATTATTTACAAAGGCTACTTGAGTTCATTTGTGCCACATATCAAAACCTCCTGAAGTTCATTTTTACTTTTTAAGGTATCTATAGTTAAAACTAGTTTTAGGAATTTTTTAACTGTAAGAATAATCATACTTTAAGTCTATCAAAACTTTATAGTTAATTTTTGATCCTCATAAAAGTTTGCCTAATGAAACTAATTCCTTTAATCAAGTAATATTTGCATAATTTATTTATTTTCATAAAATTCTCTTTTGAGAAAATCAACCTGGAATTTTCTTCTCTTTAATTATTTCTTAATTAAAGCATTTTCGCAATTAAATTATTCATCTGAGTTTTTGCATATATATAAAAGAAAACGTAATTTAAGGAAAAAGTAATTTTTTAATTAGCTAAGTTTAAGATAAATAAAGACTTTTGCATTTTAAATTATTATTAATATTACGAAGAATTTTATAATTTGAGTTGGTACTTATTCCTGATTTCCAGAGCTAGTTTCCATTTTTATAATTCATCGTTCCTTTTTTAAATATTTTTCAACATAAAAGGCTAGGATTTATTTATCAACCAAATTAAAAGTTAATTACTTTTAACATATTTAGGTTTGAGTAGACTTTAAGTAGGGCATTCTACATATACTGGGATGTGTTTACATGTTGAAAAGATCTTCAGAAGCAACGATTTAGACACTTATGGATATAAAAGATGAATATAAAACACCCTTTTACTGTAGCTAAACTCACTAATTCTCATACTAAGCACAAAGGCTACAAAATCCTAACTCATGAATAAAGTGATGCACATATATTATCAAGTAAGAAGGTTGTTGTTAGTCTATTTTATGGAGAGGAGTTTTTATACTTAAAGTGTATTAGTTCTCAGAAAGAGTTTTCATAGATAATAGGCCGTATTCATCTTTTGCGAAGAAAACTCCCAAGAAATCACCTCGACAGATGTGGAAATATAAATTAGAAACACAGCCATTATTATTTTTCGTTCAACAATTGTAGGAATCGAACATAGCACTTTCTACTCCGAAGAAAGCAGTTGTTGTACTAGTATTTTTTCCTGCACCTATCCCTGACTTGTGCTCTACCAATTAGAAAGAAGCAGCCGGCAAGAGATATTCGTAATATTAAAGTAGGGACCAAAAAATAAAAATAAAAACTCTTAAAAGGACCACAAAGGTATTGTTTCACTTGAAGTGCATTGAGATCACGGCATGTTTAACGTGCCCTAGATATCTTTAATCAATACGATAGATCATCGGTTCATTGGGGATCTAAACTCACTACCTTCCGATAATGAGAGCGCCTCCCTATCCAAACAAGTCTACTGCGAATCCTTCCAAAGAATGTGGCACTACCACTAGAATACAATCAATCTTTGGTAAGGATTCAAATCTATATTAATATATTAGTTTTGAAAAGACAAGTGTTTCGGTTGCAGCAACAAGAAGCCTGTTGATCTTGCAACTTGGTGCAATTATCATGACATCTTAACTGGTGTGACTTCCCTACCATATCATCTACCACACCAAGTGAAAAACATTAAGCTCTATGGGCCAGAACGTTTGAAGTGCAGGACGCCATTAAGTATGGTGGTTTCTTATTTGAAAATGTAAGCTCAAGTGAAACCTATTAATTTGCAAATGAGTATTCTGGGTTGCAATGTACAAATTTAGGGTCCAAATACGTACTTGCATAAAGCTTATACATCTAGTTTCTCAATGCATATGAAAGGAAAACAATTACAATTTATAATGATCGTAAATTATGTGTGTGCAACAATGAACAGGCTGTCAATTATAATAGATTTTGTCAATTATATTGATTTAAAATATTGCACAAACATTTTTGATATGAGGTAAAATTTATATTTATTTTATTGTAGATTTATGTGCTGGGAAAAGGCCACCACACTCCTGATCCAGATGTACCAGAAACGTTTCTATGGCAAATTGTGAGTAACATTCATTTTATAATTAACATAGTGCTTTGATTGTGACACACAGTTTTTGTCATTCATCATGATACAAAATAATGGGACATTCGATCACACAGCTCGAAAATTAAAATGATGTCTATTATGTTATGGAATCTAGAAAATATAAAGTTTAATGATAAAACATGATACCAATTATATTATTTTTTTTTCAGTGCTTTTTCAATTATTGACATAATCATCGCTTATATTTCAATATTTGTAGTATCTGAGGATGGAATTCAAAACTTATATGCAATTCTAGCTTGTCGCCAATTTTTCACTGCATAGTGATCACAAATCTTCAAAACGCAGCACAGATTTCCCGAGAAAGAAAGTGGATAGCAGTTCTTGGTGAAGTTATAATAATTTACAACTAGATACTTAAAACTTAAAATCAATCTTTTAACTAAAAATATGAACCTAATCAAAGATTTAGCTAGCAATTAATAGTACATTATATTAATTGTATTCAATAATTTCAATAATTAAAAATTTTAATCTTTTCAAATTTTATCTTCATTAAATGCATTATCACCAAACATTTCCTAGTATATGAATAAGAAATAATTTTCCGAATGTTTTTTCCTGTTTGCATGCAGTTTAACTGCATGTATATTTTATAGTAATCGATTCGTTTGGATTTTAAATTTAAAAAGTTTGCCTAACTTTTGATTGACATAAATCCTTGGAGCTTATTTGGAAAGTTTGCTTACTGTACCACTTTGCTACTTGCGAATCCACAAAATGCCACAAAATAGTGAACTTTCTCTCTCTCTCTATGAAATTATACATTAACAAAGATCTTATATTTTGGAAGGGGGGGAGGGCGTTTATATCCAATGAGCAATGTATAGTTGACTTATATTTTCTTTGTTGCACAAGAGAAGCTTTATATTGACCAAAAATGGAACCAAATATTTGCCATTTTGGTCGAATGCCAAATAAGCCAACCATTTTTTTTCTTTGATGTCTTCATAACAGTCATTAAACATTTTCATCAGAAACTGAAACGTGGGAATATTCATCAGAGGAGTACAATGAACTCCAGGCATCAAGTATTGAAACAGCAAGAAAGTTTGCATTTTTGCACTATATCCGGGGTCAAATAGCCCAATATATCTTCTGGAGTTCGTTACCTTTGGCGGCACTATTTGTTCGATAATGTCTTACAAAAGACACACATCTGCATTGATTCAACATAAAAACATCTGCTCTATTGAAATTGAATTTATTATAAACTG
Organism: Latrodectus elegans; assembly: GCA_030067965.1. Lineage (NCBI taxonomy): Eukaryota > Metazoa > Arthropoda > Arachnida > Araneae > Theridiidae > Latrodectus > Latrodectus elegans. The sequence goes on along the minus strand of CM057811.1, from coordinate 102,378,813 downwards.
TACCTCAAAATTATGTGCTATTATTAAATTTCCTCCCTATTCTGCTTTACAAAACATTCCTCTACAGTAAAGTTTTTTTAAAAATTGTATTTTTTTATTACAGTTAGAACTGTAACAAAATTTACGATTTAACATCAAAAGTGATTTTGTTTGATCTGAGAATTATTTTCCAAAGTCAACGCAAAAACTTGTGATTCTATAAAATTATTCCTATTACAACAGTTGTTACTGTCCTAAAGGTTGCAATCTAATAACAATGCATTAAATTAACTTTTAGAAAGCACATCTTGAGTTAAATCATAATATTACAAAATTAAGGTTCACCAAATCTTCTTGTGTTCTCATTTCACTTATTTATTTTTTTATAATTCAAGAGAGAGAGAGAGAGATGTGCTCTATACATAGATATATTTAGTTTATTTTTCCTAGAATACATTTTTCATGTGTTTGGCTTATGATTTATCTACCATGGGCTTGGTTTATGATATGAGAAATTGGTGAATTCAATGTTTATTATATTTAAGCTACTTATTTTCTTTTGATCGAAACAGTCTTTCTCACAAAATGGTTGCTACTTATATATATCTCACAGGAGGCAGTGTCATATTTTATGAAGAAGAATCTTCATTTCCTTTTCGCAAAATACTATCAAGTTTTTATTTCTGGTGACAAAATGGCTTTCTTTTCAACAGCTCTTGGCGGCACTATTTCTTTGATATCACCACATTCAGCTGAATAGGCCGATAAACGCTACTTCACAGCTCTTCATATATATATATATATCTTAAATAAGATATTCCTTGCTAAAAACTGGCGAGAAAATAGCTGATGACGAAACAAAAGACGACGGGGGATAAAACACCAGAGAAAGAAAAAAAAAGATACAATGTCGCCAAAGAACGAGACGACACAGGGAAGACAAAAGGGGAAAAATAGTTGCAAATAAAGAGGAAGGTAGATTAACCATCCTTCGAGAAAATCATTCGACAGTAAAGAAGACAGCTATAGTCAAGGAAAATAATGATGCACAAGTCGCTGGGGAAAAAAATATTCCCCATTTCATACTTTTTTGTTTTTATCCTTTTTCATTTCTTTTTTTAAGATAAAAAAGCAAAATAATGCAAGGCGATGAAAGGGGAAAAAAAGAAAAGCTACAACTAATATGAAATAAAAAAAAGTTCTTATATATGTATACCGTTAGCATTATTTCTTATTTTTCATTTTTTATCTTTGATCTCAAAGGAGTAAAAGCTAATCGGTTTGTGAATTATTTTGGCTATTTCTGAAAAGTACAGAATATCTACCCGCCTCACCGGATTATTAAATCGTTTATATCTATCCCGGTACTAAGACAAATAAATAAGGCGAGATATGAAGGATTACTGTCGATTTCGGATTTTGTTAGAAAGAACCTGCTGACGATATGGCACAATTTTAATGCCTTTGTAATGTTTATTTTGTATTTTTTGTCACTTGGAAAAAATGTCAGGAAGATTTTTTAACGAAGATAGTTAAGGATTACGGTGTAACATTGGGTAGGATTGAATGTTATTTTAACTATTTCTCACTCTCTATAAAAATTAATTTATTTATCATGAAGGCAATATAGCTTTTATAGGATTATAGTTAAACTAATTTAAGTCAAATTTCCTTTTAAAAAAAGGCCATAAAGGAATAACTTCAGATCCTAATTTTTTGTTAAAATTATTTGTAGTTTAAAGGAGATTCTTGCATATTGTACTTTTAGGAACTTTAAAAAAAAGCTGACAGAAATAAGAAATAACAATTGTATTCAACTGAAAGCTACGAATGGAGAAAATACAAAAACTTACATTTAATACAAAATAAAAAAAAATGAAACTTTTGTGAAAAACTAAATAAAGCTGCAAAATTAGTCAAATATATATATATATATATATATATATATATATATATATATATATATATATATATATATATATATATATATATATATATATATATATATATATATATATATATATATATATATATATATATATATATATATATATATATATATATTTATATATATATATATATTTCTATTAGCATTGTGGTAAAGATGACATGATAATCCAGCTATAAAGAAGATTAGTTTTCTTCTAAGCAAGCATTTATATATTACAATTTTTTAAATTACAATGACTACAGTTTATAATACAGAAATTAAACACAGTAACTTTCACAAATGATAACTCAGCGCTTAATTGATTTCTTGCTTCATTTGGAACTAACTCAGTGATTGACTGAAGTAACATTTCAGAATGCAGCCTAATAGTTTCCACAACATTTCTATAGGAAGCCTATACTAACTCGTATCTTATATTTGCCCTATCGACTAGAAAATTAAAAAATGTTGACGGATGTTTAATCGCCAAATATAGCACCAAGTCACTAAAAATGTTGTCAAACTGCCTCAGATTTCAGATTTATTTATTAGCTCTAAAAACCTATTCTGTTTTTACTGAATAAGGATTGTACAAAATTATTCAAAAATAATATGATAATAATAAAATAGAACAAATTATAGCAGAAGTTTCACAGACAATGATATAAATAATTACAATTTTTTCATTTTTTATATTATAAATAGATATATTCAACTTAGTTTAATAAAACTAACGCATAAAATATTTAAAACTGAAATGCAGAGGGAAATTGGAAGTTATGCCTAGCCTCTCCATAAAATGTGAACAACAATGCATGCCTACTTCAAGAATGGATCCCAAGTCCGGTGAGTTGTGGGTGCTAAAGAAACAAGAAATGCCCATTTCAAATGGGGATTAGGGTGTTATATGATTTTGTAATTTTTAAGGCATTTCCTCGTGTTATTTTAGCGATATTCAAATAACCAATAACAATGCCTTTTTCTAGGCTCTTATTTATATTGAAATGTGTTTTGTTTCCATGGCAACAAAAAGGCGCAGACATATTGTTGCGAACTGAGACATTTTATAACATTTTCTTACATTTTTAAAAATTTATGAGCTTTATGCATTGACTTGTTGAATATTTATGGATATATTCACTTTTAAATGTATGATTGAGATTTGTAAGGCACCCTCAATAATAAGATATTTTTTAATTTAGTCAACAATTTTCATAGTTTGAATCACAATAGCCTTACTCTAACTTAAAAGAAAATTAAATGAAAAAAACATTCATTGCACATTTCATAGAGAAAGTAACTGTAAAAAATTATACATTAGATTTCGAATATCTGCAAATACGTTTGTTTGAGATAATATTTATTTCAACGTATGAGACACAGCATGCAATATCTACTGCACATTTCTTTTACCATAATTCTTGAAATGTATACCAACGATATTATTCATCTAAATGTACATGAAAAAATTAACTGCATATTGGAAAACATATCAAACACTTTATATTGTCTTCTATAAATAAAGGATATATATCTTGTAATCAAAATATATTTCAAACAAGATTTTCTATTTTATGGGGATAAATAATTCTTTATTTTCTTTTCATAACAATTTTACTCCTTTATTTATTACCTGGTTCGCTTTTTATTAATAGAAATGAATTTTTTAGCTCAGTGTAAATACAAAAATTTTTATTATAGGAAGGAAAATCGACCGTCCATGTGGAAAACGAAGAATATCAATTGCAAAAAGATCAAACTATTTTATTGCCACCAGGAAAACAGTAAGATACAAAATGTTTGACATTTGATGCTAACTTGTGAAATCATTAGTGTTTTACCATTATATGTTGGTTTTATTTTATTTGCAATGAAGTAGAAATAACAATTTTATGGAATGTTAAAACTAATTTTTCCCTGCTTTGATAGGACAAATTATCTTTACAAAACTTTTGAAGAAATGATTCTTTAAATATGACATATTTTATTAAAAGATTCATTTATTTTCAACATACACTACTGGCCATTAAAATTGCTAAACCAGGAAGAAATGCAGATAACAAAATGATATTTATTGGACAAATATATTATTCTAAAAATAACAATTGATTAAATTTTCAAAAAATTTGGCTGAATAGATCCTGAGAAATCAGTACCCAGAACAACCACCCCTGGCAGTAATAACAGCAGTTATACGCCTGGGCATTGAGTTAAACAGAGATTGGATTGCACGTACAGGTACAGATGCTCATGCAGCTTCAACACGATGCCACAGTTCATCAACCGTAGTGACTGGCGTTTGGTGACGAGCCAGTCGCTCGGCAACCATTGACCAGACGTTTCTTATTAGTAAAAAATCTGGAGAACGTGCTGGCCAGGGCAAAAGCCGAACTTGTTCCGTATCAAGGGAAGTCCGTACAATTTCGGCAACATGCGGTCGGGCATTATCCTGCTGAAACGTAGGGTTTCGCAGGGCTCGAATAAAGGATAGAACCACGGGTCGTAACACACCAGAAATGTAACGTGCACTGTTCAAAGCACCGTCAATGCGAACTAGAGGTAACCGAGACGTGTATCCAATGGCACCCCATACCATCACGCCAGGTGATGGGCCAGTGTGACGATGACGAATGCACGCTGCCAGTGTGCGTTCACCGCGATGCCGCCAAACATGGATGCGACCATCATGATGCTGTACACAGAATCTGGATTCATCTGAAAATATGACGTCTAGCCATTCGTGCGCCCAGGTTCGTCGTTGATCACACCATTGAAGGCGCTCTTGTCTATGACGCAGCGTCAAGGGAAGCCGCAGCCATGGTCTCCGAGCTGAGAGTCCATGCTGCTGCAAACGTCGTCGAACTGTTCGTTCAGACACCTTGTTGTCTTCCAAACGACCCCGTTTCTTGACTCCCGGCTCGTGATGTGGTTGCACGATCCATTACGGCCATGCGGATAATATGCCTGACTTCTCGTCTGGTAGTGATAGGTGGCCGTTGAGATCCCGCATGGCATTCCGTATTACCGTCCTGAACTCATCGATTTCATATTCTGCTAACAGTCATTGGATCTCAACCGACGCGAGCAGCAATACAGCGATAAGATAAACCGCAATCCCAGTACGCTACAATTCAACCTTTATCAAAGTCAGAAACGTGCTGGTACGCATTTCTCCTTCTTACACGAGGCATCACAACAACTTTTCACCAGGTAACAACGTTCAAATGCAATTTGTGTATGAGGAACCGGCTGAACAATTTCCTCATTTAAACACAATGTAGGTGTCACTACTGGCGCCTGCTTTGTCTGAATGCGCTGAAAAACTAATCATTTGCATATCACAGCACCTTCTACCTTTCGTATAAATTTCACGTCTGTAGCATGTCGCCTTTTTGGTGTAGCAATTTTAATGGCCAGTAGTGTACATCTGTATAAAAAATAGAAATGATATATATATATATATATATATATATATATATATATATATATATATATATATATATATTTATATATTTATATATATATATATATATATATTTATTTATTTATTTATATATAGATAGAGATAGATATATCATATATCTGTGTGTGTGTGGGTTTGTTTTCGAAGTTCGAAACTCTTAGCTTAGGTATTTCCTGTTATTCCTGTATGGAATGATACAAAGTAGTGCAAAAATATTAAATAGTAAAACATGTATATATATGAGTTTCTTTATGTTTGTTAAGTGCATTTATTATTATAATTATGTTGTATACTACATAATGGGAATAGCAAATATCTGGAAAACTGAAAAATGCCATTCTATTAAAGAAGCTCCAAGTGCATAAGGAAATAGGATAATTTATTTCTAGATAATTATTTCCTATTTCAGTTTTGATAATCTGTATCATTTTGTTAAATCTGCGTTAAAAATGGAATATTTCAGCATCGATGATAAAGAATGTAATAATTTGGATTGTATTAAATTCTGTAAAACCACGATTGAAATTAAAATTAAAAATTTTTCATTGACATAAATTGTTTTCAAATAATACATTTTGTTATTTTTCAGTTCTTATTAAAAAGACAGTTTTGTAAGAAGTCTATGATTAATACGAGCGTCAGTCTGAAATTTTTGAGTTACAACTAGGTTTTTAAAGTTATACTTACAAAATTTTAGGTGTGTTCAAAGTAACCTCCCCCGACATCACTGCACTTTTGTAGACGAATTTTCCACAGATTAAATTCCTCAAGCCATTCATTTCTTGGAATAGAGGAAAAAAATGCATTTATAGCCACATCAATCTCATCTTCTGAATGAAAACGACGTCCACATAAGTTCTTTTTTAGAAATCAAAAGTCGCACATAATCGCACATCAGGTGAATGCGGCGGATGTTCGATCAATTTAATTTATTCTTGTTTAAGAAACTCAACTGTTAATCCGGCTGTATGTGAAGATGCATTGTCATTGTGACCCTAGCATTCAGTTCTTGTAGAATTTCTGGAAGACATTTAGTGGTATACCAGTTTGCTGTTACCGTCTTCTGTCCTTCCAAATTAATGGCTTTTACCAATCCCGTACTTCTGAAGAAAACGGTATACATCACTTTTTTCAGTGCGCGTTGTTTTTTCACCATGGTCGGCGTGGGATCATCTTCAAAGACCCATACTTTGCTTTCTTGGTGTGTTGGAACGTCAAAAAACGGAATGAACGTTTCATCACCGGTTACAATTTTAGAAATGATGCGATGGCCACCATCATTTAGCAATTTAAGAGTTTCTTTACTAATTCTGACACGCTAATCTTTTTGGTGCTCGGTTAGATTATGGGGAACCCAGCGGCAAACTACTTTTTTCATATGTGATTCTTCATGAATGATTTTGTGTATGACTGCGGATCCAATGTAAAGTTCCTTCTGAATCATTTGATGGGACAACGGTTATCATCCATTAACATTTTTGTATGACAGACACATTATGTGGGACTGCCGACGGCGGACTTCCTGTGTGTTCTCCCTCCTGAAGAAAATTGCAACCTTTTTTAAATTCCCTAAATAATCTGAATACAGTAGCAAGAGCTGGAGATTCATCACCAAATGCTAATTGAAATTGTTGAACGCATTCTTCTTAATTTAATCCTGCTTTAAATTCGGAGAAAATCATAGCGCGAAAATATTCTCGCGTCAACTCCATTTTCTCTTCTGTTTAAAATTTATTCTACGCTAAACAAGTTGAAGTAAGACAGTAAAAAATCATCTTCTGTGTTAAAATACTTTGTATTTTAAAATTAAACCGCTATTTTCATTTTGTAAATTCACATCTGCACGTATCTCAAAAATTTCAGAGTAACCCTCGTATAAACTTATGTTTCCAAGAAACGGATACAAGCAATTTTTAACTATAACAATGTATTATTAATTCTTATTGCTGGTACCATAAAAATGTAATTAGTTGAATGGTTTCAGCCACATATATATATTTAAGGTTTTCTTTGGAAAAAATAAAAAATATATCTATACTTTTATTGTATATACTTACATATATAATTTTCTTAGTCTCTCATAAATTTTTAATATTAAAGATATACATGTTTTAAAAGCCGCCTACTTTTAAAAAGTATTCGCATTAATATATATTTAATAAATTAGAATTTTTTCATAAAAAAAATCTTTTAACTTAATTAGTTAAGAAACTTCTACTAGAATGTGTATTGTCTTCTTTTTAAAAATGCATTTTCATGTTTTAAACAGTATTTTTTTTTCAGGTATGTTATCAAGGCTGAAATTTCTAGTCGTATTATTTCCGTGGTTATGAATCCATTAAAAGAAACAAATCTTTAATGTTTTTACATTGTATATTAAAAATTTCAAAATTGCACTTTACACATATAAACATTCATATATTTTCCTACATACCAATATTTTTACCATGCAAAACTAATTTCATGTTTAGTTTTTGCAGTGAATTGATATGTAACTACATTACGTGCAACTTATATTGCAAACAAGTGGCTTACGTGTGGTTATAAATCTCAAGCAAATTTATAGCTAATTTTAAGATCGTATTAAAAATAAAATGTTGAAAGTTTCGTATGTTTTATCCTTTTTATAATATCGAAAGGAATTGTACCTATGCGAAAGGAATTTCCATTCTTTTACTTCTTGAATCTGTTAATCTTAAAGATTTACTATTAGCTCTTACAAAAGTTCGCAATGTATCTAATCTAATCAAAACATTACTTTTTTCACAATAAATTTTTCGAAAGTATTTATATAATATCGTACAAGCGATACTTAAATACTTATTTATTACTATATATATATTTGTATATATATATATATATATATATTTTGTATATATAAATATATATATATATGATGTTAATGTATTAACAAAATGTTATTCAATGTTGTATTGTTTTTTAATGCTATTTTTATTAAAATATTTCATTTTCCTCCTCCATCATTAAAAACTTTTAGAGTTATTAGATAGTACACACACACACACACACACACACATATATATATATATATATAATATATATATATATATATTATATATATATTTGTCACTCATTTGAATTGATTGGATTGCATGTAGTGCAGCACATAATTGGTGAGCCAATGTAGTTCAGAAAATGGAAGGGTCCTCATAAGGGGCAGTTAAAAGCAGGTATCAATCAAAAGATTCTCAAACTTAGGCTGGTAGTCACCAGCCTAACGTTTTCGTACCTATTTAATATACCTCAATCGTCATTAGACAACGCGACGAATTTTTTGTCGAATGAGAATAAAACCTGCTGTTTCAAATAATGAGAAGAGCTCTTTTCCAACCAAGACTTTAAAACTTAATCAAAATATGTAAAATGCTCAGAAAAGAAAGGAAAAGTCCCTCTATTTATTAATAACGTCAGACATTTTATGAACATACACATAATAAGCCATGAGGGTATATATTTAAAATTTAAATTATAGTTAAATTACATAATTGTATGTTTTCTGAAGAAGATTATTCATTACTTATTCATGAAATTCAGTATTTATTCATGATCATTAATTATTTATTCAAGTGAATGAAATGCATATTCAAATATTTTGCATGATATCTATGTAAATATTTTTATAACTTTCTGAAAACATCATGTGCTTACGTCTTTCCAACGCAAAGAAAAGGGAAAAAAATCTAATTCCTTTATCGGATTTATTTTATTTAATTTCTTTAAAATTGAAATGAGTTGGACTTTCTGAATGAAAATTTTAAAATATGACTTATTTACCTATAATATATATGACAAAATATCATTTAAACTCAGTTTGTTTTTGTAAGAGACATTAAATAAATATAAAATGTTAAAAACTATAAAAAAGGAATTTATGTGATTTAAATATACCTTAAGAATAGATGATATTGAATTCAATTACGGTAGAGTGAACGATATATAGCTTGAGATTTTTATGTTATTATCCTGCAAGCAACACAATGAAGATACATCTCAAGTAGATTACGTAAATTTCGCAGACTCCTTAATTATGGTCAGCTACGTGTGTTGCATTCGCGAGTGAAGATGGAAGTCAGTACCCTCTTCATTCATTCTTTCCCTCGTCTCTCCAAATCACAGTTGAAAGCATCCAAGAAATTATTGGTTGATTTCTCTTACACATAATTTTTCTAGTGCACGTAATTTATATTTATAATATTAAATATGATCGGAAGATAGATTAGTTGATTTCAGATAAATCATATTTAAGCTACAATTATTAGGTTATTTAAAAAAAAATTCAGTAACTTTTGTAGAATTATATGATTTATCTAGACATTTCTGGGAATTAGAAATCTAATATATATTAAGGTTTATATGAAGTTATATATAGATAATTTTTATGTCGTCGCTTTAGTAGCAGAAAATTTTTATCTTTATTATCATTTAAAAAAATCGTTAACATAAAGTTTAATTTCTTTATTTATGTGTTGAGCAAATTATTATAAGCTTAGTTGAATTTTTTTTAATTGATCTAATGTTGCTAGAGATTAAAAGTTATAATTTCAGAATATTAATGTTTAGTTCATATAAATTCCAGGCACCTTTTACTTTACCTGCTTTAAGTAATTAGTTAGTAGTGTTCAAATCAGATTTATATTGTAGTCTATTAGACAAAATATACTAGAAAATTCCTAAATTTGTTTAAAATTTCTTGAAGTAATAAAATATTTCATTAAGAATATTCGTTTCAATTTATAAATACTAAACGATAACTTCATTCATTTTAGTTGATTTTTCTAGAAAAACTAACTTGTTAGTCAACACATTCAATGGAAATATTTTTAAATTAATATTTCCTTTATATAAATTATAATTTAATAATTTAAATTTTTATTTGTTATAGTTGTCTAATTTGTGCAAATTATAATTTAATAATTTAAATTTTATTTCATAAATTATATTTCATAAGTACATTTTTGCTTACATTTTATAATTTGTTAAGGTTAAAACTTAGCTCATATTTATGGCCGTTCATTGTGTGTCAATAAATACATATTTTATCAATAATTACAAATTGAATACAATTTCAGAGTAAAATTGGAACATCGATTGTGTGTCTTGTGAAATCTAATAAATAAGCTAAGTTCTGAATTACATCTCATTTTAAAGCAACTGATTTTGCAATTGTTTTGTACTATATATGCGGCAAAGCGTTTTCATGGACAAGCATCGAATCATGTCAACTCGGCAGTGATGGGGCACATAATTTTTAACTTTTCTTTACATTTCATCGATGTACTGGCAATATTATTTGGTTGAAATATTCCCCAGTTTAAAGAGATATGTAAGGAATTTATTCAGTGTCTAACCTCCATATTTAGGTACTCACTTTTCCATTTTTTCATTTTGTTAATTTTAGAAAGGGTCTTGAGTTTGAAGAAACATATAGTGAATTCCGCACTTTTCCATTTTTTTCCTTTAGATAATTTCAGAAAATATCCTCAGTTTAACGAAACATGTAGCGAATTCTTTCAGATTTATTCCTTCATATTGTGGTATTTGGTTGTCTAATTTGTGCAAATTTTTATAATTTTAAAAAATCTTCTCAGTTTGAACGAACATGTTAATTCCTCCAATTTTTCAAACAGAGTCACCTTTCTTCTATTTTTTCCTCCTTGTGAATTTCAGTAAGGTATCATTGTTTATTACATGCTCAACTTTCATGCTGGTAATATGTTCTTTGTTAATTTCCAAGCTTTCAGGGAATCATTTTTGGCAAACTTTTTAACCTTCCTCACAGTAATTTAGTATGAAAAATCACCACCAAATCAAATTTTTTTAAACCAACGTTATACCGTTCGATCCTTAGCGGCTTATTTCTCAAACACCAGGTTTATATTACGTGCAAACGAAATTGAAAATTACAAACAAAATGGAGCACTTTTGAGATATTGTCTTTTTAAAAGTGTGACTTTGGTAAAGAACAGTAATAAACATGGTTACGTTGAAAACAAATGCAAAACAAAACTAAGAAAAAATCACTAGCCTGAAAATTCCTAAATCAACAATTCAGTTTTTCATTGGTTAACGTCTTTCTCTCCAAACGCCTGGTTTATGTTGCTAAGAGTTTATACTCATTATAAATTTACACGCGCGAATTTCACTTAGATATTATGAAATTCAGAAACAAATGAAGCACTTTTAAGGAATATTTTATTTTTGAAATGTGACTTTGCTATAAACAATAACTAATGAGATTAGGTCATAAAAAATCCCTAACGGTAACAGCGAGATAAACATTCATTTGTAAAGAAAAACCAGCAATTCTTGTACAAGAAACTAATACTTTAAAATATGCTCCAAAATACACAATTATATTTCTCGGAAGGGAAAATAATCTCCCATACCTAGAGCATTTGTATACATTGATGTGCAAATTAATATGAGAAGGAAATACAATTTTTATTTAAATGGAAAATAAACAAAATTGAGTGGGATTGCAAAGTTGTAATTCCTTTAGTTTGTTTCTTTACTCAAATGCATTCACTTGTTTGCATTACCAAAGAGTTCTCTTCTAAAGTCCTTTGTTATTCATTTTCGTACCGCTCATCTAAAAGGCTTATTTCAGGGAAATTTAATTCTGCAAAACTTTAGAGCGTGATTTTCCAAACTCAGGACTAAATTTATCTAATCGAGGCTGCTTCAGCACGGCCATACCTGCTCACCGAAAACGCTCCTGGATAAAGGGTTAATCCGGGGTCTTCCGTTCTCCAGTTTCCGGAAATTTGCAGCCGCTTTCGGATATGTTAATCACTTCCGGCGGACCTGATTGAGCTTTTCGATCCCATTGTCGTCATTTCCGCTCCAGTGGCTTTTCTTGGAAATCTCCCCCGATCCACTTGCCATACCTTCCTTTCCCCATCCCACGTCGCCAGATTTCGCCAAGCTTCGATGCTTTTATGTGCGATGCGGGGATTGAAATTCCAACCGAATGGAAAGGAGTAGCAGGAAACCAATTAAATTTCAAGACCCTGCTCCCGCTGTTATTTAGACTGCTGAGAGAAGGAAATGCTCCCCAGCACTCTTGAAAGTGATTGGACGAAAGCAAGCTCGCAACTAAGTAAAATCATCGCCAAAAACATTTTCGTTAACTGAAAAATTCAATTTATGCAGTTATTAAATCTTCAACAGCCCGAAATAATTAGAATGATTTTTAATATTTAGAAAAAAAAAATACATGTGTTTTAAAGGGTTCCGATTTTGGAATATCTTTTTTTAATAAAATTTTATAAACTATTTTCATAATTTCTTCTTGCTTGTTACGAACATAATTAACGAAATCATTATTTCTTATGATAGGATATTTTTTAATATTGATATTTGGAGTAATATTTTTCTCCAACATACAATTATAACTTTTGAATTAATATTAAAATACTTTTGATTTTTTTTATACGAGTTTGAAAAACAAATAACTAAATGTTAAATAATATGTTTAGGCGTAATTACATTAAATATAATGTTAACTACTTGATGTTTAGCTATATTTTACAGATTATATGTTCTATTTCTTTATTAAATCCATTTTAAAAAATTAAAATATATTCACTGGGTCTGAAAATTTGAAGAGAACAATCGTTAAATTATTATCTGTTCTCATAAACATAGTTGAATAATAACGTTAAAAGCTACATTATACTTTGTCAGGGCTACAGCGCATTACTAAACACATTTATTACGATCTAGTTGCGATCCAATTAATATTTTTATATATGAATAATGATTCCAAAATATATCATATATAACAACAGTAGTACTTTTATAACTTTATTTTGTGAAGTGGACAATACAGTATATTGAGAATATAATATATATATATATATATATATATATATATATATATATATATATATATATATATATATATATATATATATATATTGTGACACTTTACTCTCTCTCTCTCTCTCTTCCTTTCCGAGAGCGCCCCTTTCGGGGAGAAGGAAAGACAATTAGTTAGGATTTTGATTTCGAACTCATAAGATGTGTTTTAATCATCCTTTTAATTTAGTGTTTCTGTTTGTTATTGTGTGTAACTCAACTTTGAATAATTAAATTACTGTTACATTACAGGCTGTTTTGATTAAACCCACAACTACCGGACACATTGGCACCCAACCGCTTTTCAAAATTATAGCCTTTATTACGAACAGAGTCCTATTCTAAATTATTGAAAACAAAGGCTTAGTTCATGTTTTATTTCAGGCGAATCAAATCAAAACTACATCGAGTATATGATTGAATAGTAAGACCTGGTTTTCCTGTTTTACTTGAACAGTATTTTCATCCTGAAAAACTGATTTCAAGGTATAGTTGCTTTGCACCCCGAAAAGAAAACTCATTTAAATTACTGTATTGTTAGTATTTTTTCCTAAATTTGGAGTGTTATTATTAAAACAATTTAACTGGTGATCAATTTTATAAGGAATCATAACTTCTATTAAAATTGTTGATCACAGTTTATTAAAACAAAACTAAATTTTATTGTTTAGTTAGATATTCGTTTTCTTTTCATAAGTTAGTGATAAACATAAATAATTAAATTATTGTTACACTAAAGGCTATTTTGATTAAACTCACAACCACCGGACACAATATATATATCGCTAGTAACATAAATTTTAATTTTACTTTACTAAGTATTCTATAATTTGAAGCACTCTTGTCACACTTGATTTAACCTAATATAAAATATAATATATTGACAATACAGCACTTTAGAAAAAAGTATTTATAGTAAAAGTAGGGTGTATCTTCACGCAATTTTGATATGTATGTACCTTTTCCTTTGTTGGAAAATAATATTTTAAAAATTATGTAGGGATTGAGTGAGTGTTAAATTAACATGAATTTATTTCTGACAATATATTGAAATATTCTTAAATATTTCTTGGATTTAAAAGTATAGCTCAGCAAATTTTAGGGTACATATATTAATGGTGTGTGATAGCCAAAATTCAAAAAAGTAATGAAGCACATATAGGTTTGTAGTTTATTTGAAGATCTTTCAAAAATGATAACACGAGAGTCACCGTGGACTCAGGCCCTCACGAACTGTGGAAATCTGATGGGAAGGACACTCGGTTTCATTTGATATTCCTTTACACAAACACAAATTTCCAAGCTGGCTACTGTTTTTCTAATACAAGATTAGTTCCTGTTTTGTAGTTTAGTGAGCTGTTGTTGCTATAGCTACAAGAGGCGTCTTTTTCAAATAAAGATAGAGGATGTTATGAAAGAGTGGTGTTTAGGTAAGTACTTCATGGTATTCTCAAGGGATTCAATAAGCCAATGCTCATACCTTTCTCCTGTTTTCTCTTGTCAAAAACGGAAGGTATTTTGTTCTTACGGCAAGAGGCAAGCACAGACACATTGACGGGGGACCGTAGACAATATTTTAAATATCATAGTGCCTAAAATCCTACAGTGGAAAAGAATATTGGAGCCCGTTAGTGGATCTCGTTGGTTGACAATGATTCTAGATGTTGAAGCTTTTTGTGATTGATGAACAGCCTGACATTCTTCTGTGATGTACTTATTAATGCAAACCCAACAAACAGTGTTCAGTGCAACATCAGAATTCGTATATCATGGAGATAATTCGGCTTATTTCTAGCTCAATGGTTATTATTTTGCAAATCATCTTTAATTAAACTAGGACTTACAATATAAAGCAAACTCTGAAAAAATACGTTATCAGTGCAATTCCAGCTGTGGCATGTTACTTTAGTGTGTCGCTCGCATGTTGGGAAGGAGATAAGTTTGAATTTCGATTTAGCAAAACATTTGTCGTATTCGCTAAAGGCGACTGGGTAGGTCGAAGTCACGATCCCCTCCAAGTGAAATAATACCTGTGAGTGAGGCAGGTCGGCAAGTATTGGAGGCTACTTCCATTTAACAACTTCCTCTTAGCAGGCAGAACCAAACTCTGGGATTGGTATAAGATGATTGTATGTTGAAAGACACAAAATATCAATACCTGATGTACGAACACTAAATATTGAACTATATGCTATAGTGAAAAAAAAAAATCTGTTATCTCTGCTTGAATCTCAAGTAGATTTTTTTTTTTTAAATTTAGCAAAAATATTAAATGTGCGAAATTATTTTCAAATAAATATTGCCATGGATTTACATGAGAATGACAATAATGTCGTGTGTGTTACATTTCAAAAGGTTTAAACTTTTGCTTTTCTACACTTCAACTCACGATTATATCAAATTTATATAAACTTTGTATCTGATATGAAAATTCAATATATCTCTAGTTAGGAAAACTTATTCAGTTCACGAAACGATTAAAGATTTACTCCATAATCCGGAAGATTATGCACGAAGGACAGATTTAATTTTCTCGACAAATCGAAAGATTTCGCTGCAGTCTTAGAAGTTAAATTCAGATAAAAGTGGAAACTTATTCAGAGCTGTTATCAGTAAAGCTGAGTAGAATATCGTTTAAAATAGTTATATGCCAGTTAGAATAGTTTGTTTAATGTGCTTAACTAAATCACAATTTGTTGCAAGCACACAATAGCTGGAGAAAGTTTGTGCACTGTTTGTCTAGACGCAGTTGCCTGGTAATGATTAATTGATTAAAGTCACTGAATTTATCTAAAATCATTAGTACACACTTAATGAATACAAAGAGGTTTGTAAGTCAGGCTCTTAAAAGAATTTCTATAAGAGATTACTAAATAAGCTAACTATACATCAATTTTAATTATTATAAATCTAATTTATTTGTTATTACAGTTTTCCTGATTGAATTTTTTGAAGACACAACTGGCTGGTAATATGACATACATTCTTATAGTAAACTTCGGATATAATTTGCAATTTGGAAAAAAACAAATAACAAAAAGAAATTCTTCAAAAATTTTTTAAAATTATACTATATGCAGTAAAAATACAATTATTATACATTGTTTCAATCAAGCAAAACATATAAGAAACATGTTTTTTTAAAAAAAAAAAAAAATCTAAAATGTTTTAATTGTATATGTTTTGTGAACTAAGATGTTTTAATTGTTTCATAGTTTTGCCCCTTAATTTAAACCGGTTTAAAAAGCCAAAAATGTTTTTTTTCGAAACTTTTAAGATGGAATATTTGTTTTATTAACAGAATGTGACAAAATGATGAATAACATAAAAGTAAAAAGAAAGGAAATGATGAATATTGTTTTCTTTCTGCTTAAATACAAGGAAGATCAACTGCTTTACAAATACTTTTTCTCTCTGTTAGTCTGAACCACAAAATATAATTTGGCAATTGCTGTTTGGGAGTTGGCAAATTAAAATATTTATTATTTTATTTTGGATTATAGTTACGATGTTTGACACAGAAATTTTTACTTTATAGCTTTTAAATTATAATTTGATTAACATAATAACGGAAAGCAGTTGAAAGAAATCTAAGGATTTACTGCAAATTACTTGTAAGGAATAGGTTTGTGAATGCAGTATACATGTGGTGCAAAGGAGAAAACTCAGAAATATCTCAATTCCAAACCAGATAGGTATACAGGAAGAAACAGTAGCGCAAAAGCCTCTCATGTTTTCCAATAGTAGCTGCTGTAATAATTCGGACCTTTCACGTGGCAGAGAATGTTTTTAATATGGTAAAAAAAATTTATCCTCATTATCTAAACTTGTTTTGTTAGAAGTTCGAAAATCATTTTGCATATACAATGCCAAATTTAACAATGACCTACAATTTACAGTGAATTTCCAGCAAATAAAAATTCAGACCTAACAAGAAATTCGAATTCACAAGTTACTGAGTCGAAAGCTAAAACCAGTTATTCGGCTTTCAGATGGGCTCCCATTTTCCTACAGTTGAGAGTAGTTTGAATTAAAATCGCTTTATTAGCTTTAAATTTTATTCCCCAATGATAGGAATCTGTTAGAACTGAATGTGTATTATTTTTAGAATTAAAAAAAAAGAAAAAGTAAAGCGCTAAATACATTCCACAACAGATAGACTGAGTGTCTAAAATTACAATCAAAAACTTTAATGCTATGCTAAATTGCTTAATTTTTCCAAAATGAAATAAGAAGTATTTAATATATATAACTTATTTATTTTATTTCTATTTAAAACTCAATTTTTTAAAATCATATTGATCTTTTCATAAAAAGCAGAAGACATAGATTCAATCCTCAAAACACGATTAGACACGTTCTGTTAAGTCATGGATCATGTAATATTCCCCAGGGTTTTGCTTCTGCTTATAGTCTGGACAATATTGTTATTCCTATTAATTGCCACAAAAAATGGATGCAAAGGAGACGACATCCATTCTGGTATCATTTTCTTCATATCGACTATGCAGAACACTAAATACCTATTGAACAACTACCATTTTATTTAAAATGAACTTATTATCCTTGCTCAATTATTAATGTGTAAATACTCTTACAGTCCCACGTTCATATCAAAGCTTTCATATTATTATTTTTTCCCATGCAATGCTTATTTTATACTTTTTCACTAGATATTAATAAAATTTATAAAGTAAGAATTAATTCAAAGTGATTTTATCAATAGGAGAAGTTCACATTCTAGTATTTCGCATTCATAGCTTTTTTATAGTGCATATTAAAGATTACAGCTTTATTTTGACCAAAAAGCAGCTTAATTTACAAAATAAACCTCACTTTGGAATTAAGTGTTTCAAGGTTAGGCTGCAACATGTATTGTTGGAATTTGTGCCCTGTGCATTATGCTTCGAAGGTACACTGACATTTTTTGAGGAAAATTTTAACCTGACAACTTCATCACGCACAAGTTAAAATATTTCATACGGGTATATAATATGTTCCATTAAAATAACTACTTACTTTTATGGAAAATATGAAGACTTTTGATAATGAAGATTTAAAAAATATGCTGATACATTTTGCAGTATCAGCATATTTTATTAATAATCCGTTGTTCATTCGTAGAACATATCATCTTTATATTCAAAAATGTGGGAAACATCTGCTTACCATTTATATTTTTAAATATGTTTATATTTTCAGTGATTTTAATTTCGTTTTTATTATATTGAAGTAATTAATAAGATTCCTTGCTTTTTCCTTAAGCAATTCACTGGTTTGATAAATGGTTTAAGAGTATTTAAGAGAATCGTTTTAAGATGATATCCCACACGAAACAAATTTTAATAGCTGGAGCACTGGGTATGAATCGTGAGCTGACATGGCCTGCTTTTATCATCTATTTGATACAAAACTTCCAATAAAAAATATAAACAAATAAAATATTTGCGGGGAAAAAAACAAAACAAACCTGCAGGTTACGAGAGGAAAGACATCATTTTACTTATTCTCTTTAAGGTTATAGAGTTATACTTGACATAATTGAAAACTCTTGAATGGGATTGTGGAATTCTAGTTAATTCTAAGGACATGGCAAAGGTCTTGCATGGGAACCGGTAGAACTGGGTGGGGACTCAGATTAAAATTTTGCTATTTAGTCTAGATTAAAAATTACGATGTGGTTGGTTGTGTTTATCTGCTTTGCTCATCCTAACAAAACAGTCAACTACTTATGTAATAAATTAACACGAAAACCACGGCAGTTTCGGTATAACTAAAATCGCGGGCTAGTTCAATTTGATCCCAATAATAAAAACGCGTGTTGTTATGCTAAAAGTACGCTATAATTATATGGCGATACCATTTATTTATTCTCAATATTTAATTGTTATAATGAATAAAAAATAATATATATATATATATATATATATATATATATATATATATATATATATATATATATATATATATATATATATTGCAATATGGAATATTATATACAGTTAATAAAATATACAGACAATTTTAATAGAGATATTTAGTTTCTTACCAGTCAAGACTTCCTACACAGCTCATACACATTTTGGGCAACTTCTTTATATAAATTTGGTACACTTTCCATATATCAGTGTTTTACATTCAGAACAACCATCTACAGTTTTGTTTTTACTCTTGAAAGCTTGGCAATGAACTCTTCTTCGCATCAGTGCAGATTATTTAGTATTATCCGCTTTTGTCTATGTATCTGGCTTGTACATATTCATTTGTGAATATCATGCTACACAACTCTCCAATGAGTAGTTCTCTGCTCGTTAAGTTACTTTCCGGTAAATTCTTTGTAAGAAATTCCTAAATTAATCCCTTCAAGATCAAGAATTTTGTAGAATGCAAGTACTGAACACCTCCTTGATCCTGCCTTCACATAATATTTTCCAGCCATTTGGTCGACAATGTAGACATCAAATTTTGTTGAGTTCTAAAATGGTATTGTTTATGGAATCTTTTTTGGGTGATTATAATCACTATCAACTGAGGGATGAAAGAAGCTCAATAATGAGAAATGTTGGCTGGTTTTCCCCTGATAAACTGCCAAAATTACATCATCATCATGATCTAGTAACAAAGTATCGTATAACGGATTTTTCACCTTTTTCGAAAATTCTGGTATTGACTTCATTTCATCCTTCCACTTAAACTAGTATTTTTCAATTTTAATATTTGGGACTAATTTAGGGTAGTGAAAAACTATCTGTAGTGATATTTCTTCCTTTATTTTCGAAAGGATCGATAAAATGCAAAAGGAAGTATTCGGGGAGAGAGAGAGGTTTCCAGGACGTTCCTCATCTTTACTCAAATATACAAAACAGTAGATCACGTATTTACTATCAGCGTGAACTTAAGTTAGAACTTGATACCGAATTTATTTGGTTTACTTAGCATTTATTGCGTGGCTTTAGACGGAAGCTGCTGTTCATCAAGAGTTATACATGATCTTGGATTATAACAAAATTTTGAATTTTCAATAAATTTCTTCCAAATTTCAGAAATGAAACGGAATTTATCTGTTTCAAGGCGTTCAGATTAAGCAATTTTGACGAATAGCAGAAATTTCATATATTCTTTTAATGTATATCTCGCCATAGTATCGCTGAAAAAGGTGAGCCCCAAACAACAGATCACAGACCACCAATCTCTAGATTATTTGCATCGTATATATTTTGAGCATACAAAATTGACATAAAAGCATCTAATTTGTCTAAAGTTATTGACCATTCATTTTTTTTCCAATTGCCAGTGAGCTTCTTCCTCTGTACAATATTTGATTTGACGAAACAGGTTCATCTACAAGCAGTCGCCATGAACTAACTGCATAGCTATTTTCAATATTTCGCTTTGCATAACTGATTGGGCCACTCTTTTCTTTGAAAACATTAAGTGCAGCAATTTTTCTACGATTACAACTTCCAGAGGCGATGCTTTCCCAACACGTTCCATAATTTGTAGCAAAAGTTCAGATTTTATTTCATCTGGATTTCAGTCTAATAATTTTTTAACATTTAGTTACACATTATTTTTTCCCCAAAGAAGTGGTTTCCCGGCTAAAACATTGTGCAGGAAAATTAAATGCAGTAACTTCATGCAAGAAAATATTTTCCTCATCTGAAGGCACATATTCATCATCGCTCAACATGAAAAGAATTTCTTAATCATTACCGTTTTCGGAATACATATTCCGATAATTGTCACATATATTTGGGGACCTCACTAAATGTTTATTTACACATATTTTTCCAGCAATTTTTAACTAAGATTTATTTTATCTCCACGTGTAAACGAGAAGGAAATATCAAATAGACTGGTACACTTAAATTATCTCCAAGGCAATGGGAACAACCAGTTGTGCAGTTATAAGAAATCAGAAGTGCACCCGTTAGTCAACCGCATGGCCTATGGTAGTATTGCACCACATTTCATTCAATAGGCCCAAACCAAAAAACATCGGAGAGCAAACATTCCTTGAACACGATAACAAGGTCATTTTTCCTATTAGGAATGATAAAAAGAAGGGAGGGATCTGCAAAACTGGATACTACTACTGCAGCAAAACTTTCAGCTGCTCTTCTGTTATTAGTAACCTTGAGGTATTGTTTTGATTACATCTATGAAATGAAAAGAGAACTGAAAGAGATTTTCCCATTCTAGGAAACGTTGAATTGCAAATTTAGTGCTTGTGGTTATAATGAAGTCAAAATGAACCATCCCGTAGTTTTAGGTATAAGTATTAAAATACGAAAATTGAGATAACTATTTAACATATCACATTTTTGCAGATTATTATTGGTATAAAAATAGGAAAAATCAAGAATTTTTTCATTTCCGTTTGTAACTTTTGAGAAAATTGGAAACAAAATTTCCTTTTGGATCAAAATTCCCCCCTTCCATCCGTGGTTCTAGAGTTAAACAAGACAATAAAGAAGAGGAACCACGGTAGCCAGATAGAAAAAGTTTCTCTTTCTGTTTGGAAAGTGAATCAAAAGGGCCGATGCAAGATAAAAGAAATTGCGGTGTCCAAGACGAGATGTCAAGCGATCAAATATCGACTTCCTTTGCTTGCTGTTGTATTTATCAGCTT
This sequence comes from Latrodectus elegans, assembly GCA_030067965.1. NCBI lineage: Eukaryota > Metazoa > Arthropoda > Arachnida > Araneae > Theridiidae > Latrodectus > Latrodectus elegans. Next base: position 102,356,928 of record CM057811.1, on the reverse strand, counting down.
CAATGTAAGAAATAAGCTGCTGGAAAAGTGTTAAATAAGCTAATTTAATATTGCAAAACTTTCTCTCTAAATCAAAGGTGAGCTGCTTGAGAAGTCGTCGTTGTACAGATTAGGAGAGAATGAATTTTATTCCTGGCCCAGTCCGAGAACTGTTGCATTCGCTAATAGTGCACATAAAACAGAAAGTGCTCAAAATGTTCTTTCTATCGTGTGGCCTGACATGAAAATTGGGATATTCATCTCAGTTGGTGACATCGCTGCTTAATGGCTGCTCAAAATTACGAAGTGTTTAGATGTGCGTCTTCTCAGGTGACTGTAGCCGGAGAACTAATGCAAGCGAGCAAGGAAACTTGCTCTCTACTCGACTTTAAATTTACACACTGGTGTCACTTGAACGCGAATACGGTGTCTGCCTCAGGCGTCGAATTAATGCTATTTAAATTGATTAGAGAAACATAAAGAATGCCACTTTTTCTCAGCACGACAGCAATAAACTGAAAACTTTAATAATGATCTTTCATCATTTCATAATATGACCAGTGTTTTATATTTAAACTTATCTCTCATGACACAATTAAACGCTTTTAAAATGCCTTCCAAAATTTCAAGTTCAAAAATATGTGCAAAAGTTCTAATCTTTGCAACACTTTAGTGTATTTTATAGCAATGTTCATTGAAGCAGCAGGGATGTAATAATCATTTTATTCAAAAATGGGACGACACAATTATACACATATACAAGTATTGACATTATCGAATTGTTCTGTTTGTAAACATTCTTATAGTCTCGAACTCAGAGTGTTCTGCTTACTTTCGTTTTTAAAAATACTACAAACACAATTTTTTTTTCTTTTTTTAAACTTTTTAGTGATTTCAAGTATAGTAGTTACTTGCCATCTTTAATAATGTACTTTAAAGAATTTCTATTTCTTATAAAGTTTCATAGATGGCAGCACAAATACAGACACATTGCGAAATTTAAATTTAATTCTTCCCATGCTTTGTCTCAATTGTTTTGATAAGGACGAAATTATTCTCTCTTTGGAAATTAAAGCCATTCTCCAGAAAAAATTTCTGCCCTTAATCACTTTCCTCTTTTCTTCGAAAGAGAAAAGCATTGATTATAAATTACCGATCCCTAAATTTCCCTAAAGACCTAAAAGTGGGAAACATTCTAAATTGAATTCGAACACGATGTGTATTTACTTATTTATTATTTGCTTTCTTCTAATTCTTCCACTCGTCGTTCAAAAAGTTTTCATAAAACTGAGAAAAAATAAAATAAAAACTTACACTCTGAATTGGAAATTCAAACTGATTTATCGTATTAATATTCCTTTCGGTTTCTTTTCATATTTTGTTTTTCTTTTGGGGTTGTTTTTCTTTTTCCCATGCGCATTTATTGGAAAGGGGTGTTTTCAATTTAAATTGCAAATAAATATTACTAAAGATGAGTATGTGCGCCCGAACGAATTTCGAGCGTTGGAAGATTATATTTTAAAATTAAAGTGAAGCCACATTTCCGAAGTGGGAATACAGTACAAATAAATGTCGTGCAAAGAAATTTCTTTACATTTTTGCCTTCTTCAAAAATGATTTTTTAAAGTTAATTCTTGCCGTAGTTGTTTGATAATCGATGGCTGATTTATGTATTTAATCTCCGCCGTTTAACCGTTTTATACCAAAGCAGTATGGAGGAATCCATATTTTCCTTGTTCTAGGGGTTATTAAAGTTTATATTTATTTTCCTAAATTACATTTCTTGCTACGTTCCTGGCAGTATTTATTTGCAATTTTATTAAAAATAAGGGAACAATAAATTTGGCGTAGTTTTATCGCAGCTAGCAGTGTATTACATACATTTAAACTTTCGCGCTGTCCTCCTTATACGCTTATTACATTCATATATTTTTTTTATTAATTTCTGTGAGCTACCTTATTATGAAAGATAAGGTACATTCAAATAAAATAAATCGATATTCATTGAAATTGTCAGAGAATAAAGAGTTAGTAATTCATATTTATTCAGTGTTATTAAACATTAAGTAACAATTTTAGAACATTTTGGATTTATTAATTCAAATGTTCACAGGAATCGTAATACAGATGAGTTCAGTTTACAAAAACTCTGCCTTAAATAATTAATTGCAAAACTATTTTTGTTCTTTCAGTTCCTCTTTTTTTAAGTTATTTTTAAGGCTCTAAAATACACCATTTCTCTTCAAAAATAAAAATTAATCTAGACTAATACTTTTTAATTAATTTGAAATAGCTATATGTTTTCTATTGCCTGTAGACAAAGAAAGTATCCAATATTATATTGTAGTTTAGTATTTTTATTACCATTATCCCATAACTTTATTTTTATATCTGTATAAAAATAGTTTTTAGTAGAAATATATTAATTATTTAATTTACTCAATATTATAATTTTATTTGAAATTTTGCACACAAAAATAAGGAAATAGTTAACATTTTCAAAATTTTATCACTGTAGAATTTTTATTTTATAAGCAATTTCGAGTACATAAATACATGGATGATATTAATAATATAGTGTGTGAGTGTTTACAAGGAAGGAACTGTTTTCAGGGAGTGTAGTATAACTTCTTTTCATCTTAATTCTTATAAAAATATTTCTAGTGCTAATTTTATTCAGCATAAAAATGCAATAACTTAAAAATTTAAATTTAAGATAACTTATAAGTACATTTAGATAAAATTAACTATGAATAAAACATTCATTGATAATTTGGTTTGGCGTTAAGTACATTGGTTTAAGAACTAAATAATCTTTATATTTAATGCTTCTTCTAATTAAAGTTAAACTATCGCAGTGTTATAATGAATGATTAGCAATTAGGTTATATTTAAAAATTTACAATAGTAATATCAAGCTGAGAAAAATATAAATAATATAATCTTGATTAAAATTGGACAGATAAATAACAAACACGAATAAGCCAAACTGGCAGCTTTCACCCTCAGTACTACCTTGTGACAAAGCCGTATACGCAGTTTGCTGGGAGAAATTACGATTTTTAATATACGCTTAACATATTACAATATAATTTTACATTTTATCACGAAATGTGTTTTCAAAAGTAAATCAAGAATAAATAAAGCATGTGAATTATGGAACACTAGAAAATTTCCTTTTATAATTGAGTTGCAAAATATAAAAGTTGAGAAACTGTAATTTGCGTTTCAACGCGTTTCCAAACGCGTAGGCTTAATGGAAAAACCAAAAACATGCCCGTTGTAGGATACAAAAGCAGAAACTTTTTTTTTTTAAATAAAAAATCGAGATCGCAATCATAAATATCACAATTTTTTCAAAGAAATTACAACGACAGTATGCGAAAGAAAAGGTTTCTGATGACACATGCATTTTTTCTAACTCCAGCATCTATGTAACAACAATTACAGGATGAAAAGAGCCATAAGTCTCCGTTCTTGAAGCGCGCGGAAATCTGAAATGGTATCTCTTATGGTAATAGCATTATTTTCACAGTGAGTTTAAATCAGCAGTAAAATCATTTTTTAAGTTAATTGCAGACGCTATATTCAAAATTCCGAAATAAAGCATAATTTTTATTATTTTTTAATTCAGACTGAGACCCAGAACTTAAGTTTCCCAGCATTTCTTACAGAATTTTTACAATTTATTCCCTAACAAAAATACGAAGAAAAATCAAAATAAGTATTTTATTTATATTGCATGAAATAAAGTGTTTAAAATGTTTCCACTGGTAAGACATTATATTAACATAATATAATGACGACCAAAACATTCATTTGAATATATAATATTTGGAGCTTAAAGTTGTACACTTTCCATTTCTTTTCTTACAAACAAAAAAATATTCCATTTTCTTAATATTTTTATATTCTTTGAATTGCAAGTAAAATGTTAAGCAAAAAATACAAAAAACAATTTTATTCACCTTTATACCTTCATAAAGGGAACTACTTTATATAATTGGGTTAAAAATTTAAAAAAAAATAGCAAAATGATACTTATATTTTTCGTGAGCATCTTAAATAAAAAGCGCTTCAGAAAAAAAAGACATCTTATTAACGTGAGCATCAAATCCATCAATAAATTTCTCAATTACTTTAAAAGAATGTTTTTCCTTGGATTATAACAACTTTGAAAAGTTACTTAAGAATTCCCCTTCATGACTCGGGGGGATGTTCACTTGCAAATATTCCTCGGTAAATGTTGATTTTGGTAGGCATAAGCTTTCCAATAATTTTCTCCCTCCCCTTCTAAAAGGAGAGACGATTAAACTCTCTGAATACGTGTAGAGATTTTTCCTGCATTTTTGAACGATTTACTAAAGAAGTTTTTTGGCTTTTAGCTAGCATTATTTTGCCAGTAATAGCGACTTATAAATAGATCGGGTCTTTAATGAAGTCATTATTTTTTATAAGCTATAGTACCGAAATCTGCATACTCTCAAAGAATGAAAATTTTTTAATGTTTTTAAAAGGCAATATTTTCTTTATTTTACACTTTGATGGAGAAAAAAGTAGCAACGATGGAAATTATGCATAATAAACAGATTGAAATTATAGTTTACTTCGTAATATGTGCATAGCGCCTTAATGAAAAATAAAGTTTTCTTTAAGTTTTTAGAAATATTTACTTTTCGAAAAGTTTAACATTTTAGCCTTAATTAATATCTTTCTATTTAAGAGTTTTTATCAGCTGATTCTATCAATTAGTTACAAAATACATTTTTTTTAGATTTTGAAGAATTTCAAATAAATTTTAAAAAATATTATAAAATTTTAAAAAATAAAAAAAATGAAAGGAAAACTAATTTTGAAGTTGCTTATAAATATTTTTGTAAAACAAAATATTTTATTCTATTGTGAAAGAAATTCCTGTTAATTGAAATTTGAACTCGATACATTACTCTATTCAAAAATTTCAAGCGGTCAAGTCAGTTTCATAATATTGACTTTAACATAAGAAACTCTATAAGAAAATTTAATGTTTACTGAAAATTTTCGACAAAATATTTAGACTTAATTATTAAAAGAAACCATTTATTTCTTCTTAAATATTCACATTTTATATTTTTAGCAACTCAAATTACAGAAAATAGTATCCATGTTTTACGTAAATACAATAATAAAATGAGACATACCTTTTTCAAATTCAAAATTTGTCACTATTATGCCATTTTGAGAACGTTTAATTATAAAGAATGACATTTCTATATAAATAAATATCTCTTTATATGATAATCATTTCAAAATAATTACAGAAATGATACAATTTATATTCATATGAAAATATGAAGAAAAACGTCTTCCCATACTTCATATTCATAAGAGCATTCACGATGCTTGTGACTTCATTTAATGAAAGCACGTGCTTGTTATAATTAATGTACGCGTATCTATCACTAACAAATAGATAATGTCATTTAACGTGTGTGTTTATGTTAAATAAATAGAAAAGTTTAGTTTAAGTACTTACTTTTGTGACGCTAAAATTTATTTATCAAAAACAAATTCTCAATCTCTATTCAAAAATATGTAGTTTAATGTGTTCCCATAAACTCAAAAAAATAAGAAAACATATTTTACTGTAAGATGAAATAAAATAGAAATAATTTTCCCTATTTCATATTTGGATAATGTGCACTTAGATTTGCATACTTTGACTCAAATTTACAAATTTGTATTTGCTTTACATTCAAAATATGTCTGCTTTTCATAATATTCATATTAATAATTATGCGTCCACATTTTAAAACCTTAATTTATTTCAAAATATAACATCATCAGATGTTAAACTTTAGTAGCCCCAAATTCGAAAGTTTAATAAATTCCCTTGACTGTCAATATCTATAATAAATTAATATACATAAGTTTAACACTGAGTTAGTAAAAATTTAATTATTAATTTTTCCAATTATTAAGCTGTGTGGTTTGTAAATTAAATTCCTGATAGAGGGTATTTCATTAAAAGCGTAACTGTACTATATATATATATATATATATATATATATATATATATATATATATATATATATATATATATATATATATATATATATATATATATATATATCTGTGTGGATTAGTTTAGTACACTAACAATACAACGAATTGCCATTTTAATTTTAGTATTTTAAGTATTATTTACAATTATAATTACAAAAAAGAATTATGAACACAATATTTATATTTCGGAACCCTCAAAATCCAAAATGCGTCGTAACTAGACCGTTTTCTGTTATCATCTAAAGTTCTTTTTCTAACAATTGACACCAGGATAGATGTTGATGCAACAAGCACTTGATAACGTCATAATGTTGAGGTGCGACATATATATTGTCGTTGAAAATTAAATTTTTATCTTAAGTGCATTTGATTTATTGTATGTTTTTTCCAACGTGTATCATATTATTAAAAACAAAAAAGAAATGTAATTTAATTCATGACTTTAAAGCAGCAGTTCTTAACCTATGGGTCGCGAAGCATATTTCTTGGGTTGGAAATGCTGTTTTATTTAATTTGTCCATGTATATTAAATTATATGCCATATGTATGTTTATTTATACAACCTGAAATATAAAATTTTGTGACATAAAACCCTAAATTGTTTTACAGGTAAAATGTTTATTGAAGATTATATATTTTTTGAAAGAAATAGATTTTAATATAAATTTGGCTAATTACCATTTACTGTTTATTCCACAGTTAAAACTGCATGGCTGTTCCGAAATTGTTTTAGATTTTTCATTGAGAATAAAATTCATGTCTTTAGAGTAAAAAAAAAAATATATCAACTCTTCTCTCCTTTGAAAAGAAGAAAAAGGAACAGAAGAACTAAAAAACACACCGAAACAATTAATTTTCAAAGATCAAACTTCATTTCCTTTGCAATCACGTTTTGGTCAGTTCTTATTTAAGTCCACACAAGTTCGGGAATTTAAACTAACTGGAACCTTGACTGTTTTATAACAAAATGTTTAAAAGAAATGCTGCACTGTATATTCGTTGTTGTGTATCTTTTTTAAAGGTTGCCATTCTCCAAAAAGATGTTCGTGCTTCGACTTAATCTCACATTTTATATATATTTTACGAATAGAACAAGTTTTCAATGGCTCCGCCATAGAGAGTAGCTCAATTGAAATAAGCTAAGATATTCCCTATGCCACAATAGAATTATCCGCAGATCAACATCTAATTGAACACAGCGACATATATTATGCAAATTATCAAGAGCTTTTTTTGTTATCGCGGCTAAACATTGAGTTCGCAACCAGGATAAGTGGATAAATAAAACGAACTGCCACTGGGCTTAAATTATAAATTTAAATAATGATTCTACTAGCAATTTTATGCACCATACTTGATTGCACATTCATTGTTTTGAAATGAAAATGTGTAAATAAATTAAAATCTTGTGATCGGAGTAATACAGTACGATATAAGTGTATTTATAACAAATCATTTGAGCGTTTGAAAAGTTAAACCAATTACAGTCAGTATATGTTAATTAAAATACAAAAATTTCTAACCTCTTTAACATAAATTAACTGTGCCCAAAAATTTCATTATTTGCTTACCACATCATGAACTACATTTATTTTAGTATTATATATAGTAATTATATATATTTTCCACAGATTATAATTAAATCTTTGATTAGATTTAAGAAAATACTATCACATTTCCTAAAAATTTTGCAGCACCCACATATGGGTAAAACAGCGAGAAAATAAGCATTTATTATTTTAACTGTTTACTTTCTCCTTGTTTACATGTATGGATGCATCAAAATAGTTAGGAAAAGTAATATTATCTTCAATAGAGGATACTGATTTTAATAACACAACAAAAAAAATCAAGCTAGATATATCAGACACACAACTATACAATTAGTATTCTACTCAAAAATGATAATAGATCTTTAATAATCACATATTCCCAAAGAGAAACAAAATGAACCGGTTCTTATCAAATAATGGAAATACAAATGTGAATAAAACGAATAAATAATGTTATTTTAGTAATTTTATTTGGATTCCTAACTGTTGATGAATCAAAATATATTTGCTTTGGTGTGACATTTTGAACACAAAAGTTCCAGCTCATAAAGAACTTTCATAGCCTAACATAAAAATAATGTTATTTCTGTTGCCATACCTGCACTTAATTTTTTTCATTACGAGAAATTAAAGAAATGAACATGACATTGCACATTATATTAAATTGAGACTCAAAATAAAAAAATGATTTAACTTCACTACCATTGGCATAAATGAAAACCCAAGAGCAAGTAATAGTGTTGATGACTTTTATTGAGTACAGAAACACGATGAAATGACAACATTATATGTTGAATACCTGAAATATTTAGAATATTTAAAAAAAAATTATGATGAGCAAATATATCGAAATATAAAAATTGCGACAGACTGGATGATTGAAATTAAAATTCTCACAATAGTTTGCAAATAAATTTATAATTAATCATACTTTGATGTTAATCATGGGAAAATTATAATTGTAAAGTGTTCCGAATAAGAAATTGTAGTTTACTTTTATAGTTTAAATTACACAGTAGTATTCCAGTAAATATAAATTATTTTTGGACAACAATATATATATATATATATATATATATATATATATTTGTGTGTGTGTGTGTGTGTGTAAATATATATGTGCATGAATGCGTGTGTCGATAGATAGGAATTTTTCAAATTGTTAGAAATTGGATTCAGTTTATGGGTGCCGCTATCATTTATAAGAAAGAATTGTTCTATAAAAGCGATGTTTTGTAAGAAGAATCCATAGACTTAGTTTCTTTTGTTTTTCACAGTGTTATATGATATCATTCCTCCCTTTAAAACTTTATACCATGCAATTGCTGTAACCAATTTGTTCATTACGTCTTCTTCTACCGATAAAAGATTTCAGTAATAAATTTTTCTCTCATACGTTGCTTTCTAAAGTATCCATTCTTCGTGGCATTCGTAATTAACACACTAAAGAGTATATGTCTCAAATGTTTTGAAAAATAATTCCGAGATATACATTATCTTCATATAATATAATAATACCAATCTAATCTGTATAATTTGTGTTGGGTTTTGTAAATATTCTTAATCTTATAACAAGTTTAAATCCACTGGATGAGAAATAATTGCGAACTGAATTTACTCACCTAACCATTAAAACTAAATAAATAGGAATTGAAATATAAATTAAAAAGGAAAAAAACTTTCTTGAACTTTCTTATTTATGAATAAAATACACAAATTCGGCTAAGCAAATATATGAATTATATATTTATATTAATTATTTATATGCTAAAATTATTCTATGATGTTTACTAAAAAGTATGGAATTTTATATTAAATTATGCAAATAAAATATGTAAAAAAGGCACATTTAATTAATCTTCTGGATTTAATTATAAAATATATTACGTTTTGTCATTCAATTTTGAGTCAAGATATTATTGGAAATCAAATCGGCATAAAATATTTTTATTATAACAATCATCATTTAACAGATTGTACATTTATTAAATGATAATTGTAATAATAACAATATTTTATGCTAATGGCATCTTAAAAAGTACTACATTTATTAAAATAATATTATTCAGAACCAATCGAAAAAAATTTCAGAACAAAATGTTAATAACATATTAGCAATTATACTTTATAAGATATTACAATCAAACAAAAGCCCTCTCAAAAGAATTTAAGAACTCAATGTGCTTGATAAAAGCAGTTATGAGAATTTTTCTCACAATGATTCTTGTAAATTTTTATACGATTATTATTTTTCACAGTACTCATTTTGATGCTTATGCAAACATTATCTTTCAAGCCGTCAAGACTAATAAAAATGTTTTCTATAAATCACATACAATATAATTTCCAAGACACATTACATATTTAAGATTTTATTACCATAAAAGACAATATTTAAAATAGAATAATAACTAGAAAGACTGTTTTACTTCCATTATGAAAAAAACTTTTGATATTAATCAGAAGTATTTACATAAAATAATGCAAAATATTATAAAATAACTGTTAATATTTTCAAACATAGGAATATGGCTTCTAAGTTAGTGGAAATAATAAAAGGGTTTTATTTTTAAGACTGATTGAAAGTATTTCAAACAATTTTCCTTTTGTAGGAGATGTTTAGGCAAGAAAAAGAAGAGAATAAAAAATGTAAAATTAAAAGAAATATAATTGCAAAATATTAAATTAGAAAAAGATATAAAACTCAAAACACATTTATTACTCTAATAGCTGACAACGATAAATTTGTGCAATAAAATTTTTATAAGAACGAATCTCTGGTTATTACACCAGATAAGTAATATTCTGCTATATAACAAGAATTTATGATTCTGACATAATTATATAATGTTCTGGTGTAACAATAATATTTTAATAAGATTAAATATCCCTGAGATCAAATATTATTTGTCAAATCAAAACTCTTAGTTAATATATATAAATGAATAAAAGTGAACAAAATCATAAAACAAAGAAAATTATGTTGATCTCCTTTTTAAAGATAATCATGTCATTATCTTGCATCGCATCTCTTAAGAGTCGTCCTCCAATACTCTCACTCCCAGAGATCAGTTTTCTTGTTTATTTAAAGCTTCAGGTAGTCAGTCCATAGCGCTTATCTTTAGAGTGGCGGCGATCATAAACCTTACTCTCACGCATAGTCATTCGCGCTCCATAAATCAGTGTTCAGATAATAGCTTTTAGCTTAAAATTTGTTCGCAAGGAACCAACAACAGATTAGAATTTCACTGTGACTTAGGTTTTCCAGATGAAAATGCTTTAATAGACGTTTTTCACCAAATGCTGTCACCATAATTTATAATCGCTAGCAAAATTCGGAAATTTTATCCTTTCTCTAAGATTCTTTACCAGTTTTAATTCATTTTTCTTTATTTTCTTTACTACGAGAGCTACTAACGAGTTTTATGGGCAGATTATTTTTATAAGATAATATAAGATTTGTTATTTCACAAAATTATATATCTGAAGTATATATATTGAAATATGGAAGCTGGAGTCTCTCATTATAAAATGCAATATAATTTGCGACATATAAAAAGAAATATTTTAAGCACTTTCTCAAATGCTTAAAACATTTTTGCTATAAAAATGTAAAGACTAATAAAAATTATAATTACAGTTTACGTAAACAAAATTTTTTTTCTTTCTACATGCAAATTATCGCATGAATTATTGTTTTAAGTGAAAAAAAGTTTTTTTTTAAAAAAAAAAATAATTTATTAATTTTTTTTAAAAATTTAATAAAATTGTTTTTACGGTAAATGTTTATCAATCAGCGCACTTGAGTGATAAAAGAAAGCAATATGTCAGAATAAATATAGTCATGCGTATATTGAAATTTATGAATAATTATGTTTGAAAATAATTATGTTACATTGTTTTTTTCCTACAAAATTTAACATTAATAAAATAAGACTTCAAAATATTTTTCTGAGTAAAATAATAAAATACTTCTTAATTACTTCTTTTAGCTACTGACATATAGCTACTGTCTTTTAGCTACTGACATATAGCTACTGTCTTTTAGCTACTGACCATAATAGCTTTCTTAAATTTAAATATCAAGTTACGTATCAAAAGATATATTTTATGAGTTGTTTCCTAGGACGTTCACATTTGTTGTGTTATGAATACAAATTAGCAGTATAATGGTATAAATTCTACAACGTACAGAATATTTACTATCTTTGAATTTATAAATGAAAATTTATTTTTACAATTAAAATTATATTAACGGAAGTTAGTAAAAGAAGAGATTGTTTGAGAATTAAGCCAGAAACATCATTTACAGAAGTAGCCATACTTTCAGTTAAAACACACTTGTTATATTCTAAGATTAACGAATCCATTTCAAAATTAAAGAAAGATTAGAAGAAACTATTATCTTTTTATCTCCAAAGTAAATTTTTAACATTGTGAGCAAATTATTTTAAAAGTCTTTTGTAACATTTAATCGTATCCTGAGTACTGCCTCACGCATACTGCTTTTTGAGTAGCTGACATATTCATGGATAGATAGATACTAGATAGAGTTAAAGAAAAAACTGAGATAAAGCTTCATAAAACAGTCAGAAATATAACAAGTTATCTCTGTCACCAACAGAAGATTAAATGTGATTTAATTACTAAAGTAAACTGTCCAACCATTGTGAACTAAATACAAGTTCCACTGTTGTAACACTCTGCTGCATGCTGCAGACTGTTTCTAAATTACGAATTATATATATATATATATGTATATATATATATATATATATATATATATATATATATATATATATATATATATATATATATATATATATATATATATATATATATATATATATATATATATATATATATATATATATATATATATATATATATATATATATATATATATATATATATATATATATATATATATATCTGGTTGTTTGTGTGCAATATGATATGCAAATAATAGATTAAAATTTGTTTGCATAATTTTAAATGATTAAATTTTAGTGCGAGTAAAATACTCTGGATATATTTCCCGTTTATAAATTTCCTTATTGTTATCTCTTTTGTTTATCATACAACACGATAGAAAACTTTACACAAATATTAATGAATTTTTCTATTTGCACAGTTTAAAGCTTTCATATTTGATTAAGAATTTCTTGTGAATAATGATATTAAATTTAACATAATGTATTATTTTTGTCAAAAATTAGCAGCAATAATACGATTGGTTTGGAAAGGACAAGAATTATCTGATGCGTTGCAGAGGAATAGCTTTTGCATTGCTTTTTTACAGCATTCTTAATATTTCTATTGATGACGTCATAATCTTACTTTCCAAATTTCCGAAACATATTGAAACCACAATCAATCTGAGTCGTTAACTCCACTGTTAGCCGTAGAAAAAAATGATGTTAGAAAATGACTTCAAGCATTTTATAAAGAGAAAAAGGAATTCAGAGATAGGAATGGCGAAAGCAGAATTTATAATTCTGCTTTCTCCATTCCAATTTATTTTCAAGTTGCATCAAATACATTTTTTTTCTTATGCACGTGTAAGCCTTCAAGTTCTGATATTGATACGATAATAATAAAAGGAATTGTCACATGATCGTTCTTGTCTTCGAGAGAATGAAAGTTTTTCGAGTAAATAATTTTATAAAATCTGTATCTTTTTTTTTTCTTTTTGTCCTTATAAAGTTAAATGAGTTCTTCATCATAAAAATCAGTTAAATTACAGCCAATTATATTATGAACTTTCAAAAATTCGTCAGCTTATATTTTGCAGAAACGACTTTTTTGGTGACAACAACAAAGAAAAAAATACCGATGAGAAAAGTTATATCTCAAATGCAACACATTCTGCTTTAAAGGCTGAAATACTCTAAGATTGATAAAACTTCTTGATAAGGATAAAAGTTGCCTACCTGACACTTTATTGGACGTCAGTTGCATCATTTTGTGACTTTATCGGGTGTATTGCCTATAGAAAAACAGAGTGTATACTTATATCTATATCTATTATGACAAAAAAGCAGTTTTCTTCATTTAAAAAATATTCCAACTAATCGATTACAAACGTGAAATATTTTTTTACATTTTAAATGATTTTATGTAGAGCGATATTTGATTCATTTAATAATGAATCATGATGTATGGTGCCATGAACTACAAACTATTGTTACTCTTACATTATACTTAACAATATTGTCCATTGAAATAACATTGAACGATGATAAAAGACATATCTAAAAATGCGACTATCATACATCGAATAACGTTTGTATGATAGTTGCAATTCATTGTTAATGCTATGGCACATCAAAGCACACTTCTACTTTAACATTTAGAAACGTTGTTTTTTTTTAAAAAAAAATGCCCTAGAGAATACATTTCTTCTAAAAAACTACGTTTATAATTGTTATACTATTACTATTAAAGTTCTATTAGTACCATTTTCAGCATACATTTCATTCAATTTTGTCTGTGTGCTTGTAAATATAGAAAAAAAATCAAGCCAGGAAATATTCTTTTACTAAATGTTTTTAATCAAATACCTGTCATAACATTTAATATTTGAAGTAAGAGAGGACTTCATTTTTGAAAGTAAATTTATAGGCATTTAAGCACATAATATGTTAAATGTCAACACGACGATAAATATTTTATCATTAACACCCACCAAGAACAATATTTTTTTGATAAAGGAACTGAATTAAAAATACATTTTTTCTGGACCTATATTCTTCAAAATTTTTTGTTTAAGTTAATAAAAGGAAAGAAATCTAGAGAAAATAAATTGCTTAAAAGTGAACCTCAAACACAATTGCGAGAAATTTGAATTCAGAATCCATGAAATTCAATTAGACATTTGTCAGTAAAACTTTAGGATTATAATTTCATGGACTACTTTTCATGCGCTTTGTTTCAGTCTCTAAACCACAGATTCAATAAAATGAATCAGGTGGATTAAGAAGCGTTAAGTAACACTGAAATCAAACTGTATTATTTTGTCTGCACAAATCTCCCTCTGATTAATTACATAAAAGAGTAAAAGCGATCAAAATCATAAAATAAGAAAAATTTTTATTACAGCGATAATATAATTTTGATTTTCTTTTTCGAGTCCTTTAAACGCCCTTCTCTGCTATCCTTCTTTTCAGTCACTTTTCTTGTTTATTGAAACCTACTGGTATTCAATGGCACATATCTTTATGCTGACGATGATCATAAAGCTCGCTTCTCTAACGCATTCTTTCGCGCTTCATAAATCAGTGTTCGGATAATAGCCCTTAGCATAATCTTCGTCCGCAAGGAACTAGCAGAAGATTAGATTTTCACATTGAATCAAGATTTCCAGATAAAAAATATCTTAATAGACACTTTTGTCTGAGATGAAGTCATATTTTATCGAAATAAAAATATTCCTTTCTGGAATAGTTTAAAAAAAAACTGAAATTTCATCCTTTTTTTTCTTTTTTTTTTCTTTTCCAAAAACAGCGTTTATTTTTATTTATCTATTCAAAAAGTGTTAACGATTCTTCATTTTTGGAAAATTGTCTTTAAAAAGAAGGCAGATTTATTAATTTGTGTTTCATAAATACATACTTGGTTTATAATTTTTTTAAAATAAGAAAGTATCGTATTTTATGAAATCTATAAAATTTAAAAAGCGTGTAGAAAATATTTTTAATAATCTCTACCTAGAACATTTTATAAATTTATTCATAAAAATTATGCTTATCTAAATTTTACACTTGTATATATCATTAATATAATGAGAAAAATAAAAGTTCATAGAAATATAAAATTGATTTTACAATTAAAAATTACTAAAAGTTATTTAAAAAGTGACTAAAAAATTACTTAAAGTATAAAAATTATTTTGCAATTTTAACAACCTCATAGTTATATTTTATTCATGATTTATTTCGTGATCGATGTTGCTGAATTGTAAGTCTTGTTCCCTACCCATGATGCATCTTTTCCGAGTGACATTATTGAAATTTACAGGGAAGCAATGACAACACCGCTCGTTAACCAAAGTAACGTAGCTTCATGGTTATATTGTATTTATTTGTAAAATGTAATGGAAATAATGTACATTAACCATCGTAGAAAAAATTACTAAAACTAGCAAATATACTAAGCACTTACTTAGACATTTACAAAAGCAATGTCTTTAATTTCACAACTTCAAAAGCACTTCGTTTTGGTTTAAGAATATATTTATTGGAACAAAATTCTTTTTAACTACAGAATTTTTTCAAACCATTATTTGACATTTTTAAATGATTCCTAAACATTTTGTCCATTTATTCCTCGCAAATTTACAAAGTAATACTAAAAATTGTTCCTAATACTTCTTCCTTCAGAAATTTCATGGTAAGAAAGAGCTGTTGTTGTTGTTGCTTATCTCCTAGGATCGACGGAGTCAGACCAAATATAGAAATCCGCTGACTGAAAGGAAATCGATGACAAGGAGGGGGAGAAGTGTAGATTTCGTCCCATAGTATATTCATACAATTCAGGGTATGCTCAAGAAAAGCTTGATGTCCATGGTATTTAGGACTGAGGGGGAACGCCTTGTTACACGCTACAAAAGTGAGATATTTCAGGTAGCCAGAGGCGAGACGTGCAAGAAAAGTGCTGGTTTTCCTATCTCAGGAAAGAGCCAGAGAAAGACCCGGCTTTCTACCCTTGTAGAAGTGGTAGCATATATATCATTTGTCAACTGATTCATATGGATAAAAGTGCAGCTTCTGTAGTCCGAAGACAGGAGCACCGTGAGGAAGAAGACTGTCTTGGCTCCATGCCAGTTAGTGTTAGCTGGGAATTATGGTGTGGCCTTGACGTGGTGGGTGATCCTACCACGAGGAAAATTTCTCTTTTATTGACAATAAGAAAAAGCATTATGTGTTACTGCCAAAAATTGTAAAGCTAGCAATTTTTGTCCACATTATAAAACCAATCCTCCTTAGTTTTCTAATTAGTATCTATCAAATTCCAAATTAAGATCAGATGAACTTGCTTCTTTAAAATCAAATTTAAATAAACAGCAGTTGATTTTGACAGCACTTAACAATCAAGCTAATAATGTGGCTGAATCCAGATTTGTTTTTACCTAGTTCGTGCAAAACAAATAATTGAAGCCAGTTTTGCTTTGCACGAGCAGTTCAATATTGCTCGTGCAAAAAACCCGTATTAGCCCATATAGAAAGAGTTAAGCCGGATAGCCCATATAGAAAGAGTGTATAAAAAAATGGAAGATGTACTTAAAAGTTTTAGATCCAAATAATGCAGCATTGCACAAAGTCGTTTCGCAAATTCCCATCTCCCGACACACAATCGAACAACGCAGAGCTGAAACAAATACATCTCTTGAATATAATTTAAAAAATGATTTGAAGAGCTATATTGCACTCAGATTGGCACTTGACGAATCAAATGATATCACAGATTTTCCTCATTGGCAGTTTTCATATGTTTTGTTTCACCGACTTCGTTGCTAAAGAAGTTTTATTAGATTTAGTAAGACTTTATAAGACAACCCAAGCTGTCCATATTAAAAATGCATTAGATTCCATAATAAAAACATTTGATGTGCCTCTTAATAAACTTGAAAGAATTGCAACTGATGGAACCCCGACAATGCTGAGTATAAAAATCTCTTATTGGGCTTTTAAGAGATTATTCTCAAATTCCATAATTCATACCGATTCACTGCTTAATTCACCGAGAACACCTCGTTACAAAATTTTTTAAAATATTCTTATGTCATGAAAACAGTGTTACACATTAAAAATTACTTTCGCACTATTTGCAAAAAAATCATCGACAGTTCAAAAATTTCCTTGAAGGATTAAACAACGAATAAATTCCAAATTACATTAATTTCTTTCCCATTCTTAGATGATTATCTAGCTAAAATGTATTAAATATATTTGTAGATATGTTTGATTCGATAACTGACATTTTAAGATAAAAGGAAATAACTTATTCAGAATTAGACTCTGACAAGTGGTTACAAGACTTAATGTTTATGACAGATATCGTGGAACATTCGCAAACATTGAATTTACAATTACAGAGGAAAGATAAAATAATTTTAACTTCTCAGAATGTACATTTAGTTTTTAAACTAAATCAAAAAATTTTCAAAAAATAAATAAATACAAGAAATAATAAAATAAAAAATTTAGTCATTTGCATCGAATTAAAAACATTTATTTCAACAAGAAAAACTCAACGAGTATATAAACAATCTAGAAGGAATATTGACGGAACTTCAAAATATATTTCAAGATTTGAAATATTTTCAGTCGTCTCTTGATTTTTTTCTGAATCCATTTGAAATAAATATAAATCAAGGTAAATTTTCTATTTCCGATATAATTTTGTGAACCAAAAAGCATCTGGGGAATTAGCATTAATAGCGATTTAAGAAGATCAAACTCTAAATTTAAAATATAAGTCGATTACTGGATTTCAGAAATTTGTACCAAGTATCTCAAAATAAAAAAGGTGCTTTTTGAATTATTTCATTATTTGGAACAACGTGATTATGCGAATCATTTTATTCCACTTTAAAGTTCGTGAAATCCAACACCGATCATTATTAACTAACCAGAATCTCAAGGTTGGTTGTTTGAGTTTTATGTGGTTGCGTTTTATGGCGCTAAGTCCAAAAATGGACATGCTGCGCCAAGAATAAAGTTTTTGAAGAAGATATTTTATTTTATTTATTTGTTATTTTTTATCTATTTTTTAAATCCAAGCAACATTAAAACTTTAAAACACAAAAATCAGTGTATATAAATGTATTAAAATCCAATAAAAATATAAAAGGAAAAGATAAAAAGTATATATATATATATCTTTATATATATATATATATATATATATATATATATATATATATATATATATATATATATATATATAACAGAAATTAAATATGATGTAAAAAAGCAAATATGTTCCTGTGGGGTGATTCCCCAAGCAAAGTTAAAATATCACATTTAAAAAATAGTAAACGATATTGGTTAAAAAATATGGACATGAAACTAAAATATGATATACAGTGAATGGTTGATCACACGCTTCACACCAAGGATTTATTTCATTTAAAAACTAATGTGTGCAACGTGTGTGTCCGATACAAAAATACAAAGGCGAGTTAATCTTACATCAGCACTTCGTATCGGTAAAACTGTTAATGAGATGGTGTATGGAAATATGGCATGCAATTTATTATTGACCAGCATGTTCCATGACTCCTGGTAAATATAATAAGTTAAAATTTTAACATTTCTTCTCAAACAGTCAAAGGAACTAATGGCAGATTTGGTCCGGAAGCAGTTTTTGCAGTTACATTATCCCTCTAATTACCATCAAGACCTATGTGACTTGGAATCAAACAGAATATAATATCGTACTCCTTGCCAGCAAGGGAATCTAACGCTCAGAAAATTCTCAATACAACGGGATGACAATCAAAATTATTATTTCGTAAAGCTTCTAAGACATTTAAACTATCAGTGTACACACAGTATTTAAAAGTGTAACTTGTATTAATCTACTGAGAGAGAAGGGCTTGGTAAATAGCAGTTGCTTCAGCAGACAAGATGGAACAGGATGTATGGAGGCTGTAGCTAAGAGTTTTGTTTTCAAAACTACAACACAACCAACATGTCCTGCAGATTTATATCCATCAGTGAAAACGGGTGTATAGGTTATATACTGACAGTAGTGTGATGAAAAAAGCTGTTGAAAGACAGTAGTTGTTGTGTCGGATTTTCTATAATGAGCAAAAGGATGGTTAATTTTAATCTGCGGATCATATCAAAGTGGATGTAATAGAAGGTCCATTTTGTCAAAACGAACATCACATAGGTCTGAATGTAATAAGCTATACTTTGTCCGAATGAGAAAAGGTGGAATACTGTATGAACGTGCGTCATACAGCCTCATTAGTGCAGGAGTAGTATTCATGGAACGTAATGGATGATGAGGGTCAGACATAATTTTTACATAATAATTGAGAGACAGCTGCATTCGTATCAGGTTCAAATGCAATTGTTGGAAAACTGCAAATAGACTCTGGACGGGTGATGTGCAAAATGCGCCTGAACATGTTCTCAAAGCAGAGTGATGTATTGTATCTAATCTGCGTAGAACAGAAGACCCAGCAGATCCATAAACAGCACACCCATAGTCAATACGACATAAAATTAATGACTGGTAGACACGAAGTAGTGCGGTTCGATCAGCACCCCAAGATGTATTAGAAAGCACCTTGAGGATATTAAACGATCGCTCGCACTTCTTCCGTAAATAAGGCACATGCGGAAGAAAATTTAAATTTTGGTCAAAAATTATACCAAGAAATTTTATCTTGTTGACAACAGGGGAATAGGTGTATTGTTTATGTAAATAGTAGGATCATTATGCATGCTAGTCTTCCCTGCAGAAATGGACACAATTACTCTTGCTAGGGGACAATGTGTGGCCATTCTCAGCATACCATGCAGCAAGTTTGATAATTGTTGTTTGTAGTTGTCTCTCAATTAAACGCATGTTAGAGTCCTCACATGATATTTGCATGTCATCTACATAAAGCATGTCATCTACAAGAGATGAGATTTATTGGAGGATGCTACTAATGTACAAGTTAAAAAGGGTGACACTTAAAATGAGCAGCCTTGGTGTACACCCTCTGCTTGGATAAAAGTATTGAAAAAAATTGTTCCAATACGTATTTTAAAAACACGAGAGAGTAAAATGTTTTTAGGAATGTCGGAAGATTACCCCGAAAGCCAAAATCATATAATAAACGGAGAATTTTTTATTGCCATATATGGTTATATACCTTCTCGATGTCAAAGAAAATGGAAATCAGATGGTCCTCCACACAAAAGCGTTGCGGATTTGGGTTTCCAAATATGTGATATTATCAAGTGTGGAACTTCCTTTACGGAAGCCACTCTGATTAATATGCATACATTTATTTTTTTCTAAGACATATACGAGACGGGCGTTGACCATACATTCGAGAGTCTTACATAACCAACTCCTCAGAGCTATTGGTCGATAATGTGAAGGATCTGAAGGATCCTTACCAGCCTTAAGGATTGGAATCACTTTTTCTTCGTTCCAAAGTGATAGAAATTTGTTTTCAGTCCAGCTTCTATTGAACAAAAGTAGCAAGTTAAAAAGGGAATCTAGACTCAAATGACAAAGCATTTGATAACTGATTTCATCAGGTTCTGGACTGGTATTATTGGCCTGCTGTAATACAGTCTTCAATTTCAACATCCGAAATTCACAGTTGTAAGGCAAAGCTTGTACATGGTTGAAACGAATTGGTGTTTGCTCAGTGTGACTCCTAGCCCTTAAAAAGCAAGGACTATAAGAGTCATTGCTTGAGACGCTAGCAAAGGTTTCTCCAAGGACGTTAGCGATGTCCTTAGGAGAAGAGAATATAGCAGCTCCGGATTTTAATATAGGAATCGTAAATTCTTTATAGATTCCATTGGCTGATTTCATTCTTCTCCACAACTGTTTACTGGATGTGGAAGAAGTTATTGATGATACATAGTAAGACCAGGATTCCTTCTAACTTCGACGATGAGTTCTGCGAGCTAATGCTTTTGTTCTCTTAAAAGCGATAACATTCTTCGCATTGGGTTATCTTCTAAATAACCCCCATAACTTTCTTTGTTTCTTATAGGATTTTTGACATTTTTATTCCATCAAGGTTAGCAACGCCTTATGGTATAGGAACTCTTAGGTATTGATACATGAGCTGCATTAATAATTGGTTTCGGTGACTTTACATACGGTATCATCAATATCATCGAATGTCCAAAACGTTGGCTGTGGAAACAACGGAGGGGATTAGGAATATATGGCCGTACGGGTAAGTTCATATAGGCCGCTTTTATTCTTTGCGGAAGTTCTGGTGTTGCGAACGTCAGAAAGAGGTGCTTTGTGGATATAAGCTTTCCATCACGTCTGATAGTTATACGTTTAACAGATGGTTATACGTTTAACAGCGAAGACTTTTTGATCCCTTAGATTTTCAAGGATCTCCGTCGGCGTATTCAACAGATCCCCGGCGGAGATCACTCCACAAGAAAAATTCAAATTTCTGTGAGGTGAGAGAATCCCCTGGAAGTGTGCAAGCATATGCATATAACAAATTGCAGCTGCTTAGGTGCTTGACGCTATCTCCACCATTAAATCTCCAGAGCGTAATTTCCTTAGACTCTTTACTTCACCTGCAACTCCCGATATTCCTTTATGGATAAGGAAAAGAGATACTTTTTAAAATTACCCCCCTTCCTTTTAATTATAAAAAATTTGGCTTTTATATCTGACAATAGTTGCTCCCGAGGGAGAAAAGAAATATTTGCATTCTCTATTATAATGAATATAAAATTTCGGGACCTGACCGCACCACCCACCACCAAGTCTAACAAAGGGATGCAGACCAGCTGCACCAGTGCTAGCTAGGTCTTATACGCTCACAGCACATCCCTGAAGTAGCCTCCATCCATAACGAGTCACGTTCTAGATGCGCCGATCGCTTGATCCATAAAGCCGATTGATGTGCCGAGGACCACAACACACCTCCCGTTTACCTGAAGCAAAGGCCAAATTAATGTGTTGGTCTCTGGGGGCCTCAATCACCGGTATCCTCATATCCAAGGACATGGGTCTCCACGCACGGCAAACACATGGGTGATTTAGCCCCCAAAAGGAGCTAATAGCAACAGAGTGGTAAAAGTTATTCAAGGGGAGCTCTTAAACTCTCACGAGGCAATCACAACGATCGAGAAGAGGAAGAAAAAGCAGAAGAGTAGAGGAGAGAGGAAATGAAAGAGGACAGATCACTGGGGTACATCGGGATTATGACACCCGTGTTTACCAAAAGAAGGCAAACCCCCTGAGGGTAACCAGAATCTCAAAGAATTACTGATAATTATTTTAATATTTAAATTCAATATACATATTTTATATTTTTATTTATACGTTTTCAATAAATATAATTTCTGTAAAATATATTGAATCCTTTTTTACATACCTTTAAAATGCGTATTTAATTTTGACTCACGAAAAAATTCAAATTTTGAAAAATGGCTCGGACTATCAATGAATTTGGCCAAACCTGCCATATGTTTTACCACGAGGAAAATGTCTAAAAATAAAATAATCAATGGAGTCAATTCAGCATCAGACGGCGCTTCTACAATTGTCATGTGATAAATAAGCTTATGTCCCAGTAAGGTGACTAACTTTAGCGCAAAACCCACTAAAGGGATGAAAGAGTTTCCCAACCCGTGAAATATATATATATATATATATATATATATATATATATATATATATATATATATATATATATATATATATATATATATATATATATATATATATATATATATATATATATATATATATAATATATATATATATATATATATATATATATATATATATATATATATATATATATATATATATATATATATATATATATATATAATATATATATATATATATATATATATATATATATATATATATATATATATGATCAACTTACTAATTGGCTTCTACATTGCCCTGCCTTGTGCGGTTGGAAAATGAAGCACTAAATATATTTGTTCATTACGCAAATATACATCACAAACAGGAAAACATGTTATAATTCAAACTTTAAATTCGTAGCAAACCATTTATCAAAAAGTTTATTTAAATGTTGTGAAATATTTTTCAAGCAAATATATTTTTCTTGTATCA
This sequence comes from Latrodectus elegans, assembly GCA_030067965.1. Lineage (NCBI taxonomy): Eukaryota > Metazoa > Arthropoda > Arachnida > Araneae > Theridiidae > Latrodectus > Latrodectus elegans. The sequence goes on along the minus strand of CM057811.1, from coordinate 102,333,538 downwards.
AATATTAAAATTGAAAATAATCAGTACTGATCTACCATGAAATTCTTTGTTAAATAGCGCTGTTATGTGAGTAATATATTATTTCTGAATACTTTGGATGCCTTATCATGCGTGGAATCAAAATGAAATGAATCATTTTGTCCTATCATCACAATTAACATAAGACGAAAGTATTTTGGATTTGTGTAGTAATTCATGTCAAATAAGAAATGAGATCATTTTAAGCAAATATGATACGCAATATGGTCTAAGATAAAATATTCTAAATCTAAAATGACGATACAAGAATTCAGTCGCTGCAGTGATAGATAAAGTACGATAAAAGTGCACCAGTGGAAATGTTTTAAATAACCTGGTTTCACATCACCTCTTGTGGGGCTGTTAATATGAGAAACAGTTTCAATTCTGGAGCAATGAATATCCTCAAACTATCCCATTGATTACGTCATTAGATGGAAATCTCTTACCAATTTTTTTGTTTCATTTTTCCTCCATATTGTGTCCTCCCTTTTCTTCTACATTCTATTTTTGTTTCACTTTCTTGTATCTGTCCCCCCCCCCTGCGTTACTTTCACTTATCAGTATGAAATATCTCCCAATTACATTCTTACACGTATGTTTGAAGGACGAAAAACTGAAGTAAATGAGGAAATGTTGAAGTTATCTCGACAAATGTTTCTTTTTTCTATACTTGAATTAAAGTGCTTCAATTTTTTTGATGGTAAATACTTCTTTTTGGGATGCTGATTTAGAATCAATAACAGATTTAAAGATAAAATTTATAAATTATTTGATTATGAATCTTATATATCCAGGTATGTACAGATCAAATATCCGAATAAATATCGACTTCTAAATAATCCGTACTTTCAATGAGACTTTAAGCAAATAAAATGTTTCATTTTTATTGCTGGTGAAAGATTTTAATCTTAGGTACTAAAATTCAAGAAGCAATGATGATGTTTTCCTTGCCAAGGTGCAATGCATTAAGGAAAAAAAAAGAAGATAAATTAAGGAAAAAATACGAACATTTAAAATTTCTTTAAATTAAATACTTTTAAAATATTTCTGGTATTGGATTATTTAGTCATTGCAAATATAATTTATAATGTTTTAATGAAAAGAAAGCGTATAATGTTACCTGTGCGGTTTTCTTAGATACTAATGTTTTTCTGTGTTTCAAGAAAGAAAAATCCATATTATCTACTGGGATATCTATCCTTACTAAAAGCAATACATTTATTTTTGATAGACATTGATATCTTTGAATATGTTAGAACAAACTGATGATAGGCAAAATTTACTTTCCAATTAACCACACAAGCATCTAAATTTAAATAAAATTATTTTTAATTCACTAGAACAGGGGAGTTAATAACCCAATTAATTAATTTGCTAAATCTTTCTTTATATTGACTGTTTACAAAGCGCGGAATAGCAAAGAAATCTATTCTAAACTATTTGAATATCTATATTTGCCCAGTTATTTGTATTTCCCATTCATTGTGAACTGCATAACGTACCTCAAAGAAAATCATCCCAGGGGAATACTGCGCATGAGACTAGAAGAAATGAAACACATTATTCTGTACATAAGGGCTTGGAATTAAGATATTGTATTTTTAGAAAGCTCTCAAAAGAAAGTGTTCAGTCATTGTATGTTGACAAGAAAATAATTTTAAAGTCACTTTTAAATGGCATAAGAGGAAACTTAATATTAATAGAGTGATTAATCTCTTAATTTAGAAATAAAAATTTCTAACATAATATAGCTTTCAAACAAGATTGCGCTTATGTGAAGCATACATATCTTATTTTCATTAATTATGCACACACCCGTATGTCTACCCATGATTCGTTAAGCATTATATTGCCTCAAGCGCTGTTTCTCAAAAAAAAAAAAAAAAAAGATAGAGATGTTTAATCTTGTTAAAGAATAAAAATATTATTCTTTTTCCCATTTATCACAGACATAATTCCATGGTATGTAAAAGTGTTTCTCAGTGATTTTTGGGGCTTAATACCTCACTCATAAAAAGTCTGTCATGCAAAAGCAGTCTAGATAAGTTAAGTGTTCTGAAATTCGCTCTCTTGCTGTGGCATGGAGGGTAAGTTTTCTATTTATCCAATAATCTCATCATTTTGTGGTTTACCAGTGGACAAATTACTATCTAAGCATACACGGTTCAATACATTCTACTATAGAGCACTGGGAGACACATATAATGTTTCTTCTATCATAGTACACATTAATAGAGATGGGAGGTTTGGAGAATTAATGGTTTTCTCCCTTGCAACATGTGATTATGGTCCATTGTCGAAGAAATATCTATCTGAAAGGAAGAGACAAAGAGATACTAGTTCCTTAGTTCAAATTAAAAAGTCATTCTGACAATTGCATGGAACTAGTAATGCAGCAAAACGTGCTCAACTTATTCGACGTTGTCGTCACAAGCACAAAGTCTACAAAACAACATATTAAAATGAAATCAATAACTTCTAAATTTCCTATGGCTAGTTAATATTTCCGTCAGCTTAAAATCCAGTGAGAGGTATTCACTTTTCAGACACTACAAAATTGTTGGGGGTAAACTAACATACTATAGAGATGAACATTTTTTTTTAATTATTTAAAAATTTTGTAAAAGGTAAATAGGTTTAAAGATTGGCAATTCTTAAACTGGTCTTTTACAAAATTTGGAAATTTGATCACTTGCACCAATGATAAGGAATTTAAAAAAAAATAACTTAAAGAGTCTGCCGGCCAACATGTCTAGGGGTCAGCGTGCCTGACTACGGATATCCCTATCCGGTCCTGGGTTCGAATCCTGGTTCAGGCATGGATGTACTTTCTCTCTCTCTATCTATTCTGTCTTTGTCCTTTCCATGTGTGTGAATGAGGTGTGAATGGTTGCCTACCCTATAAACGGGTTCCTATGGCATGTGTGTGTACTGAAGAAGTCGGATTCCACACCAAAAACGGTTCAGTTGGAAAAGTGGAGCAGCGCCCGTCCTCCAGTTTGCCAACCTAGCTGGCACATGAGGCTTAATGAGGCTATGAGAACAACAACAAAAATTTTAAGAGTCATTTTATCTGCTTCATTTGATACATTTAATTGTCATGCGTCACCAAGGGTAATTTGATTTGTGTTTGATCAATCTGACTAATGTTTGGACTTCTTTGCATGAGTCAATAAAAACAATGAGCTGAACACTGAGATTTTACTACAACACGTCATACGTTACGGGGCTCTCTTATGAAGCTTATTAATTTCTGTTAAAGATTCTATGAATACTGATGCCAATCAAAACTATATTATTTGAACAAAAAGACTAAAAAAAATAATCCTATTTTAATTCTGTCAAATTGCTTGCTATTTATATTCACACACTATTTTTCTATTTAGTGAAAATTGTAATAAGATTATTAATTGCGATTTAAATTAATTCGCATTTAATCAGTAAAATGATTTAATTTCTTAAAATTTTTTTTAAAAATAACTTATTTTATTAAATAATCTGAAAAACTAATAGACAATGAATTAAAAAGTTTAATTAATTTCGTTTCTAATTATTCAATGAATTTGTCTATTAAAAACCGTAAATATCTGAGACATTTAAATTTCAGATTTCAATATTTTTTTAGTTTTAAGTCCTTTAGTTATTCATTAAATAAAATAAAAAATTTTATATTAAGAAATATGTTTCATTATTACAAAGAATATATTAATTATCAAAAGAATAAAATTCTCCCAAAATTTATGAGTTCAATTTTTTACAAAGTAAAATTTTAAGATTAAAATCGCAATAGGGAAATTTTTTTAAGTAAAACATATTGTGTGTGCACTCTTGACGTACAATAAATTTTTAAGGTAATAATTTGTAACAAGATTTGAAGTCATTTTGTGTGATTTTATGAATACTCTACGCACAAATAATACTATAAAATTTTAAGAATTATATATATGTTTTTGTATTGATATATATATATATATATATATATATATATATATATATATATATATATATATATATATATATATATATATATATATATATATATATATATATATATATATATATATATATATATATATATATATATATATATATATATATATATTAAATACATAGCATTTAAACGATAAAAAATCAAAAATACAATGATTTTATATTTTTGAAGGATTGGGCATTATATCTGTAAGTTATTAAAAATTTCTCAAGAAATAAAACTGTCTTATATATATATATATATATATATATATATATATATATATATATATATATATATATATATATATATATATATATATATATATATATAACAATTTTGGACAAGTAAGCACATTTTTATGTGGAGCATAATTAGCTCTCCATTGTTTTCGTATAATGAGTACGTATTAACGTAGCAAAAATAACCAAAAAATGTTCATTCAAGTTGATCTTAAATATGAAACGAAAATGGCCCCATGACCTCTGATAAAGTTCATTTACGCCACAGTATTTTATAAGAATTTTAACAAGGAAGAAATTTATTGAAAGTGTTTGGTGAAGGTACAGTTTCCGATAGAACACGCAGAAGAGGATTCGAAAAATTTGAAACAGGTGATTTTTTTACCTTTCTGATAGCTATATTCTGGGATGCTATCTTTCATGCACTACGATGTTGTTAAAATCATGTTAGAATAAGTTCCTTTTCAGATAAAATCGGAGATCTTATAAAAGCATAATTCAGTTCAAAAAAACATTTCTGACATATTCTTTAGATATGATTGATGAGGAAATATTCAAGATGAGTGTCACATAAGTTAGAAGAATTTGAAAAATTGAATCGTCATATGTAAATTTCTACTTGCTCGTAGTAAAATCAAACCCTTCTAGAACTGGATGATAACTGGGTGGGAAAAGTGGATTACCTATAAAAACAACATAAAGAAGGCATATTATGAACTTTTAAAACAATCATTTCACTTTTAAATCACATTTGACTCTGGTTGAAAGAATACTGTATGTATATTGGGACATTTGAAGATTAATACACAATGCATTTATTAAAACCGAAAGTGAAACTCCATACGAAAAAGGATTGTGAGCAACTGGGTTATTTAAAGATATACATTGTGGGGAAAGTGAGCCGCAGATTGTACTTAAATGTTAATACTCGTCTATCACCAAGCATATCGTAATTTTTAACAACAGTCAGGTGACAAGATCGCACATAAACTGGCCCCCTTATCTCGGCATTCACATTACACCAGCAGAAAGAATTTTGATATCGTTGCTGCTACACCAGCATGTTTCCCTGTACCTAGCTCTAAGTAAGGCTCTACGAGTTAGATAATAGCAGCCGAGTGGAGTCTTAGTAATTTTGAAGCGGAGACCAAGCAGAAGACTCCTAATACTTGGCTTACCACCCCAGAGGTGTCATTTCACTTAAAGGACATTGAGACTAGGACATATTTAACGTGGCCCGTATTTTGGAAGTCATAGATGAACGTGGACACGTCCCCGTCACATAGAGCTCCAGCAACCTAGTGGTGGCGAGAGTGTTTCCAACCACTGTCCGCAACAAATGATGCTTCACTTTACTGACCTTAACGGGAAGCGGCATGAAGCCACTAGAGGCTCTATAATCATCGCAAAAATAGGACATCAGCCCAAAAAATAGGACGAGAACAGAGTTCGCTAAAAATTGTTGAACAAATCTGGGAAATATTAGGAATACGCATCCACATTATTCCTCTCACATTTTCTAGCTTGTGTTCTTACAAAATTTTTTTGAATGGCAAAATCTCCAAATGAAATAAGATATCAAGCAATCGCTATTTTGATTTTTCGCATACCAGGTGAAACAGTTTTCAAAAATGGGGTACACAAACTACTCTCCTGCTAGCAAGCACTTAATATAACAGAGGTAATTATATTATTAAAAAAAGTTTATTGACGGTAAGAAAATTTTGTATTTTCTTTTATTTCGAAAACAGACAGAACTTCTCGAAAGGACTTATATTAAAATTTTACGAGTCTTCCCACTATTTGTTTCATTCACGTATGTTTTAAAACAGAAATTATATTCTATGAATGGGGTATAGTATTTTCTGTATTCCAAATTTAATCCCATGTGCATATGGGGTAAATTTAAGAACATTTATAGATCGGACATGATTCTTTCCCAAAATCTAATGGAGGTTGAAAGAATATGATTCATCACTAAAACATATTAACAAAAAACATATGGTCAGTAATACTAACCATACGTTTTTTGTTAATATGTTTTTTAAAGCAACTTTAAATTGAATAATGTTGCTAAGCTTACACGAAGTATAATAATGATTCCCATCATAGGGGAATAACATTCACTATATTAATGCTTAAATTATATTAATTTTTAAAACCGAAGAGTTGTATAAGAATTTTTATGTTTTTGTTGATATTACAAACACGTCTCTTTTTGATAGGCTGTGTGGAATTGAAATTTTTTCCAGACAAAAAGATGTTTAAATTCTGAAAAGAATGATAGTGGGTGCAAGGTCTAAGGAGTACGATGGGTGATGAAGAGTTTCCAACTTCAACTCTTGTATATTTGACACCGTCATTGGTGTAGTATGTAGTCGAGCGTTTTCATGCAGAAGAATTACAGTCATCTTATTAACTAATTTTGGCTGTTTAATCACAAGATTTCTCATGATTTCGTCTATTGATAACAGTACACATCCGCCAGATGGACAAATGTTGTTATGAGACTAAACATTTTAATTATGGCACAACATGTACAATAAGTTTGTTCATTGAAATATTTTAACTTTTTGTGAAATCACAGCAGTATTTGTTTACTAAGCTCATTACTATTCAAGATGCTACAACTGCTACATTTCTACAGCTTTTGAAATCGCAAAACATTCACCGATTAAGAAGTAAGCAAACAATGCGAAATTGTAATAGTCGGAGAACTGGGTCCTGTAATACTAAATTTATTCAAAACTGTCAGTTTACCAGCTAACTCTGTGGCTTTAAGATGAGAAGACATCGCAGAAAATATGTCACTTGCTTGATAAAAATAGACGTTTTTTTATGTTTCTTCTGATCTTGGATTAATAAACAGTTGCTTCAGATACTGCTTAGTTGTTGATTTTTATTCTAGAAGTAGTTTAAGGCTGTTAAGTGTACAAAGAATTGTTTGATATTTTTAGTACATATTCACGACTTCTGTGGAAGATATTCTTAAGGGAGTTGAAAATATTAATAAAATGGACTTTCGAGGGCAAATCTTGAAATTTCTTACAACTGATGGATGTATATGCATCAAAAATAAAGGAATATATGCTCTTATATATGCCAAAAGATATTCTTTAACAGTACATGTGCGGGAAACACTTGAATATGTCCCAAGTTCCAAAATCAATCATATCAATTGTTAATTTCGTCAGATTCACTGGGATGAATCGCCGATAATTCCGCGAATTTCTTGAATAGGTTAATTAAAATTACTTCTTATATCATACTGTGTTACGCTGGCTTAGTTAATAGAAATGTTGTACAGTGCTTTTTCTGAATTTCGAACAGTTATTTAAGTTTTTTTCAATGAAAATATGCTACTGAATAATAAAAAATGTTTAAGTTAAATTTCTGTCGATTTGACAAAACGAGAACGAATAAACTTGTGATAAAAAAGAAAAAATTGCGAAGTCTACAGTGAAATATTTTACTGAAACTGAATTTTTTAAAACTTAATTTAAGAAACTTTGAGTACTTTAAAGATAAATTTTGATACTCCTTTCAGACATTGATGATACCATTGTGAAAGAAAATAATATTCTTAAAAATCGTTTGATACTGACATTAAAACTTTCGTTCCAGAATTTCAAATGGAAATTATTGATTTAAAGCATAGTGATATAATCCAGATCCAATATTAAAGTTCATAGTTTATCTCCGTTAGAATGTTTTATATGTATTAAGCGTATATATAATATGATAATTCGCTTAAATTTGTTCATTAGCTGTTTTTTGATTTTGATACCACTTATTAGCGTAAGAAAACATTCTTCAAAATAAAGTACACAATGAATATTTGCAGTTCTAACTTAACGGATGAGCATAATAAATATCTTAATATAATTGATATATATCTACCAACTACTGTGGGAAATAAAAAATCTCATTAGTTGTATTTAGATTGAGCCGCATGGAATACACTAAGTTTAACAGGGTTATACCTTTCTTTATGAATAGATTATAGAAACGCAAAAGTGTGTTTTTTGTGTGATGATAGTCACTTATTGAAACTAATGTAATTATTTTTTTCCTCTTTTTCTTTCCCTTTTACTTCATCTAATAGAATCTATGAATTCTCTGACTTACAATTGTTTCTACGTTAATGTTATGCAATAAATGTACCTTCTGTTGAGATTTTTAAATTTAACTATGCATGTCTATTTATAGACATTTTTTAATATAAGATGTACACGTATATTAAAGTATTTGTATAAGAATAATAATGTGAAGACTTTTGTTAATATCGCCTTTCTTCAGATGAGTCCTAGAATTTTTTGCAAATAATCCCGGAGTTTTGGTTAAACAGAGATTTAAGGTGAGACTTTGGCAAATGGATGTCTATAGTCAGTGATCAGATCTATTTGCTGTGTGTCGAATATTTAATTTCCGTCTGATTGATGGTGAACATTTATAAATAAAATATTTGTTTTAAAAATGTAACTAGTGTAGAAATTTTTAAGTGCTGTTAATTTCGGAAAAGAATGATTCAAGTAACTTAGTGCTTATATTACTGAATTGAAGTTACTCCAGATTGCATTTTTATATTGATGTGCATGCTAATTAAATATCTATAGCTGTTTGAAAGACTGAATTGTGTGTGTGTGTGTGTGTGTATAAGAGAAGAGTTTATGTATTTATTTTACTTCATATAGAATAAAGTAAATATTGTTTTTACATATTCTATTTTTTAACATTCTGTGGAAGTTTTGTTAGTTATAGAGAAATATGGATTATAGGTTTGGAGTTTTAATACTTTTCATGACTTTAATCGATACACATGTTTCTTTTTTGATGGAAGTACTTTATAATTGTGTCTTTGAATGATTAATATAATTTTTTCTTTCCTGTTGTTCACATAGTTTGAAGGCATTTTACATAAAATAATTATTTCTTGTACAGATTTTGGATCCCATAAAGGAGATGTATATTCTTTTTATCTTCTTGAAACTCTCTGTAATATTGGAATGATTTTTGATTTTAGAATTGTAAGTTTGGATAGAAAGGAAAATATTTTAATCAAAAACAATATATATAAAAAATGAAGTTATAACACCAGTATCTAATTTTTTTTTTTATTTTTATTTTTTTTATTTTTAAGGTTTTTTGAAGAAAATATCTCTTGTTTTTCCTCTGTGGAGCGAAAGCGCTTTTTTCGAGGGTGGGGAGAGCGAAACATGGTTTGTAATGCAATGATACTGTTGGTTTTCAATTCTGATTTGGTGTCACCTTTCATCACAAGTCGAGTATTATCAATTAAGGCTTAATGTCATTTGGCCAAAATCATTGAAAAATTTGTTAAAGAAAATATTGAACATTATTGGATCTTTGGGGAGATCCTTGGTTGTTTCTTAGTGTTGCGGATTCTCCATCAAAATTGACAACACAATTGCACTTTTTTATTTTTTTCAGAAAAACAGAGCGTTAAGTGCGTTATGTTTGATGGGTATTGTGTTAAAGAAATGATTTACTTGTCTTCAGAACACCAAAGACAGTCACAAAAGATTTGAAATTCATATCTTATTTTCCATTTGATTCATTATAGTAATAATGGTATGTTCAGTTAATACGTTGCAGTGGAAGTCGAAATGTCTTTTATAACTTAAAGTAAATGTCTCAGATGATTTATGGAAAGTTAGGTTTAATGGCCAAATAAATAAAACGAAGTAATTATCACTTTGCTTTTTTTTTACCCAATACAGCAAAATACCATTAGCTGATGGCGGCGGTACTAATGATATACGGGGGGCCCAAATTTGAACCACTGACCGTAGTTTTGTGAGGCTTTGTTTAGATGATTGATAAATTGACAACGTTTGTAGTAGGGAGTATGATTAAAATATTATACAAGATTAAAAAATATATTTATATATTTTTACGCGGTATTTTTGTATTCATGTGCATATTGATAGTGCTGATCGAATAGCTATAACTTCTGCTAAAAAAACTGAATGGTATGAGAGAAGTTTATTTATTTTCATTTGCTGTATAAAGTAAATGTTCTGAACTATTTTTGAACCACCTGTGAAAAACTTTGTATATCTTGTAGGGAAATATGGATTACTCTGGTTACAGTTTTAATATTGTACATGATTTGATTACGCATGTACATGTTCCTTTTTTCATGGATGAACTTTGATATTCATTTACATGTTGATCATATATGAATAGAACTGTTATCAGGATTCCTCCAATTCCTGGGATCTCCTTGAAATTCTGGAAATTGAAATATTTTAAGGGCTCTTGAAATTCTTTGAATTTTCACTTAATCGTGAACTTATCCTGAAACTTTTACTTGTCTTGATGCAATTATTTTTTTTAAAAAAAATATTATAATACTATGGGCTTTTTGTTTTAATATTTCAAAATTTTCAATGAAATTGTTCGAAAACGAAATTGAATGTTAGCTTTCAATCCCTTGCATGCCGCTGATATATATACACGCCTTTTTAAAGTATGCTTTTTCTGTAGTATGCTACAACTAGTAAAGCTAAGCCTAGGGCTTTTGAATGCAATAGTATGTCCTAAACACTGTTTACGATGGAATTACATATTTCAAAGAAAAAGGGAAATATTTCTTGGAACAGGGGAAGTGTTACTAGTTTTATATGTTGCACTTATCGTTTATTTCTTTTCGAGCTGTTCGTAACTTTTTTTATTAGTTGTATCCATTTTTACAACATTGTATACATATATGCGTGTCGAATATGTGTTATAGCGTTTAGAGCTCACCGTGTCATAATGACAGTAAAAGGCTCTTGACAGAAACAAGTCATACAGAGTTCGGTCTCAACCGTTGCTGAATCATGGCTTGCTTTCTAGATGCATATCCTTTACAGTTTTTTGGGTTTCCTTCTTTGCGACACGCTCATTGTCAATGGAACTGTCCTTTGTGACTCGTTAATACCACTATTAATAGAACTTTCTTCTGCGATTTAGTAGTAAGATATGGACCTTAAGAGACCCTATAAAACGATCCACTCAAAATTATCCACTTCGAGATTTCAAGGATTGTAATTTCACTATTGAATGTGAAGATCAAATCTCGATCACAATCACAGTGGGAAGTGGAACATGTTCCATGTTTGCTAGCAATTGGATGTTTGAAAGTTGTGTTCGGTTGTTTTTTCTTATGGCACCTGAATATGGATCCCGTCTATTAAAATTCATTCTAGTCTAAAGATGGTAAATTAAACTGTCAGCCGTACTTTGTCGAAGCATGAAAACTTTATCATGGGATCGAATATTTTCCCGTTATTATTGAATGTAGCCTATTAAAAATATAATAATGTTTTTTTTCAATTTCTATGTTAAAATAATAGTTATTTGCATTTTTGGAAAATATTTTTTTTCTTTTTTACTATCGCTTTTGGAATATGGATTATATTAGCAGAAGTTATTTAAAAAATAAAATAAAATATTAGGACCCTAAAATTGCTTTTAGGTATTTCTTTCCTGCCATGAGAAAGTTTATTGCCGAATAAGTGAAACATTGCGCTAAATGTAACCGGTACAAATCTAAACACCTGAAACCTGCTGGATTACTCAGAACGCCTATTTACTCACAAAGATTCGAGACGCTGGCAATAGAATTGTTTGATCCTCTCCCAGAGACCCAAAATGGGATAAAACGGATTTTACTTATTGAAGATACCAGTACAAGATGGGTCGAACTTTTTCCCTTAAAAGATGCCACAGCTATCAAGTGTTCTAAATTATTGATAGAAGAAGTCTTCTTTAGCTATGGCTTACCTAGAAGGCTTATCACAGTGATAACGGTGTACAATTCACCAGTGCTGTAATGCAACAAACTCGTTAGATCCTGGGTATTAAGCAAGATCTTATACCTTTCTACCATCCTCAAGTAAATCCTGCTGAACGAAAAATCTAAAACCTAAATTAGCAACTGTAGTTGGTGATACTTGGGAGGACAATCTATCCATGATACATTTTGCTTTAAACACCACAAAATGTGATTCTACCATCAGTACAGCTACCTAAAGCTTACCATCAGTTCGGAAGAGAGCTTCGAACCACAGATGATGTCAATCATGATATTAGAGCTGTCATTGATAACGATAACTTCATCGCAGAGATAACACCCTACTTGAAAGAATTTGCATGCCTTATACTCAGAGGAACATTTAGAGCAAAAGGAAGGTGCTAGAAAGGAATACTTCGATAAGAAGCATAGACCCGTTTATTTTCAACCCAGCGGTAAAGTTTGGACCACTTTACATCCCGTAAGCAAGTCCAAAACCAAAACAAGTTAAAAAATTCATGCCCAAGTGTGAAGGACCTTATACTATACTAATGAATAGATCACCAAATACGTATGATGTTGCAGATAGTGCTGCCCCTAATCAAGTACGCTGTACTTATAATACCAGTATGTTGAAGCCCTATCAACAATCATCTAAACATAAAGGTCTCGTTTTCCCCTTGCAAAGTAGAGGAAGACCACGTCGACAGCCTCAGAAGCTTCTTAATCTCAATGCTGTCTCCCTGCCGGGACGCCGGTGGAGACAGAGGGAGAGTCTTTAGCGCCCCCTGTCTACAGTATCACCCATGACGTAATCAACAAGGAAGGGAGTCCCTTTCCAGCAACCGTAGGAATGAGACGTATATCCATATGACTCTCATGTTTAACCTGTTCCCTTTAACTTTATATGTTTAGATGTAATTTTGTTTTATTTGTAGTATATGTATCTGCGTTGTGTTCAAATTGTACTCGAAATTGTAATAAATTACTTTGATCTACTTAAGGAACTTATTTCTTTGTTCCCAGTAAATCAGATATGTGCTTTTCTTTCATTGCATTAAGGGAAGTTCTGGCCAATGGTAGCTTGGTTGGTTTGTGCATTGTTCTCATTATCTAAAGGTAGAGAATTTGAATCCCGGCTTTCCTGAAGATCCGTCCTGCTCGCTAATGGCGGTTGAAGCACTTTAAAACTAGGCGGAGTAGTTATGTCCTCCAAGTGAAATGATATCTTTGGGTGTGGCAGGCCAAGTATTGGGAGTCTTCGGATTGATTCTTGCCTCAAAATCAAGAAGACTCCACCCAGCTGCTTCTACCTAACTGGTAAAGCCCAACTCAGAGCTAGGGACAGGGAACCATGCTGGTCCAACAATGTCACCTGGGTAAGTTTTTGGAATAAAAGATATTTTGCATATCAATTTTCCTGTCATTTGAAAGTCGTTGAAATACGTTGTAAAAATCGTTGAAAAATAATGTTTTTGAATTTATTCAGATAAGTATGCAGCATACAGATTCTTGGATTACTGGTTTGACGTATAAACTGCAAATTTTATGCCATTCAAGTTCAGGGAATGCAAAATATATTTAAAATAAACATTTATTAGTAATCGTTGTATTATTTTGGGGGAGGGCAGAAATGAGATGCGAGGTTTTCCTTTTTCCGCATTACTGAAGTGTAATTCATGTGTTATCTGTATTTTCAATTACCACGAAAATTTTTCGAAGTAAAGTGAATACTTACGAATAGAATGGAATCAATTTATTAAAGTTGCGTGAATATTTTTTGTGTGTAAAATTAATGGATTAGTTTGAAAACGTGGAAAAATTTGCTCTTTAGTAAGCAAAATTAATAAAAGGGGTAGCTTAAGGGAATTGTTGGCTATGTAAATAAATAAAAGACTTATTTTCAATCTTTACATATAATTATTGGAAATGGAATACTTAATACGAAATAATTTTATGGATCTCATTAATTTCATTTGCTCGCTTTTTAATATTTTCTTGTTAGAGAAGACCAAATTTCTCTTTTTAGTGTTTCTTGTTTATCTGGAGGATTAGTCTTCTCTTTTCTTCAGATTAAGAATTCATAGATTTCATTATCATTTATGACTTTAATGTTTGTGAAGTTAATTTGAATCAATTTTAAACTTTAGATTTTCTAGACATCAGGTAGTCTTATGTATTATATTCATCTTAGAAATTTTATTCTTGCCGAGAATGCAGACTGAAAATTACTAATCTGGCCATCTTTTCGAAAAATCGTGGTTTTATTTCTTACATAGGTAATGAATATATAAATTTATTTTGAATTGTTTTAATTCTTGCCTAGAATGCAAGGGATGTTGTTTATTTCCGAGTAACATTAGTGATGTTGTTTACTTCCGAAAAATAGTACGTATAAAAGGGTATTGAATATTTAAATTTATTTATAAAAAGTTTTTAGAATTAATAGATTTAACATAACATACATATATAGAAAATAATATTAACATATGTGTTGCTTTTATGTGAATAATACAAGAAAAACATTTAACATTCATACATTTCTATATTCTAAACACATAGATTTCAAAGTTATTTTATATTAGACATATGCTAGCATTAAATTACAAGCTACTTAATTTACACATACTTCAATACTTTTTAACTTAGAATTTTTTTTACACATTGGTAAAATATGTCGTAAAATTTCCCATTTTGGTTTCAGCATTTTTAGACACTTTGCGTAAAAAGTATCGAAATATTCGACATGATTGTAATTTCTTAATAAGAAAAGTTATAATAAATAAATTCCCTTACACTATAAAAAAACTGCAGTAAAAAAGAAAATTAGCAAAAGATAATATAATTATTTATCACATCATTCAATTTCTCAACACCTAGTTTATTGCTCATTTAGAAAGAACTTAGTAAAAATGAGACAAACATCTCCTACTCAACAGTATTGTTTTGATAAAAAATTCCTCAAGTAATTCCTATGAACACGTCATTGGTGCTCGTAATATCTTATTTCACTTTAGTCCATCCTTTTACTGTCTTCACCTTCAGAATTCTCCATCCACAATACATTTCATCTACAGCCCTAGTCGAAAAAGCATTACAATTTATTCCCACATAACCATAAATATGAAACAGAGTCGATCACATTTTTTCACATAAAACTCCTAAGCTCAATGAGGCTATTAGAGGTGGGAGAGAAGTGTTTGAAATTTTCTGAGAATAAATTTCTTTTTCTAAAGATAACATGAATTGCTTGTTCATTTCCCTTGATGGGATGCGAGATTCCTTCGCTGTGGAAATAAAATTGAAAGCCAGAACCCAATTCTGGAGATAAGCTATATAGCGTATGTAATCATGATTCGAGTCTATTAGGGAAAAAAGGAAAACCATGTGAATAGCTATCTTGTAAGCTACTCTTTACACAATATGGGCGTAATATATACATTTATTTATATATATTTATATAAAGTAATAAATATAAATTCTATTGTATTTTCTGTATTGAAAATACAGAAAATACAATAGAATAAAATAGGAAATCTAGCCAGCCCAAAAACAGCTAAAGAAAGATTTGCCAATATAAATAAGATAAAACATAAAAAATATTGAAATCATAAATATGAAATTGGAAAAACACTAAAATATACGATACAGATGACAAGAAGAAGGAGGCATAGGGACCACGTCTTCATCAAGAGGGAGATAGCCAGCTATGCGAAAGAACACTCTTTTCTGATATGCTCGAAGGACAAACGTCTAAAAATATTCGAGCACTTTTAGACGTTTGTCCTTCGAGCATGTCAGAAAAAAGCTGCAAATTACCAAGAAACAACGCGTGAGAGCATTATTTCTTGAAACCAGTAATAATCTCTTGATCTATCGGCTGAATTAGCGAAATCGTACTCGGAAGTAGAAATTGAACTGACAATTAGAGAAATTCTGTCAGCAAATTACCTTAAAGTTCCTTTGGGTGTCCTCGTGTTCTGTCCATTAGAAGCTGTGCTTTCAGTGGTATAAAGGTAATACCACTTAATGCCAGGAACACAAATTTAAAACAGTCATTTTTCTAAAAGAGCCTGCGTTACCCATGCCCTCTGATTCGATCTCCAAGTAAAGTCTAGTGGTCTAATGGAAGTCTTTTCTTGATTATGAATTTTTTTATAAAATTCTTTAGAATTCTCAGAGTTGTTAACGAGAAGTGGTTTAAGCTTCATATCGCCATTAGCATTCGATAACAAAAGAGACATCAATCGGCCTTTCATGGGTTTATGTTCAGGAGCATTTTTCTCGTCTTTCATCTTGTAGGTGTTAGGATATTAAAGTATCACTGCCTCTGCTTTTACCTCTCTACATAATAGATCCTTCTGACTAGAGTAAATGTGCGCCCTCTAGGGATAAAAAGGTGCATATTCTGGTCAAATGTCTTTCTGCCTTGCTTGAGAGTAGATGTGTTGCCTCTCCTGTGTATCATTAGAAATGTTCTTTAATGTTATTATTTTATTGTAACTACTCGTGTTGTAATTGTCTGTTGTCACTAAACATGTCTGTTTGTGTAGCACTGCCTTCTCTTTACTTCATTTTATGCCTAAAAGGTTATGGGACCAGGACTTAACTTTTGCAAACAGACCACGCATTGATTGGGAGAGTAGAATTGGTAAAGATGGCGTAGTGAATAAGAATAGAACTTTTAAATAAAGACAATTAAGAAACCTGGAAAATTCAGATGAAAGTGCTATTAATCAAAAATGATTCCTGGGGATTTATAAAAGAAAAAATCCAAAACCTATTATTGTTGAAGGCGATCCTAAGTCAAAGGATACTTTAAATGAATGGAGTGAAATGAATGGAAAAACGAGAG
Source organism: Latrodectus elegans (assembly GCA_030067965.1). NCBI lineage: Eukaryota > Metazoa > Arthropoda > Arachnida > Araneae > Theridiidae > Latrodectus > Latrodectus elegans. The sequence goes on along the minus strand of CM057811.1, from coordinate 102,316,649 downwards.
CAGATTCGATCTTGTGTATTTCCTCATCTTAATTGAAGCAATTAAAGAAACTGTGATAGTTTACAAGACGTCTGGATTAAGCTAGAAAGCATTTACCACACAAAAGGTCAGCTAGAAAAGCGACTTTGTTGAAGTCCCTCATACAACAAAAAATGATGGACTCCTTCTGGGGCTTTAGCGCAAGATCATCTATCGAAGTTTCTCGATACCGTCGATAAACTTTCTGAAATGGAAATAAAAATTAATGAAGATCTCAAAGCAATAATGCTGCTGTACAGTCTTCCCACAAGTTTTGAAAACTTTTGATGCGCAACAGAATCCAGAGATGAACTCCCAAGGCTTGAGACACTCCACATCACAATCATCGAAGAGAACGATGCGAGATGACTCGATGAGTGGATATCGAGCAATTTTGGAGCGTTCACAGCGAACCACATCCTGGAAACCCTTTGTGGAAGAGTAAAGTAAACAAGTACGCCAGTGATCAACCGAAGGAGAGCGACCCCCCCAACTCCGATGCTTCAAATGCAAGCGATTTGGACACAGGGCAGCGCAATAGGTAAACAACGAACGCCTGAAGCAAGAGAGCCTCGGTTCCCTAACTTCCTGGAACAGCCAAGCTGATTCCTTTCAAGTAATCATTTGAAGGAACTTTGGTGTTTGGACTCTGCAACGACAGTTTTAAATTTGTAAGTATAAATGATACTGATGTATAAATGGTTAATTTAGCAAATAATGCTACAACGGATGTAAAAGGTAGAGGTAAAGTACTTATTAAAACTAAAGTTTACAAAAAAAAAAACTGTAGAAATTAATGATACTTTATTAGTTCCTGATTTGTTTTGTTTGTCGCTCAACGGTCATTTTTTGCACACGAGGACTAATTAGACCGGGACCAACGGTTTAAAGTGGATTTCGTACCACTACAAACATTAATGCCCAAGATGGGATTCAAACCCACGAATTGTTGAACCGAAGACAAGAGCACAAACCAATCAGCTGCCAGCTCAGATAAATAGTTTCTGAATTACGTACAAATCTTTTTGCTAGATTATGTGATCGTGGTTATATTGTTACGTTTAAAAAGAATTTTGCATGTATAGTAAATATTGTATCTAAAGTAACAATAATTGCTGAAAGAAAAAATAATTTGTACTATTTAAATGTCAGAGATGGTGATACATATTTAAAACAAAATGTAAACATGTTAGTAAATCATTATATCTTCTAAAAAAAAAAAAAGAAAAAAAAAAGATAATATCAAAGGGCACTATAGAATGGGTCATCTTAATCTAACAGATATCATAAATTCATGCAAAATTGGGAATATATTAGGGGATTAAATTTAACTAAATTACCGAAAGAATTTAATTGCGAGGTATGTGTGATTAATAAATTAACGTGTTCCCCTTTTCCAAAATAATCGGAAAGATTAACCAATATTTTAGATATATTGCACTCAGATCTATGCGGTCCAATGAGGATATCGTCTATAGGTAAATCCAATGTGATGTAGCTGAACATAATAATAGAACACTAGTTGAAATGGCACGTTGCCTTTTATCGCAGTCAAATCAAACTTTGATTTATGGGCGGAAGCAATAAATATGGCGAATTATGTACGTAATAAGTGCCCATCAAAATCACATAATGGAAAAACACCATACGAGTTGTTTTTTATATAAAACCAAACGTTAACTATTTTAAAACTTTTGGTTGCACTGCATATTGCTTAGAAAACAAGCCGAGTCATAAATTCTCTGTGAGATCAAAGAAAGGCAATTTGTAGGTTATTCTGGAAATTTGAAAGCTTTTGGCATATATTTTCCAAATGAGAAAAAATTTGTTATTTCCAGTAGCGTTAAATTTTTTGAAGTATGTGATAGTAAATCGTATGTAGAAATAGAATTTCTTAAGCGAAATTAATGCGCCGCATCTCCAATTGCTGAAAAATTTTTTGAGCAGAAAAAAGTACCTTTTGACGAAAAAGGCACAGCGCAGAATAGTGCGAAAACAAAAATAAAAAAAATCTGAAACAAAGGGAGAGATGCGACACGAAAGCGTTATGTCCCCTAAAGCTTGACACACAGGATAGGATTCTTTCTATGGATTTGTGTTGAAAGGGGTAGAAAGTAACTAAGCACACTCTCTCCTCACATTCTGCTGACCACAGTAAAGGAGGAACATCTGGAATAGGAAGTTATTTTTAAAGGTGCCATTTTCCAACATTTATTGCTTTTGGCTTAAAATGTGTGCCTTGTAAATGGAAATCGAAAACTGCCAAAAATTCCAATCATTTAAAAGAGTTTTTCAGTTACTTTTATGACTTGACGTATTTAAGTGCCTTTTTAGTTTTTATTTTTTGTACTCACATTTATCTGCTTGTAACGTCTGTCATTAAATGTTAACATAAAAATAACATGAGTAAATTAGGCACAGAAGTATTATTGGCTGTTGCTTTGGATTGTGATGATGCTGAAAAGAAAACAAACAATAAAAAAATGGGCAAAAATTGGCTGCTCCATCGTGAAATTCTTTCACATCTAAATTTGATAACAGAAATACAGTCGGAAGATAAAGATTTCTTTAATTACATGAGGATGAATGAAAAATTATTTGCAACGTTGGATAAGGTAACACCTTTCATTATAAGAAAATATACATCCATGCTCTCATTTTTAAGTTCTCATGAACCATTAAGTGGAACTTAGCGCTTTCTGACAAGTGGGTGTTAATTAAAGAGCCACATTAGTACATCAAAAGTTTATCTATCAAGTATTAACTATTATTATTTATTAGTAGATATAGAATCAATTATTAATTTGTTACCTATAGTCCAAATATTCTTAGATTTTATAACATTTTCTGTTAAATGATTATTAAATAAAAGGGAAACAAATTAACATTTACCAAATGATAAATCATAACTGAAAGTGCATTTAATTTTAATTTTGCTTAAAGATAAATAATTTCCTTTCGTTATTATTAATCAATTAATTATTTTTAATTATCTAATTTTACTATTGTTTAATTGTACAAAGAATATTTAAAGAAAACAACAGAATTATCTCAACTAATACCTTTATATTATTGTTTAAACTTAATTCGCATTTAAAAATATAAAAAATTAAAATTTTAAAATGTTCATTTTCAAGATTTGTAAGCATTCTGAAATAATAAATATATTGTTTTCTAATAAAGCTTATTATAAAATTTTGTAGTTAAATTTTACGTTAAATGTGTAATTATATATACATTCATTCAAATATAGAATAATTTTACAAAATAAATTAATGTAACTTATTTCATCACCGTTCTCAAGAAAACGTATGTCCGAATTCATGGAAGATACTTTAGCACGTGGAATTGCAGTTTCGTCCAGAAATGATAAATATTCAAAGTACTATAAAGTCGGTACACATATGCATCCTCCGTGCTTACGCCACTTTATTTCGATTCATTGATTTTTATCTTTTATAGGTTCTATGGAAGGCATTAATTTTTTTCTTTATTTCGTTAATTGAAGACTTTTCATCTATCTTTTTATATATTTCTGACAATTTTTCGTAAGCTTTCTTTTTATTTTATTTGTCACAAACAAGGATCCTCTTTATAGACTTCAATAAATTCCAGCAATATTTGCTTCGTGGACATTTTTAAAGAAGGATCTAATGTTCATGACGTGTTGTAAAATGGGAATTTAAGTTTCAGTAAATGAGAAATTTCAAATATTAATTTTCCCAAGTGTCGCCAAGAAATAATTTGCAACACTGTGGGACAGGCACGCGACAACGGGAAGTAATTGCTTCCTTCCTCAAACTAACCTATCTTGGAAGAAAATTCAGAGCTTATTTGAATATTCTTGAACTTGCCCTACTTCCCCACATACGGTACAACTGTTCATTGTACAACTTTTCCATAGGAAAAATCCTATCGTGTGTGGCGGGCTATCATGCGATTAAGAGAGCGGATGATTTATGCGATTCTCCCAGCTCACTTTTGAAGAACCGAGGAAAGGACTTAGCTTACTCTTTCTTAGCGTAATAGGGAGATAATACGCGGGACAGAGTCAATGGACCCCCCGTCGGCGAGTGCTGCTTACAGTTGTAATGCGGAGATACCTATCAAGATAGCGCTTGAGGGTCCTAATGCTCCTCTGTGGTACCAGGCATTGGTCAATGAAATGAAGAGTGTTTTGAAAACTGACACTTTTAAGTTAGTGAAGTGTTTCTTTTAGTATTCACGGCCCAATTTTCAATCATAATTTTCATCGCGCCCCCTCCCCACTACATGAAATAAAAAGCATGCAATAATAATGTATTTTGAGTATTTTGGCGCTAAACCTACACTACATCCTAAATTTTAAATTTTACAAATTACCAAGAATACGGAAATTTATTAACATTTTGCAACACCGATCCTCAGCATTGAAAAAAAAAAAAAAAAGAATACTATGCCTTATTATTGCTTTTGCGTCCTGCCAGGACGGGCATTTTCACGGTTTCGCGAGATGTTTCAATTTGTCTGGAATTTGTTTGGTCAGCATAAAAGTTAAGTTAGGAGCGTGCGCATATGTGAACAATTGTTTTCTCATAGGGAGAAGGAGAAAGTTCTATGACGCCAATTTTAATTCCAGACAGTCTCATTCGAGTTGATCTTTCTATCACTAGTAAATCTATTTTGAATGTGTACGGTATATATATTTTCGTGTAATTGCAATTCAAAGTATTAAATATTCACGGCAGTAGTTTTATGCGGAATCATAGATAAATATTTAAGCGGGCGTAAGCGAGCATTAGACGATAGACAAGCATCAACAAGTAGACAGACGAGCGTGGTTCCGGAAATAAAATCAAGAAAATATTCTCAAGAATATTTAAATTTGAGTTCACTAGTACTGATGTAAACGAAGAAGAAAGGCCCCTGTGTATCATTTGCACAAAAATATTGGCGGCAGACAGCATGACACCTAATAAACTTAAACAACATTTGGAAACATTTCATAATGAGTACGTAAACAAACCCAGAGAATTCTTCGAATTAAAATCAAAATCATATGAGAAGCAAAAATCATTGTTTACAAAAACTTTGTCTGTGAATGAAAAAGCTTTAATTGCCTCTCTTACAAAGTTTCATATAAAATAGCCAGATATGGAAAACCTCACACCATTGCTGAAGAGCTTATTTTGCCAGCTGCAATTGAGATTGTAGAAATTATGTTTGGAGATAAGTTTGTAAAACAATTGAAGTCTATACCTCTTTCAAATGATACTGTTGTCCGTCGAATTGCTGATATAGATGAGGATGTAGAGTGTCAGCTTTTGTCGAAGTTGCGTGACAAATTGTTTTCAATACAACTCGATGGGGCAACAGATAGTAATAAAGATGCTTATTTCATGGCCTATGTTAGATTTTGTGATGATTTGTCAGTAGTAGAATTACTTTTCAGCAAACCAATAGAACTCAAATCAACAGCACTCGCATTATTTGCTATCTTAAATGATTTTATGAACGAGGGATACATAAAATGGAAAAATTGCGTCGAAATATGCACCGATGGTGCTCGTTCTATGTCCGGAAGATTCGAAAGTATTCAAGCACTTGTGAAACAAAAATCGCTACAGTGCATCTGGACACGTTGCATGATCCACAGAGAAGCTTTGGCTTCCAAAAAATGAGTCCTGGTTTGAATATTATAGTAACTACGGTTTTAACCGTAATGAATTATATAAAAATGAGAACCCTGAAATCAAGAATCTTTTCCGCACTTTGTAAAGACATAGTTGCAGTACACTCAGCTTTACTATTCTATTGCGAGGCAAGACGGTTATCACGATGAAAATTTTTGCAACGTGCTTATGAATCAAGAGAATCACCACTTTCCTAGATGAGGAAAAAAGACTGAAATCTGAGAATTTTCGCGATCGTTTATTTGTGATAAAATTTAGCTGCATTTGTTATGGTCCACATATTCGAGAAATTAAATAACTTGAATCTTCAACTGCAAGGAGCAAATACACATATATTCGATACGAGTGATAACGTTAATGCTTTCTGTAAGAAATTGGAATTGTGGAGCAGAAATTTCAGGCAAGAAAACTTAACAATGTTCGCAAATTTGAATGATTGTATTGAAACTTACAAGGCTGAAGAACAACATGTAAAATTTGTTTTTGTAACCATTGAAAATCATTTAGCAATGCTAACAAAGAATTTTAAAAAGTATTGCTTTGCTGACGACAAACTGATATCAAGTTTAAGTTGGTGAGGGATCCATTTCAAAATACTCCCGAAGGATTCTCAATTGAAGAGGAAGAAACCTTCATAGACTTCACGGCAAGCGGCGAAACCTAAAGACAATTGAGTAATAAATCACTCTTTGAATTTTGGGCAGGCGTGAATGAGGAGTTTTCTGCATTAAAAACAAGGGCATTTCACCTTCTACTACCATTTTCAACATCTTACTTTTGTGAAACTGGATTTCTGCGGTGGCTTCTTTGAAGACAAAATATAGATCTCAGCTAAATATAGAAAAAGAACTGCTAGGGTCTATTTCTAATATTAAACTCTCCTTCGTAAAACTTTGTTCTGAAAGTTAGGCCCAAGGAAGTCACTAATAATTTTTAAATTTGTTTTTAATTTAGTAAGTTGTTTAAATTTAATAAGTTAATTATTAAATATGTCGAAATGTATTTTGTTTTGTTTGTGTGTGTGTAGTCTTTCCTTTCAGTCATTTAATCAATTATTTTAAATAACATTTTCTCATGGATATGCTCGCGCCCCCTAGGGGCCGCGCCCCACAGGTTGAGAATCACTGAGTTAGTAGATAGGCCGAAATCGGAAAAATATTTGGGGATTCGTTTTGCTTTAACTAACAAATTAGCACTATTTATTGCAAAAGGTTTTAGTAAAAAAACAGGAATAAATTATAATGAAACGTTTTCCCCAGTTGTGCGCGTAGTAGTTCACTTCACCTCATGGCGTCTTTATCTACAGAATTAAATCTAGAAATTCAACGGTTTGATGTCGCAACAGCATATTTAATTGGAGAGCTGAAAAAAAGATTTATATGGAATGCCCAGATTATTTTGAAGAAATAGTTGTATATTTAGTTATAAAAGAAAAACCTAATGAAATTTCTAAAATGGCCAGTAAAATGTTGAAATCTTTTAGAAAAGGAGATAAAGTATTACTTTTAAAGAAATCACTGGCTTAATCAATACAGGCCGGCTGATGCTGGAATTTTGAGTTAAATAAAATTTGCGTAGTTTCGGTGCGAAACAAACCGATGCTGGTCCTTGTATATATTATATTAAGGATGAAAAGGATTAACCATAATTGTATTGTATGTTGATGATATATTATTCATGTTCCAAGTTCCGAGTAAAATTGAAAAATTTAAAACTCATCTTAATAAAGGATTGGAAGTAAAATATGTAGGATTAATTCATTATGGCTTAGGAATAAACTTTAAGTGAGGAAATGGCTTTGTTACTATGAGCCAACAGGGTTATATTTCGAGAACTTTTAAATCGATTTGATATGTCCGAAACTAAAACTGTGGCATGTCCTATGGATGTTAGTATTCGATTAAAAAGGGCTGAAAAATGTATTATGAAGGAAAGTTACTCTATCGCACATTAATCGGTGGTCTGATGTATTTATCTGTTTCAACTAGACCTGACATTTTAAATGCGGTCAGTCAGTTGAGTCAATTTTTAAATTGTTTTGATAAAACTCATTGGACTGCAGCGAAACGTGTGCTGCGATACTTAAAAAAGACAATTAATCATGGATTAGTTTTTAAACGTTCATATGAGCCCCTATTTGGGTATACTGACTCCAATTGGGGTAATTGTGCTGATGATCGCAAGTCATATACCGTGTATTGGTTTATGTTAAATGGAAGATTAATTAGCTTGGAAAGCCGTAAACAAAGTACAGTAGCTCTTTCCTCTACTGAAATGGAATATATGGCATTATCAGACGGTTCGGTTCGTAAGAGGCTATTTACCTTTGAATTGCGCGATTGTAATTTGGAAAATGTACGTTTATTTTCTGATAACAAAGGAGCATTAAAATAGGCAGAAAATCCAGTTTTCCACAAGTGAACAAAACATATAAATGTTAGACATCATTTTGTAAGGGAAGCTCTTAAAAACAGGCGAATAGACATACAGAATATACCAAAAGAAGATATGGGAGCAGATGCACTAACAAAAGCTTTACCTGCTATTAATCTTTCAAATGTTTAGATACATTAGGTATCGAAGACACTAATTTGCATTTCCGGTAAATGCATCGACATTGTGGGACGGTGTTAGAATATTAAAGTATCACTGTCTCTGCTTTTACACTCTCTACATAATAGATCCTCCTGACTATAGTAAATGTGCGCCCTCTAGGGATCAAAGGGTGCATATTCCAGTCATACGTCTTTCTGACTTGTTTGAGAGTAGATGTGTTGAATCTCTTGAGTATCTTTGGAAATGTTCTTTGATGTTATTATTTTATTGTAACTACGTGTGTTGTAATTGTCTGTTGTTATTAAATATGTCTGTTTGCGTAGCACTGCCTTCTCTCTACTTCATTTAATACCTAAAAGTATGTATGTTTCACTTCGAAAACAAACCAGTTTCATCACAATTAATATTTGTTGTGAACGATATCCTTCTATTTCAATGAAGTCAAATTTGACAAAGTACTTATTGTTTACTTGGTATCTGAAAGAGTAGGATCACCATATATTAGTACATGTTTAATTTCAGAACTCCTTTTAAACTTTGCAAACCAGCACTAATGGTCTTGCATCTATCTCCTCAGATGATGAACCTGGAGATCGTTCTTTCAATTTCTCACACATTTCTCTAGCCTTCTCTTGAATGAGAGCCATGAGAGCCTTCTCTTGAATGAGCGCTCTTCCAATTTTGTTAAAACATTTTTTTTGATATACCATGAGTGTGATAATTATAGTAGCGGTATTTTCAAACACACCGCAGTGGTATTATCAAAAAACCAATACAGACTCGAATGTGTTATTAAGAAAAAAAGTATTGATGCATTTTCTGAAACAAAAGTGTTGTGATTTGCTTCTAAATGAAAGTAAACTGTCATGTCATTTGCTACTATAGATGTTCTGGATGAGCAATATGAATAAATTAATGAAAAAAGATACAGGAACGGAGAGAGATTTGAAGTTTAATAGGTGAAAAACATGATTCAAGATAGTTGAATTAGTTACATCTCTTTTCAACATCTCTGTTACATCTCTTTTCAATTCCCTCTCATTTAACCAAACTGAAAGAAATCTCTCTATTTTTTCATGGATAACACTTCTTTGATTCTCAGATGTGATTTTTTACTTCTTTAGCTACTTGAGTCTTCTTGATGATCCCTTCATTAGCTACAATTGTGAATACTGCAGATCTGTTCAAGCCATCTTCTGTCCACTCTCTACTTTGACTATAACCTCTTGCTTCGTTTTTATTGTGGTCACAGTTTTTACACTCCCACTTTTTAGAACGAATAATATTGTCAGATTTTTAGTTTTTAAATAAACGCTTCAGAAAATCGCATACGAAAATTTACAGGAACAGAAACCAAATAGTTTACAAAACTTACAAACTAGCTATGCTGCGGTATCTCGGGAAACCCTGTTGTGCTTTGATATGCTTCATGTTAGCACCACAGTTTAGCCATACCAAGGCAGGATCAGGGTTGCCAGGCAGGATCAGATCAAGGTTTACCATTTATGACTATAGTGATTTTATTACCTAAAAATAGCCGAAAACAAATATTTTTTAAGCTAAGCGCTCTTCCAATTTTTTTAAAACATTTTTTTCGAAATACCATGAGTGTGATAATTATAATAGCGGTATTTTCAAACACACCGCAGTGGTATTATCAAAAAACCAATACAGACTCGAATGTGTTATTAAGAAAAAAAGTATTGATGCATTTTCTGAAACAAAAGTGTTGTGATTTGCTTCTAAATGAAAGTAAACTGTCATGTCATTTGCTACTATAGATGTTCTGGATGAGCGATATGAATAAATTAATGAAAAAAGATACAGGAACGGAGAGAGATTTGAAGTTTAATAGGTGAAAAACATGATTCAAGATAGTTGAAAAATAATATTTGGTCCATTGGCTTCGGCAACCCTGCTCCTTATATTATGTGAGCAGAGATGTGTTCATTTGAATTCGTTTTACTTCGTATTTCTAATATGTGTTCGTTGTCATAACACAAAAATTTTTCATGAAAGTGTTCGTTGTCCTATTTGTTTGCAGTCCAAACAGGTCGTTAAAGGATCATCTACTGTATACATTTCGGTATATTTTGTGAATTAAACTAAGCACATACGTTTATCCAGAAAAAAGTTATGTATCTGCACTAGAAAGGATCAAATGATATAAATTTCTTTATTAATCTTGCTTCTGCATTCTCACCTCTTGCTTGATACGGTATTAGAGCTGTACATAGCATTTGATTAAGAATGTATGCAACATAAGATACTTCACTTAAGTGATAGGTTTTTTTTACCAATGGTTGGGGTATATCGGGATGTATTGTCCCCTTATATCCAAGGAACTGGCCAGAAACAGTGACCTATTTGCCGCCGAGGCGTTGCCCCGGGTGCACCACAGGGGATGGGTCACCATTTCACCCTTACACAAGCCATAGAGCCCGTTTATAGGGTAGGCACCATTTATATCTCATTCTTACACAAGGAAAGGACAAAGACAGGATAGAGAAAGAGAAAGTACATCCATGCCTGACCCGGGATTCGAACCCAGGACCTCCCTATTCATAGTCAGGCACGCTGATCACTAGACAAGTTGACCGGCATTAAAAAAAGTGATAGGCTATTATTTAAATAATCATATTTATCGTAAGCACTTTATAAAAATATCTGTTTTTATTAAATGGTTGTAAATTTTATTTAAAAATACAGTTTTTGTAATTAAATTGTATGTTATGATTCAAAACTTCATTTCTTATCAAGTAGATTTCGCTAACAATAACTTATTATTCATAAATGTATGTAAGATATTACCATACGTCAAATTTAAAATATATAAGAACTGAATTATTGCGCTATGTGCTAAATTGATTTTCTCTATAAAAATATGTGCATATAATATAAGAAAATGAAATAATTCAGGACAAATATAATACGCAAGCATGTTTTCTGGAAAAGTAATTCGAAGGTATATATATGTGTGTGTGTGTGTGTGTGTATGTGAATAGAAAAAGTTTGAATCAATATCCAGCGTTTTATTAAATTATCTGATTGCATTCACAATTTTCACACTGTGAAATACTTGGATGACAAAATGACATGTCTTCAGTCTAAACGATTTTGGAGCGACAAATTTCCTCAAACACTTCCACTGATCACCTACCTCATTACCTGGAAAACACTTCTTTAGATTCTTTGTTTCATTTCTTATGTTCTTCTTTCTTTTTTCTTCTGCGTTTCACTCCTTCACTTTTTACTTTTGTCTCCACCGCCGCGTTACCACTTTATTTATTTATTTTTCTTTCCTTTTTGTCAGTGTAAAATATCTTCCAATCACATTTTTGCGCCTACGACTGAAGGAAAGATACTGAAGCGCAGGAATAGGTTGAAGGATGTTGGAAGGTATCTGAAACATTGATTCTTTGTCTTCATACTAAACTTAAAGTTTTCAACTCTTTCAAGGTGAATGCTGCAAATATTTCTTTTTTTCACTTTGTTAAAGGAAGTAATTGATTTACTGGGATAAATTTTGTAAATTAAGAAGTGCATAAAATTGATTATGAAAGACAAATATAATATCGGGGCATAATTCCAAGTTTTAAATGAGCTATCTATTTTGTACATCAAATATTTTCTTGAGTTTTTTAATTGTAATTTAAAAGTAAATTTTAGTTAGTAAAATTTGGAGAACACAATTATGTATTGAATATAATTAATTCATTCATTAAAGGAAATAAAACGAAGAAAGGAAGAAAGAAAATGTTTGAAATTTCTTCATGTGTGCGTCTGGCATAAACTTCGTATGACATTTCTGGAATTAAAGCATTTTGTCATTAAAAATTATAATCAAGAAACTTATAGCTGTATATAAATTGTGCATTCTATAAAAGTTGTATATCTTCTCTATAAAGCACGACTATATTTATATTTTTCCCGAAAAACGTCTTTCACATTGTTCGATTATTGTTCATACAAAAGAAGGAAATTTAGTACCGCAAAAGGTTGGTGTTGCTGAATTTGGAAAATCAAATTGACAGTAAAGAAAGCTTTGACTTCACATGGTGAACAACATAGGAACTGAAATCTATTTTTCATCGCATTCACATTGGACTTCCATACAATACATGCATTAGAAAAATTCCGCAGATTTCACACACATATAGCAGAAATGTAAAACTATTCCATTATGTTTAGCCTAGAAATAAAGATATTCTATTCCGAAAGAATGCAGTCTTATCAGAAGTTCCAGAATAGAAAAATATTTTTTTAGAAAATCAGTTTTTCAAAAGACAGAAGGGAACACTAATACTAATGGTAACATATGTAATGGTACAGAGAATAGAACACACACTAGAGAGTTTGCATTATCAAGTAAAATAATCTCATTTTCATCCTCTAAAGACTTTAATGTGTCTGCTTGGTGTGGTGTTTATAGTTAAAAAATACTTAACCGTTAAACCTTATTCAATAAAATAGTCATCTTCTTTTAAATTTATCTGTTATCTTATTATGTAAGACTGTTTCTCTCGTGATCGTAAAGGATTGACAGTGGAGTAAAGAAGAATTAGACTATGAGAGCCAAGTATATATTTGATGTCCAATAGACAACGTTCTGTTGGTGTGACATGGAGTTATAAAGAGTCAATTTATGAAAGAATTTTGTCATTTTGTGGTAGATAAATCATGATTGTAGTGTCGAAGATTCATGATTCAACCCCAGTCACTGCCGAACAATGGTCAGTACCCAGGTTGTACTTCTGCATTCTTCATACACGTTTATTGGGCAAGAAGTTTCAGAGAATTCCCTGCTTTAATCTCTTGCTGCATGAGAATATGACCCACTAACTGTGAAAAATCTTCCATATGTTTATTTATGCGGTGGGCAATGAGAAGCTAAGAAAGCCTCAGTTCATTAGGCTGTTCATTCTGCAGTGTTAAAAACAATAATGAATAATAAAACTTCTTAAGTAAGCATCTCTCTCAAACGTAATAGTTTCATCATTATGTTCTCCTGTGAACAGAAGTAGAGAGCCATGTATTGATCCACTGTATGTTTATCTTTACATTGAGAATTGTGTAAATTTTATTGGAAAGACAAGAATTAATACTCAGAACTCAAATTCATCACTTGATCATGTTTAGAAATTAGTTTTAAGGAATGTAACTTAATGCGATAAAGAATGGGCGAGTAGTGAATAAAATATTGTTCGTGGACAGCATTTGTTGATTAAATTTTGAGTATAAGTTTAAAGAATTGATATACAACAGAAGAATTTAGTTACGTCCAGAAATTACAGTATTTATAAATTCTCCTATCTTCCTATATTATATAAGCACTTTGGTCTTCGGTTCAACAGTTCACGTGTTTAAATCCCTCGCCAGTATTTAATGTTTGTAAGGGTTTGGAGTCCGTTTTAAACGACAAATTATTGTCTAATTAGCCATCATGCACAAAAAATGACTACTGAGTGACTAAAAACCAAACTTCTCATATATTAAATTAATAATTCGTAATTTATTCTTTCTGAATACATTTAACATTTCAATTAGAAAAATCTTTAATAGGTAAAGAATAATAATAAAATTCTGTTTAGAAATATCAATTGAAAGTTATAATAAAGAAATAAAATTAAAGCTGTAATTTGGGAGTATATAAAGAAGTTTCGATTTTTACTAAATCCAAAATAACATTGTTCTTTAATTAGGAAAAGGATAAGCAGAGAAAGTATATTAATCACAACGTGAACTGTGAGAATTCTTTTAATGCAACGAGCATAACATTTTCTTCCATTCACGTTAGTTCGTATCTTTCATTTGTTGCCAATCCCCTCAGCAAAATAGTTGATGAAGTCTGTATTTTTGACTTCTAACTATTACAAACTCTTTCACTATAGTAATTGATTTTAAATAAAATATTATTTCCGTTATTCAACATAAATTTTTAAAAAACACTTTTATGAAAGCTTTCTGGAAAAATATTATGACTTTATTTGAAATCAAATTTCTATAAAATTATAATCTAGAAACACATTTTCTGAAAATATCTTATTAATCCTAAATCATTTTATATATATAACTTAAAATAAAACGATAAATTATATCTTCCCATGTTATTATTAACTATACCATCTTAGCCATTATAATAGTTAATAGAATTCATGTAAACAAAACTATGATAATGTAATTGTACTATACAATTTTGCTGATAAGATCATTAATCTTATAATTTTATATTATACTATTATAATTATTTTTGACATAATATTATACATTTTCTACTGAAGAAAACAAAAACTTTTGCTCATTAACTTTACTACTTACACTAAAATTATATAAATGGAAGTTTATTATATCAGAAAAAATTTAATATAGACATATATTTTGCTAAATACATTTTACGAAAAATTTCAGTGTATGATGCACATTTACAAGACACTACGACTTTTGTCGTTTTATCTTTTAGTGATTATTTATGTTAAAAATAAATAATATTCTACCAAAAGAGGTGAAAGGCTTTATTTGAAATTTGCTTTTAACCCCCTGAACATATTATAAAGATTGATATAATATATCACTATAACCAATCATCACAATTCACACATTCAAATCATATTAATGTGACAAACATGTACTTTCAAACTCGACGTTAAATAATCAATAACTGAAAGTAGGTTATCATTGTCGCACCAACAAGCATCTCTGTACCTAGCCCTAACTTTGGCTGTACCAGTAACACAGAAATAGTCGAATGGAATTTTTGTGATTTTGATGTACTGCTAAGACGAAAAAAATCTCAATGACCTGCCACTCCCATAATTATCATACCAATTGAAGAACATTGTGACCACGACCTATATAACGTGCTTCCTTCTCCATTTAGTAAATAGGAATGATATTTGGTTAAACCGGGATTCGATTTCACTCTCTTCCGATAGTGAAAATGATGCTCTAACCAACCAGGTCGCCGTTGCCTCGACAAAGCTGTTCATCGGTTGTCGTGGTAAACGTATACCATACATGGAAAATGGCTCCGTTTAAAATCAGCGATATGGCAAATGAAGTGCACCATGAACCTAGATGATAGAAGTTAATGACGTTTGCGGAGATGCATTCAGACGAGTAGACGTGATACTGTTAAGCAACTGACCAACCATATAAATTAAAAGTCTAACAGCGTTTCCCAGATTTCTGTTCAGTAAACGTTGCTGCTTCTGGACCACCGAAGCAAACGCCTGGTTCATGCATTTATGCTGAATCCCATTCATCAAGGAAGAAGTCTGGAAATTGCATGTGAATGTCGCAACTGGGCATCCATTGAAAGAAAACAGGTAGCATTTTCCGATGAATCACGTAATATGTTCCATCGAAAAAATGGACCTTGACGTATACGATACGAAAACATCTGAAAGCAAACACTCTGCATCCATCGGCAGAAAGGTTCTTGTTGAAGGCGGAAGCATTATAGTCTGGGAACTGCTATTTTTTGGCATTCTCTGGGTTTAATCATCATTATTTAAGACACAATTGATCAGTACAAATATGCATCTGTCCATCGGAACATGTCCACCTCAATATGCTTATGTTTTCTTCAATATAATGATATCTACCAGCAGAACAATGCCAGGAGTATGTGCGTGGTTAGAAGAGCACCGGGATGAGTTTGCATTTCACCCCAGGCCAGCAAACTCGCATGACTTAAATGAAATCGAGAATCTGCGGCATCATCTCGATCGGGATGTTCGCTGTCTGGATTCTAATATAGAGGATCAGAAAACGACACTGGAATCGGCAAGGCTAAACATCTCAGTGAGCACCTTCAAAAACCTAAATGAGTGCTTCTTGTATGTCTAGCAGCAATTCGCTCGGCGAAAAGGGGTTATTCTGTTTTTTGCCATGAGGTCACATTAATATGATTGGACTGTGTGTATACTTTTAATATTCTAAAGAAACAAATAAATTTCCTCTTTAATCTGATTTAAATTATTTTTCATACCATTGTTACATACATATATATTTTATAAAATATTGTTATAACTTTAAAGTAAAATAGTAAGTTGATTAAAATAATAATAATAATAAATGATATAAAAATAAAATATGAAATAACTGTTCCCTGAATGTATTTTTACAGAATTAATATTTCTTGATCGTTTATTCTTTAGCCCTTGATTTCTTATAGCTTTTCGGTCAGCAGATGAAATTTCATTGGTCGATGATATTTTGCGTTTATTAATGAAAAATTATTCTTTTAGGATAACGTGCTAAATCCGTTCAATAAGTCGATCTATCATTTTGACAATTAATAAATATATGTCACGTATTTTGGAAGAATATTCTAATAACATTTCATATAAGTTGATAAAAATTATTTGGTGGTTTGAGGTGATTCCAGAGCAGATAAAAAAAAATCACGATGGATAATTTTTAAATTCCCATTTTTCTTAAGATTATGAATTCAAATTTTCCTTCAATAACACCTTGTAGAACTAAACTTTATGAAATTAATTGCTCTATTATTTTGAGCATAATTTAGCCTGATAATTTAAAATATAACATTTTAAAATTTTAGCAAAAAAAAAATAATTTTTTATTAACAATTATAATTGTTTAAATACACTTATCAAAATAATTAAGATATAGTGTCAGTCTTTTGTAAATTATTATAAGCAAATTTTTTAATAAAATGGAATTTTTTTTTTCATTTTCAGAGTTTTCTGTCTTTAAATTCTAAAGTTAACGTGAAGACGATGCTTTAGGGGCAGCGAATCAGATTTGGTTTTCCTTTTAATGAAATCGGAAGTTTAAAATAATAATCCACATTTAATAATCTCGTTTATTGTATGTCTGCAATGCAATGTCTTAATGTAGTCATTTAACCAAATCAGAAGCATGGGAAATTATTGGCTAATTACGGGTGTGCCAAAAACAGTTCTAAGCAAGACGCCATTGAAATTCCACAAAGTGTGATTACCAAGATTAAGAACCATTTTTAGAGACTGGCTAAGGATAAGAGCAAAGTCGTAGAAATGCAAAACGCCAAATGAAGAGCATTATTTAAAGTTAGCAGCAAGGAAATGTCCCGCCGATTTTAAAAATGGAACTAATATGATTAAAAAAATTGCTTAAAATATTAAAGTCATTTTTCTTCCACAGCACATACTGGTATCACAGTTTTTCCACAATATGTTCGAAACCACCTACGATTTTTTAGGGCTTTATGCTAGCGGCTCAATGATGTGTGTCACATTTACATCAATGCATCGTCCTTCTCACAGTGAATGGAGAACAGAGCATGCTAACTATAAAATAAATGAGTGACACAATATTCTTTTCTCTGACAATACCCCCCCGTTTTCCACTTCCTGCTGCTAATAGGAGCATATCATCTGGAGGTACCGTGGTTTTAAAACAATCTTGTGTTCGCGTGCGAAAGTATCAGATTTGATGTGTAGAAACGAGACCCTAGGATCTGTTGTTATCAGTTACGCTGATAACAGCTGGAGATGACCTCATGGTAATGAATGACATTTGCTGGTCACATCATATTAAATTGGTGCTTTCGTTTTTGAGAAAGGAATCATATAACCTGAATTTCCAGCATGTTCTCCGTATAAGATCCTAGCAAAGCAAGTGCAGCATGCTTGGATTTTTAGGTACACGAGTTGCTGGACGCCTACTACCCGCCTCAAATTCTAACAGTACTTAGTGGGACAGAAAATCTCAGTCCTGATTAATAGCCTCCTTGACTCGATTCTTAAAAGTTTTTTAACGTAGTTAGCTGTCCGGCGAAAACATGTTCTCCACTAAGAACAATTTCATTTTAAAAAACACTTAAGAGGAAATTATTTTTTGTGCGGAGTATGCTTTATTTTGATTTTCACAAATGCACATATTTTGTTTCTTCCCTTTTCTACACAAATATTCAATAAAACGTATATTTTCCGGTCAACTATAGATAATTTATATTTAATATAGATCACTATGCCAGTCAATAAGGTAGCAATCAATCAAATAATTCTCAACATTCTTTATTTTTTATTTATTTATTTATTTATTTTTTTGAAACTGAGCATAACGACATACATAACACGTGAGAGTAGTAATCAATTGGTATTTTTATCTGTAGAAATACAAAAGATTTTAAATAGTTTACAAGAATAACAAGAATATTCAAACTTAAGTAACTTAAAATTTTGGAATATTTATAAAATACAGTAAAGTAAGAAGACATTTTATCTTTAAGCGTATCTTTTTAAATGTGTATTAAAATATATAATGTATTTTAATAAACAGTTAAAAAGAAATTTTTATATTATGAAAGAATACTATATATGAAATAATAAATATATGAAAGAGTACTATACATGAATATTTATTATGAAACATACTTTTACATTATGAAAGAATTATATTTGGTTTCCGGTATTCTCGTTTTAATATTTTTTGTGGGTTTATTGAGAAGGACTCAGAACAGAGACTTTTACTAATTTGTTTTTCAGGTTCTAAAAATATATTTGTATTTGATTCTGTTCAAATGTATTTATATTGAATGTTGTACGGTTAGTTTTATCCATTGTTTTTGAACTATCCAGTCTCAGAAAAACTCGTTACAAAATTTCAGAGTGGGTATATCTCCTGAAAAGAAATACATATATGTCAATCTGAAAAGTTATTTCTAATTATATCTCTATTTTTTATTTCAAATTTTATTTGTTTTGCGAGTTATTGTTGGAATAATGTATAATCTAACTTATACTCTCTTTTTTCTCTTCCTCTGTGCAAAACGTCGAATGTTTTGCTCTTGAACATGTTTGCTTATTACGCTTATTTTAAGACATTTTTTTAAAATTTTGGTAATAAAATTCTGTTATTAGTGTTTATTATTATTATTGGCTGTTATTGATTGTTATTTATTATTATTGATTGAGACAGTGAATCACGATTGGATATATGCCGATTTAATTGAAATTCAAAATTTGCTATAAAGAAATATTTAGTGAATAAAATTTCTGCAAAGCTTAAAGAAATCAATTGATTTTGCGTCGTATATAAAAATCAACTACTCTAAAATATTAATTTATATTTGAAATATCTTTATAGTATCCTTTTACTAGTTCAAAGAACAGGCAATGCAAGAACATTTATAAATTCTAACTGTTTGGGGGGGGGGTTAAAATAATTAACAAACTTCACAAGAAAATTTTATTCATTTTTTAATGTTTAAAGAAAATATATTCTATATTCTTACAGAGTAGAATAAATGTACAAATGTAAACATATAATTTAACAATTTAAATACACACACGCATAGAAAATTATTAATTTTGGAAAATTTGAATGAAATGATATATAGTTTGAATTTTATGAAAATAAAATCTTGTTACTTGATTATAAAGTAAATTATATATGAAATTACCTAAAACTGAGAATATTTTATTGGAAAAAGATTATTTGTATTATACAAATATTTTTAGGAGTTACATAAAGTTAAATTAAATCTTCAAAAGTAAAAGTATCAACTATTTAATATATGCAAGAATATATTAATTTAAATATAAAAATAGTGCTTAGAAAATAAAGAAAATGCGTAAAATTAAATATATGCATACAGAAATTTAGGATGTAACTAATGATACTGTATCATTTTATAGATCATTATTGCATAAAAATAAGGATTCCTTATTAGTTTTAGAGTAAAAAGGCTAAAATAAATGAAAATGATAAATTTTAAAAATGAAAATCAGGGAGAAATTAGAAGAGGAAAAAATTTTATTATTCGTGGTATTAATTCTGGAAAATAAAATTTCAATTAATGCACACTATGACTAGATTTCGGGGAAAACTTCAATCGAGGAATGTTCAGCTGGAAAACTCAGAGTCGCCGTGAAAATCTAATTTGCTCGGAGCGGACAAAGTTTATGCTGAAAGCTGACTTATGATTTATGTGGCTCAAATCATAAGAGGGAGCAAGTCACATGACAAACCTAATGATACGCACTATTGCATATCTAGCGCTTTAAATAAACAGGGAATGTTACTTTCACGATGATATCGGAAAAGAATGCGTAGGGAATTAATAGAGAAATCATTATCGTTAAAAATAAGCTATGGACACATATTTCTTGACTAATTTTTCATTAGAGGAATGTTTCAGGATAATTTTTCTGATAATTTCAATTTAATCTGGGCATGGGTCGAAACATTATATATTCTGGATTTTCTTACATCAGAATTACAATTCAATTACAGAAATAAATTTACTGTTAAATTTTATTCATTGGTAATTAATATTTTATAATATTATGTTCGAAATGCATTTTAAAAATTACTTAAACAATAAGCATAAAAGACTGTAACATTGTTGTTGACTTAAAGTAAAAATATATTTTTTTATAATTAATATTAATATAATTTTGTATAATTAAAATAGAATATGGTAATTAAATATCTCTTCAGATATTAAAAAAATATATATTAATTGATGAGTATATAATTGATGATTTTCAAAATATATATTAATTGATGAGCAAAGCGTATATTCAAAACAAGATGCAATCTTTAACTGTATAAATAATTTCAAGTATTGACTCATTATATTTTTATTCCCAGAGAATATGTAATACACATTTTCTGATTTATATAATATTATACCTTTTTCTTTAATTAGAAGCATAAATTTTAAATTTTAATTATATTTTAATTTAGGTTTACATTTTTATTCAATTGGTTCATTTGATTTAAAAACAATAAAAGTAATATTAGTAATTTGCAAAAAAATTTATTGTAATATAATAATGAGAAGAAATTTCATTTCTCAAAATATCAGCACTTTTCAAAGTTATTTTGAATTACTTTTAAAATTAAATGTTTTAAAAATTAAATACGCTTTCTAATTAATTCCCTACAACGTTTCATTCAACAGTGTAGAATTCCTAACAGTGCAGAGTATGTATATAAAATATATATATAATATCTATTTTTATATAGAATGTATACAGAATTCGATACGTTAATTTAAAAGAATTTATAAAAATGTTTGGAATTTAAAGTTTTAAAACTTCCCATAAAATTTTTCATTCGTGGAAAAGAAACTTTCCGCAGCTAATGCAGTAATTAATTTAAGCTAATGTTTTCATGTGCACTGTAATTTAAGAAATATTTTTTAATTTTTAAAAATATAAATTAAATGTTATATGAAACTTGTAATTTAAATTGTAGATATAAATTTTAAAAAAACTATTCCTTACATACATTACAGTTCTGTACATTTAAAAATAGATGATATCATATACATTCCATAATTCAAAAATAATATGTAACCTTAATTTGTAAAACGTGGATATAAAATAGTAAACCCAATTTTAATTTAAAGCTAATCTTCTTCTTAGAAAAGTAGTCTCCTAGACAGAGGGAGTTTACAGTAGACACTAAAAGGGGTGAGTTCAGTTTTAAGAAAAGAAAAACGCTGAAAAAAGATCGGGGAAGTCTGAAATTTCCCATTTCTGTGCGAGCGATTCTGAGATATAAAATTTAGATTTCAATAAAATGTGACTGAATTATAGAGAAAAACGTCTATTAAAGCATTTTTATGTAGAAAACCTGGGGAATCGTGAAAATCTAATCTGCTCCTCGAGTGCAAAGTTTATGCTACAAGTTGTTATTGGAACTTTGATTTATGCAGTGCGAAGTAATGTGCTTGAGTACGAGGTTTATGATCAACATAATATTTGAATAAAATGAAAATTTAATCGAAAGAAAACATTGGGTAATAATAACAAAGTGATATAATCGAAAGAAAATAACAAGAATGCAGTCTTTAAAAAGGAGTTCTAGATATATATTTTATTTAATGCATAAAATTTCGATGACAAGCATTTATTTATTAAACATAAATTAATTGAGATTATAAAAATAATTTATTTCAAGTGATATTTCATATTTATGAATATTTCTGACTTAATTTGATTTTATTTGGTTTGCTGACCAGACAATAGTTGTACTTAATGTTTTCAATCCACAGATTTTTAATCATGGATTATCAGAGTAATAAATGCATTTTTGAAATATAAGAATTTCTATTTTAATTTTTGACATCTATGTGCGTAATTTATATTTAAGAATTATACCACCATTAAGATGAAATTAAATTTTATGAACAGCAGAAAAAAAGAAGAAATACTGAAGCCGTTTAAAATTGACGATAAAGATTTAGTATTCCGAAATGAATAAATATGAGAAAAAAGTAACTGTAATATTTCCATTGTTTATTTTGATAAATTTGTCTTAATGGCTGTTCAAGTTCTCTTCGGGGCTAATTGCAATTTCAACCGTTCTTGCCGCGATATTTAAAAACGTATTCAAAAAATGTATAGCTTCAAATAAGTTTCGCAACAACAGATTTCGTTGATGTCCATCTTTTGGGATTGTATAGGAATACAAAAGTATAAGAATAGAGATTTTAATATTGAAAAAATTACTTGGGTTCACAGATAAAATCATGAAAACCAGAAGTTCTTTTAAAAGCAAAATATTGTGAAAATCGTTCATATTGAAAATAGCATTGTATTAATAAATTATATTTGATAACAAGGATATTAAGATCTATGTAAATATTAGTAAAATGTAAAAATAACATGTAAATTCAAGACTATTTGTTAAGAATATTAAGATCTTGAATATCAATTTTCTTCTGAACCATTAGAAGCATAAATAGAATCATCTGCAAATATTTCTGTTTTATCAAATTTCAATATTCGAAAATTTGCATTTTTTGCAGATGTTAATTTTTTTTCAACAATAATAGGATGTTTTAATGTTAAAGTTTCAGGCAGTAATTAATTACAAAAGAACATTATATAAACATTTAAAAAAAAGCATAAAAAAACTTTAATTGTATTTATCAACAATTTTTATTTTATTAATTTTACTTTGATAGTTAGATAAAAATATTATATTAAAATAATGCAAATTACGATTTATAAGCAAAATATGATGCTTAAAATACAGTTAGCAAAATCTAGCTATAAAATTTAACCTAAAATTTTATTTTTGGATTACTTTTTATATATACTATTTGAACATATGGAATGAAGTCAATTTTTGTCTTAGATAATTCTTTTAAAAAAGTTCATTTTTCTTAAATTATATTTGAAAGGATTGAAGCCGTATTTCATTTTAATTCATTTGCTTGTTAAAGAAGTTTTACCCGTTGGAAAAGATAGTTTTCAATAATTTTCGATGATGTGTGATTGGGGCAAGTAACTTATTACTCCAAGTGGAAGGGAACCATTGCCTTAAAATGCACTTTACACACGACAAATGTATTACAATATGAACAACAGTTTATTCTTCTTCTACATGTGTAAGAATGCTAATGACACGCACAGTAAAATTCCAATTATCTGAATCGCTGACTATCCAAATTTTTATTACAATTTTTGAAAAATAAATTACAGTGAAGATGAAAAGAAAAAAATGAGAAAATGGGAAAATTTCAAGGGAAAAAAAAGGGGTAGGGAAGGGAGAAGAGGTGAATGAGATCTGTCACTTGAAGAATTCAGAAACATTCTTTTGAAAATTTCTGGACATTTAGAACTTTGTGGTGAAAGTATAGGAGAATGAATTATGAGACAGACCTCGCATTTCAAATTGCGAGTGATGAAAAATTAAGGGAAGAAAATGATCTTAATTTCCGAGTTAAAGCAGGCATGGGACCATCAGCTAGTGAAATACTTGCCGATTTTCAAGTTGATGGAGCGTCAGCTCGAGTAGAACAACTTTCAAATTCTCAGTGTCTAGGTATGCGCGACTTGATTGCACAAAAACGGATGAAATCGGTGAAAATACTTACTCTGAACAAGATTTTCAGTAAACAAGGACATACAATACAAATACATATATACTGTTTTAACGAATAGCACTTATATATATATATATATATATATATATATATATATATATATATATATATATATATATATATATATATATATATATATATATATATATAAGTGAGATATCAGGTAAGTGTTAGTTTATCATTTATTTGATTACAAGTTATTTTTCTGAAAAATGCAGTTTTTCTCAAATTTTCAACATACAATAGTTAATTTAATCAACCCTTTTTTTCGAAAAACTTCAACTATCCGAAGGGATTCTGGTCCCAGTTTATTGAATAATTGGATTTCTACTGTATTATCAGAGTCAGTTTTATTTTGATCTGCTAATTATTTCTTTTTATGAATAATTAAGTTGAGGCATCAATTATAATTTTTTTTAAATGAATGAAAGAGAAAGAAATTATTAGAACTGAAAAAAAACACCCAACTCAATCATTTTTGAGGACGGCCTCGGCAACTAATGCAAGTTACTGCGGCAGTCAAAAGAGAGAAACATATTGAAACAATTGCACGCATTAAAAGATATCACACATACCTTGTTGAATACTTTAGAGCTTATACCATTTTTTATACACGAGCAGATATCTCATATTTTGATATATATATATATATATATATATATATATATATATATATATATATATATATATATATATATATATATATTAATAATAAAAAGTAAATGTTTCTTAAAAGTTACTAGGTACTAGTATTTGTTCAGTGTAAAAACCAAAGGACATTTAAATAACGATATTTCATCAGAAATAACTAATAAAAGTGTATTAACAGTAGATGTATTGAGATACATGTTCATCGCCTTGCAATTTCTTATTTAAAGTTACCTACAAATTGAAAAATTCATGAAAAGTAATAACTACTGTATTAAAAAATGGATATTTATACAGAATAAAAAAATTACTTAAATTTTTTATTTTTAAGAAGTACTACAATTACACTCTTTATTTAATAATTCAAACACTTTAGAAAAGTTGTAATTGTAATGGTAGTCAACAATTTAGCCTTTCACCCATTCTGTGGATCGATAAAACTGAGTACCAAGCATGCTTGGGAAATAAAGACGGGGGTGTTTTGCGTTAAGCTGATCACCTAACCTGGACATATGCTTTGCACCACAGACTTAGAAAGCCCCGGTCAGGTAAACAGATTGGGGCACCCTAGGTCTTGGCCCACATGGAGTCTGCCATGCCACTGAGAGTTGCTTTAGTTTAGTTTAATCAATATTTCTTGTGATTTTGTTTCAATCTCAATCGCGATTCCATTCTTCAAGTTTATGCACCACACCCATAAGGAGATAGGATTCTGTGAGGAAACAAATTTTGCATCAATGCTACAATCGGAAACTGTTTCTGATTCTCTGGCAATATCAAGCACGCTCCTCACGAGATTAAGAGAGTAAACAGGATGAATTATTTAGTGTGGATAAGGAACATATTGGTGTGTCTCTATTCATCATTTTTCTTTCCTTCAAAAAGAAAATGGCCAAAATACATAAGATATTTAGTATTTATCTAAGTATAATCATTTTCTTATTTGCTGTTCTTCATTTACTTTATTTGATTTAATCTGCATCCGATGCCATACTTGAAAAAGTAAGCAAATTACGTAGAAAGTCTATAAAATGCGTGATTTAAAAAAAAATGTTTTCTATTTTCAAAGCAAAAAATCCTGCTTTTAAGTTTTTTCTATTATTATTATTTATTTAAATAATAAAAAATATTTATATGAAAAAAAATTAAACTCTGATGTGTAATATCTAGTTTCCATTAATATGTTTGAAAAATAGCAATAACATTCATGACACTTGCCAGAGTAAGTAGCATTTATTTATTTCGTATATGTCATTAAATCATTAAATAATTATTGTAAATATTTTTGAAACAATTAATAGACAATTTTAAAGGTCCTATTGTATTAAATCTCTGTATAAATGTCGTGATTTTTTAAACAAAATCAAAAATTGAAATACAATACAGAAATTTAAAATTAAAAATTAGAGTTTCACGTTATTATTAGTGTATTTGGAATGAGAAGCCAAATATATATTAAAAATTATTTATCCATTATCCATTTCAACTTAGCGCTGTTTTGTTAAAAGGAATTATTAACGATATTGTTTCATATTATTATCGTTAAAAAATTCAAGCTCCTAATAATAAGCTTGTAATTTCTATTTCAATTGTATAACAGATAATTAATTGTGTAATTTAAAATTTTATTGCAATTTAAGTATATAATTATTCAATTGTCCTTCGCAACTAGACAATTTTTAAGCATGCTCTACTCTTTATATACTTGTATAAATTAAAAAAAATCAGCAAAATTTCCTTTTTTATTGATAAATAAAATAAACAAATTCAATATCACAATTTAACAATTATTTTAATATTATTTAGGAAATTTTTTGTAAAACTAGGAGTGTGCGCTGAGATTGCAAGTATTAGTCAAGAAAGCAAAATATCAAAATTTTCAGAAGAAAAAAAATTACAGTACATAAAATGTTTTGTAATGGAAGAGATTTTAATATGTAGGAGACATAAATAAATCACAGAAAAAAACTATCTTTCAAAACATCTGCCTTTTCCTCAACTACAAGGAAAGATGACGCATTACATAGTGTAAATATCAAAATATAAAAGTGATACATCGATAAAGAGAAAACACTTTTGTTGAAACTTGAAAACATTGCAAATTGGGAGGGAAACGGAAGCAGCGAAAATTAAATTTAGTGAATTACAAAAAGGCGGGGAGCAAAATTTAGCAGTCAATTCGGGACAAATTCAATAAAAGTGTTTGCGTAAAATGTTTCCACTTCTTCAACTATTTTTTTTATCTAAAAATGATATTATTTAGGAAATTTTTTGTAAAACTAGGAGTGTGCGCTGAGATTGCAAGTATTAGTCAAGAAAGCAAAATATCAAAATTTTCAGAAGAAAAAAAATTACAGTACATAAAATGTTTTGTAATGGAAGAGATTTTAATATGTAGGAGACATAAATAAATCACAGAAAAAAACTATCTTTCAAAACATCTGCCTTTTCCTCAACTACAAGGAAAGATGACGCATTACATAGTGTAAATATCAAAATATAAAAGTGATACATCGATAAAGAGAAAACACTTTTGTTGAAACTTGAAAACATTGCAAATTGGGAGGGAAAAGGAAGCAGCGAAAATTAAATTTGGTGAATTACAAAAAGGCGGGGAGCAAAATTTAGCAGTCAATTCGGGACAAATTCAATAAAAGTGTTTGCGTAAAATGTTTCCACTTCTTCAACTATTTTTTTTATCTAAAAATGAGCTTCGAGTTGCTTCTAATATCAAACTTTTCTAGCTGCTAGCAGGGAAGCTGACGATTCAATTTGATACGGATTCCGAAAAATCACCAATGAATAAACTAAGGATGGATGATTGAATTGTCTGCTACATACTAAATCAGAACGTCAGATCAATGGCCTTAGAATGATATTAAGGAAATTTAGAAAGAAATTCTGTATTAATTTCGTTTGCAACGAATAGTTATAAAACAGTTTTTTGAAGGATTTTTAAATATATTAAATACAAACCAATTTCTCAACATTTTAATATAATTAAATAAATTTTCCTAATTGTTATTATAAAAACTTGGTACTAAGAATTCAACTTCTTAATAATAAAAACAAAGAGTAATGCATATTTGTAATTAAATTTACTATAACCGTTAGTAACATTTTAAATATAAAAATGGTACTAAACATTTCCTATTTTTTAAGATTGAGTGTTGGAGAACTCATTCACCTATGTCAGGTATTTTGTACTAAGTAAGTACAAAGATTTTATATTGGCTGCCAAAATCTTTTCCGTAGATTGTAATATTCACGTGTCAAAAGAGAGAAAACCCTTAAGACTCTGAAGTATCCACCTCGACAAATATGCGTGCAGAAGACAGAAAAGCAAGATATATTTCTCGTCATTCAAAAATGTTGGGATTGAATCCATGACCATTAGCTTATCTATATCTTACTATTAGCTAAGATGGCCTTAATTCTTGTGCCTGAAATGCTTGACTAATGCTCTTATTTATTAATGAAATTCATCAGACTATCCTCAACAAAATACTCTAAAACCTATGGTTAAACTCAGTTACACAATGTTGTTAAGGATTAGAGAAATTTGTTTCGAATGGAATAAATTTTTGATTTTTCTAGAACGTTTGATGTGGTATTCCATTTGTCTCATTTCCAGATCATGTTTGCTTTGTTTGCTTTAAATTTGTTATTAAAATGTTTGCAACTTTAGACCCTAAATTCCTCAATAAACTTAATGATTTGTTTTTATGATAAAAAATATTTATTTTTGAAATTAACTTTTATCGTTTCAGATAAAAAAATACGTGTATATAAATTTATGATATATTTTATCTCTTGAGTGCTTTTGAAATATATTGTTTCGTGTTTTGAAATATATGCCTTTCTTCCAGGAAATATTATTGAAATACTGTCACGAAACTTTGTACTTATTCTTGAATGATGTATATGCAAAGATTCTTGCACAAAAACATGTTTCCCCTCGACAGAAATTCTCGAAAAAAGTTGTACATTATATTTTCCCCTTTACACAACCGCATGCCCAAGCATGTTACTTGGAAATTTGTGCGACAAAGAAATGAAAATGATTGGCGCTAAATAAAGCAACTTAATAAATAAAAATAAGTGTCTCACTTATATTCAAAATGTATGGTGAATTAAAATTTAAATGCAGTTAAAACTGATACATATTTTATTAAGAAAAAAAATTAGATTTAAGCACCCTCAAGTGTAAATCAAATAAAAATTTTTAAAAAAATAGTACAAAATTGAAATATTTTGCTATAACAGTATATTCTACCCGTATCAAATTAAAAGATTTATTTAGTATCAAATGCACTTTTTTAATCTATTCCGTGTATTAATTTTATAATAAAAAAATTTTTTTCGGAGTAAACCACACCATTATGCCTGGTTTGCCAAGTGTTTCTATAATGGATATGTAAGTATGAAATATTAATTCTGCTCGAGGAAATGTATCATAAATTTATTATTAATTATAATTGATAAAATAATCTTACAAAAATTTTCCAATCAGTACAAATCTGAGAAAAGAAACAGTATGGTTTGATTTTTCTCGTAAATTTGTTACTAACCTAACTTTTAGAACGAGACTGAATGCAAAATATGTTGTTTTAACTAAACTGAAACAACTACAAAGGTGTTTGAGTATGTTGATTGAAAAATAAAAATAAATGTTAATAAACACCTATATCGATTAGCTAAAATATTCCAAGATCTTATAAAATGGAACGGAAACAATTTTCAATTGAAGCCGAATGATATACGCACACCACTAATGAAGGCAGAAATTCTGCACTAATTAAGATCCATTTCCTCTTAAATAGCTGACACCGTGGAATAATTAATTAATTATTATCAAAACTGGTAACTTAAATACTGAATATGAATGCCGGTTTCAAATGATAATCAAGTTTCTATTTCCAGAAGGCTACTTAAAGTTTTATAAAGCTTACTTGAAATGTTCCAGATTTACACACAAACAATGCTTTTGGAATATATTGCATCATTACTTTACCTAATTACGATTAAACTCTAAGAATTTAGCGATTCTGCCTAATTGCCCTGCTGGGCAGAATTGTAGGCATTTTAGAAAACAGTTAAAGTCCTCATTAAGTAATTTCTAAGATCTAGATTCATCTACATAAGATGATATTATGAGAAAATTGAAATATATTCCAACAATTGGAATTTAACTTGCAGTACAGATATTAATATAGTATGTGAAAATACCTAACTCAATGCATGAAAAACTAAAGAGATAAAAATAATCAAAACTGAAAAAAGAGCAGAAGGAAGACAAAAATATTGTTTTAATATTGTTAAATTTGATAAACAATTATTATCCTGTTCTTTAAAGTATTACAGAAAACTTAAAAAAATATTGTCGTCCGTTTATAATGTTATTTTACTAATTAATATTAGATCAATTAATCTTAAATTAAATTTAGAAAAGAAATTAATAATTAAAGGATAGACAGTTCTTTACAATACTTGACGGAATTCTATTTAAAATAGAATTGATGCAATCTCAACAAAAAAGAAAAATAATATTTTTATAATGAAAATTTTTATATTTTGTGAAAGTAATTAAAATTTATCAATTTTTAACAATCCGAGGACTTTTAACTTAATAGATTTTCCTATACATACATACATACATATACATATATATATATATATATATATATATATATATATATATATGTATATATATATATATATATATATATATATATGTATATAGATCGAAAGACAGATAGATCCAAAAAAAATTTACTGCATGTTTTAACTTGATGAATATGTAATGCCTATTTATCTGCATCTCTATAAAAATTGATTTTAAATTACCATTTTGTAAGTTAATACTCCCAATATCATGAGAGTTTATGGCATGGGTTCCCAAACTTTATTTTTCTCGTGGATCACTTTCAAAGATTTATTATTTTCGGTAGACCCTCTGCTGCTACATTTCTACTGTATTTGCAAAACTCCTAAAATATATCACCCTAAATTGGGAGTGTTAAGAAGAAAAAAAAGTAGCACATTTTCTTTTGTTGTGTGTCCTATTTATTAAAATAATACTTGTGGTTTACAATACAAGCAATAAACATTTTTTATTACAAACAACATTTGACAAAAAATTAACAATAACTATTATCTATTGTTCAATTCTGTGTTTGAACTGAGTCTCGAATATTTTTGAGTACCTGCCTAGTGAATGATGCTACCTGCGTACGTTGACAGGTAAATTCTAGCCAAAATTTTTGTTCTTTATTAGGAAAACCAGAAAATGTTTCGTGGATCCCCACTGACAACTTGTGAACCCCTGTTTTCTTTCCACGTCTGCGTGGAACCCTGTGTGGTCTCCTATGGACCGCTGGGAGTCCACCTGGACCACTTTGGGCTTATGGCAACGAAATTCAAGTGTTTTAGGAGGACATCCGCTTTAAGTTTAGATTATAATCCTAGTTGAAATTTGGCAGCTAATACTTATATTAGAAATTTAAAAAATTTATTATGCTCAATTTAATCATTATCAGAAAGAAAAAATTTTTAAATTTTATATTGTAATTTTCTTTGTTTTAGTACAAAAATTACTTACTTATATTTCCTAAAACATTAGCTAGTATAGATAGTGTTCGAATTGCATTTAATGGTTCTCGATTTTTAAAGTACCGTTTAATAGAGACTTATTGAAATATTATGCATTTCAGTAAATTATATTTATTAGATTTATACTTTTTTCTTCAAACCCACATGCGAGAATTGAAATAGTAAAATTTTAATACATATGCAGATATAGCTACAAATTAATTAATTGCCTTATTAAAACTTAAATTGTGTTTATTTTTAGCAGAAATCATTTATGTATTTATTTCACTTCATTTTTAGTTTATAGTTAAAATGTTTATTAAACATCAAATATAATTGTTAATGTACACTTAGTAATATATAAAAAATCGAGGTTTTGACGCGTCGTAATTCATCACTCCCATAACTGTATAAAAATATTTTTAGTATAAAGTGACATATGTGATGAATTTCGTTTTCATGAAATAGTTTTATTTAAGTTATAAGTAAATATATCATTTATGCATATTTAAATTTCTCCAGATGTTAAAAAAATATTCTGAGGAGTCTATGAGAAGGATACACACACAAAGAAAGTTCAAACAATCCGTTTCACAATGAAAAGCAAATTTAATACTTTTAACTTGGTAAAAAAAAATATCCCATAAGCAAAATTGGTTGCAATCTGTTTTCAAAAATCCAGATGATTTCTCAAATGTTTCCTTTTTAAACAAGCCTTAAGTAAAACAATGACTCCAGATGGCCAATGAAAACTAATGTAAGTTAATCCACATTTTTTTACATGATCAGCGCTTTTACAAGCTTACTTTATAGCTTCATTAATTAAATGGCTACAAGCATCGAGATAACTTTAATAAAATATTAAAAAACAATTTAATTTAATATTATAAGCTGAATTATTTAATAACTACGCAACTCTAATAAAAATTTTAGTAAAATGATGTTCAAATCTTTCATGAAGAACACAAAAAAAAATTCACTTCAGTAAAAATATTTTATTACCTTGAGCATTAGTTCTTTTCATAAATTTCTCAATTACTTTGAAAGGCTGTTTTTTCTCAGATAATAACAACTTTGAAAAGTTATTTAAAAATGCATGACTTGAGGGAAGTTTTCGTACTTCATTTGGGAAAATTCTTCGGTAAATGTTGATTTTGGGAGGGTATAAGTTGTCCAATAATCTCCTCCTCAAAAAGATGATTAAACTATTTGAATATATGTGGAGATTTTTGCTGCCTTCCTGAACGCTCTATTAGAAGTTTTCTAGCTTTAAGCGCGTATTATACTACCTGTGATGGCGATATACAAATAGAGCGGAACTTTAATGAAGCCATCGTTTTTTCATGAGCTTTTGAATAGAAATTTGCATATTCTTAAGACAAAGTTTTTATTGCTAGAAAGCTAATATTTTCTAAATTTTATATTTTGATGAGAAAAAATAATAATGGTTGAAACTATACGGAGGTTGATTATAATTGCCTTTTATTATGTAATATGTATAGATGTTCTTTAAAAAATATTGTGATTTTCAATAGCTTTACAAAGTAAATTTTGAAATTCATAGTAAAAATATTGCTTGATTTATTTTTTAAAAATTCAATTAGTCAGTCCGAAAAAAACAAAAAAAATATGATTTTTTTAAACATAATTTTTAAGATTTTATTTCCTAAACATGGTGTATCTACATTGCATTAATGCAAAAATACATTTTTTCAGACTGACGCCGATAAATACATTCATGCTACACACTACTTTCACCCGGGTTCCCTTAAAAAAATATAATATTTGAAGATATTAGATCTGTAATTATTTATCGTAGCAGAGAAATACCCTCTTAGCTACGTAAGCTTAATCTTGACCGAGATCGCCATCGCTTCCTTTCAAACATGTTTTTCCTAAAGAAACTTTCTGAGTCGTAGTATATTTTACAGTTTTTGTCCTTTATTTAGAGTCACAATTAACATGCATACAAAATCTTCATAACCAAAAGTGTGATGTGAAATGGAAAAAGTAAAGAAAATAAAAATATATGTTATATAAAGATTAAAAACCAGTATCACAATTCATTTCTTTTTAAGACTTTCCGAAGTCCTTACAAATTTTGTTTCAGTAGTAATGACTATAGATTGAAAAATCGCCTCTCCAGAATGCAAATAATTAATGTAGGAATATAAAATATTCAAAACAAGTGATTATTTAGCTTGTGGTTTTAACTATAAAAGTGGGTGAAAAAAATAACCCTAAATGTATCTTTAATATGGAATAAATTTAATATTTTAATTATATCACTTATTACATCACTTTTTATATTATTTAAATTATTTCCATATATATATATGTGTATAAAATAATGTGTGTCTGCCTGTCTGTACTCGATTGATTCAAAAACCGTAAAGCCAATCTCTATGAAAATTTGGGAATTTCAGGTACATCCCAAGGAAGGTTTTTGGAAAAAAAACTTTTAAAATTAAAGATGGGGTTCCAGGTACTCTCGTACAAATATCCAAAAATATTAAAATAACATTTAATTAGTAATATTAGTTTAAAATGTAACCATAAATAAATTAAATAATTATATTTTTACCCATGAAACTTACTCATAGAATTTACTTTTGTAAAAGAAATTAAATTGTAAAAAAAAGAACATACTCATAATAACAGTTGCAAAAAATATAAAAATATAAATCACAAGGTAAATAAAATATGGAATTGTTCTTTTTTATATTTTTTCAAGTATTATTTGAATTTTACAAATTATATTAAAATTTAAAATAATTTAAGTACATAAATTGTTTTTCTTTTAAGATTTCAGTAAATAAATTAA
Source organism: Latrodectus elegans (assembly GCA_030067965.1). NCBI lineage: Eukaryota > Metazoa > Arthropoda > Arachnida > Araneae > Theridiidae > Latrodectus > Latrodectus elegans. The sequence continues at coordinate 102,282,484 of CM057811.1, read as the reverse complement.
AATTACAAAAAACAGTAATACGTTTGACGTTTGATTCATCGCCAACAAATTCTTATAAATACGAAAATGCAGTCAAATAACTTTTGCAATTATTAATGAAGGAATAATTTTTTATACGTGAATAAAAATGTAAATATTATTGATTTCCAACTGAAGAAATTAATTGGAAATACGCTTTATTTAACCTCACACTTACGTCACTACAGCGAAGTGCCATCTGTAGATGTATAAATCAAGCAATAAGGAGAAGAGAGAAGAACAAGCTTCAGAAACAAGAGGGTAGAGAAAAGCTAGGTAAGAAAGAAATCGACATCACACAACTCTTGCTCGGTCATTAGAAACAAGTTAATAGAGGCAAGCAAGGTAATAAAGGAATTAAATTCGTAGGACACAGACCAGATGAACGATACATACTGATTTGAATTTACGTGGTTTCAATTACAATCCCCTTTACAATTACAGTCATCATCCAAATGTAATTATTTGAATAATGAATGAAAAGTATACGTATTGTGGTGCTCAAAAATTTTAAAATGAAACACCAGGTATGTGCTGTGCAGGTAGAAAAGTAAAGTTACCAGAGTTGCGTTCACCACCTGAACAATTATTAACTTTAATATCAGGTGAAACAAGTCACTGAAAAATTTTTTTGAAAAATATACGCATGTACAATTTATGCTTCCAAATGACATCGTTCGGAACAACGAATATCTTAGCATAATTTATGTCAACATCTTAAGTACAAAGGCAAATTTATCACCATCCTAGATCACTACTACCCTTGCCAAATGTTGATCACAAATATCTTCGGATGTATTTTATGGGAAATACTGGAGAACAAATCAACAGATCATGTCAACTGAATATGAGTACTAAACAAGAGATTGTCGCTGAATCTGAAAATTTGTTAGAATAACATAATCAATTAATTAAATTACTTAAAACCGCCATTGAACAATTGCCATCTGTCGAATACAAAGTAATAACAATGACAGATAAAACACCTATTAGTCAAGAGAGTTCAATGCATCAACGATCGATGATAGTTGGTGAAGAATTTAATTCTGGCGATATAATTATTTATGGTAGAAATGGTGATGTCCTACAAATATCAGAGAACGCATCGCTCATATGATGCATTACAATATCCCGTTTTATTTTGGTAAGGAGAAAGTGAATAACTTTCTCCTTACCAAAATATCTATAATCTATTTAGATTATATTAATAAAGATAATGGTAGTTAAATATTAATGGTAGAAATCCCAATATCGACGACGATCTACCGAAGATAGTGGAAAATCCATTAAACTTTTAGTTTACTGTTGAGTACTTTTAGTACTCAACAATACTATTGATGTTGATAACCGTTTGGTAGCGCTATATTCTCCATTACTACTAAAAACGTATAAAGCACACATAAATGGTGTGTACTGCAATTCAGTGAAAACTGTAAAATATATTTGCAAATATGTGAACAAAGGAAGCGATATGGCAGTGCTTGGAGTGGAAAATACAACTGAATCTAACAATGAAATCACCCTTTGTCAACTGGGACGCTATATAAGTAACAATAAAATTGTATGATGTATTTTATCATTTTTAATTCATAAGCAATATCCAACAGTTGTTCATTTAGCAGTACATCTTGAAAATAGACAGCGTGTGTAATTTACATCATAAAATGTACGCGTGAGAGCAATATCATCACCGTCAGCAACATTAACTGAATTTTTCACATTATGTAAAAATGTTACCTTTGCAAGGACTATTATACTTTGAACTACTGTACTCTGAAGTACCAACTTATTTTACGTGGAATACATCAAAAAGAAAATTTCAGAGCCATAAACAAAGTTGAGCAGTACATGGACACCTAAATTTATATTCCACAGATGATTGGATCGTCTGTACACTATACATCCAAATGCCACAGAATGCTTTTACCTAAGATTATTATTAACCAATGTTCGTGGACCAACATCATTCCAAGAATTAAAAACAGCCGGTGGCAATGCTTGCGCTGCATTTCCTGAGGCTTGCTAGAAATTAAGTCTCTTAGAAAACGATGCTCATTGGTATATTTCACTCGCTGATGTTTCTAATAGAGCTCATCTACAATAGAGATATTTTCCATTATACTCTCTACATGTTTTTCGGCTAATTCAAAATATCTTTGGAAAAAAATAAAGATTAAATGAGTAAAGACATTCTGCATCACTTACTTAGAATAAATTCTAATCTCAACATTCAGTTTACGTCAAACATATATAATGAAGCATTGATTTTAATTGAAGATGTATGTTCGACAATAGCCAACAAACCACCGACAGAATTATGAATGATCGCTATAAATATATCTGGTAATGCCATTTTGGATATCGTTATGCAACCAGAAACTCACTTTAGTGTTAATGAATCACAAAAATTTGTTCAAATTAATGTGCCGAAATTGGAATTAAAACAACGAACAGCATATGACACAATTATAAATGCAATATCTAACAAGAATTGTGGTTTATATTTCTTAGATCCACCTGGAGGCACAGACAAAACTTTTCATATTTCAACTATTCTGGAAAGTATAAGATCACAAAATAATATTGCATTTGCTATTGCATCATCTGGTACTACAGCAACTCATTTGGACGGGGGTCGAACAGCATATTTAGCACTGAAATTGCTATTAAATATTCAAGTAGTTGAAACTCCAACACGTAATATTAGCAAATATTCTGATTATACAAAAGTACTGAGATCATGTCATAATTATAATATGGGATGAATGTTCCATGGCAAACAATAAATCATTAGAAGAAATCAATCGCACATTAAAAGATTTGAAAGGAAATGAGCAACTCTTTGGTTGTGCACTCATTTTGCTAGCTGGTGAATTTCGACAAACACGTTCAACGCCTGCAGGTAAATTGAATGCATATATCAAATCATTACACTGTTACAGCGGTATGTAGAGAAAATATCTTTAATGACTAATATACGTGTTCAATTACAAGATGAATTTTTTAAACGATTTGCAAAACAATTGTTAGATATTCGGAATGGTAAAATGGAAATGGACGAATCTACACGTTGTATTACATTACCAGAAAAATTTGTCACGTTGTAAAATCAACTGATGAACTGACTGCCAAAGTTTTTCAAAACGCAGAATTATAAAAATTATCAATGGGTTAGTGAGCATGTTATATTAGCAGCCAAAAACATTAATCTGACTTTAATAAACTGTACAATTCAAAATGAAATACCCGACCAAGAAACAACATATAAATCCATAGATACTACTGTCAATCACGATGGATCACTTAATTATCCAATAGAACTTTTAAATTCATTGGATCTATCAGGAAAGCCACCGCATATTTTATTTTTAAAAATTGGTTCATCAATCAATACTTATATAATACCTTATACGAAGTATAAATTCACCACGACTATGCAATGGGACTAAGCTATACGTAAAAAAAAACTAATGAATAATATAATTGAGGCCACCATTTTAAATAGAAAACTCCAAGGAGAACATGTACTATAACAAAGCATTCCCATGATATTAACGAATATTCCATTTGAATTCAAGCGTCTACAGTTTCCTGTATGACTTCTCTTTGCGAAGACCATTAACAAAGCACAGGGACAATCATTGAAAGTATGTGGATTAAATTTGATAAATCCATACTTCTCATGTGGACAGCTGTACGTTGGATGTTCATGAGTTCGGAAACCATCAAGTTTATTTGTTCTTGCACCAAATAGAAAAACAAAAAATGTTGTATATTTACAAGCACTACTAGGATAAACCTCACTATCAATCCTCCAATACCATTCATTTCATGGATAATTACAATAATAATTACAAAATTATTGTTCAATTGAAATTTGTTTGCAGTATTGTTTAATAACACTAGAAGCATGTTTATTCTACCATCAACTATGCATATCTATGTTTTGTACATATTTTATATTCGAATAACATATAAGTAGAGGGAATTTTATTATTAATTTTCATTTTGATGTATTGTATACATTTGAACATTAATAAATTATGTTTGACGTATCAAAACTGCCTTTTTTTCAAACACAGAAACTTGTGTGCAGCTAGTTAATTGTAAAATTAATCATAGCGAATTCACATTTAATAACACAAAAATTTATTTATTTAATTGCATATTACTTTCTTACAATCGCTTTGGTTGTAGCTGCATTTTGCTTTTAAATAAGTATTTGTATAGTTTATACAAAACCCTCAAGCCTTACCAAATTCGTCTTGGAAGAGATATCTGTGTTGCTTCTTGAAGGCAATCACAAAGAATACGCAAACAATGAATTTATTCCAAAATGAGAATTAAGTCAGCTATGCTTTTTGGTACCATTACAATAAAGAGGGCGGTAAAACTAAATAAATTTCGCTTTTTTAATCAGTGAGAAAACTTTCAGAACATTTTAGGGCAATATTTTACCTAGTGTTTGGTTAATTCCAGCATATTAGTGTATTAACTAACTGGTAAATTATTGTTTATAATTATTGTCAAATTATTGAAGATAATACATTTATTTTAAAGAAATATAATACGCTTATATTGACCTTAAACCATGTACTTTTTTGTTGATTGATCCCTTTTTTTCTATATACTATTACAGTGCTTTATTTTTCGTAATATCAACAACAGTATACGTTTTTAACACATTCATTTCCTTATAATGAGTTCAATATAAGCTTTACTGCAATAGAATTGAAAGCTATTTCAAAAACAAAAATTCTATTTTTCTTGGAACAGCTAATGAAAACATACTTAGGATTATAATCACATTTAATAAAATATTGAATATGACCTGAAGCCGCAAAAGTTCTTATTGATTGAACTGCGCATAATACATATAATATAAAATAATAATTAGTAAAATAAAACTACATCCAAATCACTCTTATTGACTGTGAAAAACAAGAGTATTGTAAGTATGAGTTCATTTTTAATTACCTCATCTCTTCTTTTACTCATCCAAACCTTTGAAAATACATGCACGATGTATGAAAAATGCACTTAAATAGGGTGCATTAGGCACAAAACTATGTACTTAACTTTAAACTTATTAAACGACTTCTTAAAATACTGGTCTTTCAGCTTGGGTCATTTCGAATGTGATCGACTTGAATTCAGTACTATTGCGCTCCTAAGCGAGTCATTAAACGCGTGAGAAGAACAATGGAAATCAAGTCTGAATTTTCTAAAGACATAACAAAAGTTAAAAACCATTTCCTCTTTTGTCTCGTCTTATGCACAAAAGAAAATACAAGGAGAGAAGGAGAAACGATCTAAATGAAAAGTGGTGGAAATGGTTTTGCACACTTTGGTTTAAATATCAAAACTATTAAATTGATGAGTTTTATGTTAATGATGAAATTGAATTACGTTAAATTAAATAATCTTTTGATGAAATAAAATCTACGGGAGAGATAGAAGTGAGTTTCTTTTTTATTGGAGTATGATTATTTATTTTTTTTGCATTAATCCTGATATTTTTCTTTATTATATCTGGATGACTTAATAGAGCCAATATCTGTAGGAAATATTACAGTTCTTAACAACTTAGAATTCCGTAACTTACATTAAGTTTTAAATGAAAATGAAAATGATGAACCTACTTAAATAAAAAGCTTTTTTGCGCATTGACTGAATAAAATATCAGTATTTTTCAAAGATATTTTTCATTAAGATACATGTGTCAAATAAGTTAAGAATATAAAATGTTTTCTATTATGGCATATAAATAAATAAATTAGCCTTCATCCATTTCTTTGCATGTGAGTTACATTTGTTGAAGTAATTTTTGCTAAGTATATGCTTCTCATATTCCAGATTTGCTTCAGCATTATCAACGACACAAAATTAAGTGAAATTATTGAGTTTATAATTGAAGTATTATTTTATGAATTGAAAAATTTTAAGAATCAGTAACATTACACTATTTCTTATCTAATATTTTTAAAAATGAAAAGAATATTTGTATCTGGATGAGAAACAAGTTTTTTCCTACTATTTGATGTTTCTGAAATGTTATAAACTATTGAATGACATCCAAGATTTAATACATGCATATAATATGTTTTTCATTTATAAACAAAGAAATTAAGTGTACCTACTATTAATTTTTTTTCTTTTTCTTTTTTGAATTTCTTTTACTTTTTCGCAATTTTTTCTTCATTGAGTGAATAGAAGTTGTTCTTTTGTTTGATTATTCACTTAATGCAATTCACCAAACGGCTTTAAATTAAAACTCTGTTTATAAGTGTCACAAACATCCAGTATATGTTACTCAAGGATCAAAAATCAAGTAAGTAATTTTAGTGTCATGGTGTTACTACTCACATACATTTCTTACAGGGATAAAAATATAAAAACTTTCAGACGCGACGTGAGAAAATAACATAAAGACATTTCTGTTAAGTAATTGTATCCAAAATATTAAAATTGTCTTTCTCTTTTCCTTGGGACCTTAAAAAAGCTAAAAAATTTTGATTTTTCACAGGATTAAAATTTATCTTCCAAACCAATTTTTTTAATGTCATATACAAATCTAGTTCAGGCCAGGTTGGCATATTATCAAATTGATTACAACATTTTAACCCTCTGTTTTTTCAGTTATTTTTTGGATATGATTTAGTAAAAGCTGACGTTTTTGAGCTCCATCATTTTGTTATTAACAGAACCAATTATAGTATCTTGAACACATTGAATTCCTGTAACGTTTTGTTTATTAAGTTAAGCTAGAAAATTCAATAGTCTTCTTTATTGATCGAATGTTTGATTGCAATCTGTGTGCTTACCGAACAATACATATACTAATCACTAAAATATAAATTCCAGTATGATTATTTACGGAGAGTTAAAATTAAATTCATTGTATAAATTCATTTATAATTATTTAGAACACAATCAAAACAGTCAATATGATGTATTTGTATTATTTATAAGAAAAATATTAGCAATGAGCTTACTATTCGGTCTTATCTTCTACACCTAAACTTCTTTCAATATCATCAGTGTGCGAACAATTGGTAGAATCTGTTGGGAATAGAGATCTATTACTGATTTCAATTAAATGTCCCCGGAAAGAATATTTATATGATACCAGAAATAGAAAAATGTTAATTTGAATTGCACGAAAGGAAGAAGACTCTTGTTAAAAAAGTTCAACTCATATCTCAACCTTTTCTACCAGCTTAGTTTTAAACTTGGAAAAGGCGCGCTTAAGCTGCATACACAAGAACGTGAGCTTGGTCAGTGACTCTGGGTTTGCAACGTTTGTAAAATAACATTACTTGGACCACTTTTACCATATCAAAGGCCTTTTCTCTTAAGGAACTAATATTTAGTTTGCATTAAAAATAAATGATTTAAAAAAAACACTTTTATAATTTATTCATAATTTCTTGTAAATGTGTATATTGTGAGTTTGTGTTCATGGCAGATAGTTTCATCACATTTAGAAAAAAGTATTGAGGGTTTTTTTCAACTGTGTGCAAATTTAACATTTTTATTTTTAGGTAGAATTTTTATTTTTATTTTTGTCTAATTTGGTTCACAAGAAGAAGAATGGTTTATTATCTGTCCAATGCAATTTCAGAAGAGTTGATTGATGGGTGTTTCTGTTTTGAATATATTCTTTCATGAATTTCCCTTTTCCTTCTCCTTAATTTTACTTTGCTTTGCGCCATCTTAATCAAAATAGAAATTTGTGACAATATGTCTTCATTTCTGCTGAGTTGGAATCAACGTCAGGGTCATCTTTCTTATTTGGAGATTTCCCCACTTATCAGTGATTTCAATTTATTTCACGATAAATCTCGGAGAAAGTTAGCTAGTTACCAGAAGAATGCGCCACATTGAACTTAGAAAATAACATTTTATGTTAGGGATGTTTTTAAATACCTAACCTAACCTATAAGTGACATTAAAAAATGGGGGAAATACAAAGATTAGTAAGTAGTTGACGACCGACAAACGCAGCTGTTGAAGATCTGGATTCTTTAAAAAAAAGCGAATTGTTAGACAATGTTTTCAAGAAACGGGACATTTGAGGGCGATACTAGCAGAGTAAGCACATATTACATAGATTATACTCTGAAATGATATTTATATTATGACAGATGTATAGGATTAAAAGAAGAAAGTGATATATATATATACATATATATATATATATATATATATATATATATATATATATATATATATATATATATATATATATATATATATGTATATATACATATATATATATATGCTCTTAAAATATTCATGAAAGCATGAGAATGCGATATAGAATGGATAAAGAAAGTTTAAAATCAATTTATTTCGAAAGCAACATTTACATTGATTTTAAATGAATTTAAATTCGAATATGCATTAATCCCTTAATCTTTGTCAATTATTCTCAACTGTTTTTGTCGCGGCAAATTTTTAACGATTTCAAAATGGCACAAAAGGAAAAATATAAGTTTAAAAGCTGTTTATTGACTTGCAGTGCACAGTGTGATATAGTTTATGATAATAGTTTTGATAGTAAAATAATATAATATGTACTACAAAAAACCTAACGTTAACTATGCGATGAATAACAAACTAATGAAATAAGAATAAATGAGAAATTTGAGATTGATGTTCCTTGATAATTTCATTTATATTTATCCGTAAAAATAACAATCTCATACCTTCTTCTACATTTTAGAGTCACGATCTGTTTTTCGTTCGCATGCTGGTAAATATTGAAATCAGAATTCAGGCAAATACGAGGTAGAAAGTTGTAATAATATTTTTAAAGCTTGATACTTTTTCACGTGGGCCAATATTTTATTTTATATAGGATCACAGTTATCAAAGATAAAAACAAAATTTTTAACTTTGAAAAGTACGGTAAAAACAATTACAATGTATTTTTTAATTCGGACTAATATCAATCGTAATAAAAAAAAACAGTGTAAGTTTCTCTACATACATTTTTAAAGTTTGGGGGCACACAAAAGTGCTGCATCACAGTGATTAACTATCTGATTTATGTCTTTTAATTCTTAAATGTTATTGTTGGCTTCATAATATGAAATGATATACTGTCAAATATAGATTTTATGTCAATAAGAAGCACACACATTGAGTTAAACATCTAAATAAAAATTATTCCTGAACAATATTATAAAATAATTTCGATTGGAAAATAGTATTTAATCTAGAATAATATAGATTAATGTTTTTTTCTTTTTTTATAAAAATTTCGAACCATTTTTATAGCTATGATATAAATATCCAATTTCAACAACATAAAGAGTCACATTTATTAATTTAAGATAGTAAACTTGGTAAAGCAGGGATATATTCTTGGAAAGAAATATACCCCTACTTTATCACATTACACATAAAAAGCTAAGATTAAGGAATCTGGAGGAAAGAATGAGAGTTAAATGGTGTGATTAGGAGTTTATTTGAGGAAATGTGTCTTCCAGTTGAGGAGGAAGGCGCTTTTCCATATTGTCATCACCACAATTTTCGAAATATATATTAGAAAATGTATATATCCGTGCGTGTGTATGAATTTATTTAATATATTGTTATTCCTCTCACAGCTTTTTACATTAGCAGATATCAGAAGCAATGAAGATTGAAAAACTCCTTATGTTCAACTTACATAATACATTTAATGGTAAATTTGCATTTTCATATCCTTCAATATAATTTTAGAATATTTTGAAAAATAATTTCAACGAATTTAATTTTTGCGGTAATATGCATTCTTATAAAGCTTTTAAAATATTAATTGTGTAATTATTATATCCAGAGCTTAATTCTTAATTTTGTATAATTTTATTCTTTGAACTGTTTCTTCTACTTATCCCTTTATCTTAAAGTAAGATCCACGTACAAATTTATGCAGAATAGAGGGCATAAATTATTTTTAAAAAACGTATTTTTTAAAATCTAAGTGCTGAATTGATTTATTTAGAAAAGTATATTCATTCCATCTATCTCCAAAATAATTTTTATCTCATGTAAAATTTATTTTACATAATATATAATAGAAAATTGTACATTATATATATATATTATGTGTAGAAATATATGTTGGATGCTTTATATGACAAAGCTATGAAAGTTATTGTTTTTTTAATTAAATCTATTTTAGAATATCTTATTTTGAGTGAATTACATCTGTATATCAATAAAATAGAAAGCGCTTTAGCAATTTTAAGTAAATTCTGAATTTCCATTCAATAAACACAATGTTTATATTATTTATATAGGTTTACATAAACTTTAAATTAAATATATAATGCAGTAAACCATCATAATAGCAAACCATATATATCTTATTAACCGGTATTTAAAAATAATGTACATTTTTATATCAAAATCATAACTATTGTACTTTCTGTTCAAACTGCAATACACTAAATACATCTTGAAAATATTAAAAATTCACATTATTTTTTTGAGCAAATTTTCTTTCAGTACATAAAAAACAATATTACTTTACTTATTGACACACTAATATACTATGAAATGAAATATTAACTATTTAATGTAGTTTAAATTATCATAGAGTTTTAAATTTTACAAACTGTTTGTTTGAACTCCTGATACATATTCATGGTTATTTGAAGATTAATATAAGGTGTAATTAGTGAAGTAAATTTTATTTTAATTAAGGAAACTCTGATATTGTGTTGTTAAGCAGTGAATGCTTGGAGAATAATATTGACTTGTAGGCGTGATTGTACACAACTGCCTGGAAAGAATATATGTAAGAGCATTTAATAACACTTAACATAATACTAACATGCTTATAATGTCTTAAAATGCAATCTGTCTGAGAAAAGAAGATGACTTCGTAGAGAAATCTTGAAGTTACTCTAGTTTGCTCGTAAATATAGGCATCTGAGGAACATATAAATGAGTGTATTCCAACCAAAAAATATATTTTAAAGCAATTTTTTGAAATGTAAGAAATTTTTTTTATCCTGTTACTTGATATAATAAATTAGGAGGATAAAATATCAATTATTGTGTATCTCTTTTAATGAATGAACTGACATAATTTCTTCTCCCAAATTTGGTACAATGCCGATACTGTTTCATCATTAAGTATTGACTTCTACGAAATGCTTCATATTTATAACAAAGACAAATCATTTCGTAAGATAATATAAATTTTTTAAATCTCATTTAAAATGCGTTTGTGTATTTATAACAATATTATTTTCATTAATATTAATAATTATTTAACAGATTTTATGGTTTTTTTAATTCATTGATTATTTGAATATTACGTTTTTAAATATAGAAACGTGAATATAATCCTATGAATATATTAAAATTTATTTTGTATAAGAGAATACTTAATACTAAATAAATTTATGTGCAAAATAATCAATGAATTAATAACAATAATTTTATCTTGCAGATAATACTGCTAAAGCTCTGTAAGAAAAAAAGCAAGTGTGATATCAGAGAAAAAAGATATATTTTTAAAATTTTTGATTATGAATCCACAAAAATCTATACTTCTTTAAAATATTACTAAATATCATAGAAAAACGTTTATTATAACAACTATACCTCGGTTACCAGTTTTAAGAATTGAACACTCTGTAAGTTGATTCACAGCAAACATTTAATAAGCATGTTAAACACTTGTATATTAATACTTTGTTTCAGAATATATTTTCCTTAAGTTACAAACTTAAATTTTTATTAAAATTCAATTTTAGCTTAAATTTTTATATTATTAGTTATTTTAATTTCAAATAATGTGATAATAATGTCAGTAATTCGCAAAATATAATTTATTGGATTACAGTAAACAGAAAAAATTTTAATTCTCAAAATATATTTCCTTTTCATTAAATTAGCAATTACACTCAGAAATAAATACTTTCAAAGTTAATTATATTTTGTTATTAATTCAATATAATACTTTACTCAAGGAACAGTATGAATAAACATATTTATAAATAAAATCATTCTTAAGCAATGAATGGGAAAACATGAATTAAAATTACAATATTATAAAAACGTTAGTTAAAGATTAGACAGTTTTATAATACTTTCTATAACAAATTTTTTATTGATTAAAAGAGGCTTTTTCAACCTTTTAATGTAGCGGTAATTTATGCTTATGTTCTCATGCTCAGAAGTAAAGGAATTAATCTTTATTTTATAATATAAAATTTGTTTGATCAGAGATTTATATTAAACGCGCAATTGTAAAAATGTAGATATAAGTAAATAAAAAATATTTTTGACACATATTAAAATTGTATACATTTAAAATTCATTATACCATATACTCTCTACTTCAAAAATAATATAGTTTTATAATTTTTTTACACACACACAGGCCAGAATTTTACTTAAAATATTTAAATATTCATTTACAAATGACATTCATTATAAATCACACCATAGATTTATTCTACTTTCCAAATTTTTAAACATTCTTTTTGTAATATTTTTCCATTATTATATCATTAAATGAATATTTTTAAAATTTATTCCAACTTTTTTTTTTTTACATTACTCTATCACAGAAACACTTAAAGTTCAGGAATTGCATATACCCTCCCCATATTTTTGTATAAACGATATTTTTTTTGTCTTATTTACAGGTTTGTATTTTTTAGTGTAAATGTTCGATAGGATAATATTGTAAAAAATTGTTAAATGGAATTTGACTTTATGTTTAAATAAATGTGATTGGCTGTTTTTAGTCTAAAATTATATTTTAAGAGATTGATAGAGAACAATCGAAAATTTGTACTCTTATGTTATAACAGCCTGCAGAATTCTATCTAGATTAGAAGAATTTTTCAACATTATTTTATTAAATATTTAAAAAGTTACATACCAATTCGGAAAATTCTTCATTTTATTTATTTTAATTAGAAGTTATTAACTGTAATTTTCATTAAGATATTTTTATTATTTTTGCTATTTTTTATTTCCTCATATTTTCTTCAATTTTAATTCTGAGATATTTTTAAAAGGAAAATATTAATCATTTTTAATGCGATTTCTGTATCCTAATATACCGTTAGACTTAGCAGTTTGAAAACAACGTCATTTAAAAATGGCAACCATATAAGAAATCCGGAAAAATCCCGATTTGTAATATGGTTGTTGTCCTTTTCAGAGTCTATTAGCGTCCATTATGGGTTTCTAATGAAATTGCAATAACTGTCTGCATCGCTTGATGAAAAAACACACTCATACTTATTGAAGTATTAACTCACACAATTTACCAAAAGTAATCCATTTGTAACAGAAACTTTTTCTTACCTTATTCATTCCGGGATTTAAATTCAGCGGTATTTCATCTGCATTCGAATTAATGATCCTTAAACAACAACAACAAAAAAAAATCTTCAGTATTTATATTTATCTACTAATATTAACAAGTATAAAAGGACTGATATATTTACACAAAATGATTTAGTTTCAGTGCGCACGCATTGATATTCCTTACGAATGGACAATATTGTAGCTTTCTGTTTTAATTTTTCCGCGTGGGAGCACGGGATGACATCACTGCTCAATAGTCAAAAAGGGTTACAATATTTTTTGATGATTGCTCAGATTTCCAACAACTACATTTCTTCTTAAGAAAAACAAAAATGTTGGTGTAAAAGTATATGTTATGGGAACATTGGAAATAAATCGGTATATTCCGTTTAAAATTTCTAATTATTATATAATATATCTAAATATTTAAAAATTTAAATGTTTAAAAATCAAGAAATCAATTTAATATTCAGAACACAGCTCAGGCTTAATATTTTACCTGTTTATTTTTACTTTTGTGATATATTTTTATTCAATAATTACTTCAATAATTACAATTTAGTATTTATATATTATTGTTATTATCAAGCAGAAATTAAAATTCAATAAATGATCCTGTAATTAAATAAAGGAAAGAGTTCTGTATAAAATAAAAAATTAAATAACACAAAATTAGTTAAACAAAAAACAAACTACCATCTGTTGCCCTATGTAACTTAAAATATTTTCATATCAGTTTTACTTTTTTATAGATCTTAACAATAAGAAATGAGATAATTTTTATGAAAATATTTTTTTCCAACGGCAGATCGTAGACAGTAACAACTGCAACAGAGTCTATTAATCTATTGTTCCCTGATACCAAGGAACCGGCAAGACACAGCGACCTCTTAGCCGCCGAGGCGTTGCCCCAGGTGCACCGTAGGGGCTGGGCCACCATCGCACCCTCACACATGCCATAGGGACCCGTTTATACGGTAGGCATCATTCATATACTATTCACACACACAAGGAAAGGACAAAGACAGGATAGAGAGAGAAAGTACATTCATGCCGGAACCGGGATTCATTTATGAAAATATTATTTCATCTTATTTTAAATTTGATAAAATCAGATTCGTTATTCATTTTTTTTAATAATAATTGCTTAATCCATGAAACATAGAATTTGAAAATATTTTAAGCAATTCTTTTTTCTTCAACAAAAACTAATGTTTCCTTAAAGATGCATTATATATGAAAATATTGTATAGAAAAATCGAAAGGGAATAAAACACCACAAATAAATTTCTGTATAAATCAAAAATTTTTTTAAAAAATACTTTAATAATAAATGTAATTTATTTTATTTTGTTATACATAAACGGATTTAAAAATTAGGTTGTAAACTGTATATTTTAAGATATAAAAATAAATATTTGTATGAATTTCATCTAAATATATCGACTGAAGCAATAATTCATTGGAATTCAGTCGCTAGTTAAGGAAGTTTTCACCAGTTAGAAAAGAAAAAAAAGAAAACTTCTCCAACTTTTGGTGATGGGTTTGGCGACAGATGTGAGATATGGCCTCACGTGAAAAGGAGAAAATATTAGAGCCATTGCATTAAAAGATGTCTCGTAGATCACGTTGACTACCGTACTCTCTCTTCTAGAACTTTCTCTTTTTTACGTGAGTAGAAACGCTATTTTTCAGAAGTGAAATAAGAAACACCATTGCTGTACTCGTTTGAGTCAAAATAGAGTTTGTGTTATAATTATCGTGTTCCCTTTTGGTTTTATCATTATGCTTATTCTAATGAAAATTTTTAAAAAAAATGTATATTATTAATACTGCTATTTTCATAGGAGAAAACAAGCAATTAAATTGCGATTATAAGCAAACAATAGTTCATTTTATGTACATGTGCTTAAGCTAAAGTCAGCGTATATATATATATATATACAACAAATGAATTCTAAAAACATACATATTTTGTCCATTCACATTTATTAGAAATAATAAATGTTTAAATATTTGAGTTACAAGTATGTATGATCCAAAATAACAAATTACTCGATTTTCAAAACCAAATACTGATAGATATAACTATAAAATTTTGCAAAGCATAAATGTTCTAATATTCTTAATTTTCATTAATGAAAGAACTGATGGAGATGAAAAATTTCATTAATGAAAGAACTGAAGGAGATGAAAAGTTTCATTAATGAAAGAACTAATAAGTTTGGAAGAAAAAAACTGGTTCAGTTTTTTGAGAGAGCAGTATATAATCAGATATCCATTCAACGAAAGCTTTATCTCTACTAAAAATGATGAATGTTACTTTCCTCATACGAGAGTTGTACCGTGTCTATTAGATTGGAATCTGTGTTTAATATTTTCTCAAGTAAAAATTATTTATATAAATAATGTTTGTAACTCATATGTTTTTCTTATTTAAAATATATATAATTTAAGAATAAATAATAAGTATTTGCATAAAAAAGTCCAACATTTTGGAACTTTTATTACATAAGATAGCAACCGTGCGTATCTATTAATTGAATCATACGATTTTAAAAAAGAATTGCAGTTTCATATGATTACAAAAATTAGTGAATGAAATCTCACACTGTATAAATATGAGAAAATTGTGTGGGTTAAAATGCACCCCACATTTATAAAATCTAAGTTTAAGGTGGGAATTCTTAATCTACCTTTTCCCAAGGAGGTAAACGAACCTTTAATATGACATCAATTCAGATTTTCTTTCTCTGAAGAACTTCATACGAGGTAGTAAAATAAATAAAAGAACTATTTTCGTAATTACCTTTCTTTTTTACAATGCCACAATTGTATATCTGATGATACCTTGATATGCTAAATATGTGTCTGAAAATATACGAATAGTTTAAATGATATGAAAAAAAAATTATGAAAATATTAAAGGAATTCAAACTGAGGAATCAGTAGCAGAACAGTAAGTTAGGTTAAGTTCACTGCAAACGAAAAAGAGAATTGCACATTCATCAAATAACGAATTTCAACGAAAGTGTTTGCTTGATTTTTTTTTTTACATTTTTTTCTGAACATGTACACAGAGTTTATTGTTAATCAAACTTTTTCTGCTGATTCAAAAGAATCTGATGAGTCAATTTCATAGGAACGCAGAAGAATATCAGAGACGATAAACTTATGACCGCAGATTGTTTTGTCTGCTTGGGGCTCGAGCATCTGCTTATTCTGTCTACAAGGATATCAGAAACTTGTAAGTAGGATTTTTTTCACAGAATGCTATCTGTATTAGAGTTAATTTACCAAATTACTTTGTTAAGAATTTGCTCATATTTCTTTATCAAGTCATTTGCTTAATGTTTTTTATTTATTTTGATTTACATTACAATACAACACTTTAGGTGTTTTGTATAAAAAATTCTATCTTAAGCTAATAATTTCCTATTCGAAAAAAAAGATAAAAATCTGTAAAATTTTCATTCATTTTTGAATGTTAATATAAATAATTTCATTAAAAAAGATATTAAGAAGAAATGGATGAACTAAGTTTCTTAGCAACAATTAGTGTAAAATAGTTTTTACTTTACGAATCTTTAACCTACCTACTTGTTTTTACATTTTTACACATGAAATTAAAATTTATTAAATACTCTTTTAAGATAGAAATTCCTTACCTTAGTGAAAAAAATGTTTTAGAATTAAATATAAAAACACTGGTTGCATCCATATGACATTTTGTGTACAATTTTACATAGTATTTGAGATTACAATAGAAATTTGGGAGGATTTTATCTGCGTTTTTCGCAACAAATATTAATAGAAACTTTATTCTATCACAAATCAATTTCTTCATTCTATATTTTATGATCCTCTTCCCAAAAATTTAACAATGTTAAGTAATTTAATGCTTAACTGATGATAATAAATATAATATATATGAAATGTGTTTTTTATTAAAGTAGTCAAATAACATTAACTAATATTGTTTAACTACTTTAATTAAAACACTGACTGTTAAATGTTTTCTATATTTAGTTTTTCCTATATGAAATCAAAATGCGTGGAAAATCTAAAATGCATTATGGGAAAATTTGAGACGCTTTATATTTTTAATGAAGATTTCTCTAGAAAGATAATTTTATTAAAAGTTAGAAAAAATCCTTTCACAAATTCATTTGCAATAATAAGGAAAATATTTAATATTTTTTCAATTATGTCTTTTATAGTTATAAATAATGACATGCAGTTATGTCTTTATCCAACAGAGATTTTTAACCAGTTAAGAAGCTTTCCGTTTTAAAATGTTTAACCTTGAGACTTTAAATAAACTTAGTGATATTTTGATTCAGCTTACACTCAATCTTAGTATGATTGTCTTTCGCAGAAAATTTCAATCAAGAGGTAAAAAGAAAAATGTTTTTGCCTACATGAATAGCATTTCTCTTTGATTTCTAAATGATCTTCTTAGTTTGTTTTTCTTAAAGTTTCAATTATTTTGAGTAAAGTAAATTGTATAAAATCTACATGTGTTAACTAACTAACTTATTTTTAAAAGTTCAAACTTAAATTACATCTCAGAAATGTAATTGTATCTTGTGTAATTGGTATTCTGTTATGCTACTCTTGTAAGTTATTTCAATGAAAAATATAACAGAAGAAAAAATTCAGATAATAGAATTTCTTCATATTAATTACTAGCAATATTTTATTTTATTTTTCTCCAAATCATAATAAATTTTATTTACATTATCATAAAAACTAATATCCTTTTTCCCGTCGAATCGAAAATATTTAACTCTGAATCTTTAGGTATTTCGCTTTTATTTATTTTGTTCATATAACAGAATTATTTAAAAAAAAATAACATTGAATAAAATCTTAGTAAAATTTCCAACAAATTTCTTTTTAGTAAAAAATGATAAAATTTATATTTTCGCCATGTCTTTCTACTCGATTTGTTCTCTTGTTTAAATAAAAAAAGAAAACTTTTAGAATTAATATGATTTAAATTCTTAGGCGAAAAAAAAAATCTTTGAGAAATAAAATTTAGCAAGTCATTTAAAACTTCTGACATTTTCTATTACAAACTCTTTACTTAAATTGTAAATTGTTTTTGAAATTGATTTCGATAGAAAATTTTCCGCACTGAATTCTTCAAATGTTGCTTAAAAATTTAAATGCTTAAATAGCTTCATATCATTTATCAGAATTATTTCTCACCAAATGCGTAAACAAGAGGTGAATTTTCCTTAACACAAAAATAAAAGTATAAATGGTTAATGATAGCCTAGTAGTTAGGACATCAGCCTTCTGTTCCGAAGGGTTGGGTTTGATTCCCAAAGCTACCAAAGACCCACTGAATACAAGCTCGTTAAATCTGTGGTATCTCTCGTAAAATGCTCATGAAATCTGTGGAAACAAAAGTCTTGTGGTCACTTATTAAACACTTAACATAGGTGTAATGGTAAGGAAAAAATTCCCCCCCTTTAGATAAAAGTCAAAATTGAGGGAGTGGATTCTTTGGTGGTGCCATCTATCGGAGGATTCTTAGAGAAAATGTCGTACCTTTACCTTCGTGGTGGTCTTACTAAAAGTAATATGCACACGCCCTACTAACAAACAAACGTATACTTTTGCATTTTGAAAGACCAAAGTTTTGCTCTAATATTATTGGAATGTATTTAGTGAAACTTGCATTCCAGATTTTCATATACAAATCCAACAAAAAGTTAACTATTAAAAATTTTTAATGTGATTACTTTCCACTTATAAAATCCAATGACAACAATAATTTAAGAAACAAATGCATCACAAAATTTACTGCATAGCTTTGACAGTTCAAACAAATAAGGAGCAAGAAAATGAAAATGTCAGATAAAGAGCGCATTATTCTTAAATTTTAATCTAAAATTTTAATTTGGGAATTTCAATTTCATTTTCATGTATTATACTGATAGGAATTATAGAGTAATTATTTTTCTCTTTCTTATATTTCATTGGAGGAGAACATCAAATTTTATAGACTTTGTTAGTTCAAGATTAAGTAGAACAACATATACATTTGATATTCTATGAAAATTGTTACGTCGAGATTATACTGTGCTGTGCCCCCTGTTGTAGATAAATAAAGCACATTATATAACTGTAATAAATCATTAGTCATATAGGATGAAACTGAAATCTTCAGTTTAATTCGAAGCAATGCAGTGCTTTGTAATCAATGATGATTCCGTTCCTTCCATCATCCTGACGATTTTATGAGAATATATAATTATATTTCGATGCGCAATAAGGAAAATTTCAAATTTTATGTAAACTGACGTAAGTGCTCTTGAAGAAATTTCTAAGCTTTCCTTTACATTTCTTATGTTGAAAATTGTCTAAGTATCAAAAGATACTATATCTTCTTTTAAAAGAAAAGTTAGACAAAGGCGATTGTATATAAAAAAAAAAAACTCGTATCACGGTATGATTTACAAACAATCTTTGATCAATGCACAAATGTTGATAATCATCTCTGCGCCTAGTGTGCAAAACTAAAAAATGCTACTTAAAAAAAATCATTAATGGAAATTATAAACTTTAACCGCTTAGGAAATCTTTAATAGCCATCTAATCATATGGATATGAAAGCAAATTCACTCCTGGAATTGATGTTCTAAATATTTTCTTAGAAATACTCTACAACGCATTCATTTGAATTCTTATAATAGTTAATCAAAATTATTTAAAATTAAATCAAAAGTATTTAAGTATCATTAATCTTTATTTAATCTTTGTTAAAATTGTTTTGAATTCCCAGTATGAAATCTTGTATTAAGGCGCACAGCTGGCCATTATTATATTAATATTTAGCACAAATCAAATCGCATTTGCATTAAATAACAAAAAAGTAAATTTTACAATTGTTAATATAATCTCGTATTAATTAATTTAAAATAATTATCTTAATGAACTCTATTAATTCCCCTTGTATTTATGTGCTTGACAGATTAAGCAATAAAAATGTGCCAAATAAGTCACATATTTTTTTAGAAAATACTTTTATTTAGTTTAAAATAACAGTGGACGCAAGTTAAAATATTTAACCCTTCCCAAATTTATGTCTCGCTCTCTGCTCACGAGATTAAATAGCTCAGAACTTGGAAACTTCAATATTTCGTGTTAATAGAAGGCGTCCGAATGCTTATATACTTTCCAGTTGACGGTGCCTCCAAATGACAACTCCTTCTTGATAAACAGAAAAGTCATACCCATTTGCAAAGATGTTAAATTTAGCAGAGATGACTTTTGAGAGCAGTCACTGCAGCTGCTCAGGAACCCATTTCGAGAAAGGTGCCAAAATTGTTTCCAAGTGAAAGTAAAATAATTGTTTTGAAATATGAACTGTACTCCAGCCAGAAATTTATAGCTGTAGAATTTTAAAAGGGCTTTTGTATTCAACCAAATACCTCTAGCATTTGAACTCCTAATTAACTTAAATTCCAAGTAAGTTTTCGATGAGCATACAATAAATGAAATTGCAAGTATCAGTTAACAGACTCGAAGTTTACAAGCTTATAAGTTAATAATACATACTACAAGTAAATATTAGTATATAATTACATATATTTTTTACTTATAAATTGCCAAAGTATAAGTAAAAATGATTTGTAATTAAAATATGGAAAGTATAAAAAACATATTTAATGTGAATATTAACTAAATTATAAACACTACAAATCATCCCTTAAGCATTTTAGAGTTAAGTAATCATGTATATTATGCAAAATATTATTTCAAATGACTATTAAAAATAATTTACTATATTCCGGCATGACTTTTCATAGAGAGTGAACGTACTGGCGTGTCACAAGGGAGAAAACCTTAAAAACTCACAAGCAACAACCACGACAAATGTGTATGAAAAAGAGTAACACCGTTTTCCCGTTACTCAAAAGTGGCCGTTATGAAGCCTCGGATGTTATACGTGAAAAAGCTACTTAATGATCCTTTAAACATGAATATTTTGACTACACACCGTAGCAGAACCATTCTAAAGGCATTTTTACTCCCACAGACTAATTCCTTTCTGGAAAGACATTTTACGTAGAAAATGGGTTAAATTAACATATAGCAAGGAAGAAAACCAAAACGCTCAAAAGCCAGTGTCCCAAAATGTATGCATGCAGAATGTAGAAGCCCAATTCCTGTTGTTCATAGGTGGCAATGAACGCACATTGGACCCTTATACTGTAAACATAATTAAAAGCATCACTTGGGCACGAAGAACTCGAAACATAAACATTGTCAAATGTTTGTAAGAAATCGGAATAGGAGATAACGAATGGAGAAATGTAATTTTTAATTATTTGAAATTCCATTTTAGAAGCACGAATTGATAATATGTTAAAAATCTTAGTTGTTTTATGCAGTTTAATAATTCAGTGTTCATTCTACTACTTAAACTTAACTTACTTAACTTGAATGTTGCCTTTATAAAAATTGGCAACATTTCCTTTCATTAAATTTGAGTGATGAGGTAAATGGGAAATTCAATTGTTTTTCAGAAATTGAAATCGCAGTCATTTCAATTAAGTAATACGACGAGTAGAATGATTCTTTATTGGTACCTGTTATTAGGCTTTTTTAAAATAAAGTAGAGCCATTGATAAAGTTATCATAAACTGCATCCGTGTTCCTGAAAGAAATAAGAACTTCATTTCACGGCTTATCTTTTAATACCGAAGTTTGAAAAATACGTCATGTATGCTTCATATTCAATTGCTTTGTTGTCTCCCTGTTCATTTTATATACCGTACGACATATGTGATGAAAGCTTTAGTTTTAAATTGAGAAACAACTATACCTGAAGTGGGAACCAAACCTACAAACAACAGACGCAAAGGTTAACTATTCATTTATTTGATTGACGTATGAGTTGATTAATTTATAACTAAATACGAACAAAAAGTGAATAATGTCGGGCAAAATTGCTACTATATATATATATACATATATATATATATATATAATATATATATATATATATATATATATATATATTATATATATATATATATATATATATATATATATATATATATATATCTTATATATATATATATATATATATATATATATATATATATATATATATATATATATATATATATATATATATATATATATATATATATCAGAAAAAACTTGGAATTCAACAAACAGAAATCTTTACATGTATTTTGAACTGATTAAGAATTAACTATTGAGACACTAATTGAAATAAATATAGCAGCTTTTCTTTAATGAGTTTATAAAAATTAATGCATTATAATGAACTAATATTTTATGATTTAATATTTTTTCATGAGTTCTAATTTCTTTTATTACAAAGTAATATTTTATTATTAAAATTAATATAAATTTAAATTTTCACAGTAAAGAATAATTTCGATTTTTAAGAAATTTAAGTAAAACAAATAGCAAAATCATATTTTATTACTTTAAAGTGCCAGCTAACTTGTCTAGTGGTCAGCCTGTGCCTCTGGATAGGAAGGTGCAGGGTTTGAATCCCTGTTCAGGCATGGATGTACTTTCTCTCTCTCTATCCTGTCTTTGTTCTTTCCTGGTATGTGAATGAGGTGTGAAAAGTTACTAACCCTATAAACGGGGGTCCCTTATGGCATGTGTGTGTACTGAGAAAGTCGGACTCCACACCAAATACGGTTCAGTTGGAAAAGTGGAGCAGCGCACCCCAATTAGCCTGCCTAGCTGGCACACGAGAACAACAGCAACGTTAATTTAAAATAATCATTTTTTTTAGTTTAGAAAAGAAACTATAAACATTAGTTCTTCTTCTTAAAATAGTGAAGTTAAGAATTAAAATAGCTACAATATTGGGCAATTAGATTTAATAATTTAAGTAAAAATAATCTTGCAAATAAAATATATTATTGTGCGTGCTTAAATTCCCTAAGAGAAAATATTTTTATTAAATCGTAAATATATATTTCGTTCTTGGTATGATTGCTGTAATATTTAATTCAAAATGTGGTGCAATTTTTCTTTATTAAAGTTCAACGAGAAAACTGTTGTACGCATGAGCAGAAATATATGATTATAAAGTATGATAAAGTTTGCTAATCATTTAAAATATCAAAAAAAAAATATATTATTACTTGTGATTCAACACAGTACAGACTCTACTAATGAGTGACGAAATAAGCAATTAATTGATAAATTTATTTCTTAACAGAGGATTTTAAAGAAATAAAGATTAAAAATCAATACATTGAATAATTGGAATGTCGGATATAATTATTTTTTTTACCCTGTTGATCAAATTTTAAAATGAAATGTAAATTATTCTTTAGAAATAGCTGGGTATTCCAGATTTATAATCGGAGATACTTATAAATTGATGGTCCAGTGAGTGTAATTGCCTAATTCAGGAAGGGTTTCCCTCGATATTTAAACGAGATTTTATTTTTTCAAATGATATTCACAGAAAATAGTATAAAATATAAGTGAAAGAAAATATTTTTCGACAAATGGTATTTAAAAATGGATTTCGAAAAGTGCTTAAAATGTGCATTATTTCCATATTTTTTCTTCACATTTCAGAATTTTTTGATAACTTTCTTTAAAAATAATATTTGTCGACTTCATTTTCATTATTTGTGAAAACAATTTATGTTTGTTGCAAGTTCGCCACTTACTATGTACTAGGCGCACAAGCTCGGGGATTAATTCTTTATTAAAATTTTTCCCACGTGCATTAGATTTTTTTATCCTCTGACAATTAATAAAATATATAATATAATACATTCATGGATATTTAAATATTTTTAATATTAAAAAGCTCATGTGATGTATCTTCAGAATTGTCAGCATTTACGTGCGAATGGATAAAATATTTTTTGTAACTTTATTTTTAATTTTAAAGATCAATAAATGTTTTCTACTTAAATTCCAGGTAAGAAACACAATTTTTCTAGTCTAAACTAAGTTATAAGAAAAAAAGCCACCCATTAAGTAGAGATTCACTTATTCCTATTTTTATGAAAAATTCAAGTTATAGAAACTCTTTTCTTCTAAGAGTTGACTTGATTTTCTGAGAAATTTGTGATCATATAAGCTACTATCTTGTCATAGGTTAAAAAATACCTTTAATATGATTTTATACAA
This sequence comes from Latrodectus elegans, assembly GCA_030067965.1. NCBI lineage: Eukaryota > Metazoa > Arthropoda > Arachnida > Araneae > Theridiidae > Latrodectus > Latrodectus elegans. The sequence continues at coordinate 102,257,974 of CM057811.1, read as the reverse complement.
ATTATAAACACTAATTTAACATTTGTTATAAATAGACTTATGTAACATATAAAGGGATTAGAAATCTTAACATATTTTACAAATGAAAACGAAATTCAACTGGTAAAACTATATTAAATTGATCTTAATTTTTTAAAAAACATTCATATTTTTGCAAATATTTTAACAATTTATGCCAGATTATTACGTACATTTAATTCAGTAATTTTTACTTTGCTCAATTTTCTCTTCAATTAAATACATAAATATATATAAGAGTTCAGCACATACAATAACTTTAATTGGTCTGTCACAGGAAAATAACGGTTAGACTGCTGACATTGCACTTTATGAATGTAAATATAACGTATTAATATATTAAAATGAAATATATTACTTTTGATAAAAGCGGTTGACTTCTAATTTTTTAAAATAAGCTTTTCCAAACTCTTTAAATTTTTCGACGATTACTTAAGATGCAAATCTGCAATTAGGTTTTCATTCAAGAAAACCTACTTAGAGGACTTCTAAGATGAAAACAATTGATTCAACATGCCTTCATGATTTTAAATTAACCTGTAAATATTAGCACCAATAGACACACACACACATATATGTGTGTGTGTGTGTGTTAGAGAGAGAGAGAGATTTGCATGAGAAATAATTATTGTGCTTTAATTCCGTATTTAATTTTGAAAGCAAAAACTGTAAAATGATATTTCAGAAATACGCTTAACGAACATATTTTCGTAATAGTAATTTTATCACCAAATATGCAAAATTCATATTGTTATAATATATATATATATATATATATATATATATATATATATATATATATATATATATATATATATATATATATATATATATATATATATAATTTTTGCACTTTACTTAACATATGATACTTTGCAAATTATTGTCTTCGCTTATTTATTTTATGAAGGCACTAACTACACTTGTAATCCGTAACAATTTATTCATTTCTGCTACTAGAATGCTTAACATATCAGAAATTATTTTGGAGAGAGAAATCATAATATATAATTCTGTTTGAGACGGAGAGAAAAAGATAATTCCGAAATTATCGTTGTTTAGTGTTATTTTTAAGTTAGAATAACTAAATGCGCATTTTTAATTGCATTATATATTTAGGAATATGCATAACTTTGACTTCGCGAAAATTGTCTTAAAAGAAACTTTACAGTTTACATTCTAGCATTATGATTATTACAATTTTAATGCTTAACATTTGTCTCTTCAGGGGAAGCAAAATTACTTTCAGAATTTAACTGAGGCATTCATTTTTTTCTAAAAAATTATAATTTATATCTTAAAAGATTTATACAATTAAATGTTATTTCCTTTTGTTGTAAACTAATAAATGTAATGCATTGTATATCATATTTTACTTATATAATATTTAAATAATTTATGAAATTATTTTAAAAATGATATTTTGTTTTAATGTCAAGCAATTAAGTAATAAGTATCGCAAATCAAAGTAAATGTTTCATAAGATAAAATATTTTTTTCAAAATTTAATAACCAGTCCATTATTGAAGTGATCGAATAAATTTCCGCACACAAGTCTTTACAAAATGTTAATGGTATTAAATTAAATTTCCATTTTATTATTTAGATTTAATATATATGTGTGCAGTTATATTTAAAATTAAAAAAATAATAAATAATTCCCATTTAAAATATTGCTGATTGAAATTTTATATTTACATATTGTTAGAAAAATTATATTTTAATTATTAAAAATGTATCACTTTTTCGAATTCGTTATTTTGTTCTTTTTGATATTTTAATTATATTCTGGCGCCCACCATAAATGTATGACTAAATGAAGCGTGCAAATGATGTAAAATTCATATACGCTCGCAGCTATGAGAAATTCAATTCTTTAGCATTATGTACGCACGTCAAGGGCGACTGAAGTTCCACCTACGAGCAAACAATAAAAAAGAACTGATTGACGATTTGAAATACAGAAATTGTAAACATATTATGTTTGTTTAAGTAAAATATTTATAATTATTACTTGTAGAAGACAAAAACTATCTTTAAAGCAATTTTCCGAGTTTTGTTGGAAGAATAATAGCATATAAAGATTGAAGATTATTCTTCAGATAAATTGTATAGTTTTGAATAAAACCAAGCAAATTTGAGGCGGATCTGTAATAAAGAATCCAGAAGATAATAGCTAACTGACCTTGACCAATGCAACTTATTTTATTTCTCCACTTCACGAAATGATAGGCATATTATGTGCATGGGTTTTATGAATCATTCAACGTTATTATGAAACATAGCACAATAGATTCAGTCTGTTACACATCATACTACCATTAGAATTTTTACCATTAGAAGACATTTGCAGTTGAGTGGAAAGTCTGCAAGGATGCCAGTGTTTCATTTACCATTGACTTAAAAAAGCTGTTTAGCAATAATGGTGTGATGAATGATACACATGAACAACGGAATAGAAGGATATTAATTTTTAATCACGAATCCCATTTCTGACTGTAACTCTATTAGAGTTGGATTCCAATCTAGAAAAAATGTGGTGAAAATTTGATAATCAATTGCATTATGCATTGCCAAATTATCTCTCATCCAGCAGCACAGTTTGGAGTGGTATTAGATTTCACTCTTGCTTCCTTGTACAAATTCATTTCAATACACTTAAACGATCAGTACTATGTCTTTAAGGTGTATTGGTCCATGGCCTTCTCATACTTTTAGTGCTTGCCATCAGGTATATTCTAAACAGGATAATGCATTTCCACAAGTCGAAAGCAATTTTTCAAATGTTCATTTTTACCCGTTTCATTCAATTACTTCTTGGCCTGCTTATTCTTGCAATGTATCATCAATCTAAAACGTGCCGTCCAGGCTTGCGTAACACGTTTGGGGTAGAATACTCACTGCTACACCAGATCAACTTTAGAAATACGTGAAAACCACGTGAAATACTAGGTTCCAAGCTTTCTCTCACTGGCTTCCTATAACTACGTGCGTTTGGGACATGTTCCTGTTAATATGTGACGTCACGTCCAAATTTCTTCCGCTGGTGTGGCGTGCGTGGATGGGAGAGAAGTGTGACCTCATCACCTGACCGTGGTTAAAAACTAAGAGGTACTTGAGGATGGGCATTAACCTAAAAGTACAGTGCGGGGCTTGCATGTATCGCTATGTATATATACATGATTCAAGCCTCTTTGATTCGAACAGAGGTGTGAAGTAGTTAAAAAGAATGATTAATGAATTTTACTTTATCTACACTTAATAAGAGGAAGTAGTTTCAATCATTTGAATTTGTATAACATGTTACCTGAATAATTTAATTTAGCTTTGATTTCTGCAGTTTTCTCAGTGCTGCATTTAGCGTAGGTAGCAGTGTGCGTTTTTATTCTGTGAAGATTTTAAAAGTGTTCACGGAGTAATATCTCGTACTACTAACTATTTCAATTTGAATTTATTTTCCCAATATATTGGTTTTTTTATGCATAATAATATATTTGGTTCATAAATATTAAGATGTATTCATTTATAAACATGGCTTGTTAAATTTTTTTAGTGATAATATGCATATTTTATCTTATATGTATTTTATATATTTATATATATATATCTTTATATATTTTATCTTAATATGAGGAATAATATATTGGATTTAATTATATATATATATATATATATATATATATATATATATATATATATAAGAAATCAAATTAAAAGCCTTTTAAGGTATTTAAGAAAAGGAAACGAAGGAAAGTTGTCCATTTTTTTGTTGATGAGTCAATAAATTAAAATATTATATTTTCTCTGGAGCAATTTCATCTATGTCACTAGCTAGAATGAGATCAAATTAATTGAAGCTATACAATTTTATTGAAAAAGATTATGTATTACATAATCTCTTTTAATAAAACATTAACTAATCTAGATGACCTTCTGATAGATAAACAGATTGATTCATTCTATTGTTTAGTTATTGCTTTTACATGGATTACTTCTAAACAATTTATCCAGAGCTCATCAAAGAATGCAACCTGACTGTGATTCCTCAAATACACCTGGTACTTCACTCATCATGTGTAACTATTTGCATAAATAACTTTAAATACTTTAAAATTCTTAATTACATAAAATCTAAATATTCGCACAAAATTAACAGAAATAAATATACTCATTTGTTTATTGTACATAATATTTAAAATTTAGCACCTAAATTTGAATTTTTCTATTTACAGAAATATTCCGCATTTAAATAAATATTGACATAAATTTCAAAATGTATATTTGCAAAACAAACTTCATTTTGAAAATAAGGAGATAAGTGACGATGATTTCGATTACAATATTCTTACTCTCTTCAAGCGCTCTTCTACAAAAGGAACCAATATTCTATTGCATTATGTAAAAACCAAAACAAAACTGTTTGAGCCTAAAGGCATAAAAGAGCTGACAAGGAAACATAAATTCTGGAAGTATTTATAACAGTACGAATGCAGCTTATTGATCTCTTTCAGGCGCTGAAGGAGTTGTTTACCCTTCCGGTGATATGACAAGGAATTTAAGATGTTTTCGTTTATTGCTTACGTAACGTAATCAGTGATTTCCATTGAGGATACAAATAAGAATTGAAGAAAAGAAATTCAGGGAGTAAGCATTAATATATATATATATATATATATATATAATATATATATATAATATATATATATATTATATATATATATATATATATATATATATATATATATATATATATATATATATATATTGTAACGTACTATGGCCGTTAAAGAATCTGGCTTACCTAATTTAATATTCTTGATTAAATATTTATTTACAAATTAATAGGATTATGTACAAGAACTGTTGAAAATTGTAGGCCCCAGGAAAACTAATGAATTTCTCACTTTCTGCAACATTTGCTGCACATTCGGTCGGGAAAAAACTTCTCGCTGCTACTGGGGACCAGACTCCTAAATTCCATACTCGGTAACAGTCTCGGGCTGTCACTCCATAAGGACGACTCTCTCCGGACAGCACTGGAGCATCAAGGTAGTCAAAGTCGAGGCCTGCCGTCTCTCTGTGATCTCGATTCTGTCTCAGACTAGATTCGTAGTCAGTGTTGCGATCTGGAGGTGGTAAACCCTCCTCGTTCCGTCTCTGGGACTTGTCCGCTCCGGGACCTATTTGCGAGAAGTATCAGGAGCACCACAAGTATATCGAAGATCTCCGCCGTTCCCACTAGGGCCTGCTATTTATCTTAAACTTTCCCCCAACATCTGATCTTCAGTAGTATCCAGATCCATCTTTTAATGTCACTTTTTGACCTCTAATTCCAGTCACTCCCCCGATTTGAATCAGAACGAGTGAAGAGGCAAGAAATGCTTCGAAAGCACATGGCCCATTCACCAGGTGATTCCAGTTAAATTCGCCCTTGATGAATCCTGTTTGTCGTTCCCACATCATCTCTTCCAATCAGAACTAATTGACCGTTTTTGGGTACTATGTTGTTCCTGGAATTCAAATGTGGGAAATCAATCACGTTGACAGCTGCATAGGTGTTAACGTCCACCGAAAGTCTGGAAGTAACTTGGGAATTTCAAGCAATAACAGTGGCGTTAATATATATATATATATATATATATATATATATATATATATATATATATATATATATATATATATATATATAAGTTTGAATTCACATTTTATATAGCATTAGAAAGGAAATAAAATGTTTACACCGATTTCTCTTTTAGATATCTCTTTTGTTTTAATGAAAGTGGCAGACTTGGATAATAAATTAATTTATTTTAGTAAAGTTTAATTTTCTTCATATTAACTTTCAATTTTTTTCCTCTGTTATATATCTTCACAAAGTTTTTTTCGATAATAAATTAAATTACTCATAAAAAAAATGTTTTTTCCTTACGCCCAAATATATAGATTAACTTCAACTTAAAGTGGAATTAAATACTGTTACTCAGTGATTTCGTGTTTTTCAGCCTTAAAAGTATGCAATTTAAAATATGTTTACAGTTCATACCTTCTGTGAAATCAGCCGAGATGACAGCAAAATGGACATCTCTTGCCCTAAATTCAACAATTCTTCAGTTCACAACTCATCTATGGTATGGATGTTTGAAGTGATTCGGAATCCATTATAAATGCAAGTATTGGTTTTATTAGTCCCGTTGTACAAAAGATGACGGTTAAGTGGCAAACATCAACTAAATACATTTTATGATTAGCTTTATTTGTAAAAAAATATTTTGTTCACTACAAACTGCGAGTAGAATCCTCAAGACTTTGAGAGAAATCAATGATCATATACTTTCTCCTTTTATGGTTAGAATAGTTAGAATTTTTTTATGGGCAAAATGAAATTGTTCCCTCAATCACGAATTTATTTTAAAATTTGACTCTATATATTTCATATTTTAATGTGGTAAATCTGGTTTGTGATTGACATTTTAATATTACATTTATGCTCATAAAGTTTTACTAATTTTATTAACAGAGAAAGTCTTACACTATGAAAGATGAGCACTTACTAAATTATGATATGTTTCTTCTTTATGTATCTCTGGAAGGAATTCTAATAGAAATTAAATTAAATACTAGATATGTGTATTAGTTTGAAACATGATTCAGTTGGAAGTGAAAACATGTTGGAAGTGAAAACCTGTTGATATATAAAAGTGATAATTTTCTACTTTCTGTATGCATATCTCTTGAAATAGAGGCTTGATATTTAATATGCTGTAGAGTTGCTTAATAGGTAAACATATTTTTCAAATGTGTAAGCCAAACAGCTATTTGAGTAATGGAAGATGTGTTTCTTCTCTTTTTGTGTGCTCATCTCCTGAAACGGTCTCTTGGTAATTAAATTAAACTACTGTTGAGTAATATGTGAATACATGGTGCACTACGTGTTAAATATTTCTTATTCGGCAAGGTTTATTTTAAGTAATATGGAAATCAGAAGAAAATTTTTGTTGTGGAATATTAATACAATTGAACTATGTACCCTAAAGCAAACAAGATCACTTAAATTTATAATTTGTACATCAAAAACTTATCAACGCTTATCACGATTTAATCAGGCCCAGCGTCCAGAAATTGCCATAAAAATCATGTTGTATTTTTTGGGATATCGAGTTTTACAAAATATATTGGACTGAGTAATAATTTGCTGTTGATATTAAATAGTGAAAGTGAATCCGTTTAACAAATTAAATATTTATTATTGCACTATTTTCTTTATATTTTAGTGGGTCGTTTCAAGGATTTTATTTTATAATTTTTCTGACTTTTCGTTGAGTGAAAATTAGCGTTAGCTCGAATATATAAACAAATTTTCTTTTTCCAAAGGTAATAACTTTGAATATTAAGTCTCTTAGATTTGGGAGCATTTTCTGGCATAAATATAAGACATTTGCAAACACACACAACACATATATACTGGGTGATCTTTTTAAAGAGATCTCTTTAAAAAAGATCACCCAGTATATATGTGTTTGTGTGTGTGATCTTTTTTTTATTTATTTTTTTTTTGAGAGTGTTTGGAACGTTCTGTAGCGGGATCTAATAGCCGAAATGACACTAAACTTGCTATATAGATTAATCAAAACATGGGGGGGGGGGGGAATTACGTAAAAATATATTTTAGTTCCAAAATGTATCACCAGGGCATTTTGTGGCGCTGTTGTATTTTACAATAACGAGGATTTGCATAAAACTCGGGTATCAAAGAAAAATACAAATGCTGTGCGATAACAGTGCCAATAATAGGGGCTATAAAAGCAAGTAGCAGACAGCTCCGACAAATAATCTCAGCTGAAGTAAGCGAGCTCCAGTGGTCATGCCTCTTACGTTAACGGAACGTGCGCTTATGTTGGTTGAGTATCAAATTTGTCTATTCGAAAAGACAACATAAAGAAGACTGAGCGGAATATTCCTCGTGATATGTTACGTACGGCTGTGAGAACGCTGTGCACAGAATGGACGGTGTTATTTATGAGAACGGTGCTCATATTGAATGAGGTCTAATTCTTCACCGAGGAAGCTAATGTAGTAAATAAACATTATTAATTCAAATGTTCGATTGTATGTATTAGTATTTTTCTTTTCTCACATTTTAAACATTGTAAAGCGCCACAAAATGCCCTGGCGGCAATTTTTGAAACTAAAGATTGTTTTACGGAATCCTTTTTCCCATGTTTTGATTAGTCTAAATACCAAGTTTGGTGCCATTTTGGTCATTAGATCGCGCTACAGTTGCGCTCCAAACACTGTCACTTTTAAAAGCGATCACCCTATATATATATATATATATATATATATATATATATATATATATATATATATATATATATATTATGACTAGAAATATCATAAGCAAAAATTGAAAAATACAAAAATTATATGCTTAGCAATGCATTCAGCGCGAAAGCACAATTTAAATAGAATTACTTAAACATAATTAATCGTAAATTTACTGGCCATGTTCATACTTCGTTTCTATCTGTGCTTACAATGTTTCGTAATTTCAATTTATTATTCTCCCTTTAGCATTTGATTACTTTTACGAAAAAATGACGATTATATATTGCTTAAAGTGGGTTCGGATTCAATACAATCAAAATCTCCCAGGATAGGTCTCAAATGCACCAGTTAGATAGAAAACCGATGAGGATGTTTGAATTTGCTTTGTAACTCAAAAGCAATATTTGCACACCAGAGATAATTAGACACTATAAGGATAACCAAAGCACATATAATATTTGTTTTAATGAAATATGAATTATTTATATATATATATATATATATATATATATATATATATATATATATATATATCTCCTATAGCTGCATGTTTCATTTTCATTAATTTTAATCATTTCTTATTTAAAATTCTTCTGTGGAAGAAAATCACTTTTTAGATGCATTTTATAGTGACATGCTCGTGAAGTCCCTTTCATTTTAAATCAATTATGTATCTGTAGAAAGCATATTTGCTTTCAAATGTTCTTAATGCCTTTTTCTTAATAATTACAGTCCAGTAGAAAATTTTGCAAATTATTATCTTTGTTAAATAAAAACTTAATTATTACTATGTAAACATAGTCTTAATCATTTTGTGATATTTTCTGCTGCATGGTTGTCGTTTTGCTGCTGTAATTCTTTTAAAATACGGAAAATATTGATTCTTTCTGCGAGGATACATAGGGATGTTCGTACTTATGACCTAAAAAAGAGAAACGTGTGATCAAGTCCCTGATATCCACCTCAGCAGGCATTAGATAAGCGCAACAACTAAGTCTCGATCTTCGGCAATCTCTATGCAGGAGGCAGGTATACTTTTCTTGATTATTTTTCATTAAAAAAAAAGGAGTAAAAAACTTATTTTATTACATTTAAAATTAAACAAAGATAAACATAAAAAAGTAATTTTATACTTTAATATAATTATAAAATAAAATAGTTTGAACTTTATTTACAATTTACCCTTAGTAAAACTCCGCCATATTACTAAAAATTTAACTTTTAAGCACATGAAGATTGCGACATTTTTCTTGCAAAAATTACATTAACAGTACAAAAAATTAAAGTAAATAATTATATCGAATAATGGAAATATCGGATTTTTTTATTAAAGGAGAAAATATTGCCATTTTATCGAGCTACAACCAAAATAGAAGCAGATATGAGAACAAGTATCATGATTTGAAATCTAAAGCATTATTCTAAGCCACTAAATATTCTATTAATTAGGATCAACATTCTACTAAATAGCTGACGTCAAAGAAAGTGGAATTAATTGCTATTAAGCCCAGTAATTAGAAATTTGGATATAATTACTCTTTTGGTTTGATAATCAAATTTCAAGATTGAAAATGTCTTTTAGACTCTTGCGGAATGAACTCTGATATTTCAGATTTATTGATAATGCCTTTTGGGCATGATAGGACACAATGTAACCTAATATTGATTGAAAGATGAGAGCTTGATGATTCAGCAAAATTGTCATTCTAAGGTGGAGTTGCACGTGGTTTTCGAAGTACTTAAAGTTCCATGTTATGAATATTCTCTAAGTAAATATGTGCTGATGAGGGAAGGAGGATTTCCTAATTAGTAGTTGTCTCCGAACTGTAAAAGGTAATTTAAGACAATACATTGATCAATGGAAATCATAAGTTGCTACGTGCATAATTTAGATTTTTTGAGATGAATAAATTATTTAATTTGAAACCAACAGAAGTAAGCTTCTTTGTATTGTAAATATTATAGAATAGAATGAAATTTTGCATTGCAAATCTAAATGATATACAAATGAATAAACTCTGATTTTAAAGAAATAGTGCATGGTGAGAATGTGTTTGTAAATTTTTAATGGATGATTACAGTGGTCCAAACCAATTATCGTAAAATAATTTATTTTCTTTACAGATCTTAAAAAATTATCGTAATTAATAGAAGACGTAATGAATTTGAATGCATTGGAATTTTGAGTTATCGCAAATATTGCAGTTTTTTATATTTACATATAAAAATTAATTACATATAATATGCTAAAAAAGAATAAGATTTTAAAATATGAATTTGAATTCAAATTATGCATTTTAATAATAGTAGTAAAAGTTTCATTGTAAAATTTACTATCAGTTTATTTTTTAATGAATAAATAAGTGTATAGGGATGTATTAGATTTATGGCTGAATTTTTCTTTGTGCCTTTAAATTTACCTAAATATATGCAGTGAATTTATTAGCGTTTACAGTTTGCCTTTCACTGAAAAACTAGCCTATATAAAATATAGTTATAACCTACTTCACAGAATTATCATAAATCATTAATTTTTGCATACAGTTTCCCTTCTTGATCTTCTCAAGTAAAAAGTAAGAAACAATCAATAATGGTGTGTGACATTGCAAGAATACCCTCTTTGTCAGGATAACTGGATTTGTATTGACGAACATTCTTCTATTTTCAAGAAGATGGCAAGGTCACTGGTTTTCTGAGAATGAAGGAACTTCTGAAGCGAAAGAACACACACACTTTAAATTCACTGAAGTCTAGAACACAGCTTGAGAATCTAGAAATAATTCAATTTTGAAATTTTCTAAAATAGCAACTCTATGAAATCTAATAGAAGATAAATAGAGCATGCTTCCATAAAAATAATAAAATAAAGTAGGATTCACTTGAACAAATATATAGTTTTAAGAAACATATATTCCTTGGTTTTCAACCTGAATTCATAAAACTACAAATGTCTGTTTAGTATATTTTCTCACTGTATGCCAAAGTAACTGAATCTCCATGAGAAAATACAAAACATCAGTTCTGAATGGACTTTATCCAAATAGAAACTAATATCGGGATGCTACCTGCATTATTTTCAAGCAATTCATTTGACATTCAACCACATCGTTTAATTGGATTTCATGTCTGAAAGCAAAACGTGGATCTATGTTAGACACAAGCTACGTTTACATATTCATGTCTTCTTGCGGATAAAATATAACAAACGTGCCAAATTTTTAAAGCTGTACAGCCCCTTCTAATCTTTGACAGGAAAATATTTGAAAAAAGTTTCTCACAAACCTATGAATAAAGTTTGTTCGTGGTAAGCAAAATATGCACAAGAGTTTTTTTTTTAAATGATTGGTAAACTTAACTGAAGCTTTATTTGCATAAATAACTAAAAATTAATGAAATATGTTTTCGAAAATTATTGAAAATTGTTTATTGCTACCGTTTTACTAGAAAAATATTTTGGATAACTCCATTAAACACTTAAAATTATACAGTTCTGTAAAGAAACCATTTCGTAATAAAGAAACTCATTTAACGAAAATTTCAAATAATTTTTGCCATGCTTTGTTTCTTTTACAACAAATTATTCTGTTATTTAAAAATTTCCTCGTTCCTGTCCGTTCTTCGATTCCACAAGCATTTCAAATTCTCCAGGAAAACAGCTTATTTTACTTGAATTCTTTATTAATTTCTGTCTTCGGGAATTTTAGCATTTGCCGAAGGCTTCAGTATCATTATTCAACTTTGAAACAGGATTAACGCAACGAGAGAAATGTGCCACCTAAAAAGTTTTCTGTTGAAAAACTGAAAATATTCTTTTCCAATATAGATCATATTCTAAGTATTTTTTTAGAGGAACGCTTAAATTATTCTCTGTTGGTATTATTTCTCAGCTCACAGGCATATTTAATTTCAAATGTTATCTTTATTCTTTAACTAAAAAACCATTGCTATGAATATGTTTATTTCTACAAAATAGTTCCAGTGTGTTTCTCTTTTGACTGTTTTTTAATTTGCTTGATTTTTTTAGAGACTGTGGTAGTTTAGTTGGTAATGGTATTCATCTCGTTATCAGTAGATAACGAGTTTGAATCCCCAATCCAAGATCCGTCGTGTTCGCTAATGACGGTTGTAGCACGTTTACTAGGTAATGGTTGCAATATCCTCCATGTGTAATGATACCTCTGAGGTAGTATGAGAGTCTTTTTGCTTGGTCCCCGCTTACGAAGAACCACTATTTTCTTGGAAACAATGACACTCCTATTGGGTGATATATACTATATAAGTTTGCATCCCTTCCGTCACTTCTAGTGATTAAAGGTGAAAATTCTAGCTCCAGTTAGGTATTAGAAATGAAAAATTTCTTTTTTTTTATTAGAAAATAAATGAAAATAAGTAAATCAATCACAATACTAGTCTGTTAGTATCAACTACTAGAAATATAAATAATGTTTCATGAAAAGCATTACTTATACATTTTAAAAATTATTTCAAGGGAGAATTTTTTTAAATCAAATCTGTTCATTTAAGATTGCCAAAAATTTTTAAAATGTGATAAATGACAAGAAAGAATATTCAAGGCAATTAAAAAACTGAAAACAAGTTGGAACTTCAGCTGCTTTTTTTTCATGTTCCAAATACAAAAGGGGTAATAATGATAAGATGACAACAGAACTCAAACATAGAGAAAGACAATCCTAATGAAAAAGTTAGGGAAGTGTCTTCATTCATTTTCATTAGTATCAATTGTCAACTGAAAAATCTGATTGAAGCATCGGAGGGAAACTTCCTCGAGTCTTTCTTTTTCAACGGTTATTGTCTTTTTTAATAATTCCCTTAATGACTGAAAAGATAATTAATTTTAATTCGACTCGTTGGAATCTTTGAAGCATTTAAAGTGGAATATCTTTGAGATACAATAGAGCGAATTTCCTGATCGGTTATTTTTCAAGTTTTCCTCCAAACTGATTCGACTTTTTTTTTAATCTAAAATTACATGACTTTTTAATTTTTTAAAGATTTTATATAAAGCGTTATTTTATTTTAAAAGTTTTAATTTTTTTTATAAAAACAATCTAATAAAACTAGAGTATTTCAATATAAAAACACCTATGTAAATGAGAATGATTTTATCAATGCAATCAAATTTGTGTGTAGTCAAAATAAAATTGAATATCATTTGACCCCACTAGCGTCAATATAGTTGAATGCTTGTTTCACTCAACTTTATCAAAGCTTAGACAGCAATAAAACAGTCACAAAAAAATTTGAATGCCAACCAGAAAGTTAAAATACAGAAGAATACCGAGTGTTTTATATTTTACTTCAATTTACTTTATACAAATTTTGATATTTACTTATTTATATCATTGGTTCTTGATATTGTTGTTGTTGTTACTAATGACACTTGGACAAGCCAAGCTTGCTATGCCTTGGCTATACGACTTTAAGCCAATTGGGAGCGTCTTTCTTTTAATCAGAGCACCATAAAGGTGAAAGTACGACTTTTGCTCTTCAAATCCTCCGATAGATGGCAGCTATTGATAATTTACTCCCTCAATTTTGGCATTGATCTGAAAGAGGAGTAATTTTCTCCAGACTATTGCACTCATGGTAACTACTCAACGACCGATCACAGGACTTTCGATTCCACTGATTAAATGAGCATGTATATCGCATGTACTCGATGGGTCTTTGGCGGCTTTGGGAATCGAACCCCACCCTTCTGGATGGAAGACCGATACTCTAACCACTAGGCTACCACAGCTCTTGTACTTGATGTGTATTATCAGAAGCACGAGCAATTGTAAATAGTTTCCATTAAATGATAGTATAATTAAAATAAATAGTTGAGAAATATTTAGAATCAATATTTGAGTGAATCATGAGTAATGAAAAATATTTATATATGATCAAAAAAGGAAAATATTTGATATTAGAAAACATCAAACAATTTCATGTAACATTATTTTCATTTGTAACGATGAAGAAAAATGCATTTAAATGTAGCTCACCTCTTAGTTCCGTATATATTAATTTAAATAGTAAATAAAAATATTAATGGTATTTCTCAGAGGAAAAATCTAATTCACTTAAAAGATAAAATTATAAAAAAACTAAATTTGATTTCAAATTTCTAATAAATAACATGAATATTATCTAAGATCAATACTATGTATACAATATTATTTTAGAACTAAAATAACTTGTAACATTTCCTATTGAAAGTGACTTAAAAAATTCATTTTAAATATTAGGCTTACTAATGAGATATAAGAGATATTATATTCTGATTGATTTTAAAATTTTTCGCTGTATATTTTAAAAAGTACTTCAATATTAAATGTAAACTTAAGAAGTATTTTAATTTAACTTAAAACAATTTTTGCCAATATTTTTAAATTATAAGTATTTGTTTCCCTGATATTCATTTCTTATTGATATTTACTTTTAAACTTGTTGTGCTTAATAATTCCGGGTAAAAAGCATACTGAAGTGTGCTATTTGCTCAAAAATCAATAACAACATTTTTAAAACTATTGAATTTTCAAGTACATATTAAATTCACCAGAAATAACACGAAAGCTGCAATGTATATTGGTCTTTGAAAAACTTCTTATAACAACAAGAACAGTAGAAATTTTTAGGCGTTTTTAATTTTGCAATCGATAACAGTTACGAAGTGTAAAAATTTGCAATGTTCAAATAAGGTTTTAATATTTATATATCACGTGACTCTGGATCAATGAAGGAGAATAAAGCTAATAATGCTAATAATCTTAAAATCCTTCAATAAAGCTGAATGTTAATATATTATCTTAATTAAACTTATTTGAAATTGGATATTATTCGGAATAGTATTTATTTATACTATATATATTAAAAGTTTTATGTAAGTAGCGGTTTAAAATTTAACTGCTTTTACACATTGAAAATTATGCAGTTAACAGATGAGAATGCAACATTGAAATTGCCGAGCTGGCAGCCGAATGGTTAGCGCTCTTGCCTTCGGTTCAACAGTTCGTGGGTTCGAATCCCACCTTGGGCATGGATGTTTGTAGTGGTTCGGAATCCACTTTAAAATGTAGGTCCCGGTCTAATTAGCCCTCGTGAGCAAAAACTGACCGTTGAGCGACAAACAAACCAACCAACCAAGCAACATTGAAAAGGTTTTCAGCACACGATACTTCGTAGGTGTCAATTGCGGTACTAATGTTATAAAATTCAAACCCTATAACCTATAGGCAAACATCGGATCGCTTTTAAATCGTATTATATCTATCTGTCTAACAGAAAAATAGCTGGGATAAGGAAAGAAAATTACTTACTGGACAATCAACACTATTTTTTAATTAATCGTTATTCTTTAAAATTACATTCTTTGTTATAATCATAGGAATCTTAAAATAAAAAAAATGTTTTTTAATGTAAAAGCAAAGTATGATAATTAACATATAGTTCTCAATAGTGTGGCTGAAAAAAGAGCCATTATCATTAGCATAAGGTAACAGGTTCTGTACCTAACACAGTCGAAAAATCATCGTGTTCATTAATGGAGTCGGAGCCTATAAAACATGTCAGAGTCGCAATACCCTTCAAATGATGCCATTACCTTTTATGAGGGTAGATGATGCCCGCGGATCTCCTGCTTGTTTTACGTTTCCTATTTACAACTCATGATCATCACTGGGGAGTTCTTTATGTAAGGCAGCCAAAAATTCATCCTATTCATTAATGAAAGCTGGAGCATGCACACAGGTCACAGTTGCATCATCCTCCAAATGAAATCATAACTCTTTTCAAACAATGGGTGATGTCTGGGGTCATTTACTTATTCTTCCTTTCAAATTCCAGCTAGAAAAATTTCCTTACACCTTATTGCTTGGATTAATTTTCTTGAATTCTCACGGGGGTTTCCTCAGCGATTCTGTAATTTGTATCGACTTTCTTGGAGCGAAGCATAGCGATGGCCTGGTTCCATGAACTAACCGTAAAAGAATATAAAATGTTTTACAAGAAATTCTTGATTCGACGCGATGAAAGTTTAAATGTAATCAATCAGTTTTCGTTTTGATAATCTTTTTTTCCTGGATTGCCACACGAGGAAAAGTTAAAACAGTGTGGTGAAATGATTACAAACGAATACAAAAGACCTTGTTCGAGGTGGAACCTAGCCTACATTCTAAATTAAAGGCCTCGGAGCATTTAGCTTTTAGCATTATAAAATATTGAAGTAGTTATATCAAGTAAAAGAAGTTTTGTTTTCTTAACAAAACTATTTTTTCCAGATAAGAATTCCATTTTGCATTTTAACATCGAATAGATATCCTTTTTCTGAATGGCCGTCATATTATGAATATATACACAATGCAAAAATATAAACATATATATAAAAATATAAGAAATTTCAATTTCTACAATTCCATTTCCAATTAGAAGTATTAGACTCTTAAATATTACCTTTGAAGAAAAAATTCAAAATAATCTTTTGTTTTTTATACTTGTAATTTTAATAATCGTATTAAAAATGAAGGCAAAAGTACAGATTCTATGCTTCAATATTTTAACACAACATAGGGCACTTCGATCTCAAGTAGAATTAATTTAATGAACAGTCAACCAAATAAAATAATAAAATAATCTTTAAAATCTTTTCTAAATGGATTACTATTCAAATATAGAAAATTCCTTTCTCTTGGATTGATACATCAAGCCCCTTACGGGTTTTACCTTCTTTAGGTAAACATGGGTGTCACAATCCCGAGGTACCCTAGTGAACTATGCTCTTTTTTCTTTTCTTCTATCCTCTTCTTCCTTTTCTCCCTCATTGTAGTTGCCTTGTAAGAGGTTGAGGGCTCCCCTTGAGTAGCTATTGCCGCACTGTTGCTATTAGCTTCTTTTGGGGACTAAATCACCCGCGTGTTTGCCGTGTGTGGAGACCTGTGTCCCTAGAAAGGAGGATCCTGATGATTGTGGCTCTCAGAGACCAACGGATCACTTTGGCCTCTGCTTCAAGTAAACGAGATGTGTGTTGTGGTTCTCAATATGCTAATCGGCTTCCATGGATCAAGCGATCATATATCTGCTGTGTGACTCGATAAGGGTGGAGACCACGTCAGAGATATATTGAAAGCGTATACGGTCTGGCTAGCACTGATGCAGTTATACTGCATCCCCTAGTTGGGCTCGGTGGTGGGTGGTGCTGTCAGGCCTTGAAGTAATTAACCTATTTCTATGTGGAATGTACTTCTAATTCTTTACTCCCTATAGAGCAACAAATGATACAGGATCAGAAGTATTTTGTTATTAAAAGAACTGAGGGCAATTTTGATAATGTTTCCCCTTTCTTAATTAACATTATTAATATAACAGTATTTATAATAAAGAACATTCAATAATTTTTAGAAGTAAAACCATTATTTCTTAAATCAATTATGTTTGTCAATCAATCAAGGTTTGTCAATTGTTTTTTCAGCATGTGTTTAATTTAAGTAAATTCGCCTTAAATTGATTAAAAAAGTGCAATGCGAGCTGGATAAGGAAAGGCATCGTTCTCGTCTCTGGCAGGCAACGTCTACTTTACTATGCCCAGCTGAATGTCTGTCACACAGAAAATGCTTATGAGCTTTAAAAGCTCCCTAGTGTCTGCTGTACTTCCCTCTGGTAGAAAGATAGAGACCAGCTCTAATGTGGAGTTCATTTGTGATTTAGAATCAGCAATCGGTCGGCTGCATGTAGTGCCATTTCAGAATTTCAGATGACAGAAATCAGCATATAAATGTTGCAAAATAAACAAACGCATGCTTATAAGTATTTAAACACAGTTGTAAAGAAATCTCTGAAAAGGCATTTCGTTGATAGTGGATTATATAAAGTTCAAGCAAACACAAGCCTCTCGGCATCCTGATGGGGCGATATTGACAGTGTCGGGTATGAGTCGGCATTGGCAAGCTGATTTCATAGTGATAACTGTTCCATATTGGCAAATGACATAAAATCTTTGTACTTTATTGTTATCGGATAAAAGTATTGATGTTAATGCGGCTAACTGCCGGCAAGTTGTGAATATGATCTGCAGATATATGTCTGATACATGCTTTCTGATTCTGGGCCGAATATCATCTCTAATATCTGTCCTATTGCGGAATTGTTAAGTTTAGTCAACCGCATCAAATTTTCTCTGAATTCGAGACTTCATTGCTACAAATGCAACAATGGCAAAAATAAAAGTTAGAAATTAAAGTTATTAATATTATTTGATATATATGAGTGCTCTTTATCTTAAAATTGCATTTAATATTCACAATGATTTTTAATAAAATTGTTTCATTTCCTCTAGTGTAAAATAGTTATTTAATGGAAAAATATTTAAATAATTTATATTTATTTTTGTTCAATAAACAGTTATTTTGAATGCTAACTTAGTTTAATATAAATAATAAATTTATGATTTATTGAACAATTACATTAAGGAAACTTAATTAAGCATAAAAAATATTTTAGGGGCCGTGGTAACCTAGTCGTAGGTTATCGACCTTCTGTCCGGAAGTGCTTGTTTCGATTCGTAATGCCGCCAAACACCCACCGAATACATGCGAGATACGTGCTTGTTGCAACTGTGGAAACGAAAGTCCTACGATCGGTCACTAAACAGTTACCGTGGAAATAGTGGTCTGGAGAAAATTTCTTCCCCATTCAAATCATTGTCAAAGTTGAAGGAGTAGAACCTCTGGTGGTACCATCTATCGGAGGAGTTAAGAACAAATTCATACAGTGCCCTGGATAAACAGAAAACGCTGCCTACTGACTCAAATTCGAATAGCCACGGGTATAGCATGCTTGGGTTGTCCATGTGTCACAAATAACAGCCACATCAACAAAAAATATTTTAAATATACATTTTGGGTCCATTAAAAAGTTTTTTATGTCGATTAAAATAAGTAAAATCGATAGCTTTCTTACGTATGTAAACACTTCTGAATATGTTGAAATTTTGTTTCCAGTTAAAGAGGAATGCAATCAAACATATTTGAATTACTTATTTTATAAACATTACAACTAACATTTGATAAGCATTACAAATTGTCTGTTTATAATTGTTAATAATATTAGTTAACAGTAAGTGAAACTTCTTTTAGAGGATTTATCTGTAAAGCACGAGATAGCTATTTTAGACGAAATCTTAAATGCAACATGGATAAACAACGTAAATAATATTGCAATTTGAACAAAAAGTTATCAAACAAGTATTATAAGCAAATTGTGAATTATAAAAAGTAAATAATTTCTATTTAGTAGCTTGCGGTCGGTTATTCAATGTTTGCCGACACTGGGCCGTTTATCGAATGCATCCGGTCCACATATGGAATGACATCGGTAAAATATCGAAAAAGCCGTCATGTCGACTCTATCGATACCGTTTCAAGGCCGCGCCATACTTTAGAAGTATATTTGACCCGAGCAGACATGTTTTCTCGGGTAGTGGAATCGCTTTTCGGTGTCGCTCCAATACCACTCGTATGGGCAAGCCGATTTAGGCCTTTATTATCCGGCATTACTGTGTTTGCTGATGTATTTTATTCCCGAAAGCTTGATATCTCTCAAAGTCCCGCGTCAAAAAATTCATTTTTGAAAAAAAAAATCCTAACTGTTGGATAAAGGAAAAATGAACATTCATTTTATATTGCAAACATTCTTCGTAACTGCAATAACTCTTGAAAGTTAGTAAGACATTTCCCCATATTTCAAGAGAGGAAAGACAGAAATCTAACAAGGATTCATTTTGACATCAGTTTATTTTGAAAAACACTATCTATATCTATATAACAGTCGATAATAGGATTAATTAAAAAAAAAGGAAAATTGTATTTATTAAAGAAAAACTTATTCCAGCAACAAAATGTAAGATTAAAACTTTAATGGGATCTTTAATTTGGAGAGTAAGAGAACTGGGCGTTTTACTGGATTACATATTTGTATTCATAGCACCATTTCAAGTAAAATTCAAATAATCAAATGACTTTCGATTAATGTTGGTTACTTAAAGACAAACTAATAGAAAATGTTTTCCTTCCAGGTGTGAAATTCCTTTTTTAAGTAAGATATATGAAATCTAAAGATTTAAAAATAAATGCTATACGTGGAACGAATTAAAATAAAGTAACCAATCACAGTTGTGAAAAATCTAATCATCAGTCGTTACAACGAGTGAATATGAGAAAATAAAAATAATTTCGATGGAAAAAATCCTATTGTATATATTGATGCATCTCGGTTATCAACAGTATTACTTAATGAATCAACCTATTTGAAATCTTATGAAAGAAAATACGCACATCAGTATCCCGATATGTCTATGAATATTAACCGTGATGACAGCTGAATGGTTAACGCTTTAAATTTTAGATCAATAGTTCATAGGTTTTTCATTGATCTCAAATGTGGGTGTTAACGTACTTGTCAATTCATTTTAAACTTTTTTACCCAATCAAAATTCTTTTCGTATGAAAAAACTGACTTTATGGTTACAAATAAACAGACATATACATTAAGCTATTAATGATTGATTTATTCTTATCCTTTGCAGTAATTTTTGAGAGTTTTCGGAAATATCAAAATAAGATATAATATTTAGATACATATATAAAAATAAATATAAAATAATATTGATATAAAATTATGATTGAAAAAAAGAATAGCTATTACTAGAACTAACTGAGCGGTTTCTTGAGTGGGCACTGGAATCCTCATTTTTAAGCAGGCTCAAAATAGCCTCCCTCTGTCGCTCAGCTGTCATGGATTCCTCTGCTCATATTTTGGTGTATCTGAATTTTAGCAAGCACGTGGTCCTGTGGGATTTTCATTATTTTTTTAGACATTTTGGATCTTTTAGAATTCATGGTGATTGTGTCTAGGTCTGCTTGGCAGTCTCCTTGAATTCCCGCTATCAGCAACAGAAATAACTCTGATTGTTGATTCATGTGTCTATTTCCAGAGATTCTGAAAAACAATATTTTTATTCATATAAAATGAAGAAAAGAAAATTTAGCTACGAGACATCTTGTGCTGACATCACTGTAACATTTTCTTCCTTTCACGTAACAGCATCTATTGCATCTATCCGTTATCAAAAATAATGAGAGTTTGATTTTTATTTTACTCCTGACTATTTGTATATTTCTTAACAAGAATGTGAAAAAATGAAATAAAATTTTATCCACTTCAAATGGATTCTATGTTTTAATAAAAATTAATAGTGGAAGGAAAAAAGATGTTCAATAAAAATGCAAGTATGGAAAGTCAATTTTAATTCAGTATTTTTGTATTATATTTTAAAAAAGTCATCTTTAATTGCACGTCATATTTCAAATTAAATAAAACAATATTTTTTATATATTCTGTTGTAGATAATGTTAACTGCTTTTAAAATTAAATTAAAGGAAAAAATTGAATTGTGTGTGGATGTGTGTAGCACAATTTTACATTAAAAACTTTAAGCTCGTATGCAACTACTTACTGATAAAATATTTTCAATCGTGAGGACTTTAATAGATAAGTCAAATGAATTGGTTTCTCATTCAATGGCCTCTGTTCATCATAACTGTTAATCGAGATTTGCATTTGGATCGCAAGGCGACAGCGGGGTGGAATTTCAACTCCCGAATAATTGAGTCATAAACTTGAGTAGTAATTTCTTTCATAAATCATTTCTCTCTCACAGTTAATATAAAATACGTATTAATTAAATTATCATTAAGCGTTATATTTTAATAATGAAAATTAACAGGTTTAATTAATCTTAACATGCACTCTACAACTTGTTAAGTGTATAAATTTATGATTCTTTGAAATTATCGAAAGAGAATTTAGGGAAAACTGAAATGAGACTTTTATCTAAAATTATACAAATGAATACCTATTTTAAAAAGATTAGTAGTTCTTGTAAATAAGATAGAAACCTAATTTTAAAAACGAATCAAAATTACAAACTTACAAGGTACAATAATATAATTATACGTTTAGTAAGCCTCCGGAATGATATGATACTGTAACTAATTATATCACGCAGCACCTAAAATTGTCGATCGTACATTTTTAGGCTCTTTTTATTCAGTTTTGTTATTCTTACAATTTTTAAACGCACCAAATATAGGCAATAAGCACATATGCATTTTCTATTTTATTTTTTATATAAATAAATAATTATTATTTATCTTATTTGTATTTCATATTGGATTCCGAAACAAATATTATCTAAACCAACGAATTGTAGTCTAAATCTCGTCAATCTTTTAATTCATTAACTGCCTAAAAGAAGTTATGACTCTTTCTTGGCATTTCAAAGTGTCGTCTGAGAAGGAACTCAATTCAATGCTTTGAACCATAGTCTTAAATATAATGCATTCTTACCCCACGCTTCGAAAATTTCTTGATTATTACCATGCATTTGTGGAGCTAGCAATCTCGATGTTAATCCACGCTTAAAAAATGATAAGAAAACGGAAAATTTTTCTGAATTTCAATTCGCTAATTAAGAAATATACAAAACAGTGAAACAGAAACAACGAAACAGATATACAGAAAAACATGTAGATTAATACATTCATTAGAAATACTTAAATAGTGTTATAAAAATAGAGCAGATACTTGTATACCTGCTGATTCTCTTGCTATGAATATGATTTAGAGTGGTAGAAACGATACTATCCATTTCTCAAATCGCACTGCTCCTACCTTCCTAGATAGTGTATTTTTTTTTTCATAAAATAATTTTGAAGTAAAAAATAATTTTTTAAATAACCTTTTTTTAGTTTCTTAAACGTAATTAATCATTTTAAATACATATATATTTTTATATGCAATTAAAATTATTGTACGAATTTTATTTCTCTCATATTGTTCTCAAATACACTGGAAATTTACTTAGAGTGATATAAGAAGTCTCTGGAAATAATAAGTTATTTTTAAATCACATATTTTTTTTATTTCATTAAAGCATAATACCCATGTCAGTCGCAAGATGAATATATGTTAGAAAGAAATGAAAAAAATATCAAATTCGTGACCAAAAGTAATTTATTTTGAATGTATTTAAAATTACTATTTAATAATTTTTTCTAGTGTCTATTTACCAACACATTCACATACGTATAGAAATATTCTCCTAAAGATAAATTTTTCATTCTTATTTAAAGTTTTATGTATTCAATAGCACAAATCTTTATGTGATCATAAACTTCGCTCTCTAGTTTATTCTTTCGCTTTCACAAATAAGAGTTGGGATAATAGCTTTTAACATACACTTGGTCCACAAGGAACCGACAGCAGATAAGATTTCCACTGCGACTCAAGCTTTTCAGCTAAAGTTCCTTTCAGATTAGGTCATTTTCCAGAGATAGTGTAATATTTTATCCGAATTTTAAATATATATTTTTGAATCACGAAAAAAAAATTGTACATTTTATTTTATTTTGATATTTTATATATTTTTTTTATAATCTGCGAACACATTTATTTTCTTGTCCTTTAACTGTTAATGATTATTTATCTTTTATGAGAAGATTTTTTATTTGGTTATAGGGGGGGGGTTCTCCTTATTTTGCTTTTAAGAAGTATAGTAGCTGTGCATTTCCTTGTAGTTTGCGAATGAAAGAAATAGAAAGATTAATGACTTAAAGTATTCTTAAACAAACATTAAGTATTTATAGGCAATTGTATTTATTATCTGAGATAAAATAAATATCATTGCTTAGAAGTTTCAATTTTAAAGTTAAATATCAACAACAAATATTATTAAACCATTCCTTTAGTCCTGTCAGTGGTCTCATTGTGGCAAGGGTGTGTTCCTGGAGTGTACGCTTGGGGTACCCTAACAGTTAGGGTCACCCAAACGAGAAGAAATTCGGACGACAGAAGCTGCACTTCAGCCCTTTGAAGATCCTGAATCTGGCAGAATAATCAGGAACGCCCTCGAGGTTCAGGCAGAGAGTGAATTACAGTCTCCCCTTTCATATATGCAAAAGACCCCTAAAATCTTAGAATGTAACATTAATGGTTGGACTGCCTCATTCACTACAATTAAATTGGATCAATTGTTTAAAATGACTGAAGATAATAATACCCAAGTGATAGTGATTCAGGAGATAGAGATGAAAAGTATTGTGGGGTTAGAAAGAGGTTTCCTTTTTGCTCCGAATTTCGACAAGAACAGGCATCATCAGACGTTTTGTACTGATTTGAACTTCAGGGGCAGTAAGACGTTGTCGACGTTGAGAAATTTGGATATTTTCTTCCTGACGGAAGTGTGTATTTAGGCTGGCACATATAATTTAACATTTAAAGTATAGCATTTATGGGAAGTACTAGTTATTAGCTTTCTAGCAAAATCAAATTTAAATAAAAACGTGCATAAATTCAATTTTTATGAATTTTTGAAAATATTGCAGTCATTACAGTGTCTTTATAACAGTAGGTTACCTTTAGGTACGCTTAAAATAAATTCTTGATGCAAATTTCACACAAAATCAGCATACATTTTTTAAAAAATTCTTAAAGAATTAAAAAAAGTAATTTATTTTAAAATATATGCATAATACTTTATACCAGTGAGTCTCAACCTGTGGGGCGCGCCCCTTATGGATGCGAGAGCATATCCAAGAGAAAATGTCATTTAAAAAATTGATTAGATGACTGAAAGGAAAGAATACACACATACATGCAAAACAAAATACATTTCGACATATTTAATAATTAACTTATTAGATTAAAACAACTTACTAAATTAAAAACAAATTTAATAATTATCAGTCACTTCCTTGTGCCTGTCTTTCAGAACAAAGTTTTGCGAAGGAGAGTTTAATATTCGAAATAGACTTTCTCAGTTCTTTTTCTATATTTAGCTGAGATCTATATTTTGTCTTCAAAGAAGCCACCGCAGAAAATCCAGTTTCACAAAGGGAAGATGTTGAAAGTGGTAGTACAGTGCGAAATGCCCTTGTTTTTAGTGCAGAAAACTTATCATCCACGCCTTCTGCAATCTCAATTGCGGCTGGCAAAATAAGCTCTTCACCAATGGTGTGAGGATTTTTACATTTGGCTATTTTATATGAAACTTTGCAAGAGGCAATTAAAGCTCTTTCGTTCACAAAGTTTTTTTAAACAATAATTTTTGCTTTTCATATGATTTTAATTTTAATTCGAAAAATTCTCTGGGTTTGTTTACGTACTCACTATGAAGCGTTTCCAAATGTCGTTTAAGTATGTTAGGTGTTATGCTGTCTGCCGCTAACATTTTTGAGCAAATGATACACAGGAAATTTTCTTCTTCATTTACATCAGTACTAGTGAACCCAAAATTTAAGTATTCTTGAGAATATTTTCTTGATTTTATTTTCGGAACCACGCTCGTCTGTGTACTTGTTGATGCTTGTCTATCGTCTAATGCTCGCTTAAGACTGCTTAAAAATTTATTCATGATTCTTCATAAGTCTACTGTCGTAAATGTTTAATACGATGAATTACAATTACACGAAAATATACATAACATATACATTCAGAATAGATTCAATATCGATAGAAGGATCAACTCGAATGAGATTCTTTGGAACTGAAATTGGCGTCATAGAACATTCACCTTCTACCTATGAGAAAACAATTATTCACATCTGCGCACACTTCTAACTTAACTTTTAAGCTGACCAGTCAAATTCCAGACAAATCGAAACTTCTCGCGAAACCATGAGAATGCCCGACATGACGGAACGCGAGAGCAATAAAAAGGCATAGGATTCTTGTTTTTTCCAAGCTGAGGATCGGTGTTGCAAAATGTCAATAAATTTCCGTATTCTTGATAATTTGTAAAGTTTAAAATTAAGGCTGTAGTATAGGTTTAGCGCCAGAATACTCAAAATACATTATTGTTGTATAAATTTTATTGTATGCGGTGGGGAGGGGGGACGCGATGAAAATTATGATTTAAAATTGGGCCGTGAGTACTAAAAGGTTGAGAAACACTGATTTATACTAGAGCAAAATGTGTTAAACTTTTCGAAAATTTTTCAAAAACGGCGAATCTTTTTCACACAATTTCTCCATAAATTTTTTTTTTTTGGCAAAAAGCAAATTTTAAACATTTTACTACATGCCTATAAGATTCACACATAAGCACAAAAAATTTAGAAGATTTGATGCATAAGTATTTTATGCAAGCGTACCGGTGTACTAAAAATATGAAATTTCAGAAAATCTCAAAAAAAAAAGCACTAAATTCTTATTTTAAACGGAAATTAAATCTTCCCGGGACCATAATCTGTATCCATATTGGCTTCCAATGCTTCCCTCTTTCTTTTTTCTGGTTTTTTCAGTGAGCTTGCATCTTTATTCATTTTTTGGATGAGATGCTCAGCTTTTCGAACACGCATGCGATTGGTTTCTCGGAGTGCCTTACAAATATTTTTGCAAGGAATAATACTCAGCTCCTTCAGCACCAAGGTTCGGCTGAGAACCCCTTCATTAAAAACAGATGACTGCATCCATGACTCCAAGTTCTAAGTTTTCTTTCCCCACAAAAGTGTTCTTGGGAATCCTTTCCCACACACAGTTCTTGAAGGACTCATTGGAATTTTGTGTGTCTCCATGGATGCATTTCTTCAACAGCACTTTTGATGACAGGTCACGGAAGATTTTTTAATAACCAACAGCACTGCTTCCGGCAATGAATGCTCATGGACATAATTTCCTCATTGAGCCACACTCTTATTATTTTTACACCAACTCTCTTCCCGTAATGTTTTATTGAAAAGCATTTTTATAAATATATAATATTCTTAATTACTTCAATATAATACAAATAATCTGAATATTAATTTAACCTAAAGAAAATATTTAATGCACTTAAAATAAATTATCTGGTAGTTAAATCCCATAATATTTTTCCACCTCCTAGTTATGAGTAGTTTATTTTAATGGACTTTTGGAAATTAAATGTTGTGAAAATGCAGTGCATAGTAGTGGGGAGAAGACTATGGGATTACATGAGTGAAATTTTACCCGAACTGTTGAACAATTCTAATTAGTCCACGTCTGATTGAGTTGAATGTTTATGATATTATTTATTACCATTCAAGAAAAATGAAATAAATAACAAATAGCTTAGCCTAAATTAAGATACAGACATGCGATTTTCAGCGTTATGCTTATCTGGTGGACTCCCTTCTATCAATTTACGTTTAAACTCTATAATCTTTTTTTAAAATTTTCTTGGCTATTGATTAATGACTATTAAAGATTTTAGCACAACACCATCAGTAAAGTTACACTGATAGGACTTTCAGCTACAAGCGTTCCATGGGGTTTTCTTCATGATGCTATTTGTTTTATATTATTTTTTACCATCATATTTAATTTTTATTTAATTAAATCACAGGGATATGCATCATTTAGTCTGTACATCGGGTGTACGGGTTGATGCACGAGACGGGGTGGTCATAGCATCTAGGTCACTTCATCTACATCTATTGTCAGCTTTTACATTTATATTTTTTCATCTATAGTAGATTCTTATCTTTACATATTGTTTTTTCTTAACAATAAACGTATAGGATTAATCAGCTTTCAACATTTTCCTAACTGAACACGCCAATTATAATGGATCAATTGAATTTACCCATGAAACTTACTGACACAAATGACCCACGAAACTTATACTTACATGGTTTAGATTCAGACCTTGCACTATTAATGATCTAAACTCTCATAGTGAAGAGGTTATTATGCACCCAATGGTAGTAAAACATCCATCACAAATTGAAAAAGAAGGAAAAAAACTAAAAGTTAAGGATGCAACACCACTTGTAATGTTGTAAACCCTAAAGAGAAAATCATACAATCAAAAAATGGGTAGATTCATTTTCCCGACTGAGAACTGTGATAAAACCCTCACGCTCATTAAAAACATACAACAGAAACTTACATTCGCAACTCCTCAACCTACAACCTCAGTCGAAAATATTGACCCAATATCAAAGGAGCTTCTGCAGAAGATAAAAGTCCTAAAAGACCAGAACCTACTTGAATTAGCAAATGTTATCAAATCCTTAAACAACAAGCTTAAAAAAACTACTGTACAACTTCTAAGGAAGAAGCTAGCAAACTCTAAAAATTGAAAGTCCAGCGGTAAAATCTCAGCCACCTAATAATAAAAAGAACACCAACAGACAACATTGGGTAAATACCGCTACAAATTGAAAGTGATGTCCAACCTAAGGTTATTTACATTATTATTATACTCCAAAAGTTATTGGAGGAGTCTTTGATGCTCATGACATCCTGTGGAACTACACTGCAAATGACCGTAGCGGACTCCTTTTGAAAGACTTCAGTCCACAGCACCATCTCTCTATTGCTAACGACCAGGATAGCCGACCAACATTCCAATTCCCTGTTGGGATCGTAGAGCCAGACTTGACGATAGTAAACGACTTTCCTTTTAGCCTAATAGATCAGTGGGCAGTGACTCACGATGTTACAAGCTCTGACTATAAATATATAACATTTCGCATCTCTTCAAAATCCATCGTCACTTTTAATGGACGATACAATATATCAGTTAGTTTACTCAAAAATGAAGTCCAGACTGAATCAACTTAAATCTGATAGCTCATCAACTTTGCATGCGTTATTTTACCCTCTACACACATCACCAATTATATATGCCATACAGGAAAAACTAGCTGCAATTTCGCACATCAAAATAAGTTGGATAAAGACGCATCGATGAGATATTTCAAATGAGTGTGCAGACATTACTGCAAATAAAGCCACGAAAATTGATGAATCGGAAGCATTAGTGATTCCGTATCTAAGATATTCCCTTATCAAACAACTGAAGCAAACAACATAAGATATTCCCTTATCAGAACTGAAGGCAGTCTGTAGGACAATGCAACAACAGCCCGAACGACCAAATATCTACTCACAAGTTTCCAGCACGTTGGCGTATGATAATTCATATCTCAACCAGCTGCTAATGTTTCATTGTCTATTTCCACAGCACTTCCACAGATTCGGAAAGGCAGCTTCATCCACAGGTATCTGTGGAGGCCAAGTGGATCCTTTCCACTATGTTATAGAGACTCAGAGACTTAGAAATGGCACCTAAAAAGAACTCCCAACAGACCAACAGGGAGTTCTTGAGATTTTGCATGCATGATCGTCACCGTAGATTACTTCTCACAAAGCTGATGATTCATGTCAACAAACGAAAATTGGAACTTTGTCGGGATACACTTCCAAGCTCCCGTAGAAGACCTAAGATTTCACACAGATAAGTCAAAAAACTATTCTTAAAAGTAACTCTTTTCTTCAACTAGTATTGATAAATAATTCTTTTATGTGAACTCATTGAAATTTATGAACCATATGTTTCCAATTGTTTGAACTTCTCGAACATTATGAGCCCACTTTTGAACTTTAAAAACTTTTTCAATCCTATACACTTATAGAATCGCAGAAACCTTTTAAAATTTTTAAACCTAAAATACTTTTAAAAGTTAAGATGTTTATTAAACTTAAATAAATTCCTCGCCTGTGTGTATACATAGTTATCATCTTTCTTATCATGGCATTTTTTTCGCCTTTTTTCATAATTAAGTATTCATACTATTTCTAAAATAGCCATCAATGTATATAGTGTATTTAATGTCATAACTACTATAGAAATTGTTAACTGTCTTATCACTGATATTACTGATTGCGAATTGTTTCTTCATTGATTGTTATACGTGTCATCATATCAAACTTTGTTTTTAACTCAGAGAAAATATTTAATGCCATTGCCTGATGTTTAACAGGGCATAAATCCCCTTAAAATGTATTGTAACTTTTTGCGACCAATTTGTAAACACAGTTTGGTTGTATTTATTAATGCCACGATGGTGGCGCCCTCAGGAACCTCGTAGAGATGTGGAGCACGCTAGGTGTTGGGGAGACGGCACCCGTTAACCTTAAGGCACTGATCGGTTTCTCCCTGCATATTTATGTATGTATACTTCTGAATTAGTTCTTGATGTTTCTAATTTTTTTAAATGATTTATTAAGAAGTTTTTCTTAATAAATCTCATACGCTTCTTCTTAATTAAGTACTACAAGAAAGTAAGTTCTTGTAATGGTAAATAAGACTTTAATATAAAGCAATAAGCCTAATTTTTTTTTTAAACTTTTCAGGTGTATATTTTTGGATCATGGTCTTTCGAATTAATTAGAATTCTTCTTACAGTATGAAGTTTTGCCATCAGTTTTGTCATAAACGTATTTAATTAAATTAGTTGATCTTCAATTGACTGAATCATTTCTAGTTTAGTGAACCATTCATTTTTTAAACTTTGAAGTATTCTTCATAAATTGCGATTTTAAAAAATGCGTGTCTTTCATATTATTCTAGTTGATATATTTCAAATTATTACAGACTGATGAATCTACAAAAGCATTTGTTTCTCATTTATTCTCAAAAATGAATTGAATGAAAAATTTTACTCTCAAACCCATCACTAGAGAAAGTTAATATTGCTGCAGGAAGCAATTTTGACCAATCTTTAAAGTTCATATAAATTTAGATTATTATACCTAGGCGTATTCTAAAAATTCAGTGTTGCCCTCATCTAGGCCGAAAAATTGATAATTTCATTATGAAACATAATTTTCAAATTGTGGACTGAATGCAGTTTCCAAATGAGGAAAAAATTGCGAATATATAAAATTATGAAATATATAAATTCTACTATAATTTTTAAACATAAAATTAATGTTTTTCTAAGTACTCGTGTAATTTTTTATTGTAATGAGAATCCTACTAAACTTACTAAAGCAACCATGGTTAATATACTTTATATTAAACGGAATATCATTACATGTCTATAAGTAGTTTGATACAATTGTCATCACATATGTTTCGTAGTGCAATAAATTCTGAGTATTTTATTTTGCCTCCTCTTTTTTTTCTTTCATCACATAGTTATCTACATTACATCGCAGCCAATTGTATTCAAACCTTTCAATCTCCCAGATATTACTTAATTTGATATTTTTATTAATTATTAATAAGTGTATAATTCATTAAATAAACTTTTATCGATAGAATTGTTCTCCAAACCAATAATTAATCCGAAATTTATTGTACAAATAGCCTCTAGCAAGACTTAACAGAAAATATATTTCTGTATACTGTTGTACTTTACCGTATGGTAGTATAAATATATTATTGCGGCTAGCATAGGTCTTCATAATACCATATTAATCATGGTAGAATTCATTTTTAAGCAGTCTGAAAAATTCTTAAGAATATAATATTAAATATAGCATGTATATTAAGCTTTCAAATATTAAATAACTTATCAAAGATTGTTCAGAAATGATTTATCTCAATATTCATGATTAACAAGTATTATTCATTAATAATGAAAACTACATTCAATATAATTATATTGTTGCAATTGCCTGAAGCCTAACAACTACGTATTGATTAAAATAAAAACGATTTTTGAATGCAAACCTAATAATTAGTTTATTTTTAACATTAAATGAATTTTAATTGCGTTGTCAAAATTGGCTGAATAAAGATTGAACTGGAAATATCATAGTATTTCAGACTGTTGTATTTTATTGTGTGTATTTTTATATAACATTGTGTGTATTTACAAAAATGTGTCCTTTAGCGCCGATATAATAAAAAAATCATTTTGAAGGCAAAACCTTCAAAATTAACCTTATGAGGTTTTTAAATTAAAATACGGTCAGCTAAAAATTAAACTAATAATAATAAAAAAAACTGTTGATCGTTATCAAATTTGTAACTACTACAAATACTTAAATTAATATATTGATTATAATTTAAACTATTTGATCAGAACCTTAAAAATGTTTCATTCCTTGTTAGCGCTTATGTGAAATACCACCACTTTGATGATAGTATTACAGCTAAGAATGTCAGAAGTCGCTATTAATCCTCCTCAACGTTATACCTTCAAGAAGAGATTTTCATAGACCTTCTTCACTTACCACTCAGAAATTTTGAAAGGTCCGCCCCAACTGTCGCGCATGCAGGAGGCAATAATCATGTCTTTGTAGAACTATTGACAAAATAGACTTCTGAGTTTTTCATTCTGAGAAACGTTATTTTAACACCATATTGTGGACTATTATAAATTCGTAATGCATTACAAAAGTGGAATTTAACTGGATTAGTCAAATAGATGTTTTGAATTAAAATACAATGAATGTTCAAAAAATTTAATCAATTCTTTGCCCAGATATGTATGTTTCTAATCATATCTGGGCAAAGAATATTTAATCATTTCTTATCAAATCAAAGAAAAGATTATTTAATCATTTCTTTGCCCAGATATGTATGTATTCGATGTTTCAAATACGAAAAAAAAATTTTTTTCAAAATATAAAAAAGTAAAATTTAAAGACTTCAAAACTAAAGTTATCTAACACATCGTTGCAACATTTTGAAGCAATATACTACATCAAATTTCCAAAAATGTTGTTTATTTATATAATTATGTCATTTCAATAAATATCTCTAAAGACTTAATATTCCTTTTTCCATAATTCTTTTAAAAATACGTTTTATTAATATTTATTTTAAAATACATTAATTGTAATAAATAGAAAAAGTTTCCAAAATACTTTATTTTTACTAATTGGGAAAACATGAATATTACTTATTAAATGTAAGATTTCCGAATCACAGTACACTTCTCCACGTGCTTCTCGCGTACTTCAAGAGCACTTTACAGAAATATGACAAATGTCTTGAAGCAGAAGGTTTCTGGGGCGACACATTTCCTCAAACAATCCCACTGATCACGCCATTAACTCACAATCTCTTCTCTAGATGTCTCGCTTCGCCTCAGTCTATCCCTCTCTTGCGTCATCTCGCCCTTTTCAATAAGTTTTATTCTATTCCTCCACCCTCCCCTTAACAATCTCTCCAATTTATTCCACCGGACTCCTCAGAATGAAATATAATCGAATACGATTCTTCACCTAAGACTGAACAAGAAATCTTGGCCGAAAGGATGGTAAGTGCGGCGAAATGGTAGATGGCTGCTTGTTCCCTTTTCTTGGTAGGGAACGAGAAAAGTTTCGGATTCCTTATGTAGAAGTGAAGGCATTAATAAATTCTTTAAATTAAATTCTGTAAATTGTTCACCTATCAATCGGGTGAAAAAGTACGCTCTCAAATTCAAGAAGGATCATTGCTTGTCAAGCATAAATGCTATTTATTATAATCATTTTTAGTGACCAATAATTAATTATTAAAAATATAAGAAGTCACACCTACAAATGGATATCAAGCCTTCATAAACAAAAAATTTCTTTCTTGCGTCAACCGAATTTTTTTCCGTGTCGCATTAGAATGCCTCAAAGAAATGAAATGGAATTTCTATCATGATGACTCTGGATTATTTAAAGCATATTTTATCTTCATTACGCAATTTTATTTCAGTATTTCGTAGTAATCAAAATAACAAATAACATTTATTGAAAGTTTTTTATTTTGAATTTTTTTACTTCAGTGTTTCTTATTTAAACTATAATGTTGATTAGAACTCAGCGTTAAGTTTCTTTTGCAAAGCTGAAAACTATTCCAAAATTCACTTACTTCAAGATCGGAAGTATGTGATTGTTTTAGTTTTTTTTTTAAACTGCCATCTTTTCATAATTGCTGAAAATGCCGGAACATTTTGTACGCCATTGGTCTCCTAATGGCTCCTAGCTTTCAATAAAAAAACATAGCAAAATTTATTATTTTTTTGATTTTTGAAAAATATTTTTAACTATTAAAGCAAACGTGTTTTTTTCTTTTT
This sequence comes from Latrodectus elegans, assembly GCA_030067965.1. NCBI lineage: Eukaryota > Metazoa > Arthropoda > Arachnida > Araneae > Theridiidae > Latrodectus > Latrodectus elegans. The sequence goes on along the minus strand of CM057811.1, from coordinate 102,223,766 downwards.
CAATTCACCGCCGATTGACAATGCCTTAAAATTCTAGATTAATTGAGTCCCTAGTTCTAGATTAGACTATATTTAGCTTCTTCCTTTACATCTTATTCGATTTGTTTTTATCCGGCTGTCTAAATGAAATCAGAGATTGTGGAAAGATTTAAATTTTTAAGAAAATCTCACAAATCGACTATCTTGGGGTGACGTGTCTCCTTTACAACCTGCATTCTAGAGTACGATTAGTGTTCTTTTTACTTTCTTTTGAGTACTGAACAATAGAAGTATGTGATTTGGCCTTGTGTTAGGACAACCCTCTTCAGAGTGGAAGTCCAAGAATTCAATCACAGACACACAGAGGTTGAATAATGGGAGGTAAATATTGCTCTTTTTCTTTCTAAATGCACGTTAATCCTTATGGTCACTTATGATTTTATCAGATTTTTACCTTGTGGCAGTGAATTATTTTCGGCTACTTGTGAATAAGCAAAATAGCAATTTATATTTATGAGAAGTCTCATTATACTTAGTAATAAACTTTAAAAATGTCCTCCATCAGTTTTAGGCAATCAAATTCTAGGTTTCTAGGCATATTAAAGTATATGAAGATATGATTGTGTCATCTTGTAGTATAAAAATGACAATGGTTTTAAGAATATATTATCTATAATTTTATGAATTTCTTTATTTTATCACATTTGTTAATTATATGTATTTATATGTTATATTTGTGTTACTTATTTCTAAATATGAATTACAATTTAACAACACATGGTAGCACTTGTAGATTGTACTGTTTGCATGTATTACAGTAAGAAACAATTTCATTCATTGATATATAAGTAAGGAAAAATTCTAATTTTATTTCAAAACACAATGTAATTTTAGTCAGTTTTTCATAATTAAGTTGCAACACAAAATTTATTATTAGATTTTTCTAAGAAAACCAAATATTTATTCATTCAAAAGAGAGAAAATATTATTTAACGTAAAAGTGTTCTCCATTATCATTTTAATGAGAAAGTGACAATGAAAATTTTTTAAATGTTTTAATGAATACTGATGTACCGGGATGTTAGAAAACATTTCCTCGCATTTCAAAAATGAATATCATTTAATACTATGAGGGAAATATTACGTAAGAAATCACATATGAATTTAACGCAAAAAAGTAATATTCTTCAATCTATGATTTTAAAAATCACATCTATAATCTACCGTTTAATGCACTTCCATTCACATTGAATAGAGGAAAGGATTTATACGGTCAGATTCTTTCATTAAACTAAAGCTCATTACATTGTAAGCTCAGACATTTAAACTCAAGGGCAAAACAATGATCTTTACGGTACATTTCCTTTCCTTGTGTTTCCTTTTGTACATCAAGTAGAACAGAAGAACTTTACTTTATGACTTCAAAAATGACTGAGTTCATATTCATTGTTCTTCTCGCTATTCTAATGACTTAATCATTTAAAATTTTGATGAAGAATTTGAGTAAGTCGTGGGGAAAACGATTTAGTGTAAATGACAAAACATTATTCCAAAAATATTAATGACTTTGAATTTATGTTCTTAGTTTCAGTAATGTAGCTCTTACTTATCATTATTTTACTTCCTTTACATTCGCGATGTAAAGTTTGGAAATGAATTTTGGGAAAAACAATATTTAATCAATGATTCCTATGTTTTTTTTTCAATCCCTAATTTTTGCATTAACATGATACATTAAATTGAATTTGAACGTTTTTAAGCAACACATAGCAATCACTAAGTAATAAAATTACATAAAGTAATTAATACTCAAATTTACAATGCAATTAGTTGAAATCAAGAACTTTGGCATTACCATTGATTAATTTGATGATCAATGCTTTATTATTCTAATAAAGTTACATTTGATTCTGGCATTTAAAAGGTAATATGTTTGATACTCAACTCATTCAATGACTAAAAAATAGTAAATTTGTTCATTTGTAAAAATATCACTGTCTTTGCCCGAATGAAATATGGTGTACACATAAACTTTTATTGACTTGAAATAATTCAAAAGTCGTTGATTCATCGCTCAAATTTATTTATCATGTTCTGTTCTTTTGTTTAGAAAATATAAATAGGTAGTTGGAAACATATATAAATAAGTATATTTAATTTTCTAAATAATAATTCGTCACTTCAAGAAAACGCTGCATTCGTATTTCGAAAATAGTGTTATCAATTTTACTGATACCACGAAAAGCTATCGTTTTATAAAAGAATTATAAACTTTCTAAACACGCAAAACTTTCGGTTTTATCAACTTGTGTGTTAAGACAAAATTATACATGAAAAACAAAGTTTGATGGAATCATTTTTAAAATAGTTTAGAAAACATTAAAGTGTTACAAATAATTTTATAGTAAACGTACGATAAAAGCACATGGGCGGAAAAGTGACTTTATAATTTAGTCAACTGCTTAGATAAACAATGCAACTGGAATGATTGTTTATGAGTGTTTTATGGGAAACAGTAGATAATATATGAATATTGAAAATCAACATTTAAAAAAATATATTGCCCGACATCGAAAACGCAACACCAAGAGGGAGTGGAAGATTATCTAAATTTCTAAGTAGATGGACATTTCCGAGTTATGCAACTGATGTGAAACGTGCAGCTTCCTTTCGCACGTAGGATTTAATACAAAATGAGGAGCCGGCAGAGTGGGCACTATTCGCGCCTTTATTATTGCTTGAAAAATAATCTTTGTTTAATTGATCTTGTCGCAAAGGAAGTTTGTAATTGCAGAGAATGCTAGTCCATCTTCGAAGGATTCTTCAGAGCCAGCAGACAGACGAGTTAACTAGGGGCGTAGTGATTGAACTGAGAAAGGAAAGAATGTCATTACGGAAATCGCCCAAGACCCTGAATGGTTGCCATATCGATCACATTAGAGCACTGCGGATAACAGGGTGGCACAAGCTCGTTTTCTCAGAAGAGTTAATCTTCTGCGTCGATGTGAAGACAGGTCCCTTCCTAGATCAATTGTGGTATGGCTCATCGTGTAACAAAACAGCATCATGTTTTGAGACGTACGGTTACAGGTCACCTCTAGTACATATTCAGGGCACTATGATAGCCCAACTTTACGTAAATGATGTATTACGTATTAAAAGTTTCAAAGTTTTTCTTAACTATTAAATATTTATTCACATAATATTTTGACAGTTTTCTTTTCAAACTTCAAATATATCTCTTACTGAAGAGAGTTTGTCTCTCTTCTCTCAACGTGTTCAAAAGAATCCATATCTCAGTTAAATGGAAAATGTGAAAACCAATTCTATTTGCCAAAGGAATTTTCGCATTTTCATGCAATTATTTTTCAAAACTTCAAAAATGCAAGACGACTCTCATTACCTTTTAATTTCTATTACAGAAGTTTCGTTGGCATTATAATCAGTGAATAGAATAATTAGTTTTTGATTTTTGAAATTTGTATATACTTATTTGTAAAAGATGTAACATTCATTACAATGTTATAGTTGATCTGCTATGAATCTACAATCCTTCATACATATTTTGTGTCTCCAATGGTTTTTGCTAATTTTAGAACAATACTGTCAGAAGGAATTTTGAATTTTTGTCACTTCTTGTTTTACTCTTTTTTTTAATGTCTTTGACAATGAAATATTTTTTTCCCTGAATCATAGTCTGAATTAAAATCTAAGTTTGGAAAAAATTATATTCATCGAAATTTCTCTTCGATGTATGTAAATCATAATTTATTTCTTCCTCTTCATTTATTGGTCACTTAATGATTCACCATTAAATGAAGCTCTAAGAATAGTTCCCAACCATTTTATATTTCTTCCTTGCAAAAAATATATTATATTTCGCATTAACTTACTCCTAAACTTAAAAAGAAATTCGACAAATTAAGGTAATTGTATTTTAATACTTTCAAATTACTTTCAATAAAAGGTGTGTTTCTATACTTTGTTTTAAGAAATATACCATGTATTTATATTTGTGAATTCACTTCCTTTCTAAATAAATAATTTTCTTTAAAAATACATAATACAATGTTCAAAAGTAAATACTAAACTGTATTAAAAAATAAAATAAACTGTTAAAAAACTATTTATCGTTATCATTCAAGAGAAACCAATCCATTTCAAGTCTCATTTCAAAAAATAAATAAATAAAATAAACTAATAAGAAATAAATTAATTATAAAAGACCGGAGAACATATTCTATTTCCACTCACTTCGTACAATTATTTTAAATTATTAAAATATTTAATTCAATATGTAAAAAGAAACTAGACTCTTTTCAGTTCATTCAAAAATTGAATGCATTATTTAAGTCAAATCCGAAAGAACAGTTTAATTAATAATAATAATTTTTGTTAAAAAGCATTTAAGTCGATGAGAAAGAGAACCTCTTCAATATCAATTCCTTCAAAAGATGTTAGCAAAAATTTGATTCAAAGTATAAGAGGAGAATCGATTCATTCTCTCAATTAAACTCTTATTGAACTACAATTTCGGACTTTATATTTGATTCATTTTACCAATAAATAAATTTAGAGAGCCAATAAATTTAGAGACCGATAAATTTAGAGAGAAGGATAACCAATAAATTTATAAAAAATAAATAAATAAAATAAACTAATAAGAAATAAATTAATTATAAAAGACCGGAGAACATATTCTATTTCCACTCACTTCGTACAATTATTCTAAATTATTAAAATATTTAATTCAATATGTAAAAAGAAACTAGACTCTTTTCAGTTCATTCAAAAATTGAATGCATTATTTAAGTCAAATCCGAAAGAACAGTTTAATTAATAATAATAATTTTTGTTAAAAAGCATTTAAGTCGATGAGAAAGAGAACCTCTCCAATATCAATTCCTTCAAAAGATGTTAGCAAAAATTTGATTCAAAGTATAAGAGGAGAATCGATTCATTCTCTCAATTAAACTCTTATTGAACTACAATTTCGGACTTTATATTTGATTCATTTTACCAATAAATAAATTTAGAGAGCCAATAAATTTAGAGACCGATTAATTTAGAGAGAAGGATAACCAATAAATTTAGAGAGAAGGATAACCAATAAATTTAGAGAGAAGGATAACCAATAAATTTAGAGAGAAGGATCACTGAGAAATGTTATTGTTAGGATTTTTAATAAAACAATAGAAAAGGTTTTTTTTTTTTTTTTTTTTTTCATTATCTTGCTAACCGATTTATTACTTGTATCCATTTTTATAGAGCAAATCTTAAATATTTATTATTTTGTTTCTAAACACTTACATGAAAAGTATTTTGTTATAATATTCCTTTTACTTTTAAAAAATATCAGGATGGATGTTGATATCTGCATATATGTTTCCTAAATTTTAATGGAAAATCAATCTAATAATATTTTAATGAATTATGCAATGAATAAAAAAATGAGGCACATGTCATTTAAAGTGAAAAACTCTGAAGAAAGTGGCGCAGTATTTTCAGTGAAGGGACGGCGGAAAACATAAATGCCAGCGGCCGTTGCTTAATGTCAAATGTCTTCAGTAAAGGGAAGTCTCAGGTATTGAATTCAGAGAAACAATAATCTTACATTTCTATCAAATCTCCGAAACTGTAACCCTTCAAGACTAGTGTCTTCATTAACAAAGCGGAAGAAACAGGGGAATTGTGCGCGGAGAATTTTCCCAGGACGTCTACAGAACTCTTTCCTTATGAGGCCCATTTCCGCCTTGAAAGAGTCATTTATGATGTTGTCAGGAAAAGGCAGATTTAACCGTAATTCCTGATTCTTTTCAGCTGTAAGTGTGACCACATGATTATTTAACGTGTAAGAATTTTCATTCCCAAAAATTACATGTGGCATATTTGTGTGTAGAGTTTCATTTCTAAAATGTAATTAAAAAGCATACGTTTTCTTTCGTGTGACGAAGTTTCCTCCTTTTTTGTTAGTTATTTATTAAACTTACAGTTTTATTTATTCTGTTTTTTTAAAATTATAATATATTAAAGAATACATCTTATTTACTTAATGACAATGTCATAAGTCTTATAAGGTAGAAATTCATTTTCTGAAAGGTATTTAATAATCTCATTGCGTTTACCTATTTACTTGTGTGACTTAATAAAATAATAAAATATTTATATATATACTTTCGGGATTTATGTTTGTGTGTGTGTATGTGCGTGTGTGTGTGTGTGTGCGCGTGTGTGTGGATGTGCGTGTGTTTGTGCGCGTGTGTGTGGATGTGCGTGTGGGCATGTGCGTGTGTGTGGATGTGCGTGTGTGTGTGTATGTGTGCGTATGTGCGTGTGTGTGTGTATGTGTGCGTATGTGCGTGTGTGTATGTGTGCGTATGTGCGTGTGTGAGTGTGTGTGTGTGCGTGCGTGTGTGCGCGTGTGTGTGTGCGTGTGTGTGTGTGCGTGCGTGCGTGTGTGTGTGCGTGCGTGCTTGCGTGTGTGTGTGCGTGCGTGCTTGCGTGTGTGTGTGTCTATGAGCTGAGTGAGTAATTGACTGAAGAACCCGTGTTTAAGAGTTAAAATCCAGTGTTCTCATTGTTCTGTTCGTGGCATACACTGATGCATAACACTGATTGAAAGATGAATGGTTCCCATTTAATATTACTTGTTTCGAGGAATTCGGCGTGTGTTGTGATAGCTTGTATGCATTAAATATTCTAAAGAAAATGCCTCTTTTCCAGGCAGTGCAGAAAGTATAGGGCGATTCATGTAGTGGCAGTCTCATTAAATTTCTATTTATGAACCTATTTCATTTCAAATTCCTGACATAAGGGATACGCGTAGTTAGCAATAACGCGGTACAGAATTGGTAATTAAGTTCTCTGATCTTTATGTGACCGTTCGTGAGTTTCATTCTTGTACCTCAGGAAAATAATACGCCAGCACTTTAAAATCTCGCTGCCGCTCTTTTATCATCCAAACTTTACTGCGGATCAAAAAATAAACAAAACTATTAAATGCAAGAGGATTCATTTTAATGGCTTAATAAATTCTACGAACACTTTTTGCCGCCGAGAGCTAATTATACCCCAGTATAATAGCTCTCGCATTTTCAAACCTCTGTAAACATCCCAGCATATGATGGGCTTCAAACTCAAGAACTATGGAAACGAAGACACGAACCGTAATAATTCAGTTGGCAGCTCGGCTTTTTAAAATGGTTCATTCGCTTAAGTTTCCAAGCAAGGCTGTTTCAGCTAAAAGATTATTCTGTATTTAAAGAAAAAGTAAAAAAAAACAACTCATATATCTCTAATTAAAGAGCGTTTCTAAGTATTCAAAATTTATACTTAAAACTGATTTTTTGAAATAAGAATGAGAAATTAACATGATAATAAGCTTAGAAACATTATTTTCTTTTTTGTTAATAATTTACAGAATAGATACCAATTTGCAGTCTTTTAGAAGCTGATATTAAATGGACAAATTTTGCGTTTCTTGTTCAAGTATTTTCTTCCTAAACATCGAATATTCCTCTTCGTTTTCCTTTAGAGATTTTTCCTGAGGACAAAAGGTATTGTTCACTTATTTTCTTCGAGAAAAAAAATAAATGGAATACACCAAGATCAATTCAAAGCACGAGTTTCTCATCGGGGAACCTTTAAAAAGATGTGCAAGAAAAAAGAAGAATTATAGTGTTTTGGAAAAGTCTGCAGTAAAACATCTAAAAAAGCCAGTTAGTTACTATTTCAGATCCTGCCCTGCATTTACTAAGAACTGACGTTTACGTGATTGAAAAGTGAAAGAAGTTTCACTTTTTTATGTTAAACGTTTAAAAGGCTAATTTTTCTTTAAAAATTAATTTTTATACTAGGAAAGGATTTCAAACATCACAAACACATAAAAAAGCTTAATTTTTGAACTATTTTGAAAATTTGTTGTATTAAAAGATCTTTGGACGAATTTTTAATTCAATAATTATCATAAATAAATAAAAATAATTTCTTTTAAAAATTATATTTGAATATTATAATTTTTAAAAACAGAATTTAAATGTAATGTGGTATTCATTTATTTTATATTAATTAAATGTAATGCACTATGAAAGTTATAAATTAATTAATTCTAACATCTCTAACTCTGCTTTAAAACTGCATCGAATGGGGATTATTTTTATTATTAGGTTGCAGAGGAGTTAAAAAAATGCAAGACGTGAAAATTGTGAATATCTAAATTGTTTTATACATCAAAATGCAAATTTAATAATTAATCGCTCTGTACTGTTATCAATATATATATATATATATATATATATATATATATATATATATATATATATATATATATATATATATATACAGAGAACGAGAGCGAGAGAGTGTATCAATAAGTTTCTTAAGATAACTCCTCTTAAAAAATTATTGGTTACTTAAAGGTACTTTCTTATTGGTAAAAGATATATGCTATGAGAATAATTACATGATGTATAGTAAACCAAAGTTCATATAAAAGTTTAAGCTGAATAAAGTTAAAAATTAGAAGATGTTGATCATGCATAATAAATGCTGTATTTGATGGCAATTTAAATTGAATTGAATTCAATTAAAATTTTTGTTGTGATAGTTAAACCGGATGTAAACGTGCTTTGCATATCCGAGGGGGCACATTGGATCCACTACTTTTGTTAAACTATATTTCCAATAATATATTTCCCCATTTTAAATGATAATTCTTGTTAAAAACAGATACTATGCATATCCTGAAAATGAATAATTACAAAAACACTTGTACTTTATTCACTCTTTTATTGTAAATAATATGTTGTACATTTGTATTCACTACAATAATTTTGTATTGCATTTTTATAGCATACATTAAAGGTATTTTTAATTTTTACATGAACGCGCAAATAGGACATACGTATTTTTTTAACACTTTTTAGGGAGGATAAACATGTTTCACTTGGCGAATTTTATTTGTTGTGTTATCAAATTTTGAAGGAAAAGATTGATGCAAGCTTTTGTTTTGAGTATATTATTTAAAAAGTTCTAAAACGAGTACTTTAAAAATATTTATAAATTCTTTGTTGTACTGTTTAGTTTGTAGATTAATGAAAAAAATTTCAATTTGTCACATATGTAGCCAATTCGTTTTCTCATTTACATCTGACAATTTATGCAGTCCTCCAAAATATAAAAGTCGATCTATGTTTCACGTTCAGTTATTAAAAATTTTTGGCAACATCAGAGCTTGTCAAAATTTTGTCCTATGTTTTGTATATTTTTATTTGTGCAAAATATAATAACCTTTAAAATAATTTTTCAATTTCAATTAAACTTTCAAATAAAATAAACAGTTGCCGCAAATAAACTATCAAACATCCTTATTTTATGTTATTAGTAATTGTGTTAATTTTTGAATAATATTATAAAAAGCAATTCTAGAATATATTTTAATTTTCAATTTTACTTTATCTTATGCTGTATTTCTCAGTGTATAAATTTTGAAGCAAATTCTCATCCCTTTTTTTTTTTTTTTATAATTTGAATCATCTTGAGAGTCTTGATTTTCTTAATAGATGTATATTCGTAAAAAATCCTTCCTTTACTTCTCCAGTTTTATTTTCCCTTTACCGATTCTTCATCAATTGATAAAACTCCACCATGTATTCAAAGCACTTCATTAGGTATATATCACTACATTTTATACAAGAACTTAAAAAAGAGTTATCTAACATCTAAATACCTGCGTGTGTTTACGATTTAAAATCTGCGATTGGTTTCCAATATAATAAAATAATTGATTGCAAAGAAATTTAAAAATGAATGCAAAATGCGATATTTGAAAATTATGAATAAATTGTTTAATAAATCAACACATGTATTTAACAGAAAGGTAAAATTATCGGTAAAAATATTCATATTTTAAGTACTAAATTTTACACTCATATCTTATGCTTAAAAAATATTTTTAAAACAATTTTTAAGACACTTCTATTAAGATTTTCTCTTCACAGCTTTCAGAGTAAACTGAAATTAAAGTCTGCTAATAAATAAGTTCAACAATATTCATTTTTCCATTAAAATGTAAAATTTACACAGTATTAACTTTAACACATGAAAGATTATCCCCAAAAATCAACATTTGGCGAGAAAATTTTGCAAATGAAAGAAGGGAAACTTAACCTAAGTGTCTCCAGGGAGAGAACACATGAATTTTTACATTACCTTCTGAAGCTGTTATTATTTAAAGAAAAATGTATTGATAAAAAATTTTATAGAAGAATTAATTGTTAAAGTAATAAAAAATTTTAAGTACTGTTTATCTTAAGATTTTGGCTCTTTTGAACACAGAATAATTATTAAAATATTTTTATTTCAATTATTAAAATATTTTTATTACAAAATATATGCAAGTTTCTTCGTGCAAGTAAATAAAAAAATGATAGCTTCATTGAAGGAATGATTTACTTGTAAATCCCCATCACTGAAAAACAATACAGTTTAAAAGGAGGGATATTTCGTTAATGAATAGTTTAATAATACACGTAAGACTTCCTCAAATATTTTAAAAATCCTATCTTCTTTCTTTAGAAGGGAGATTATTGGGAAAGATTATCCCCCAAAATCAAAACAATACTGTTTAAAAGGAGGGAGACTTCCTAATGAATCGTTTAATAATACACGAAAAAAACATCCTCAAATATTTAAAAAGTTCAATCTTCTTTCTTTAGAAGGGAGATTATTAGGAAAGATTATCCCCAAAAATCAACATTTGGCGAGAAAGTTTTGCAAATGAAAGAAGGGAAACTTAACCTAAGTGTCTCCAGGGAGAGAACACATGAATTTTTACATTACCTTCTGAAGCTGTTATTATTTAAAGAAAAATGTATTGATAAAAAATTTTATAGAAGAATTAATTGTTAAAGTAATAAAAAATTTTAAGTACTGTTTATCTTAAGATTTTGGCTCTTTTGAACACAGAATAATTGTGTAAGGGCAAAATTGTACTAAATAATGCAATTTAACTTAATCATAAGAAATTCATGTCAGATAGGTTTATCTTTTTTATTTTATCATTTGTCAATTACTTAGCTAAGTAATGTTATCATTGGAAATTGCAACTCTGTTACATGATTACAAAAACTATGATTCACCAGATCATTCATAAATTATATAATCTATTAAAAAAATATCACGATATTATCTACATAAAATATTTAATTCTTAAGAATGAATGCATGAAACGAAACTGTTGTAGACTAAATGTACAGTTTTTACTTTTGAATACCAAGAATTAAAAATAAAAATTAAAATCCACTTCGCTTAAATAGCATTTGCATAATTTTAATTTAAAAATAAGCATTAGCTGCCTCACATGCTAAACGAAGATTAAAACAAGAAAATAACGTGAAAACAGCAGTGTAAAACAGTTCTAAAACAAAAAAGTTAAGATGCATAAGTTAGACTGGGTAAAGTTTGAACTCTCATATTGAAATGTTTGCAATCAGTATTTGAATATCTGGATTCTCGCAGATCATAGTCGAAGGATTGAGTTTCTTACCTTAAGTTCTGCTTCCATTTATCTTCTTGACCTTCATAATAATAATAATAGAGGAAAAAAAATAATATTTAAAATGCGATTGGACCTTCAGCCTGATTTAAGAGATCTTAAGGTTATACACTCTTATATGGATACGAAGAACTAAGTTTCCCGCCATTATAGAACAGTTGCAATTATGAAGGAAGACCTCAAGCAATTCAAAAAGAAACTCCTGTTATGTATAAATCTTTTTTAAATTTTTTAAAAAAAATCCTCTTTTTCTCATAGGCAGAGGTAAAAAATAAGCCCTAAAAATTAAGACGATAATTTTAATGTATTTATTAAAATAGCATAGGACACGAGGCACAAATTGTTTGAGAAGGTCAAGAATATGGCTTAAAAAGCTAACAAGTTTGAGGCAAACTGTGCCTTAAATGTCTGAAATTAAAAAATGTCTGACAGCCATGTTAAAGTTGTTGAGATATAGTTTCTGATCATATCATTGCGATGAATATCCAATCAAATAACGGCAATCGATCTGTGTGAAGGGCTTTACTAGTAGGGCAAATATATTGATTTTATATGCTTGAAATGTAGAACTCTAATTCTTTATTGGAAAATATGATTCAATCAGTTTCGTCGAAAATTAGAATGTTTTAAGGTTCTTTTAATCTATACTTTTTCTTTTTATAAATTATTTTTCAATCACGTTTTTCATTTGTTTTCAGATATTAATAACAAATTACAGATTTTTGAAAATTTAAATTATTTTTTTCATTTATTGTTTCAAATGCAGAAAATAATATTAGTGAAAACTACGGATATTTAAAAAGAATGTAAATTGTTTTTTAATTGTATTGAAAGATAGAGAAATTTTTAATAAAAACTAACAACGCAAAAAGATGGACAGAACAATAATCAAAAATCACTTTCCGCCAACAGTCATGAGTCCTAGTTTTCAATCGAAAGCATAATTTTGAAAAATAAAGTTTGTTTACAGTACATAGTTTTACAGTACGAAAGGAAATTCCATGTTTACGCTACCACAGTGTGAAAGTTATGTAAACTCTTTTTTTTAATTTTGAAGCTACTAAATATTTTAGTCAAGACTCTTTTCATTTTTATTTAAATTCATTTCTGATCGGCAGCATATTGCGAAAGCATAAAACGCATATGCTTCATTAGGAGACAAAATACAGTTTTATTTCAAAAATACCGAAAAATCGATGAATATCTTATCTAAACTTTCATGCACAGTGGGAATTTTTGTGGTATTGATATGTGGTATTGAAAAGAAGTATTGATATGTGGGTGTTAATTATTTTTTCCTTACATCCTACTCACTTAGATATTAATTTTAAAAAAAGTTTAAGATCCATTAACCTTCACTCTTGAAGTACGATGAAAGGAGAAATTTTCCAGTGAATTCAAGTAATCATGTTTGAAATAGTTAAAAAAAATTTTAATCAAAATAAAGATTAATTTTCTTGATCGCAAAAAAATTGTAATCAATGTCTATGTTTTAAGCTAGATGGAAACTTACATATCGATATACATTTCAATCCCTTCTTTTTCGAAATTTATTTATTTATAGAGTATTTGATATCGATGAAAATGCCTGGCCAAGTTATCTTACATCTATATTTTTGACAAGGAAAAAGGTTTATTCACTAGGTTATACATATGCGCTTCAAAACGTAGTTGCTCGAAAAGTAATTTCGATTTCGATGAAAATGGAAAACGTATATCGAATAAAATATTTGTTGAATTGTATACTGTCAATTCAATAAACTTTTTTATTTTTCTGGTAGTAGTATATATCTTACAATGATTGTCTTGTACTACCAAAAAACTGATGCAGGTGGGCAAAGCAAAATGACTTTCCGAACAATTCAAAAGATACTTTAGCATTTGTTGAGTTAGAAATCAAATATTTTAATAGGAGTGCTAAAGTTTATTATAAAGCATTTCTTAAATTCATAGTGTGTAATCCACGTATAAAATAAATTACTAACATTAGTATAGTGAGTCGTGCATAGGTTAAAAACGAGTATTTGGTCAAAACTTGAAATAATTTTTTCCTTTTATAAGAAATGTCTCATACAAGTTTTCTTTTATTTCCTAAATGGGAATATCGACAGTTATTTTTAACTTATATTTCTAAATCCTCAAATTAATTTTTCTGTTACTAATGTCATGGAATAAATTTACTGTAATTATTGTCTTAAACACAATTATAGGTACGAGGCAGAGATTGTGAAAGCATTTCTTATGTATAGAGTCTTGATGGAGAGGGGTCAAGAAAGTAATTTATTGAAATGTAGTGCCATTCTATTTTCATTTTTCTTTTAATATTTTCCCTCTCTTTTATATTCGTTTATATTTTTAATTAACTAAAGATATTAGGAGTTGAAATCAAAGTGACTACTAAATCCAATATCTTTAATTTTTTTTTCCTTTGACACGAATATTCAATATTTTTTAAATCTATACTGAATTGAAACGATATCGTTTCTGGTAGTAGAAGAAACAGCTTCCTGTTAACAACGAGTCCACGCGAGAAACAACGAGAAAGGAAAGGAATATATGAAACGGGAAGAATTGTAAGCATTTATATTGAATTTCACCGGAGTCACCGTTAAATTCTCACCCGCCTTTAGTAATTCTCTAAATTGAATTGGCACTGCTGCCACCACCTCTCTAAATTGCAGTACCAACAAATTTTAACGAAGATGCTTTTTTTTTCTATTTTTTTATCACATTTACGTTTTTATGTTTCTATATTTACTTTGTATTCAACGTGTCCCCAATACTCGTTTGTCAAGTTTTCAAAACAAAAAGGAACTTTAAAAATGTTTTTTTATTTCCCTTTTGTGGAGGCCAGATTTAGAAATGAAAACAATTCAGTATTCTTTCACATTATAAATCTTGAGGTATTTCATTTCAAACTTTTTATTCTTAAAGTAATAAAACTGTCTTTTTCAAAGATTTTTAATGTTAGAATTGTTTAATAGGAAAACAGTCAGGTATTAAGTCAGTTTTTTATTTTCTATCTGAGATAGAAGTGTTAAATTTACTATTTATAGTATGCCTTCTAATTACTTCTAAATAATATGATGTGAAATAAATTGTTAAGTCAAAGAAATTAACTCAAACATTTTAACGGAAATGAGGTTTTAAACAATAGAAACAAAGTAGTTTAAATAAAGGATCGTTTTTTATAAAATAAAAACATTCATTTTACAAAAAATAAATGATTCATTTCTACCAAAATATTTTTTTATTAAAGTAATTGTAATTATGAATACAAGTAATTAATTTTACAACTAAAAATTATAAATATAAAATTAAAAAAATGAAACATTTGTAAATTGTATTATTTTCATTAATTTTTGGTTTTGTAAATTAAGGAAAGCATATATAAATATTAAATATTGTTAGAGCAAAAAATCTGTATAATCTTCCGCTTAATCATAACTGAGCTGTCAACTGAATGTCTTTTAGCTCATCAATTTGTATGGACTTGACTCCCAATTCAGGTATTGATTGAATTTTATTTGTATTCAATATTCTAATGGAATTTCTTCCAATGTGCAAAAAGTGATAGCTGAGAGACAGACCAATTAAATCAACATACTAGAATAAGTAATTACTTTTACTGCAATTAACTAGCTATATAATCCAAAAAATACAAACCAGTGAGTAATCTCTATTAGCAAAATAAAAACTCATTTATTAATATAAACATTTAATGATACGGAATATTTTTGATCCATTTATTTTTTACTTTATAAAATACTAACATTTTTTTCTTACATGTAAGCATTTATTATCAGATTTTATTTATTTGTTGCTCTATTGTCACTTTTTGCACTTGAAGGATAATTCATATGAGATTTATAGTTTAAATAGGTTAGAAATGACAGCAAGCATCTAAGGTAAAGATGGGAGTCGAACTCATGAACAGTTTCAATGAAATCCAAAGATTTAGTTGTTTATTTATTTGCTCAGCAATTCAAGTTATCTGAACAGAGCTTAAAAAAAATAGTAAATTTTACAAGTTTTGAAAGAATAATATTATATAATGAGAAATTCATAGAAAAGCAACCAGTTAAAAGATTTCCTTTTAATGAAATTCTATTATCAGTCAAAACATACCTTTAAATATTTTTCAACATTAATTTACTTCAAAAAGCTGAGATTAAAAGAGTATTAAGCGGTGTTTTCTAAAAGCAATGAAATTAGTTTTGTAACATATTCAGCATGAATTTCGAAGTTTAACTTTTACAATTATTAAAAAAAATAAAAAATGGAATATTTTTCAGTCATTTAATTTTTTTTATGTTATTAAATAGTTTATTAACAAAAGTTATTAATGATGTACATTGATAAATAAAGAAATTTGCGTTCACAAAAGAGATTAATTCATATGAAAGAATGAATAGAATAGGTATAATAATTATTAATTCTATACATAATACTTCAACTATGTTTTCTTAAATTTACCTAATAAGTCATCGTTCGCTAATAATGTTCAGTACTTAAAGTTTATTTCAGAACAAAGGTTGTAGTATCCTAGAATAGAAGTATAACATAAAATTCAAATTATAACAGATTTTTATTTTAATATTTTAAAAGCATGAGAGATGATTATGAAGCAGGAACTACTACCATAAGTGATGTTTTCCTGTAAAACAATGGAATTCTCTTACACGTTTATTTTACAATATATTAAGACTTTATTCATTAATTTCATTGTTCTTTTAATTCCAAAAAATATAACATTTTGAATTTTTGAAAAAACGAACAACTCTTTAAATATATATATCCCAAGCACAGATATCAACATTTTAAGTAGAAATTTATTGTATTTCAACTATTAAAGTGTTACTATGAAAAAACGTGATAAAATTTGTAAAGTAAAATTTCCATGCAAAAGTTTTATTTTTCTGGTAAACTACAAGTAAAATAAAAATTAATAACCATCTTATAAATTAGCAAAATTGAAACATTAAATGTCATATAAAACAATTTTTTTACTTGAAGAATACAATATACTATTTATTAATAATATGATTAATGAATATGATGAAATCATAAGCCCAGAAAAATGACACTGAAAACTCTTTTTAAAGAATATAATTTCTTTATTTGCGATCAGATCTTTTTGTATCCTTTGACGCTTTCTTCCTAGACTTTAGTTTTCCTGTCAAGCTTCAGCTGTTTAACAGCTCATATCTTCATGATGATCATACACTTTATTCCACAGCAAATTCATTGGTGCTATTTAATTCTGATCTCGAATAATAGCTTTCAGCATAAGCTTTGCCCGCAAGATACCGACAGTGGAGACTAGACTTTCACGGTAGCTCAAGATTTGTAAGTAAAATGATTTTATTAGATGCATTTCTTCGAGATTTAGTAATATCTTATTGAAATTTTATTTCCTGACTACTTTTTTGTGTTTTTTCTCTCCAAAATGTAAGCAAAACAATTATTATGAGTGACAAAAAATAAACAATGCAAAAGATTATGTTATATTTTGGATGTCATAGATAAAAAACAAATGACATTTCAAATATCGATTTTTTGTTACTATAAGTGCAATATATAATATGTGAGCATTAAATTTACTTTCCATTATTTCCAAGAGGTTTGTAAAAGATCAAACATTTACAATTAGGTGTCTAAAAAAGACAGATTTTGATTAATTTCTGATTTATATTCAGTAATTTTTGTAAAGCAACATCAAATTGAAATGCTACTTGTTCTCTATAAGAAATGAATATCACTGAAATAATTACAAAATCATAACTTCATGGAAACAATTGCCGCCTAAATTGCAACAAACAACTGCCATGAGAATTATAATTTTTTCCTTGCAACAATGTGAAACATGTTTCGTAATTGATTATTTCAGGTGCTGAAATTATTAGCATCATCCCAAACCACATTTTACAATTCAGTGTCACAGTGTGCAATATGTTAACAAAATCATTTCATACTCTGTAATGAAAATGAATATGTTATGTACATACATTACATCCCAAAAATAGTTTTGAGTTGTTAGAAAATATTTATTAGTCTTTATTTAAATGAAAATATTAAAGGTTTTTTTTATTGATTAACTGCATTGTTTTTCTTGTAAATATTTTGTAAAATCTGGTATATTTCCACTCATGTGCATGGGATGGTGAAACACACATTTCATCTTCGCCTTTCTTAAAATTACTATTATATACTGAATTATATACTGAAAAGACAAATCATTGTGACCCTCTCCAATTTGATATTTATGACATCTTAATAGACGATATTCCACAAGATGTTCAGAGGACAGCTTTTTAGGACGAAAGAGACTTAATTTATCTGTGAGATAACATCCAACTTATCTCCTTTGACGTCCTGTAGACATTCTTAAGATATCCCAATATTAGTACGTACATAGGACTTAACACACATCTTCGAATCAAACGATATTTGAGCGTGGTATGACGGACATTTGGACATTCAATTAACAGGCATTGTTTATAATATATTAAGCGCGATTAGATTCTCTATCAATATTTTTAAAAAGTATGTGAACTACAGTTGTGTGTATAAAATATTTTTAACGACGCTATATATGCCCGCGTTTCAGTGATTAGCTGTATCTTGAGAGACAGAAATTCTCTTTTTCTACGAAGAAATTATTATAAGTATCTACGGTTTCTATGACATCAGAAGAGTACATAATGTTATTTTTTTATTTTATTTTTAAGCTTCTTTAGATTTTTATCAATAAAACTTAAAATCTTTTCGTTCTTTGACACTCTGTTTCTAAAAAATATTTTAAAGCGAAATACTTATCTCATGTGTTCAGGAAACGGATTTATTGCTACTTTAGTTTGATGTATAATTATTAAGTAAAACCAATCGAAAAATCTCAATTTTTTTATCAGTTATCGATTTATTCATATTTAACAATTTTAATTCGTTATTCAAGAAAAAATACTGTAATATTTTTTAAGCTTACCTAAGACTTTTAAATATAGCAGCATCAGTTAACTTTTATTTATCAAAATGCGTCAACATTCAGTGAATTAATATCAACAAGAAAAGATTAAGGTTAATTTTCTTTTTTGAAACAAATGGAACTGCTGAGGAAACGAACACACATAATATATTATTTAACCAACTTCATATATTTTATCATCTAAGTAGGGAAATGATGCAAATTTTCATATAAGTGCTTAAAATTAAATTTTTCTACTTTTGATGCCATTTATATATTATATCGTTTCAGAGAAAATACCCGTAAGTCAATAAACAATACTTTATTTTTATCGATCTATTTTCCAATGTTACAATGGATTATATTTTTCTTTGAAATATATTGTTTAAGAAATTTTATAATAAATACTTTATGAAACATTAAATTGTTTATTCATAACTTATTAACATAGTAAAGGGAAATGTTTGACTTATAACATATATAGACAATAAACACAAATAATCATCATTCAAAAAGAGTTTCATTCCTGTTGCACAAGCGCACTTGGATATCTCTGAAATATACACAAAAAATAATTTATAAACTTTATTTAAAATTCTTCGTTATAAATATGATTAAAATAGTGTACAAGGGAAATGTATAGAAATTAAAAATAATGTAGAACACAACAAATTAGTTATTCATTTGTTTCAAACAAGCACCGTGATTGTAAACCATCACTAATAGTTTCACATTCTTATGACAAAAATATATTTGGAGATCTGAAATGTGTAAAAGGAAAAAACATAGTTAATAATTTTATTTAAAGGTGCACAGTGTCTAAAGGTTTCAGAATTTCCTTTGCTGTCAGCTCCACTGTTGGCATATCCTTTGATTTCAGTTATCTGTTGGCAGGCATCTCTTTTGTTGTCACTCCTCTGTAAGCATCTTCTTTACTGTCAGCTCCACTGTTGGCCTCTCCTTTGCTGTCAGCTCCTCTGTAAGCATCTTTGTTGCTCATAAATTGCTTTCTGTCAACCACTTCTTTGTTGAGAGCTGTTGGATTAAGATATTTTCTGTCATCTCTCTGATAAGCCTGTATTTAACGGACATCTTTTTTAGTTCATGTCGAGCATGCCTTTGGCTGAGTTAGAAGCTCTTTCGTAGACATCTCCTCAATTAGAATCTCTTTGGTTTATCGCTCTTCCGTCATCTTTTAATCGGATTTCTCCTTGGTTCCTAATGTTATTATAATTGATTTGTGGGTTATGCATATTATAGTTAAGAGTTGTTGTTTCCATAAACATATTTTTCAATTTGATCAGTCGGAAGTTTTTGTATTCTACATTTTTACAAATGAAATATTCTCTATTAATTTCTAATTAATCCATATTTCTGATACTTCATCTCGTACATAACTGCAAATCCTTTTCTCTACAGACATCTCGAAACGTTGTGAATCATGTGTTACATTTCTTTGTATAAAATCACATTTGATTATAAGATAAATAAATAAAGTATTGATTGAGTATAAAATTAATACTTATCTTGTGTATAAAATAAATATTAAAAAGCAGTCAATGTAACAAACTAAAAAATAAAATTAATCAAAGTATAGATACTTATGTATCCAATGGTTGTGGTTATCAAACTTTTTTTCACGGTTCGGGGATGCCCTTTCACTTAATAATAAATATTTTTAAATATGCTAAACATGAAATAACAACATTTTCTCTATTGAAACTGTATTAAGGTAAATACAGAAATATGGAATAGTGGGCACATTAAAGTTTTGTTGATTGTTTAATATCCCACCACTGTTGTGCTGAGGCTAGTAATGTTGATGGCTCAGATGTTGACTTTGTCACTCAAATGTAGTTCAGAGCCATAAGATTGTTAAAAATATATAATTATTTCAATCAACAGAAATAATCTGGTGGAAATGTAGTGTAATAATCTACCCTAACCTGAAAAGTTCGTACATTATGTTACTCAATGAAATAAAAATATTCTTATTATGTATGACACAGAAAATCCAACAGTAAAAAATAAGGATACTTAAAATTTATTAAAAAATTATTATTTATTAAATTTTTTTTAAAGTTTAAATCATAAACTACTTAAATTTGCTAGATTGCTTCATCTATTTTTTTAAAATTCTAAAATTTACTATGGGATAGATGACAGTATTTTGGAAAGCAACATGTGATTAGCCAACTGTGCTTTTTGAATCATTGTTTATAGGATATTGTCATTATTACATTACTGGGATAATATGAAAATGAACAGCATAAAACGTATTAAGCTATAAATAATTGCTTAAACACTGGAATCCCATAAGATTCACGTTTGATTCTCACGATTCTTTATTCAAAGGAGTTCGGAAGAATAAAGGCGCAATATCCATGTATCAACGAAACGCTAAGATTTCATTACAACGAGAATTATTGGATTCAAAAGTATTTTCTCAAATTATGTAAAAATATTTTGCCAGTCACTATTTCAGGATCCTATTTAGGAGCTGAAATAAAAATGGCAGATATTTAAATATGTTAATGAAAATTTTCTTACAGTCATGTGTTGAGTTAATAACTAGCATAAGGTAATTTATCATTCCTGATATCAAATTTTAGAGGCAAGCAAATGTGTATTAGACATATTTTTTCTCTGTATGAGATATAGTTATTTATAGCGAAATAACAGATATATATCTGTTCTATTTATTGTTATCCTCTCTGAGGATTTCATTTTTGCTTGTCAGGTGAAATGTGTTTGATGATACAAAATCTTTATTGCTTGATGAATAAGCTAAATAAATTTAAGCAAAGTATATTTTAGCATATATTTCAAAGCCTCAGTGATCTGGTTTGGGAGTTTTTTTTGCGGCAATATAAAGAGTACCTAAGACTATTGAAGATCAGCTGTGTTCAAGAAACTTACCTGGGATACGTAAAAAAATAGCAATTAAATAACAATAAAATAACATCGATGATATAATGCATTTATGTGTAGCAGCCCTGTATAGAGATCTTCTGCTTTGCCCTTGTCTTCGAATTATGAAAAAACAACTTTTCAGAGCAATATGCCATTATAGAGTGCTTCCTATCTTATAATGCAGGGATGGCGAACCTTTTTTGATGTCAATGCCAGAAAGTCATAAAAATTCTTTTATAAATAGGTAACGTGCCACAGTAAAATTTCATTCAAAATGTTAGCGTGGTGAAACTATAATATAACTATATAACAATAACAATAATTAAAAAAACAAATAAAAGTAATTCTTCTTGAAACAATTTTTTATTAATCAATAATTTGCAAAAAGCAATATGCTAGAAAATAAAATTAACGTTAAAAACAATTGTTTTTAATGTGACTTTTGTTTCTATACACAAGATGATAAAGATTTAATATGTGTATCATATTTTGTTAATTTAAACATTACGCATGTATTATTATTCTACTCATCCGTTATTCTATTCCTATATTTATTTTTTATAAAATTTAACTCTGAAAATAGAGTTTCACAAGCCCACGCGTATGAAAATATTGATAAATTTTCCTTGCTAATATTTTTAACCAATTAAACGTGTCAGGAATTGAATTCCCTATAATTAGAACTACATCTTCAGCAATTTTATGCATTTGATATAATAATCGATTATACTTTCAATAATTTATAAATCATTTCTTAAATCAAAACATTTTTGATTTAATGTGGTACTTGACTGAAATTTAACTAATTCTATTTCTAATTCATTAAAATTTAACCACTCAAGGACTTTTAAATTTAATTTTTCAAATGGTATTGTATCAGGATATAAAATAAATTTTAATGTGTCTTCAAATTCTTTAAACTGCGCAAATCTTGCAAAAACTTCCTGAATCAGAGATTGAATTACCACTGAATATTCTTTCGTTAAGGACTCTTTCTTTGTCTTTTCGTGACGTTCACTTTCAGAAAAGAAATTGTATTCGGAAAATATTTATATCAATTTGAACGAATATCACGACTAAAAATCTGTCATTTGACTTCGAACGTTTTGATTAAATTAAACATTATAATCACTGATCCATTAACACATTGTAGAGTTTTATATTTAATTCATTTAAGTTAGATCATAAATCAGTGAAAAATGTAACTTTGCTAGCCATTCTACATCCAATAATTGATTGTATTGGTCAATTGTGTTATCATTATTTAGAAATAATCTTATTTTATCCAAACAATCTACAAATCGTAACAAAAACATTTCCGCGGCTTAACCAACGTACATTATTGTATAAAAGTAAGCTATTGTACGACGAGTTTATTTCGTTTAACAATTCTTGAAATTTTCTTTTATTTAGTGCTCGTGCTGATATAAAATTGACTAATTTTGTTACAAAACTCAAGATATCACAAACATTTTAAACCTGTTTTGGCACATAACTCTCGTTGGTTAATAATGCAATGAAAATCAAGAATTGTGTTTCTAATAGGTTTTATAAATAAATTCATAAATCCATTTTCCCGTCCAGTTAAGCTGCAGGTACCGTCAGTTGTAACTGACACAATTTTAGAAGGACATATTTCTCTTTTTTCCAATGCATCTAAAACTGCATTACAAATGTCTAATCCTTTTTTTGTTGATATTAATGTTGATAAACTTATTAACACTTCTTTAATATTGTTTTAAGCAAAATAATGTGGAAAAACTACTAAGGGAAAAAAGACCGTTACTTCGGTAGACTCGTCAAGGCAAAAGGATATAAAATCGCAAGACTTTATATTATATGAATTTTTGTTGAAAATTTACATATTCCGCCATCCCAAAATTCTGTCTTTCACTGCAATTCTAGCTATGGGCATGTCTTTAATTCTTTGATTAATTTTTTTCTTTATTTTCGAAATCATGGAATAAGTATGCAAATTGCAGCCAAGCATCCTTTAAAAATTCGCATTCATTAAAAGGTTTCGCGTATTGTGCAATAGTTTTGGATACTTGGTAATTGACATAAGTGGCATTTGATTGACATCCAATATATTTCATTAAAGAAGTAATTTGAGCATTTTTATTTTTTAATGCACGTGATCTTTACTCATTTTGCTCTTCTACACTTTGATCGCGAAGAAATTTATGGTTGGTTTCACAATTCCGCTTTACTGAAGATGTTCTACGGACAACAGTTTTAGAACATAAAGTACAAATTGCTTTACTATCCTTTTCAATCATACCGTATCTATCAGTCCACCAGGTTTGAAATTCTCTGCTCCTACATGTTTCGGATAATTTCGATTTCTTCATTGAACTAGCCATAATAAGAAATCCTAAAAAATATATATTTTAATAATATTGTTATAAAATAAATAATTTATTCAACATTCGTTTGCAAGAATTTTGCATATTTCGCCATGTATTAAAGTGCTAAAAATATTACCAACAGAAGAAAACAA
Organism: Latrodectus elegans; assembly: GCA_030067965.1. NCBI lineage: Eukaryota > Metazoa > Arthropoda > Arachnida > Araneae > Theridiidae > Latrodectus > Latrodectus elegans. The sequence continues at coordinate 102,199,856 of CM057811.1, read as the reverse complement.
TAAATAATATATTAATTAGAGGTAATTTTAACAATTATTTCTATATTTTACACTGATTTATTGGTAAAATAATTTCTCATAATTTTAAAATATTTTATTGTTAAAAAATAAGCAATTTAAATTGTAAGTTTAGTAATTTTTAATACCTTATGGTGGTTACATTTTAAAACTTCAGTCGTGACTCAATATGTTCTTCCAAACAAATGCAAAATATAAAATATGAAATAGTATTTTAAAATATTTAGCTAAAAATAACACTATATCTATTTACGGTTATATTTTTTTATTAAGTTACTGATGTTTCAAAGATGACGGTTTACTAACAATGACTAAAGTTGTCTGTCGTGTGATTCGAGCAGTGTGACGGCAATAACATTAGAAAACGAAACTGGATACTAAAACTGAAAACTGAAAATTTTTTTATCTATTGTACATCTTCATATACTTCGAGAGAATTAATGCGATATTTTAATATTAAAATGTATAGTTTGACTGTTCTAGTTAAAACATACTAAGAGAGGTATTCAATACTATAAATTTATATCATAAATTATAAATTAAGTGTAGATGAATAATTTTGAATTCATTTCTATCAAAAAAGATAACTTATAAAAAATAATGTTTGTGTGCGTGTCATCAAAATTTTTCAACGCCTTTTCTGGTTCGCCATCCCTGTTATAATGAATTGTAATTTTATCACTCTTTCCTTTCGAAACTGAACACTATTTTTTTTTTTTGGAACAAGGGTGGAACCAGTGATTTATTACTGGGAATAAACAATAAAAATATTTGGTTTCTTTTCTCAATAAGTAGCTGATATTCCTTTGTAGCCTTTTAGACAATAAACAATTATGTTGCTTGCCTAAAAGTTTACTGCTTTCAGACCAATATACCTTCATTGCATTCTTGTTTATATTTAAAATTTCAGTATAAGATTTGCTTCCTTCTCTTGTGTAACATTTTGAGCACGAGCATTAATTCGGCCATTATCTATAATTTGAAATAAATTCTGAGAACCTCAGCAGTCTTAAACTGAATGGGAAGTAATATCACCAGCAGTTTACATCAATGGCCCAGCAACATTCACACAATTTCTCATTAATAGCAGCAAAGCGAATCCTAATTTGTCACGAGCAATGATTAGCAGGGTGACCCCCTTCTTCCTGACTGGGTTGCTGTTGTTTCGTGGATTGTTGACGTGTCCACGCTAATACGTGACGTCAAACATTCTTCCATCGGAGTGACGTAGATGCAGAAAGAAGGTTGGAAACTCAGTTTTGTTTTTATCACCTGAACTTGGCTCAAAATTGAACCTTGCTAATGGATTCGTATTCCGAAACCGTTAAAGTGAAGGTACAGTCCAGGGCTCACCTGAGCTGTTATGTTTGACAAAGCAACATCCGCTCAGTTGCTGAAACTGTTCAAACATAAGGAGTCATTGTGTATATTCTATTTATTTTTCCAATTAAAAATTTAGGGTATCCTAATCATAGCAGAAGTAAATACTGAACAGATATAAAAGCGCAAGTAAAGAAATTTTGATTAATTTTCATATTGTGATGCTCATTTAGTGAATTTTTGTTGACTATTGCAAGTAAAAGAAAAAAATTTGAAAAATTTTAACGAAGCGAAATTTTCTTAACACATAAATGCATGTTTTCAAAAAACATTTTCATAGAATTTCAAAATTAATCTTGTCTTCATATTCCTCAAAATATTGTTCGAAAGTAAGATGTGACAAGCATCATATTTTTACAGCCAATTTTTCTATCCTTAGACATTAAATTGAGCTATTAGAATGCATTTTCTAACAATTTTAACAATCAAAGCTGGGTATGGGCACTCACTTCATACATTTGAACACGGGTGTTTGTGCTCCGGCAAAACCCAGGAATTCCAGGGATTTTGAACTTCTACAGCCGGAAATTCCGGGGATCGTCGTTCAAAAGGAAATAGGAATTATTTATTTTGATTAGAAATAATTCAGGTAATTTAAAATATTTACATAAAATGTAGTAGTTTACATGTTTGAAAATTTATGGTTATTAATTTTGCAAAATAATAATAATAATAATAATTCATTGAAATTTTATAATTAGGTCATTCAACGCTTCATAATTGTAATTTTTCATTTCTCCCCCCCCCTTCTCGAAACTCCAAAATGTCGGTAGTAAGTCCGTAAAAGTTTCAGGGGATTTTTTTGCGTCCCACAAACACCCCTGTTTGAATTAAGAAGTTGACAATTGAGCTGGTAATCTCCTCTCCTGAGGAGTCAAACCTATTACCTTCTGAATTCAAAAATATCGCCATTCTCATTCAAACAACCAGAATAACAAAGAAGTTTATAACTTATGAGTTTTTCGCATCCATTCAGGCATTTGGAAAATACAGGCAGTATTGATACAGACTTGTTAAAAATAATGCTGAGATTTAGAATCTTATTTCAATTATCGTACTTAACGACGTATTAAACGCACTCTTTTTTTCATACACATTATTGAAGGATAAAACTTTATTACGATTCATTATAAATAATTAAAAATACTTTAAACACTTAAAATAATACAAATACAAACTAAAACTTTCTTCAAATACCGAATCTATTGCGGAGAAGTAATTTTTATTTATTCTTCTTCATCAAATCCCAGACACTCCTATCTGTATGTAATGTGTCTGGACAATGTACTCCTCTCCCAAGATTAAGGAATCTGAGTCCTCATGGAGTAAATGTTCTCTGCCCCGTATACACTGCATTACTAATTATGCAATTCTTAACCACTATTTGCTTTAAACAGGCCTTGCAAATTTTGTTTATTATGATTTGCTTTTTCTAAGATGAAATCAACTCAGATTTGACATGATTCTGATTTTACTACTTTTTTTTATCGTTTTCTTAAATGGGCTTAGCCTGAAAGGAATGTCTTTTGCTCGGTTTCCCTGCTCTTTAGCATATCCAATCCCATGTAGCTTGTATGTTTGCATTGTATTTCATAGCAATGCCAGCGCTGTTTTTTGGTGGTATACCTTACCTATAAATTTCAGGAATTTGAAGAACAGCTACGTTTAAAAAATCTGTTCACAAAAACTAAGAAGTGTACACGACGAACGAGGCTGTTATCGCTGTGCAGTTGTCATTTTCAGACTTTCTTCAAGAAAATAAGAAAAGTAAAGATCAATGCAATCAAAATCTGATTTTCAATGCATAAGGCATGGCCCATATTTCAGATCTATTTTTCAAATAAAGAAATGCGTCTTATACTCCGGCAAATACAATATTTGAGATTTACTGCAATTAGAGAACTGCGGAAAATATGTAATGTGTCTGGACCATGTACTATTCAGACACATGGATAGTATTTAACTTGTGTTATCAAATTTATTTTCAAGTGATTCTCTTTACCAACAGACAGTGGGTGGTCTACCTGGAAACGGTGTCATTCTCATAGCCTGGGGAAGGGATGAATTTTATTCCTGATCCAATTGAAAATCTGTCGTGCGCACTAATAGTGACTATGGCACGTTTAAATATGTCCTGGTCGCAGCGTCCTTCCATTGATGTAATGGACAAATGGTGCTAGCTATGGTGTCGACCTCGTCACTTGACCACGGCTCAAAATTACAAGGTGATCAGCTCGTGATCAGATTTTTAGTCAGCAGAAATCTGCAGCCAGTAACGTATAACAAAGGGTTCATGTTTTTATATCTATAAAAGGTTAAATAAAATGCTAAAATAAAACTAATAGTAACTATCAAAATTTGCAGCATTTCAATTTTTTCATTTGTTAATTAATTTAATGTTTATTTTTACTTTCACGAAATTTTTTGTAAGTAACTTATTCGCATAAAGATTTCTCAGATTTCTCTCAATTATAAATTGATTTCTTCATAAAAGTTAAAAACATTAAATATTTTCAGAAAAATCTATGTTCTTCAATATTTGGAAAAAATAAAAGATTTTTTATAAATTATTTATGAATAAAGGTTATTTTTAAATGATACTTTAAACTTTATTTTTAAATGATAATTTTAATCGGTATCATGTTTGCCTATTTAAGTTTTTTTTGGGGGGATAAATTAATAACTATAAGTATATATATAATCTATTCTTTATTTATAATTTGCCACTACGTCTAAGCTATATCACATAAAAACGGATATTTGCATTGTGAATCACATTAATATCGTAAATCAATTTTATGTTGCTCTACATACATATCAATTTAGATATTTATTTTTCAATCCTGTATAAGGTAGGGGTTTGGCGTATATTTAATCGTTCACACCAATGGCGTGAATTCCTTACAATTTTTAATCAAATATTTTCATTTAAGGAAATATCATTGTGTGTCACTAAGTAAAATGCTTACTCTTCAACTCTATAGGTTGTAAAAAAGTATCGTGTAAAACAAATTTTTGCTTGACGGTGATAAAGTATTATATTACAATTTTTGTAGCGTTAAAAATTATATTTTTTGCTTTTCTATAAATTATTTTAGCACATAAACTCATAACACAACTCCCTTTCCAACGAGCCTAGCTGGCAGCTGAATGGTTAGCGCTCTTGCCTTCGGTTCAACAGTGCGTGGGTTCAAATCCCACCTTGGGCATGGATGTTTGTAGTGGTTCGGATTCCACTTTAAACCATAGGTCCCGGTCTAATTAGCCTTCGTGCGCAAAAAATGACCGTTGAGCGACAAACAAACCAAACCCTTTCCAACGAATATATAAACCGTAAGGTTTTCTGATTTAAGATTTTTACGCACAAATCTTATGTGTGTGTGAATTAATGTTTCACATCTCTAGTTGGAAAAAAATTCGAATTTCTAAATTTCATGGCATTTGAAAGAAACTAGCAAAATCACTTTCAAAAATTAGTGCTTTGAATCATTAAAACTAATAGCAATTTTTAAATTATAGATTCTGTGATATTTGTTTCGATTTTTTAAACTTTTTTTATCGGTTTGAATGTATAACTTTTTGATTCAAGTGTGCAGATTTCAACTGTAGTATATAACTTTTAATATTAAAAATAACAATTATTTGGATATTACATAAAAATATATGAAAATTTGTCTTTAAATTTGCTTGCACAGATTTAACATAACACACTACACTTTAATTTATAATAAATGTGTTTTTATATTTTTATTTAAAAAACGTTTTCCGAAAATGCTGTATAAATACTATATTTTTAAATTAGTTATGGTTATTAAACTTTAAATAATATATTACATGGATTCAAATAATAGGATATTATGAAAAGTTTTAGAAAAAAAAATGAGAGACTTGATAGGAGAAAAACTAAACTTCATTACATTCAATGGAGCACTGGAGACTTCCGCCTAAGCGAGGTGGTTCATTAATTTCATTTGTTAATAGTACGCAAGGAAGGTCACGGAAGAAAATCTGAAGTTGAGTTATGTATTAATAATTCTGAACTATTCTATGTGTGAATAAAGTAAGCTAATGGCAGTTGGAGCACGTTGCAACATCTTCCTAGTGAAATGATACCTTTGGAGGTATCAGGCTAATTATTGGTCCCTGCTTCAAAATCACGAAGACTCTACCCATCTGCTTCTATCTTACTGGTAGAGCCTAACTCAGGGCTAGTACAGGGAAATATGCTGGTGCTACCTACCGTAACCGGACCACAGTCGTCAAGCAAACCGAATTATAGGTAAAGAAAATTGCTCTAAAGTATGATGCAAAGAGAGCTTTAGAAGCTATTATATATATATATATATATATATATATATATATATATATATACATAAATTTCAATATATTATGCTCATCTGGTTAAGAAAAGTGTGAAGCGCCAGCATATAATTTAGCAAGATATGTGCTCGCTTCACCCGAATTTGATTTTCAATTATATTATTTTGAATCTATTTCCACGCATTTACAGATCACACCTGACGTCCTTCTTATATACTTTGTTTAGAATTTACCAGGAGAAATTACCTGCACTTAGACTTCAGCCGTTTGCGAACTCTGGAAAAGAATTATTTACTATAATGAATACTGATGTAGAATATATATTAAATATTTTTTTTATATTCGGAACATTGACATAAACAAGAATTCTAATTAAGGCAGTTCTAACTGATAAACGGGGATTGAACTTTAAAAAAAAATCCAGTTTTGCACACAGAAGTACACATACCTAACAGAGAGTTGAACTTCCTCTTGTCGAGGGATGAAAGTAAGTTATTAAAATCTTTAATAGGTATATGTTTGTGAACTAAATAGCTATACAATAAATTTATGAATTGGAAGCTGAAGCAAAGATTACAATTCATGGTTTTTGCAAACATAATTCCAAAATGAACATAAACTCAAAGAACCATAAAAATGACTTCTGAAGTTAAAATGTGAAATTTTGTTTTACATGTTCGAGTAAAGCGCACACAATACAATTTTATCAGCAGATTCTAAAACACTGAAGTTTCATATTTTGAGTTTAGTTAAAAGAAGATTGAATGTAATGTATATTTGAAGACTCATTTATGTTATAAACTGAAGTTTGGCCTCTTTTCCATCACATTTTCAATCTCTGACGTATTGGAAAACTCGTTTACTGAAAATAGCAAAAGGATTTTTTTTTTAAATTTAAAAAAGAAGTATATGTTATTTTTAGAAGAAAAACAATTATATTTGTAGAATATTGAAAGAGAAGATACTTTTTTCTCAATATTTTTCTCCACTACCAACAATAACGCGCAGATGACAAAGTTGAAATGGTGAAAAGCAACCACATGTCATTTTTGAAGGGAGAATTAGTACATCACTTATAAATTAACTACATCAAGTCAAGCAACGTTACAAAATTTTCAAATCTGAGTTATGATTAGTTAACAATTTGTTAGTTTAGAAAAATAATTTAATATATATTTAAAATTAGTACAAACTGACATTTTGAAATATAAGTTTCAATTTATTCAGTGCAAATACTCGATTCTACCCAAAACAGCATTACGGTTCTCATAAAAATACTGATTTCATTTATATAGATGCTTGGTTCCCAGCCTATCATTTTTTTACTTCAAGACTACTAAGAAAAGGAAACAACACTTTTGAATAATTAACTATTACAAACATCCAAACCCCAGGTGAGAATTAAACTTAAGAACTGATAAAGCGAAAGTCTCTTCGGCTATTAAGTGGCTTGAAATTACATGAAAAATTATTGGACTATGAAAATTAGAGATTACATCAATTATAAAAAAAAAAACTTACTTTTTAGCTTTTAAAAAGAAGTTTCTTTATAATTTACCAATAATTAAATGAATTAAAAATTCGCTAATATAAGTATCAAATTTAAAAGCACCTTATTTATTCCCTTAACTTTCAGTTCTTCTTCGAATTAAATTTTTAACTTTTTCCCGTGAAGTCTAGAATACAACTGAGGTTTTAAAGAAAGACAACTTGATATCTCTTATAAGAAAAATTTAAAACATCAAATTAATTTAATATGTTAAAATAACTTAATTTTATTTTATAGAATGGAATTGCTCCAATCCCAAATATTCTTAAGGATTTGATTATGAACAAAGGTTATGTAAATCAATTATATAAAATTAAGATTTAAATTAGGGATAATTGAGTTTTAAGTAGAGTGTATTGCATACTTATGTTTTTTCATTCTCTCTCATTATTTTAAAGAAATTAATTATTATGTACACTCTTAAATCGAAAAAGAAAAATACTAATCGCTTCCGATTATCTTGTAATTTTTTAAACGGTAAGCTCTCCATTGATGTTAAAGTATTACAAATTTGTAATCATTTGAATATATTTAAAATATTTACAGACGTTGGTATTTACTTTTGAAATTTTTAAGTTTTCAGACAAATTAAAGCTTTTTAAATCTAATTTATTTTAAAATAAATAATCTATTTAGTTCATATATTCTTGAAAAAAATCAACAAAAATAGCGGTATGAAATTAACTTAGCTAAATAAAGAAAAATAAGTTTTTATCTAGCTCTTTTAATTTATATGAAGGCAAGGCTTCATCTCTTTAAATTATTAAACCAAAAACTTTCAAGTTTTATCAATATAATATTGTATTTTATTAAAAATATTTATCATCATAGTCAAGCGAGTTATAACATTCCCTTAATATTTTCAGTAAGTTTAAAATTTTACGCAAGATACTTTGAATTTAAAACATCTTGCTTGAAATATTACCTGGGTAAAATTATAGGGTGTTATGAAATCATGAAATAAACAGCATTAATAAAATTTGAAAAGAAATTAGCTTAGAAGTTAATTTTTTGAACATTGAATACAAAATTTGTTGCACATTTATCAGCATCCATTAAGAGCAGTAATTCTATAAATTAGATTTAAAATGATCATATTCCTTGTGCCTTGATTTTTTTTCAATTTAATGTAAATATTGAAAAGGATACTGAAAACTTAAGTTTGAGCATATCAAATATTTCATTTTACATTGAAATGCATTTAATAGAAGAACGTTCAGTTCAAACATTCTTGGATTTGAATCCAAACTCTATCTTGAATATAGGTATGGATTTGGAATTTGCTTTATACTATATAATATGAAAAAAAAAATTAGACCACATGAACGTTGAACAAATCAAACCTGAATGGTAACAAGTCTTTTAAAATTTGATTATCTATTTTAAAATTAGGCTTAAAACAATCATTAAACTTGAACAAAATATTTTCAACAATGAAAGTTGTTTATTTATAATAAGTGCGTTCAAACATTGATTTTGTAACAATTTCTCAATAGCTTTATAATACTTAATGTTGTTCAGCGTTTCTTGATACAACGCAGTCTTGAATATCTGATAGAAGCACTTGCAGACGAATTTTCAAGTTCTGTAATCTGTATTGCACTTCGCTAAGTCTTGCATTAACAGCATTAGTTTCTGGATAACACACTAGTCTTAAAGGTTCTTCAGATCTGTGTGCCTCGTTAAATAGAAACTGAAGTCTGAAAACAATCTTCCGATACGTCTCATTCAGATCCATGACCTCATTTTTTATATGATGCAGAGAAACCATATTTCTCCTTCTACCCAGGTCAAACTCTTCGATTGCAACCTGCGCCAGTTTTATATCGTTCATAGCTAACTTAAAGGATCCAGTCAGTAATATAAGACGTGAATTCCAATGCCGAAAATGCTCTTGATTTTCACGATGCAAAATATTCCAGTCACTAGTTCCATTCCCACCACAATGACTATGGGGTTCCAGGTTAGAAAAGATTTGATTAGTGCATGTTTGGTAAACAAGATCATGACTACCAAATCCAAGGTTTCCAGCTCCTTGGCTACTGGTACTATTATTATCTAACGCTTGATAAGTGATTGCTTGATAAATACTTCCTTGATTTACAAATTCTTGAGTAGCACTTTGTTGGTTTTTAAGACGTTGACTAACAATTGCATCGTTAATAGTTATTCTATCAATAGCTCTTAGAAGCAAATCTTCTTGGGTGTTAAATAACTTGAAAACCTTTCCTCTACTGTCAGATGTTCGGTCGTTAGCCAACACTCCACTGTCAGATTCTCGGACTACCTCTAATCTATCGGGAGATTTTCGGACGGTCTGTCCTTTATTATCAGATTCTTGGATGACCCCTCTACTGTCAGATCCTCTTTCCGTGGTCTCTCCTCTATTATCAGGCACTCGGTCGTTGGCCTCTCCACTACTGTCAGATTCTCGGACTACCTCTAATCTATTGGGAGATTCTCGGACGGTCTGTCTTTTACTATCAGATTCTTGGATGGCCTCTCCACTGTCACATCCTCTTTCCGTGTCCTCTCCTCTACTGTCAGATCCTTTTTCCGTGGTCTCTCCTCTACTATCAGGCACTACTCGGTCGGGGGCCCCTGTATTGCCAGGTACTAAGAGGATGGCCTCTCCATTTTTGTCAAATACTCGGTCGGCGAGCTCTCTTTGACTGTCAAATACAGGTTTGGGATCTTCTCGAGTGTCAGATAATGGCTTAAGATCTTTTCGACTGTCAGATACTAGTTTGGAGCTTTCTAGCCTGAAATATTCTCGATTCATCGTTCCTTGGTTAATAGCTCTATTTCTAATAGTTTCTCTATATGTATTTCCACGATTAACTGTTTTTTGTAAATCACCTTCATGGTAAAAACCTTTTTGGTTCAAACTTCTTCCATTACTATTTGTACTATTAAAATCCCATTGACTGCGGATTCTTCCATTATTACTATTTCCAATATTATTCCTTTGAATACTCTCGCTTCTATAAAACGTTCTCTCAGCATAACAATTTATTCCAATAAAATCATTAAAATCCCTTTGATTGCTGTATATCCGATTAATACCACCTCCTCTAAAATAATGTCGATTAATTTCGATTTGGTCAGCAGCTCTTCTAACATCGTATCTTTGTTCCCCTCTACCATGACCTCTTTGCCTAGTATTTTCTATTCGAGGAAACCGTTGTCGACGCATGAATAAAAGCGTTAAAATCAAAGGGCAAAAGAGCTAAAATTTGTAATTCAAGGAATTTTTATCCTTTTATAGACCACATGACATGCGCATGGATGGAAATTTTGCGAAATATGACAGTACTACCCAATTCGTAAATTGAACTGTCTTTTTTTTTTTTTTTTTTTTCCTTTACAAGAATTTAGTGATAAGTATCTAAATTTAACTCGCTTTGGGTCTTATAATAAGATTGAAAACTCCAGGCTTGTGCAAATTAATGTTCTTTAGCTAATGTCATGTCTCAGAAAGGATAATACCACATCAAATATCGAACTACTCATTCTAAATTGGGTAATAAGGCGCACACCTAATGCGGTGCAATCGTTTATAAACATGTGACATGTTTAAAAAATTTAAATTATTTACTCATTATATTTGGCATTTTTGCATAGTAGAAAGAGATCGAAGAAACAAATTCGAAATTACCTAACCTAATCATATATTATAAATCCGATTACTTGATAGATAGAAATATGTAAATATATGTTAAACAAAATTCAGAAATTTTTATTTTTTAAATATTTTGATTATTCAACAAAAAAAGAGGAAGAGAAGTACTATTTGTGTAATAACTTTTCTTGTAATAATTATTCGTAATAACGTCAGATAACACATTTTTTGCTCATTTTTTGATATTTTAAAATTTACTGGGAGATCTAAAGTAAAGTGAACAGGAACATACATCAATCAACTTTAGTTTGCTTTTATTTTCACATTAATCCCTGTTTTTGTTTCTTGAAATAAAAGGTGATGGTGCATTTAACGTTAATGCAATAGCTGTTGGTTTATGATTTATTATTAATTAAAAATATACTTTAAAATTTATACCAAAGATTTAATGAAAGAATCTTATGCAACCTTGATCGTCAGTTATGAAAATAAATTTGTTTTTATTTTTGCTCAACACACCTGAAGTTCTTTTTAGAAAAGGACTGTTGATTCTCGACAAATCAATAAATATTACTTTCCAGTTACATAAGTTGTATCTTTGGTGCGTGGTAACCTGTCTTTCTTTTTCTAAGGTATCTTGTTGCCCACAAAATTATTATTATGGGTCAAATTTATCGTTAGTAACCTAACGACTGTAATGAGAAATAGGACTTAAAACGTCTTGTTCTTCTAGCAAAATTGTATTTGTAGCTGTGACTAGAATTATTGTCTATATTATTGCGATCTCTTTGCTGGACAAAATACTCCCTTGTATTATCACAAGGAATTTTTGGCTCGAAATGCACCAATAACGATTCATGGAATGGATTTAACAGCACACCTACAACAGCTGCAACGCTTGTTTCTCTTTGAGCGTTCCGTTCCGGCTGCCGATTTGTAGGTTTTAGTTTTGTCACAGACTTGGAATTTATTTAGTGGTAAGAAATCACTTTAAAATGAGGTCCCTGTTTAATTATCTCTCTTGTACAAGGAAAACCATTTAATGACAATAAAACACTTCATTTTTCCAGTATTCACGTCTCCCTATACCGAGCTGGCAGATGAATAATTAGCTTTTTGGCTTTTATTTCAACAGGCCGTTGCTTCAATGCCAACATCATGGCCTAGATGTGTGCAGTTGTTTGAAATTCACTTTAAACTCTGTCATGGGAAAATTATTCGTTGCATTTATTATGTAAAATTGAATGCTGAGGAACAAAGCACATCTCTTATCAAGTTTCCCGATTTTTATTTGATTTTCACTTAACTAACAAAAAGGGATTCCTCTCCTTTGTAACTATTTTTTCCTGCAAAAGCAAATTGTGATTTATCTCATTATTGAGTCTTAGAAAGAAATTTACAGAAATTTGACTTTTTATGACATCTTGAAAATCGATTATCTTTAGGGATTTCATTTTTCTTTTCCCTGCTATGCTTTAAGGAACAAATTTATATTTTATGTTAATAACTGATCCCTTATGCGACCAGAAAATTGTTGAGAATTGGGAAAACATTAAATAAAAAAGACAAATATTTACATGCAGAAAAACTGTTAATTAAAAAAGATTATTCAAAGCATTTAGAGGGATGGCCATGCTTTGATTATCCTTGATAATACACCACAGAAAGAGTACATTCAGTGGTATGATCAACCACTGACTAATAATAAAAATGGTCTGAAGTCGTGCCTTCAGATTAATCTCAAATTTCTTCCCGCATCATGATAGAATCTCTATTTTTTCACAACATCATAGAAAGAGCGCATTGGCTGCTTGCATGCGATATTCTCATCATAGTTTATTACCTAGAGTAATGATAGGAAGGGCCATTTGGTGTGTGTATCAGAACTTTAGTTCACTGTGAAAATACATTGAACAAAACTTCCTTTCGAACAAAATACAATAAGTACAGTTAATACAATAAGTAAGTTAATCAAACGTCTGAGGTGAAGGATATAACTTAAAATTGCTTAGTTAACTGTACTTATATATATATATATATATATATATATATATATATATATAACAAATGTAAAAACGCATATATTATAGTACGATGTATCTTGTTAAAAATACTACTTCAATCTCAGATTTAATAATGATATATATCACATCATTTTTATTCTAAAGTACAAATAATACTAATCTTGTTTGATATTTTACTAGAAAAAATCTTGATACATATGCATTATTATGCGGTCAATTGTCAGCAACTAAAAATAAAAATTAATTGTAAATAAGAAAAATATTTTATCAAATTAAATATAACACATATTCTTTACATATAATTTTTATAAGATTTTTTTACATAGTATATTGTTTTACGATGAATGGCAAAAATTAGAACACAAAAAAAAGTGTTATATTTTATCGAGAATGATTAAAATTTTCAATCTATATAAAAATTCTACTTAATGAATACTTCTATTCAATAATGCCACTTCATTGAAAATGTTGAACACATGCAAGAATAACATGCATTTTTATCTTTGTACATGGAATACACTTATTTGCATTCAGTAAATTATTAAAAATGGAATAAAAACTAATATTAAATGTTTTCTGCTATATATTTTAGATGGGTTTTTAACTAGGCAGAATGCTTTTTCTTCCAATTATAAGCTTATCTCTTTTACTAAAGATACAAATATCGTCTAAAAGCGATATGTGTATCTTTAGTAAAAGATACACATATCGCTTTTAGACGATATTTGTATCGATTTATAATATATTTATTACAAATCTTGATTCTTTCAAAATCTGGCTTTTCATCAACAAGGTGGACAAAGTCAGAGACATGGTCTCCATGGGGACTTCTGACGTCATCAAACCTTGTCTCTTTTGTGGCCCATTTCCTTCTTGAATGCGTCGTTTATGATCTTGTCTGCACAGAGGATTTCTTGTCGTAATTCTTGATCCGCTTCAGCTGCAAGCGTAACCAACATAATTAATATGAAAGTCTATTCCTTAGAAAAAAAATTCAAGAGGGTGTACTTATAAAGAAGTTTCAGCCAAAATATCACTTTGAATATAATTTCTTCTACTCCTATAAATTTTTTCCCATACAGTGGATTAAATTTAGCAACAAAGTAACTTATTATTCTACTTATTTCTTCATTTATATTACTTAAAGGAATAAATTCTTGAGCGAACGTGTCTCTTTTCTTGTTTTTTTTTATCTTACACACTGATGCATTTTATATAAATGAATTTTTTTAAAGTTAAACAGAGAAATGTTATGAGATCTAACTCAGATTAAAGTAAATAATATATATATATATATATATATATATATATATATATATGAGCATGTATATTTTAAAGATGTCGTAAATCACGAAATTTGTAGAGGAGAGTTATTATTATTAAAAGTATACTTAAAATTGATAATTTTGTACAAAAAATTAGATTCAATATGAAATATTATATTAATCACTAGGAAAAGGCCGTGCAATTTATTTTTATCTAAATGACCTCAGATTTAGTGCATAAAAAATACATTAAATGTTACAAAACACGTTATTTATTCTTATTTGAACGCAAACTTAAGTAAAGACATATTACTGTCTCGGTGAAAAACAAAATTTTGCAAGTTTTATTTGCTAAACTGTATTTTTCAATACTTCACCAGCCCAGTACTTGTACTTCTTGTATTTCCAATTTTTACCACTTTCAGTGTAGTTCCAAATGATTTTGAGCGATCCAGAGAGCGTTCAAAAATGTATGCGATCGTATCAACACACTTTAATTTTGTATTGAGAATTCTTTTCATCTTGTTGCGTGCATAAAAAATGATCTTATAATCAATACAATCTCACTGACCAAAAATATTGGCACGAATTCTTAAGGAGAGAGGCCAAACTATTTCTTATTATTTCTCAGAGTGTATTTAGTAAGAACTAAAATAAAAGTTATTATTTTACAAAATTTCAAAGTTAATGCATAAGATTATATAATTGTTTATTTGCAAAAACCAGTAAACGTATATTGTAGTTTAAATTCATTATTTAGACATCAAAAGATATACTATTTGAGTAGAAAATTAGAGAAGAGCATACAAGTTGCCGGAACTCTCCGTAATGGTATTCAAAATCTCTTCAAATAATCTACTTCGTGATGACAGAATTTTGTTTATTTTAATTTCGGAACAAAACAATGCATTAAATGCATTCCATGAATACATGAAATAACTTGAACAAGAAACTATCGCTCACCAAGAGATCATTTTAATTTATATTCTATCTGGTAGATAATTTCACCAAAATAAAATTATATGCGTCAAAGCGTTTCGCATCAAAAATTATTCCCACATTTTCTGTTCAATGATCTCAGAAGCCTTATCCTTGAAAGTGTTTACGAATGAGAATAAAAGAGACACTGCAAAATATATTCGAAGCACGAATTTTGCTTTTGTAAATACTATATACATAATCTCTAAAATTCTTAAGCAAAAAGAAAAAAATTGCACTTGTAAATGTCTGCTATAAAAACACTGAAAAGCCCAATTATTTATTATGTCTAGCGTCAAGTAAGAAATTTGCAGAACTTTTAAAATTTTACTATCAAAAGGGAATATTTTAAAATTTTACTATCAAAAGGGAATGTTTTAAAATATTGTAAAGTTGTCTCTTACAATGATGAGGATCAAAGAATGTGAATCTTATAAATATTTCAAACCAACATAATGCAGTTTTCATCCAATAATATATTTATATATATATATATATATATATATATATATATATATATATAAATATATATATATATATATATATATATATATATATATATATATATATATATATATATATATATATATATATATTAATATACTTAATTATTTATTAATTATATTTCATTGCATAATATTATTAATATATTTAATTAAAGAAAAAGGAATTATTATATTTTTAATTTAGAATCCATCGTATTTTATCTTCTAGTCTTTAGAAGTTTAATTTAATAAGATCTTACAATTTGAGTAAATTTCAAGCTATGTTTGTAAACGCTTATCTTAAAGTGAGATTCAAATCATTGAACTACAAAACTGTTAATAATATCTCTAAATATTCAAATTTCATTTCAACTTATACAAATTTAGAATAAAAAAAAATAAAATCTTAAAAATGATATGCAAGTATAAGTTTCCACAATTGACGAACCATCTTCTTAGGAAAATGAGCTCATTATTTTTCCTATTATGAAAGCAATGCATTCCCGTACCAACCTACCGCGACCTCAAAGTCATAAATACAAAAGCAATTCGAAAATTTTAAAAGTACGAAATAACAAAAAAATTCAAATCCAATCAATAAGGTATGTAGAATATAAAGTAAAACAAATTAGTTTAGGCTATGAAAAGTGGCCACTAAAAATGAAAATATGCCAAATATACGTGATTACATCACAATATTCAGAATGCATATGCATATAATATAAACAGTGCATAAATTTCATGCAGATATTGCATAATCTTAAATACATTTGATTGATTCGACATGTAGGACGTAATACCTAAATGCCTAATCAACCCTATGTAACATTATAAATGTTGTTAATATATTAACATGAAACACAATATAAGCATAAAAAAACATAACGATTTAAATATGTCATAAAACTTATTTGTCATATTGTTCTATAGAGAGAGTATCTTAAGCATATGCAATTCATCGAATATTTTCTAAACTTGAAACTGAACAAAGAAATTAAGGGAAGTTAAAAATGAATGCTGAAAGTATTTAAAAAATTGGAAACAACCCGTTCTATTTGTGCTGTTTTGTTTTCTTTTGAAATTCCAAAAACACAATGTGATAGGAGGATAACAAGACGCGTGAAGACAATGCAGGTGAAAGAGTGCAGGCAGAGTTTCACCCCCGTTCACTGCATTGAACGATGAATTTGAAGCACCGGAAGGTTTTTTTCCTTGAAACCTTCCTTTTCAAAACTTATATTGTCTTCGTTAACAGCTCACTTAACGACTAGAAAGACAATTAATTTTGATTGCACTAATTAGAAACTTCGGAACTTGAATAGTGGAATGTCTTCTACAAACAATGAAGCAAATATTCTTCAATATCTTTTTTGCCTTCATTTTGCATCAGTCGACTTCCTTTTAAACTGAAATTGCATCTCCATTTTTTTAAAATTTCATTTACAATTTTTAAAAGAATATATTATCAGTGAAATATTATAAATTTTTTAAATGTACAGTCTTCAAAATTTAGTTTTTATTGAAATTTGTGCATTTTCGTACAGCTGAAATTATAAATCAAATTATTTATCATGAATTCATTGTGAAACAAAAGAAAACCATTCAATAGTTTTTAAAATTTAAAGTAGAAAATTTGCACCATTTTATTTTACTTACTTTTTTTTAAAATACTCTTAATTTTACCTAGAAACATTTCAGAATTTTATGCTTCATAAGATATTGCAAATATTAATACTGAATTAAATATTCGGAACAGGAATTTTTTCAGAAAAAAAGCATTATATATACATTACTGTTTTCCAAGCTTCTCCTTCTGATAGTTGATATGTTTTCAGCTTTATTTGTTTGATATTTTAAATTTTCTATAAAAATTTAAACAATAAAACATATTCTCCCCAAAATTATAAATTTTTAAAATAAAGATGAAATATTCGTTTTCAGTACATATTTTATAATGTTTTTAGTTTATTTTGAGCATTTTTCTTAAAAAAATAGTTTAATAAATAAATTCAGATGTTTGAATTTTAAAATGATGATGATGAAGATGTCATGCGTGTGGAGTACGTACATGAAATCGTAAATGTCCCCAAAGCAGTCGAAGACAGCCCAGGCGATCACCACAGCTTTCTCTGTAAAAAGAAGCTCCACAGGATCCTCTATGCTGAAGTTCAAAAGCTTGGCCAGCATCGCTGGACAGCTAAAGATGTGCTGTGGAAGCAGTTGTGTGTTATCAGGGCAGTAAAGGCAAAACCTGGTGCAGCTCCTTCGTCCCTCTCCAGAAATTCTCCTGCCTTTCAAATGTTTTGTTCAAAGTCTGGCTATTGCAGTTGAAATTTTTCTGTAGCTATTTAATTCTGGAATGGAAAACTTTTTAACTGGAGGCAAATTAATTTTCGGCTGCCAAATGCATTGGCGTCAATGACAGTCAAGCATTTGGATGGCTGAGGAGAATGGCGGGTCTCTTTAGCAAGTTCATCAACTATCTCGTTTCCAGGGATAAATTTTAAAATAAATTCATTAAATGCGTGTTTATAACAAACTAATGTAATGTAAGGAGAGAGAACTCATCTATAATTCCTCAAAAATGCTTTAAAATTTTCAAATTCTTTGATAGTCTATTTTAAATATTTAAAAAGAATGCATTTTTAAATGATTTAGCTAAAGTTTAAAAATTAAAATATTATTTAACTTTTTTACAAAGGGTTAACAAAGGGTTTTCTATATTTTAAACATTTTAAAGAACAAGTCATCCTTGTACTTAAAAATCGCAAGTTTTTATTATCAGCAGTAACTGGATTTTGCACAGCCCATTTCGAAGGGATAAACATATTACCTCAAAATAACTCCAGTTCATAACTTATAAATCAAAATTCTCTTCTAACTTCAGAAAATGTCTGCAAAAATATTTCCATACTGTTAGGCCGTCGTGTAAGCATTTGTTGTACCTAGTTACGAACTTGAGAATTTCCGTCATAAGTTATAAACGACAACCTTTCATCCCATTTCCCAATTCTTTAAACAAGGTATTCCTCATATTTCATGCTAAAAGGCGCATTTATGGAGGTAGATATTTATTCTCTTAGACTCTAAAAAACAGAGATGAACCCTTAAATTAGTAAATAGTAAATAGATTAAAACCGTATGAAAAAATGCTTTGATGAAGTTTAATGCTTTAATGGGGTCTGTTTTTACTTTTTACATCCGGAAGATGAATTTCTAAATTAATGAATTTGTCATATTACCATTAATTTCTTCACTTAATGTGTAAGTACATGAGATCTATAAGTTTTTGTACGGTGTTAATTTTTCAATTTTTTCTTGATATTTTTTTAATTTAAGAATCTTTATACATTGTACCTATGCTATAATTTATATATACCGTATTAAAAAAACATGCGTCATAAAATTTCACTTTATGACATTTATCATAAAGCATGATATTAGACA
The DNA here is from genome assembly GCA_030067965.1 of Latrodectus elegans. Lineage (NCBI taxonomy): Eukaryota > Metazoa > Arthropoda > Arachnida > Araneae > Theridiidae > Latrodectus > Latrodectus elegans. Next base: position 102,180,768 of record CM057811.1, on the reverse strand, counting down.
TATACTTATAATTTTTTCTTAAACTTTTTTAAATCTATACAACACAATAAGTGATGATTATATAATGAAGTTGACTGAAGATGAACACTTCCTCCAAAAGTTATGGAAATTGCTACAAAGTTAGAAAAATGTTAATTTTTCTAACTTTGTAGCAATTTCCATCTTTTACATGAATTAAAGTATTCTCTTTGAGATAATCATTTTGAAAGTGGTAAAGTTTTGGAGGACGCTGTGATAACTTAGCTCAAGTTCAAGGTAGCAAAGGAACATAATGGTTATTTCTGAACCTCGATACCAGGTCGGCCGTTTCCAGCTGTCAGAAGATTTTACACGGAGGAAGAGAGAAAATAATAGAATCTGTTTTTAAATATGTTTGTTATTATAAAGAGAAACGATCGTCATTTTCGAGACGACCCTCGTATAATTTCCATCCTTCAAAAGGATGGATTATTATGCAGCTTCTGTTTTTCAATTTAGATTTCTGAAGGGTTTGTTCTTTTGCCACCAATTCTACAGTTTATCTGTATGATTCTCATTATGGATGTATGCATGGATAGCTTAAAGTCCATTTGAACATAGGTCTCACTCGGATTATTATACATGTACAAAAAGTTACACATATGACTTATTTCCTCATTTCCACACTACACTGGAATAAGAGTTGGGGCGAAGTAAATATGCGGAGCATTTAATTTGCATTTGTCATTTCTGCTGGACCATCTGAATATGGATCATGTTTAGAACAGTACTGCCTTTATACACTAGACAATCATATCTTCTAAAATGAATATTTGCCTCCATATTCCATGATACATTATTAAAGGAATATCCTTAAAACAAAAGTGTGACAAAAATGCATTGTCACTTATTTATTTAATTGCAATTAATTTATGTAATAACACTAATGATTTAATTTAATTGCAAATTATTATCAAACCTTGTATTCCTAAATATTTTTTTAGGAATGATATCGAAACCAAATTTACGAAAATGGTTTCATTTAGTGTCTTAAAATATGTCACTTTCGTATATAAAGAAACACCAAAAGAAAAATAAATTTCTTGGCACAAGTTTTGCAAATAAATATTTCACTTTAGGGAAGAATTCAATCTTTTGGGAAATAGTTAAATTAATCTGTGTTTCTCTTTAATATATAATGCTGGCCCAGAGATTGTCATAATAAACGTATAATTGGATGAGTTGTTAAATAGATAATGGAGATGGAGTTACACCACTCTCTGGCAAATGCCCTCACGTGTGCACATTTTTCACTTATGATTCAAAGTTTTGGTTTGGCGGAACTCCATACATTTTCTAGTCTTTCAACCAGGCCAGAATGTGACAAAATCTGATTTTAAGTGAGTTGTGTTTAATGTACACAATATATTTTATAATATGTACTTAAATAAAATGTAACGACATATATGCACTAGCTTTTGAAATTCTGCTCTCCATACATTAATTATGTTTAAACATAGTTACACACACACACACACACACACACATATATATATATATATATATATATATATATATATATATATATATATATATATATATATATATATATATATATATATATATATATATATATATATATATATATATATATATATATATATATATATATATATATAAAGAATAAACCTGCATCTGAAACATAAAACTATATATTTAGAATATTATTAAATTACTTATAAACATTTTCTAATTATACCTGTACAATGAAATTAATTAGTTAATTGTTGGATCTAAAACCCCAAGGTCAGTAAAATATTAAGATATTTTTTAAAGTTTCCTGAATACCATCACATCTTCTACATAAGGCACATTCAATTCAAAATACAGAGCAGAGTTATTCTATTATGGTGAGATGCTCATCTATACTAAATATGGACAATTTTAAATATTTTGTAGCAGTGAAATCTTTCTTGGAATGTATCCTAGCTTCGAAATTCTTTCTGCTCAATTGAAGTATTGTATCTGTGTTATGTGAAAAATCACACACACACACGCACAGATATATATATATATATATATATATATATATATATATATATATATATATATATATATATATATATATATATATATATATATATATATATATATATATATATATATGTTTGTATTTACATACAACCAAATCTCGTTAATGTAGCGACATTATAAAATAAACAATTTCCCACTGTGGGGACTGCTGCTAAACATGTAGAAATATACTTAATTAGATTTCTCTGATGTTGTTTTCTGAGATGCTGAGCCATTCCAACTCCAGTATCATTCAGGCGCGCTAGATTACGTGAGTGAGGATCCATGCAGCGAATAACACAATTGAGATGGTCCCACAGATACACGAATGGGTTGCTGTCCAGGGAAGAACGGAAACCCCATTTTGGTGCTTATGAATCTCGCACGTATATTTTCAGCTGCATGATACGTCACATTGTCCTACTGGTATATTCCATCATTCTAGAGGAAAACAATGCGCATTTAAGGGTAGACATGGTCTGCAAAAAGTAATGCGTGCATATATTGATCCATCTTGCATTTTTTCGTGATGAATGATCCTAGTAAGGTTATGCCAGTAAAACATTCCCTTAACTATAATTCTCCATCCTACAGCTTGGTTGCCGGGTGTATGCCAGGAAAACATTCCCTTAACTATAATTCTCCATCCTACAGCTTGGTTGCCGGGTGTATACCATGAAAACATTCCCTTAACTATAATTCTCCATCCTATAACCTATCTGTTTCTGTGTGTATGCTTTGAGAGGTATACGCTAACATCAGTCGATTCCATGGAGAGTAATCAGAAAACATAATCGGAGATTCGTCGGAAAACGTTACATGTCACCAAGCAAATTTTAGCCATCGTCGTTGATGACAGCAGTCAGTAAAAGTGCATGAACTATGTGTCTCCTTCAGAGCTCCAGATGAAACAACGTTCACTTAACAGTAAAGTGGGAGACATCTTGGTTCATCTGGGTGATCAATTGCTCAACGGTAGCTTGTCTATTCGTCCAAACGCATCTCTGCAGACGTCATTCACCTCACCTCCATCATCTATAACCAGTCGTGCAGCACATTTGTCACGTCTCTGATTTTGGACTGTATTGTCCTATTTTTCCATGTGTTGTATACTTTACCACGATGGCACGCAAACAGTTCACATACTTAGCCGTTCCAGAAATATTTCCATTAAAATCCAATGGTCATGCCATTTTGGAAGTCGGACAAATTGTTCCAATTCTGCATTATGTCAACGTTTGCAGTGTTTTCCTTGGATCTGCTGTGAAAACAAAGTTTCGACGTTTGAAGCTGGCCTTTACTCTTACATCTGATGTAATTCCATGTAAGAATGTTTGGCTTTACTGACATGGGTTAAAATCTTCGTGTGAAGGCTTTAGAAGTGTGTTAAATTGACCAATCATGGTTGAACATTGTGAGGAGGGCGTGACTAGCAAATTGCAAAGATTTTGGGAGTAAAATTTACAATTGTATAGAAGAATAAAGAGAAAATATATAATAAATGAAGTTTTGGGTTAAATTAAATGAAATAAGAAATTTTTTTCTTGGCTATAATATAATACTTAAAATTCGAAAATAAAAAAACACACTCTAGATACATTATATGATTGGGAAACTAACCATTTTCACTAAGAAAAAACTTGGCATATACATATTTTCATTTAAATATTCATAATTCAAAATCTATTTGATGTTGGTTGCGTCACAGTTTTTTTTATTATTTTATTTATTTATTTATTTATTTATTTTTTTAGTTTTTATAGAAATTTTTGTTTAATATATTTAAGTGAGTTAAAATAGCATTTATTTTGAGTTCCTTGGTAATATTTCTATTTCTTATATAATATGAATAATTTGTTATATATCTTAGCAATTTTTGTTGGAATATTTTTAGCTTTCTTTGATCTGCTCTATTAATATTCTTCCACACTGGGGATACATAAGTTATAATTAGTCCAATCATGGAGACGTAGAATAGACATTTCAATTTTAATGACAGTTATGATTATTTTCCCAATAGTGATTTGATGCTTTTATAGGCTTTAGAGATAATTTGGCTTATGTCTATAATTATTGTTAATAGTTAGACTCTAATATTTTAAATTACAGTAACACATTTCACCACTTCAAGTGACAACACCTGTTTTTTTATTGAATTATCCCTTTCAAAGAAGAAAATCACAGCGTTGAAAGAGTATTTGTAGTACGCAATTACTTATGATGGACTTCAGTAGCAAAATTTAAAATGCATGAACATTTAGCATATTATTTTTGCTTCTAAGTTTTTTTGCAATTATGTGAACAGATGCAGATAGTTCTATGTTTTAGAAGAATTTTGGATTCATGACACGCTGAAAGAGCGAAATAATGACTGATATTTTTCGACTTAAACATCTGTAAATTACACATTGCAGGGGAAAAATTTATTTTTAAGTAAGAATGATCACTGCTCTTCAATACATTTTATGCATACAAACAGATAAAATGCATTTATATATATTAAATGTATGCCAAAGCCTTGTTCAATTTCATAAGGTTAACCAGATAGACATTACATGAAATCTAAACCGAGGGCTTAATATTTAAGTATTGTTTTCCCAGTGGCAGACATATGCATGACATTAGGAGAAAAACAAGGATTTGGGAAAATAACGGCATTTATTATTTACTTAGCTTTGTTCAAAATGGATTTCCAAATAACGAAATGTGAAATATCACTTATAGATAATATAATACAAGTCGAGAAAGGTATTGAACGCTTCGAAACTATATTCAGTTATGAAGATATTTTTTTATTTGAATCCTTAATGTTATTTATTAATTAGAATCATTTTTATTTGTTTTCCATTGCATGTTTAATCTCTATTTGTTTTGAGAACGTAAACAACATTATTTAAAAAGAATTGAGTAAAAATTTAGAGTAATGGAAATATAACTTAAGTAGTTTTCCTTTATTCCTCGAAATTATGCATAAATGATAATTTTAAAAGTAGAAAAGTAAATGCACTTCTTTCTTGAAACGTAAAGAATTCCACAGCAGATTGCTGTGTTCCTGAATTTAAATGCATTATTGAATAAACAATAGTGCAGGAGTTTAAATCAACTAAATTATGTTTTAAATTAATTACAAACGCTGCCATTAAGGTACCGAATTGAATCTTAGCTTTCATTAGAAATCAGCGGGAAACCGTTTGTCTGGTGCAAGTCTGATGCCGGAAACGGAATGAGACCATTCCGTTCCCAGCAGCCATTCGCAGTTTAAGCTAAGACAAACATTTAGTGGAAAAATATTATGCGGATTTTATTTATATTATATTGCACATTTCTCATCTTAAGTGAAAGAACAACAATTGAATCTCTTAACCAAATTATTTAGTAAGCAGCTATAAATCGCTCGGATGATTTTATAAGTGCCTTGCTAGAGGGTGTGCCTCTTGTTTTCTCAAGTCAAAAAAAAAAAAAAAAAGAATTCCTGTATAACGCTTAACCATCTATCTTCTGGGCCTACTTCTTATGAACTTTCCTTCTAAAAAAGAAGAAAATGCCTTGAATGGTTAAATCAAGAGACTCAAACCCTTATGCTCTGCGCGTTACGCACTCTCCAAAACACTGTCTTCATTATTCTTTATGGCTGAAAGATAGAAAGGGCCCTGCAATGATAGGACTTTTATAGGATGCATTTTCAAGTTCGAACACCGCACTCTGATGAGAAAGTGCTTCTTTTTCGCACGGAGGCCTATGAGTAAGAGGGTTTTGAAGCTTTCGTGAATTTCGTTTTTGAAACACTGTTTCATTATTTTTAAAAGGGCTTATCGGAAGACAAAATGGTGAAAATTAGCTAAATGTCACCAGCTCACCCCCTTTGGCTATTGCGCTGTCAAGTAACTTTCTCGAATAAGCATTTCAATAATTATTTGTTTATCAGAAAATATATAAATAAACACAGTAGTTTAGTATTGATAACTCAATATATTTAAGGAAATAATTAATTTAACTTAAATATAAACTATTTCTACGTGATATTGATCAACCAAAAATACCTGAAATCATAGTTTTCTACTTAAAAGAAAAGAATTTGCAATTTTATAATACTGGATGACATTGATATATGGTATTTAGCGAAAAAATATTATAAATTGTTTTTATTTAATCTACAAAACGAGATAATGATCAAAGACAAAATTTTGAAATGTTTCTTTAAATATCTTAAAATTGAAGATTCTTTTTTTTTTTTAAATCTTTCATAGAAAATAAAATTTGAAACGATTTTGATAGAAATCAAAAGTTATTTTAAAAAATAGTTAGCTTACCTATTTAGAATATTTCTATGAAATTCATTTTCTTGGTTTTCTGTAATGAATTAAAGATATCGACATGATCAAGAAATATTTAATAGCAACCCTCTCTGGACCGAAAGAATATTAGGTAATGGAAATGTTTCCTTGGAATATTATTCTAAAAGTAGTCTCAGACCTTTCTGTATATAATGTTTATCATTCAAATGCATGCATTAGAGATAAATAAGTTTAAGTTGAAATTTAAATGTTTAGACAAATAAACGTCATTTACGACTGATTTCTACTATCTGAAAGTTTCCGAGATTGAAAATTTCTGCCTTCGGGCATAAAAGCGCTCTGAAGTGATATAAATTAGCAAAGATGAAGTGTTTTCGAAAATTTAAAAATGACAAATCGAACTAATACATACTAACAAATATATGAAAGGAATTTTCACTGGATCCTTAATACAACAAGAAATGCAGAACATGATTCAATTAATAGCCTTGCACCGGAACTAATTTCCACTCAACGTAAATTTGGAAAAATTAAAGACAGCGCCCCGAAGCAATGCCAGCAAACTGTACAAGAAAATGGAGCAATGCCATAAACTTTATAGAGAACTCGCTAATAAAACTTACCTTGTTAAAGGGATTGAAATTAGCTACTTAAACATGGTAACACACACAAGTTACCGTGCCTTTCGCAACATTCACCCCCAATTGACCTCCCCCCCTCCCTGGGCAACACGTGAGGAAGACACGATATTTCAATTGAAAATCTCAACAGGGAGATATTAATAATATTTTCCGGGAGCACAGCATGATTAAACTGCACTGGGCAGCATCTAGCTCAGGAGACGTAAATTATGAATGTAAACAGTTCTGTTTGCTTTACAAAACAAGTATAATTTTCCTCCGTAGAGATCTCCAGGTATTGTCATTAATTAGAAGAGTTTTACTCTGTTTCTGGAGTTTAATTCTCCAATAAAAGGAAAGACTCCTATTATTCTATTAATATTGATCAAGAAGAATAAGTATACACTTGTGAGGCTTACTCTTTTTTTGTTATAAAAACAATTTTTTTCTATTTCTAATAAATATTATATTAGTTTATACTTCTAAGTAAAATTTTAAACAGTAATAGTTTTAATGCTCTTCGAATTTATTAAAAACATTTAATTTTGTATCAAAAGTATTGCATTAATTTTATAATTAATGATATGAATAAAATAAACAGCTACAATCTAAAAAATAATTTTATTCACAAAAAAAAGTTTACTTAAAATGTAAATAACTTGAAAGAAACAAGCCGATAAATGTGAAAGCATTTCTTAAAAATGCGTCTGTTTGGAAAAATGGTAAAACTATAATATCAATCAACACACACATGAAACTGAACTAAAACTAACTCATTATAAATCTTAATTTAATAAGTTTATGACTAATGAAATTTAAATAAAACTTGATATTAATTATTAATAAAAATGATTTAAAAAATCATAAATCAATTTGAGAACATTTTAATGCTAGATTATCTAATAATAATTTTCTTAATATAATAACAGACAGCATTTTATCATTAAATATAAAAGAATTAAATTTAAATTAAGTAAAATTATATTGGAAATAATTGTTTTTATAATTCTGTTAAAAGGAATTTTCACAAAAAGTTTAATTAACAATATATCTAAATGTTATTCAATTTGAATTAGGAAATTAATTTATTCAGTATAACATTTAATATATTTTTTAATTTATAATACATGCATAGAGAAAGATAAAATCCTTCCTTTAATAATTACTAAAGATTTATAAATGTGTTACAGAGCAGAGTATAAAAGTTTATAATTAAAATTAGTTTATTAACAATTCCTAAAGGAAAACTTTTATTTCTAATCTTTGAATGACATGTTTAATCTCTTAAAATATTCATATAACAAGATAGTTTGTATTATTAAAAATGAATAAAAGATAAAATGATTTACCTAGGAGAGATGTTTACAGAGATGTCTTATAGAACCAACCAACCTTAAGGAAATTTTTTATTTTTCTATCTGCATTAATTAACATCCATACAAAATTTAATACTTATGCAAGATTATGCAGCTGCAGTTTACTGATTTGCAATACGCTGATGTAATATTAATTAATAAATATTTTAGTAAATAAAGTGTAAAAAAATATTGGTGGAATAAGTGAACGTGTATAAAAATTGCAATTAAATATATTAATAAAAATAATATAATTTTTAATTATTAAAACTTGAAGAATAACAAATGGAATATTTGTCTTGAAATTAAAATTTATGTTTAAAATTTAAGCATTGAATTTTACTTCATAATTAAGTTTTAAAGTTCAAATTATCCTAATATGTTTATTTGAAAATTAAAAATTAATGGAATAGATTGATTTAAAACACAGATAAATTAAAAATGAGCTTTAAGATAAGTAAATTTCTAGTTTAGTTTTATAAATTGTACTTAGCTGTGATTGAAAAGAATAATCTCTAGAAAATTAAAAGTGACAGTTGTTCTGAATTTATTGTAAACTTTTTACTATGTAATATAGATTTAATACAACATTCCTTCTTTTATTTAAAAATTTGCAATTTTATGTGATAAGTAATGATAATATCCTTAGACATGTTCCTCTCCTTTGTGCTTTAAAATGCTACTGGAAGTAGATGCTTACTTGTACTTCCGACTGGTTCTTCATTGGAGGTGAGTACAAGGGAATTTTTAGGATATCTTCATTTATATATATAAGCCCGCGAGATCGAGGAACATTCGGTATATAAATATTTGAAATTCGTTATTCTTGCATATCTCCGGTAATTAGCAACGTTAATTCATTAGAAGTGAATATAAGAGAGTTTACAGAGTATCTTCATTTACAACCCCGAGTGCACAGAAAATTTAGGTAGGTAAAAACTTGCAAATTGTTGTTGCCTACGCCTGTGTTTGGCAACGCTGAATCAGGTCTCTGAAATTCGTTACTCTAAGAAAATGTAACTCTGAAATTATGCATGTGGAAAGGTCAATTCTGGGAAGATCTAGACACTCTAGAATACAGTCAGGAGTGTCCTGATAATCACAGCACACTTCAAACAGGCTAGGAAGACTTTTTTTCCATAATAACAGGACATAGATCGCAAGTGTCCACCGATAATCCTGGTGATGAACGTCTTGTCCCATCTTCAGCACTTCATTGATAAAGCGCCCTCGGATCACTTTCTTCGATATCATTGGTGAACAGGTGCGATTGTCTAAGAACCATTAAAACTTTTTAAACTCTTGAGAATAGTTCCAAATGAGTTTGCATAATATATGAGTAGTATATGTCCGGTCTTCAGGACACTCAATATTCAGCAATAAATTTGCAAAATAAGACCTATTTTGCAAGTTTTATAGCTGTTTTTTGATAAAAAATTGCAAAAATTGAACATTTGACATTTTTGAAAATAAAATGAAAAGTGTGTTTTTCATTAAAAAATGATGATTTTTCACTATAAAATGCAGTATTGTTACCTTTTTTAATCTGTTTTTATGATAAAATTGAGTTTTTTTATAGTTAAAATTCAAAGGAAAAAGTATGTTTTTAATAAGAAATGCAAGGTTTTTGTAAATATAAGATAAAAGCCGTTGTAAGTGTTTTTTTAAGAATATAAAAAATTACTTTTTCAAACAATTTTTACCTAGATACCATAGCTTTATTCGTCTATAAACTTTGTTAAAATTTTCATCTGAAAGTTGTATTTTCATCATTACGGAGCAATCATTAACTTTTTGTAAATTTCTTATTATAAATTCAGGAGATAAATTCTGTTGGTATGTATAAATATTATTCCAATCTACATGATCTTCTAATTTTTCTATTGTTTCTTCTGACATTTTATATTGATATCTTGATACAAATGACATATTTAATTTATTGACATTTTCAATTATGAAAGAATCACTGAGAGATTGAAACTTTGATATATGAGACCAATTTATCTTATCACTGTATTCTTTTATGAATTTCTCAGATAATGTTTGATATCTTGAAATTGTATCCCAATGAATTAAATCTTCATTTACTATTAGAAATGCCTCAGAAAGAGGTTGATATGCACTAATATATTCCCAATCAACTTTATCTTTAAATTCCATTATGAAAGGTTCAGATAATTTTTGATACTTTGAAATTAATTTCCAATCTACAGTATCTTGAAAATTTCTAATTAACTCCTCAGTAAGAGGGTTTTTAGCTACTTCTATCCAATCAATTTGCGCCATTTATTCAGGTTAAAAAAAAGTCAATTCTTTTTACATATATAAAGCTTGATATAGTTTTGATATCTAAATACTTTATAAATAGGATTCAAAGATAATCTATTTTTTCTATATGCAAGAAAGGTTTTAATTTATTTGATTGTCCATCACTACCAATTGATAATTTAACACGATCGTTTCTTTTACCATATGCAAAACATGTAACTGATTCGGTATCAGTTGTTAAAGGTCTAGTAAATATAAATTCTTCTCCAATTTGTAATTGTATTAAAGGACTATGTGTACGATTTTCAGATTTCAAAAAAATTGTAATTTTCATATGCATATTAGTTACTAGTTTTAAATCAGGTTCTAGTAGTTTAGAGCTCATTAAATTGAATTCTACAGGTCTAAAACCTCCTGTATGATACGTTGCATATTTCTCTTTAATAGTAGCATAGAAATTTTGAGAATCGACATATTCTTTTTGTTGCGGCATCTTTATTTATAACAGGATTTGCAACGCTTGAAAGTCTTACATTTCCAAAATTATACACACCATTTTTAATTAAAGAAGGTACATATAATCCATCATTATCTCTAATTAATATATTATCACTCTTTTATTATTGATGAGTGTTTTTCTGTCTACATAATATTTATTACACACATCGTATTTATCAGTAGGAGTTGGAATATTAATTATTTTTTGTTATTAGCATCGAAAGCATTTTCTTTCAAAACTAAAGCATTGTTTTCAAAGTAACGTTTATTAACAGCATTTTTGTCATTTATAGGATCTTTTATATTGCTAATTATTTTATCTTTAGCATCAAAACTACCTTGAGCTGAATGTATTAAACTTTTCTGTTCTAATTCTTTTACAATTTTATTCACATAATTCAAATTAGCTGTATCATGTAAATCTATTGGATCTGACACATTTGAAATTCTTTTATGTTTCGCATTATAGTTTTCATTTTGTAAATGAATAAGAGAAGCATCTGATAAATTTCTAACATCATTTTTAAAATGTTCATGAATTCTATCCACATAAGATTTTGTAGCTGAATCATTCAATAATTTTGGTTCATTTACATTTCTTAAATTCTTTTTCTATATCGTAATTTCCATCGTTTGTTAATTTAAATCCTACACCTGGAGGACCTGGAGGTCCCTCTTTTATTTCATCATCAAACAAAGGATAATAAGCTGTCATTTATTAATGTAATAAACTCATTATGCTTTCAATGTTTTAATCATAGTTATTTCTTCAGATTTCATATTCATAGAGCATTTGTTTCTTTCTTTCAAAATGAAGTAGAAAAAGTAATTTTTGGTGGTATTATTTTTCAACCTCCAATTGAATTCGATCATTAAATTATTCAGGTTTGTGTAATTTTCATGATTCTCTAGATTGAAACAAATTATAGGATATTTACTAAAATTTGAATAATCTATCATGCAACCTGTTTCTGCATTTATATTGTTCATTCCTGCTTCTAAAAGAGCTGCATATATTCGATTATAATGTTTTTTATTGAAATCCATGAAATAACTTACTGTTGGAACTTTTATGTTATTAATCATTAACCAGCATTCTGTCATATCCAAGTTATCAAACATCATGTTGTTTTGGTTCATATTTTCATCTCTTTCATCATATTGAGGAATGACGTATAAACTTAAAACTTCATCAGATGTTGCAGGAATATTATAAGATCCACTAGCATTTTTATTAAATAAATTTGATTTGATAATATTATAATGATCCCAATTTATTTCTATTGGAGTATCAGATAATTTTAGTTGATTGAATTTTACAGCAGCTGTATTTTTAAATCTAACATATGGTAACCAGAGAGATAAGTCTTCAACAACTGCTTTGAAATCAGGATTTTGAATATCTGTATATAACATATTTTTACTATCATTTCTTTGAAATTCTATTTTGATTTGAAATCCTGTAAGTACTTTTCTATATTCTCTGAAAAAATCAAATATATATTTTAATGGTATCCATATTCTTACAGTTTGACTACCTTTAGTGAATTTCCATCTCTTTGCAAATCCATCATTATATTTTTCATTCATTTTAAAGTTATCATAAAAATCAGTAATTTTAGTTGCATCCACCAAAGTTCCATTATATTTGAAATTATCTCTGTCAGCATATTCAGAAGTATCCATATAGAAAACATATTAGTAGCTTCCGATGTTGAATAATCAGGTGTGAAATTTATCAATCCTAATACTTGATTCATGATTGCTTTATAATTAATAGTAGATTCTATTTCAGTATTTCCTATTGTTAATCTGCTCGAATTAATTAAACCACCACCATTTACAAAAGTAATATTTTCATTATTTATATTGCTTCCATCACCTTTTACAATTTTAATTTCTTGTTGCAGATAACCTTCAGAATATAATATATTAGCATTTGTATCATTTATAAAGAAATTATATGTAGCATTTTCATATGGATTGTTTTTATCTCTATTCTCATGTTTAATTTCTCTATATTCAAAGCTTTCAATTTCGTTATTATAATAATAACTGGTATCAGTCAAATCATAAATTTTGTTCATTTATTTAGGATAAAAAATTTTCAATCCTGCACCATGTTTTTTCTTTTTTGATAAAATCTCATTTAATTTTTCCATTATGAAATCTTTAGATTTTTCTTCTATAATAGGTTTAGCATTTTCTATTAAATCAGAAAAGAAACCTCTTCCTTCTATTTTCTTACTCTTTCTGTACAATCTGTGTTTATTCATTTATTTAGCTATAAATCTATACTGTACTTCTTGTCTATTTAAATCAATTAGTTCACCTCGATGATTTGTAATTTTCACTCTAATTCTATGTATGGAATCAGATTTAACTGGAAAAAATATAGGTTTCTCAAATTCTTTAGAATATAAACTTCCAGGAGGATTTGTGGTTGTAAATGAGTAAATCACATCAGATTGAAAGTGATTTATATAAGCACCATTTACTATATCACAATGAATGTAAATATTATCATTTCCATTCGCTATATCTGCTATATATTTACCTTCTTGTTCTGCATCTTCATATATTTTTGCTTCAAATCCTAAAATTTTGTACAATTCACTTTTGGATAAATCAATTTTATAATGATCTTTCAATTTAATTGCAAATCTTTGTCTTTCTTCTATAATTCCAAATAATATTGGAGGATCATTTCCAAAGTATTTAACCATGTAACGATTCAAACCTTTTATACTGTAATGACCATTTGGAATAGTGAAATCTATCCATTTCTTACCATCAAAATATGAAAATTTATTATTTTTGTCAGTAATATTATTCCAAGAAATGTACATAGAAAATGACTGCAGAGCTATTTCCTTAAAATTAAACGGGTTTGAATATTCAATTGTAAAATCTTCTGATTTACTAGCATTTTTAGAATCTAAAATGAGGTACTTCATTTATTTATAAGTAACAATTTTCTCATTGGAAATACTAGGTTCTTGAGTAAATGAATATAATACATCAATAGGGGATTTACCTTTATTTCTTTCAGTTATATATTTCATACAATATAAACCACATTTTACAGATGTAGGTTGTTGTAAAAAACTAGAATTATAACGAATTTCTTTTTCCTGAAGATTTTAAATAATTGACTATATTTTTAGGAAGAAATTCATTTTTATTTTTATTTTTTCATATTCATATTCTCCAAAGGATCAAAATATTCTACAAAATCATATATTGGATCATTATAATAACAAACCCAGTGAGTTCCACTTCCTGTAGATACATCTAAATTAATAATTCCGTTTTCAAATTTTCTTATGTTTTTAGGTAGCATATCTATAGTAAATGTACCTCTAAATCCTTTTTCGTTTTTCATATTTTCTTCTATTATTTTGTTGGATATTCCGAGGGAAGATAAACCCCCTTTCCACAACGTTTTTTTTTAATTCCAGATCCTGAAATTTTATCTAATATTTTAGTACCCCATCCTGCTGCACCACTAGCAGCTCCAAGACCTAAAGATGTTAGAATAGGAATCAGGAATGGTAAAATCCTCCAGTTTTTGTAACTGAGTTTTACTTATTGTAATTCTTTTACCTTAGCAATTTGATTGATTTGTGTATTGGTAAGATGTAAATCATAATTAGGAGTTTTACTTTTATCTATTTGCAAGGAAACTTCTTCTCCTTTTTTATATCCAGATTTTAATTTTGAAATTTGATTATCACTCAAATAAACTTTTTTGTTACATACATTTATTTAAAGTAAAAAATTTTTATAATATTCTTTTATACATAATCATTTGTTAATGTTCCTTCTTTTAAAAGTTTATCTAGAATAATAACTATTTGATTATATAATTTTTTAGATTTAGAGCCTTTGCATATTTTATTTGTTAATTCATCTAATTTGTTTATACCACTGCCTATATATTCATTTCCTGCTTTAAGAGTATTCAATGCTTTTATATACAGTTTTAATCCATTCATGTTAGCATCGGCTTCTATTATTTTATCTTGTATTTTTTGTTTTGTCTTCTCATTAGTTTCATAATTTCTGTTTTTAGTTAAATTTCCTTTAAGTCTTTTATAATCATCTCGTTTAGATTTTGCTATACTAATTATTTCATCTAACTCTTCATCTGTTTTATTTAATAGCTCAGAAGGCAATTCTAATCCTTCATTTTTAAGTAAATCAAAATCTAAATCTTTATTAAAATTCAATTTTATTATTCCCTCAGCTTTATCCATTAAATTTCCAGCATCTGAAGAATAGTCCAAATGTTTAGATGATTCATGTTGAGGTAAAAAAGATATATTATCTGTTAAATCTTTTATAGCATATTGAATACTTTCAAGATTTTGTTTTCTTAGAAATTTCTTGGTCTTGTAATTTTTAATTACTGGTTTATGAAATTCTCTTAATGATTTTTCAATACCTAAATCGGATTCAAGTTTAACTTCATTATTTTTTCTTTTTCAGATTGTAATTTTATTAATTCTAACTCATTTCTAATCTGTTGTTTTAATTTTTTATTTCTTTCACGTTCAATAATATCCATTTATTTATCAGTTAAATAATTTTCTACTCCGAGTAGATTAATTTCTACAACGAGTAGATTATTTTTTACTCCGAGTAGATTATTTTTTACAACGAGTAGATTATTTTTTACAACGAGTAGATTATTTTACTCCGAGTAGATTATTTTTACTCCGAGTAGATATTTTAAAAATAAATAAATGATAAAAATAAAAGATTATACAGAACCTGAAGAATTTACAGATGAAAATCAAAATCCTTCATTACCAAAACATCCTTTTAGACTTTTAATTGTAGGCAGTTCAGGATCTGGAAAAACTAATTTGCTTGTTAATTTAATATATGATTATTTGAAATTTGATGGTTTGTTTGTATGTGCTAAAGATATTTATGAACCAAAATATATTACACTGCAAGAAAATTTTACAATGTTTGATGACATAGAAAGAGAAGATATTGTAAATTGTAAAATATAAAGAGAAAAGAATTATTGTTGGAATTGTTTAATAAATATAAAAAAAACAAGTATTATTTTCTTCTGATTCCAAAGAATTCATAAAAGTAGATGATTTAGATCCATGTATGAAAAATCTAGTAATTTTTGATGATTGTATAACTGAAAAAGATCAAAGCGATATAGCTGGATTGTTTATCAGAGGAAGAAAGAAAATGCATCCATTATTTATCTGAGTCAATCATATTATTCTACTCCTATTAATATAAGAAAGAATTGTAATTATTTTATTTTCTTTAGTTTACAACCAAGAGAAATCCAACAGATAATTAGAGAAATTGATGGAAATCTTACTAATGAAGAATTTAAGAAATTATACAGGAAAGCAATTCAAAAACGTTTTGATTTCTTTATGTTGGATTTAGTAAATATAAATATGAGATATCGAAGAAATTTTGAGCCTTTATAAATGGAAGAATATTTGGAAAAGAGAGTTTATATCTATCGAAAGTCTTATCAATTGATGAATAAATTGAGTGTTTCACTATCTGTTAGTATTTACTCAGCGCATCTGGTTTATCTGGATTCGTTTTTCTTCCCTTATCAGCATTGAGTGTAACAGCAGGCGTCATTGAAATAATTGATAAGTCTTTAAATATCTCTGCTAAAAAGAGTGAATACAAACAAGCTTATAAATTTTATAAGCAGTTATTAAATTTATTGAAATCAAATAGTTTGACTGAACAAGAAGTGTATATGAGAGAAGATGAATATATTCAAAATTTACAGTATTTTCCTATAGAAAAATATATAAAGAAAACTCAATTAAATGGTTATAAGTATGTTGATAAATAATTTTATATCTAAATAAATGTGTAATAAAAAGAATTGCAAATGTAAAAATGGAAAAGGTGTTATTAATAAATCTATTAATAATTTACCATTTGAAATGCATCTACCTGGACATTCATTTACGGGTCCTGGAACTCAATTACTACATGGAAAAACAAGATTAAATCCAGATTTATCATACAAAGAATGGAGCAAACCAATTAACAGAGTTGATGAAACTGCATATAGACATGATATTTGTTATTTACAAAATAAAGATACTAAAACAAGAAATGATATCTGTGATACAAATATGTTAAAAGAATTAGATGAAATTCCAAATCCTACAATTCGTGAAAGATTAGAAAGAGGAATTGTTAAACCAATCATTAAAGCAAAAAAGACATTTGGAATGGGTTCACTCATTTATTGTTTAAAATGTAAAACTCATACAGATAGTAAAGACGTTATAACTACTACATCCAAAAATGGAAAACTTATGATGAAAGGAATTTGTGTCAATTGTAATTCAAAGAAAAGTGTTTTTTTAAAAAAACAAATGACACTTTAAAAGATGTATATTATGATCCTTTAAAAGGTTATTGTGGTATCAATGAGTTAAAAAGCTAAATTTACTCAAAAGGTATTACTGATTTTCTTCATACTCAAGATGTATATACAAGATATAAACCAATTAATAGAAAATTTAAAAGAAGAAGGATTTATGTATCTCATATTGATGATCAATGGCAAGCAGATTTATTATTCATAAAACCATTTAGTAAATATAATGATGGTATCAATTACATATTAACTGTTATAGATATATTTAGTAAATATGCATGGGCTGTTCCAATTAAAAGAAAAACAGGTGAAGAAGTATCAAATGCTTTTAAAAAGATATTCAAAGAAAGAAAACCGTTAAATATTCAATCTGATTATGGTTTGGAGTTCTTATCTTCTTTAACGCAGAAATTGTTTTCAGAAAATAAAATTCAGTGGTTTGGTACTAATAATACAGAAATTAAATGCTCAGTAGTTGAACGATTCAATAGAACTTTAAATGTAAAAATAAGAAAATATTTAGCAGCTAATAATACAAGACGATATATAGATGTATTAGATAAATTAGTTTACAATTATAATAACTCTTATCATAGATCTATTAAAATGACACCAACAGAAGCAAGTAAAAAGAAAATGAAAATATTGTATATAAAAATTTGTATGTTAAAGAAAAATCAAAAAACCAAAATTTAATGATGATAAAGTAAGAATTTCAAAATATAAAGAAACGTTTACAAGAGGTTATCATCCTACATTTACAGATGAAATTTTTATAATATCTGAAGTGTTAAAAACAGATCCAATTACTTATAGAATAAGAGATTTAAACAACGAAGAAATCAAAGGCACTTATTATGAGAATGAATTAGTTAAATATGATAATAAAGATAATGTATATAAAATTGAAAAAATAATAAAAAGAAAGGAAACAAGTTATTTGTAAAGTGGTTAAATTATCCAGAAGAATATAATAGTTGGATAGATAAAAAGATTTAATTCAAGGTGAGTAAATCACCCTTTAAAATGATAATTTTGGGTAGGGAGAATTCTCACCCTCAAGAATTGTTAGTAAAAGGGGGACGTTTGAAATTTCCTCTTTAAAATTTATTATTTTGTATTTTTATTATTAATTTCTTAAGAGGACGCTATTTTATATTTAAATAAATATGTTTGAAAAAAATATTACAAAAGTATTACTATTGAATATCAATCTATTTACATTTAGAATAGAATTGGAATATGATAATTTAAGACATAGAAATCATCACATAGTTGTATTTTTTGGAAGACCAGATTTTAAATTGGATAGTTATGATAATATGAGGATTATGGAATTACATATAAAAAGAATATTAAAATTACATTATTTCAAGCGATTAATATTTAAAGATATATTTGAAGAATTTGAAGATAATTGTGATTTGTTAGATGTTTGGGTTTACAGATTAAGAGAAACTTTACGAATTAAAAAAATTATAAGAAAAGAAAAAGATTTATATATATTTATATTTTAATTACTTTAAAAATTATTTAATCAGTATATTAATAATTTAAAATTAATTACTTGAAAAATATATTAAATAAATTAATATATTAATAAAAATAAATATTAATATGTTTAATAATAAATAAATTAATAAATTTAGAAAAAAATAGCAAAACGGCCCTTTCAGTGTGGTGGATTTTAACTTGAAATTATAACATTTATTTTGGGCCATACAGTCCACCACACTTTTTACATCTCGGTCCCAGTTTTTTTCATTTCCTGGTTCTAGGTTAAGAGCCCTATCTTAATTGCATCAACTCATTCTAACTTTTTTTTTTTCTAGAAGAGATGAGCAGGGCTCGAACTCAGGATTAATTCATGCTATTCGGTTACTCTAACCACTATACTAACTGGGACCTGTGAGACTTACTTTTTTTGGGTTTATCTAATAACTTTATCCAATAAACTTTGTTCTCACAACTGATAACAGTATTTCAATGAATAGTGCTTCCATCTATATTTTAAAATTAGAAAATATATAAATGAATGATTTTATTCAAGCTGAAAAAATATATTATTCTAGTGATGAAGAAAATAATATTTCTGTACCAAATGAATATTTAAAAGTTTTTAAAAATATTCAAAAGAAAGATATTATTTATGACAGCTCAGAAGATGAAAATTATTATAATATAAATATTCAATCATTTTTGAAACAGAGATATGTAAGTAGGATAAATTTTTTCAAACAATTAAAAAGAAAACATAATTTAAATTTTACATTACAAGCGGATGAAATGTTTTACAAATATTTAGATTTTAATTATTACAAAAACTATAAAATATTTGTATATCATGAAAAGATTTGTGAATATTTTGGAATAGAAAATAATTTAAGAGTTAAAGAAAATAAAAATGAATGGAATGAGTTTTTAGCATTTTTAAATAATTAGAAATTTTTGATTTTATAGATAGCTACTTAAAAATTATTCAAAACATAAATAATATAAAGTATTTCTCCTTAAGTAGAAAAAATGAAATAATAATTTTAAAATTAATGTAATTATCAGAATTACAATTTCCATTTAAAAATAAACCATAATAAATGGATATGATTTGTAGAGATTGTAAAATAAAAAGAATGAAGAAGAATTTTATATGCATATTAAGAAAAGAATGACTCGTTGTATCCAATGTACCAAAGCTATTTATTCTCAATCTGAGCGCTGTATTTGTGGCAGGTACTACACCTTATGGCATCGTGCCAGACATGAGAAAAGCAAAATACAAAAAATTGTTAGCAGATATAATTGCTGCTAATGAAATCTTAAATATTAAATATTAACATCTTTTAAAATATTTTATTTTTTCAAAAGCCTTTATAAAAATACTTTCTAATAAATAGAAAATAAAAATTCTATTTTTGAAATCCCTTTATAAAAATGCTTTCTAATAAATAGAAAATAAAAATTCTATTTTGAAATCCCTTTATAAAATTACTTTCTAATAAATAGAAATAAAAATTTTGTTTTTTTATTTCAATACAAGTATGGCTTTTGTTCACATTGAAAATGCTTTGAGTACTTTGAGTATTCAAAAGTTGAAAAATGTTATAAAAGATTTAAAATAAAAAGTAAAAGTAAATCTAAGAATGATATTATTAAATCTATAATATCATATATTAGAAAACTGGAAATTATAAACAAGTTTTAACAGATATATTAGATTTAGATACTTGATTATTTAGATCGTAAAAAGAAAATATTTATTAAATATCCAAAGAGAAGAGAAAATATTAAAAATTATTTGATTCATATAATTTAAAATTTAATAAAGATACTAAAGATTTTGAACCTGTGAAAAATAAAAAATTAAAAGAGAAGTAAAACTGAATGAGTTATTTAAACCTGATTATGAAATTATTGAATCTAGAGGTGAATATATTAAAAATATAAAGTATATAGAAAACAATTTAGAGTTGAAGGATCTAAAATTTTACCTGAAAATTATTATGATATTTTAAGAAAAATATTTAAAAGAGCTATTGGAAATATAAATGGAAAAGTGGATATAATTATATATAATCCTAAATTATGTTCCTTTTCATCCTGAAATGATGAATACTAAAGATGCTTATGACGTATATTTAGAAACTTTAAATAATAAAATTGAATATAAAGAATTAAATATAACTGATTGCATTTTTGATTTTAATGTAATTGAATTACCTCAAGGAGGTAGATATTTAAAATTATATTCTGAAACAGATCCAGTTAAAAGAGAAGTATTTTACAAATTAAAAATGATGATAATTTATGTTTAGCTAGATCAATAGTAGTAGCTTTAGCTATTCAAAATCCTGAATTATTAAGCGAGAAATTAGATATTAAAAACTTAACAAATAACGAAATTCAGTATATTAAAAAGGTCGTGTATTACAGAAAACTCTAGCTATAAAACTACATAGTTTATGTAATATACCTTTGGAAGTTTGTAACCTGGAAGAGGTTAAAATATTTGAAAAATTTTTAGGTATTCAAATCAATATAGTATGTAGAGAGAATGGTAATCAGATTATATATAGTGGTAAATATATACGAAAATGTACATGTATTTTCATTTATAAAGATAGGAATCATTTCAATGTAATTACATCAATGACAGGATTTTTAGGTAAGGATAATTATTGTGATTATTGTAAAATTGATATGCAAAAACAAATAAACATAAGTGTCCTTTAAAATGTGACAGATGTTTTGTTAGTGAATCTGATTGTAAAGGAGATGATATATTTTGTAAAGATTGCTTTAGAAAATTTAAAGGACAAAATTGTTTTGATAATCATAAACAAATAAATAATAAAGGATTGAGTGTTTGTAAGGTAATTCGAAAATGTTTAAAATGTAAGCGTATATTAAAAACATACGAAAGAAAATTAAAGGATCACAAATGTGGTGAATACGAATGTAAAAATTGTTGGAAATGGGTTAACAAAGATCACAAATGTTTTATGAAGAAAAAGATTGTAAAGGCGGTGTGTGTAAAGATAATTGTGTTAAAAATATAAAAATAAAAAGGATTGGTGTGTCCAATGTAAACATGATTATACTGAAAATACTTATTTTTTGATGTTGAAACAACACAAGATTCAGGAACTCATAAAGTTAACCTAGTTATATGTCATGATTTTGATGGTAATGAAAAATATTCAATAACGAAAATGATTTTTGTGAATGGTTATTTAATAAATATCATTATGGATATACAGTTATAGCTCATTATGGAAAAGGTTTTGATTTCCAATTTTTAGCGAAATATTGTTTCGATAATAATATCAAAGTATATACAATTTATCAAGGTAATAAGCTTAATTTTATGAATGCTGAAGATTATAAAATAAAATTTGTAGATTCAATTAATTTTACAATGTGTGCGCTTAAAAAATTTCCTAAAACTTTTGGATTAACTGAATTAGCGAAAGGTTATTTTCTCATCTATTTAACACTGAAAATAATCAAAATTATGTAGGTAAATATCCTGAAAAAATATTACTATGGATATGATAATATGATTAAAGAAGAAAGGAAAAAATTTAATAAATGGTATGATTCAGTAAAACATGAAACATTTGATTTTAAAAAAGAATTCATTAAATATTGTAGATCTGATGTAGATATTTTGAGAAAAGGATGTTTAGAATTAAGAAGATTATTCTTAGAAATTATGAATGTTGATCCTTTTAAATACGTAACTTTAGCTGGTTTATGTATGGCAATTTATAGAGATAAATTCTTGAAAGAGAATACAATTGCAGTTGATGAAGATGTAATTCAAAAGATCAGTACAGTAAAAATCAATTGCTTGGTTAGATTATATATCTCAAAAGGAAAATATTAATATACAACATGCTTTACATGGTAAAGAGAAAAAATTAAAATTAGGTAAAAATATTACAAGGTTGATGGATTTTATGATAATACAGTGTTCCAATTTCATGGATGTTTTTGGCATGGGTGTCCTAAATGCTTCTCAAAAACACAAATAAATACTGTGAATCAAATGCTTATGAGTGATTTATATAAAAGACTAAAAAGTTAAACAAAAAGATAATTAAAGCAGGATATGAATTAGTTAATATTTGGGAATGTGATTTGATAAAAATAAGGATATAAAGAAATACATGAAAAAGAAATGGAAAAGAGATTTCATTGAACCTTTAAATCCCAGAGATGCTTTTTACGGAGGAAGATGTGAACCAACTAAATTAAAATATGAAATGAAAGATAATTTGAAAGGTCGTTACATCGATGTATGCAGTCTATATCCAACGGTTAATTACTTTGATTATTATCCTATTGGGCATCCTCAAAAGATATTTAATCCTAAAGAGTATGACGAGAAATGGTATGGATTAATAAAATGTAAAGTGCTTCCACCTAGGAAATTATATCATCCTGTATTACCATATAAAGCAGAAAAATTAATATTTTCCTTGTGTAAAAGATGTTCAGAAACAATAAAATGTAATCATTTCAAAACACTTTTAGAAAAGAGAAAATGTGAAATCTGTTACGAGATAAGGAATTTGAATGTGTACACAGTAATAAGAAAAGATGTATAATTGGAACTTGGACAAATGACGAGATAAAACTAGCTATCGAAAAAGGATATAAGATAAAGAATATTTATGAAGTGTGGCATTTTGAAAATAAGACCAAAAATTATTTAAAGAGTACGTTAAAACATTTTTGAAAATAAAATTAGAAACATGTGATAAATGGAAAAACAATTTTAAAAGTGAAAAGAATACAGACAAGTAGTTAAAGAAAATTAGGTATAAAATTAGATAAAATTGAAGAAAATCCAGGTATGAGATTTATAGCTAAAATATGTTTAAATTCGTTATGGGGTAAATTCGGCCAAAGGCTCAATGTTCAACAGACTAAATATGTAATGGAAATTGAAGAATTTTATCAAATCATTTTAGATGATACAATTAAAGATTTAAATATGAATTTTATGAATAGCGACTGTGTTGAAATGAGTTATAAAATGAAAGATCAATACGTTAAAAACAATTTTAATACTAATGTATATATAGCAGCATTTACAACGAGTTCTGCTAGAATTAGATTATATAAAATGCTTGATAAATTAGGAGATAAAGTACTTTATTATGATACAGACAGTATTGTATATATAGACAATGGAACTAATAAAATTGAAACTGGATGTATGTTAGAGAATGGACTGATGAATTGGGAAATGATAAATACATAGAATCTTGGTTAGCTGGAGCAAGTAAAGATTATGGATATAAATTAAATAATGGTGATATATGTGATAAAGTTAAAGGATTTAAAATGTCGTATCAAAGTGAAACGATATTAGATTTTGATAACAGAATGAAAATAATAACTGGTGAAACAGATTATTTAGATGTAGAAATCAACCAATTTAAAATCGAAAAAGATAGAAATATTTCAAGTATAAAAACAAATAAAAGATATACACTTGGATTTGATAAACGTAGAATCTTGGATGATTATAACACTGTACCTTTTGGATATTAATATCATTTTGTATCATAAATATTTTATATCTTCAATACTTTATATCTTCAGTATTTTATAGCTTTAATATTTTATATCTTTAATACTTTTTATTCTTTATTTTTTATATCTTTCATATTTTATATCTTTTTAAAACTATTTATAAAAATGCATTTAAAATAAAATGACTGATATATCATTGATATTCAATATTCAAGGATTTATCCTTCCTGATAAAATAATTGTCAGAGAAATTAGTTGGACACATTTAACAGAACCAATTGCTGAAACTATTCAAGTATTTACACCCAATTGTGAATTAACACTACAAGAAATGAATATCGTTCGTAAATGCACTAATGAAATTCACGGTCTAAGATTTAAAAGATGTCCAGATGATAAAAGTCTTTGGATTAGTAATGATAATGTTAAAAATTACATTCTATATTTGCATGATGAATATGGTGGTAGATTTGCTTATAAAGGAGGAACTATTGAGAAAAAATTATTTGAAGAATTAAATATATCAGCTGTTGATCTTGATATACCTAAATGTCCTAGAATATTAGGTCCTATGTGTTCTTTGTATAAATGTTGTCAGTATAAGAAAACCCTTCAAAACGCAATGCTATAAATGGAAGAAATAAAGAACTTAGATATCTGTGAAGAAATAATTGAATTTTCAAAATTGATTAGTGATTTAATTGAAATCAATAAAAAACACGACAGATTGGGAATTGATGATTTAATAATGAAATATATTGATCAAATGACAGAGCTAATTTTAAAAGTGGAAAATAAGGATATAAGAGAAAAAGCACTTGAACTAGTAGATGAAACGTCTTATGCTATTATAAATAAATATATTCAGAAAATTTTGAGAAGCTCTATACTTTTGAGAAAGTAAAAACATTTAATAAAATAAAATACTATAAATGGAAGAATTCAACAACATCAAAAAGAACATCTTTCCTGAAACTTTTAAATTGAGAGATTTAGAAGTTGGAAAATACAATTTGATATCATTGAAAAAAATCAAAACAAAATTCGGATCTTCATTAATTGCAAAACTAGAAGTAAACGATACTGAAAAAGAATTTTACTTAAGTGCTTGTCATGGTGATTTATCTGAAAAAGCAATCAAAAAAATAAATAAAAATAATTATCTGTTTAATTACAAAGGTAAGATAAATGACAAATATTACGATTACGAGTTGGAAGAAGTTTAAATCTTTATCTTTTTTAAAAAAACACTTACAACGGCTTTTATCTTACTTTTTCAAAAAACTTACAAAAACCTTGCATTTCTTATTAAAAACATACTTTTTCCTTTGAATTTTAACTATAAAAAAACTCAATTTTATCATAAAAACAGATTAAAAAAGGTAACAATACTGCATTTTATAGTGAAAAATCATCATTTTTTAATGAAAAACACACTTTTCATTTTATTTTCAAAAATGTCAAATGTTCAATTTTTGCAATTTTTTATCAAAAAACAGCTATAAAACTTGCAAAATAGGTCTTATTTTGCAAATTTATTGCTGAATATTGAGTGTCCTGAAGACCGGACATATACTACTTATATGCATACTCAGGTATGCATAATGACCACCAGTATCCTCTTTAGTCAAAATATTTTCTGTCTCATTACCATGTATATCAACGTGTGAAAGTTGGTTGGAATTTCTGGCGTAAGGTCCAAAAAGGACATACTGCCCATCAACGTTGGATATAGATATCCGTTGTGAAAGTGCAATTCACTAAAGGAAGAAAGTTGCGCCGTTTTATTAAGAAAATTGCCTTTTCTATACTATCACCATTAGAAACTATTAGAAAATGCCAATCGGTATAATTCTAATCTAATCTAATCAGAAAGGTGCTTCAGTGGTCAGAAAATATCCAAATGGTAGACGAGCGAGGACAGAATCGAATCAAGCCCAGCATCAAAGGCAACCAGGTCACTTCTGGAAATTTAACAATTGTCTGGATTTCTCCTACTTAATTTTGTTGTATATTCTTAGGATAAGATATAAACTCCACTTCCGGAGAAGTCACGTACATCTTTATGTATTATGGTGTAATCTTCAGGAATGTAGTTAATAATTTCCAGATCAAGTTGTTTCAAATGAATTAGGACATCGAAGCTCTTTCTCACGAGGGAAAGAGGTTCGAACTTGAAAATTGAAAATTAATTTATACATTTCGTAAATATAAATTGCAATTAAGCAAGCCCTTATATATTCCAGAAATACTAGGATTCAAATGTTATATTTGTTCCCCCTTAATTTGATCGTATTAGGGGTCGGTGGTTAGGATTCTTTTGAGGCGGCTCATTTATAATGCATTGTACATAAAAAAGTCTTCTTTGCTAAGAAGACTTTTTATTTTAGGCAAAATTTCAATAAAAATTATTAAATAAGATTCAGAAAATCTTCAGTTGTCTGATTAGAATTTATTAAAAATACACACAACTTTTAAAAGAACAAATATTAAAATAGTTTTCTTGTATATCACTTCAATTACATATTCACAGTTATTATTTACGCTTCAAGAGTTTAAAATCTGTTGTAACTTATGTAGCATATTACATCGATAAAAGAGATTAAGTTTTCAGAAAGCTTTTGATTTTTATCAAACATTTGCTAAATTTACTTTTAAAATACTCATGGTACAGATACATATTTTCTGTAGATATATTATACATTCATATTGTAGTATTAAAATCTATTTAAAACGCTTATATTTGTAAGTATTTCCTTCAATCTTAAAAATGTCGCAAAATACGTGGGAAATATTTCTGCATGACTGTTAATAATTGAGAAGAATCGTTACTTTCATTTTGAAAATCGAAATTACTGTCTAACTTCAGAGAAAATAAACTTTCAAAAAGTTATTATTTTGGGGTATTTTGAAAAGAAAAATAAATGCTTTCAATCAACTCAAGTAAACAAAAAATGCGAATTATTTTAAATGGAGTTTTTTATGTAACTAAAGGAATATTAAAGCTAGAAATTTTAAAACGTAAATAATTAAAACGTAAATAATTTAAAACGTAAATTAAACTATGATAGATAATATTATAAATAGTTGAATAGTTTTTTTTCTTGCACTATTCAGGTAGAAATTAATAAGTAGTGTTTTAAAAAACAAAATATAAAGTATTTGATTAGAGATAGATAATCAAGTTACATCAAGGAAAAAAATGGTAAGATTTGATTAACCGAAGTAGCTTTCAATCAAGGCATTTTATTAAAAAATTAGAATGTTAAATTGCGAAATTTTTTCTCATATTTTCTTCGCATTTTCAAAAATATTATGTTATTGATGAACAAATCAAAATTTATATAATATGAAAATAAATGCTAAAATTTTACTTGATTTCAATATACACTACTGGCCATTAAAATTGCTGCACCAAGAATGCTACAGACGTGAAATTTATACGAAAGGAAGAAGGTGCTGTGATATGCAAATGATTAGCTTTTCAGCGCATTCAGACAAAGCAGGCGCCAGTAGTGACACCTACATTGTGTTTAAATGAGGAAATTGTTCAACCGGTTCCTCTTGCACAAATTGCATTTGAACGTTGTTGCCTGGTGAAAAGTTGTTGTGATGCCTCGTGTAAGAAGGAGAAATGCGTACCAGCACGTTTCTGACTTTGATAAAGGTCGAATTGTAGCGTACCGGGATTGCGGTTTATCTTATCGCAGTATTGCTGCTCGCGTCGGTCAAGATCCAATGACGGTTAGCAGAATATGGAATCGATGGGTTCAGGACGGTAATATGGAACGCCATGCGGGATCTCAACGTCCACCTATCACTAGGAGCCGAGAATTCAGACATATTATCCGCATGGCCGTAATGGATCGTGCAACCACATCACCAGCCGTGAGCCAAGAAACGAAGTCGTTTTGAAGACAACAAGTGTCTGCACGAACAGTTCGACGACGTTTGCAGCAGCATGGGCTCTCAGCTCGGAGACCATGGCTGCGGCTTCCCTTGACGCTGCGTCATAGACAAGAGTGCCTTCAATGGTGTGATCAACGATGAACCTGGGCGCACGAATGGCGAGACGTCATCTTTTAAGATGAATCCAGGTTCTGTGTACAGCATCATGATGGTCGCATCCGTGTTTGGCGGCATCGTGGTGAACGCACACTGGCAGACTGCATTCGTCATCGTCACACTGGCCCATCACCTGGCGTGATGGTATGGGGTGCCATTGGATACATGTTTCGGTCAGCTCTTGTTCGCATTGATGGCGCTTTGAACAGTGCACGTTACATTTCTGGTGTGTTACGACCCGTGGTTCTACCCTTTATTCGAGCCCTGCGAAACCCTACGTTTCTACAGGATAATGCTCGACCGCATGTTGCCGTTATTGTACGGACCTTCCTTGATACGGAGCATGTTTGGCTGTTGCCCTGGCCAGCACGTTCTCCAGATCTTTCACCAATAGAAAACGTCTGGTCAATGATTGCCGAGCTACTGGCTCGTCACCAAACGCCAATCACTACGGTTGATGAACTGTGGCATCGTGTTGAAGCTGCATGGGCATCTGTACCTGTACACGCAATCCAATCTCTGTTTGACTCAATGCCCAGGCGTATAACTGCTGTCATTACTGTCAGAGGTGGTTGTTTTGGGTACTGATTTCTCAGGATCTCTCCAGCCAAATGTTTTGAAAATTTAATCACTTGTTATTTCTAGAATAATATATTTGTCCAATAAATATCATTTTGTTATCTGCATTTCTTCCTGGTATAGCAATTTTAATGGCCAGTAATATATTTTGTATTGTACATTTCTACCGACATCGTTGTTCTTGAACTTTGATTACGTACGAAATCGATATCTGTATTGGTGCCACTTTTACGTTTCCTCGCCTGTGGAAGGACATTGCTATCGCGACATATTTTATCTGCTGCAGTTGAAATAAGTGACCTTGATGGATCTTTGGTAGGATCAGGAATAAAACTCGTCACTTCCCGGTGTTTCTTCCCCTCCCCCCTCTATCCCGACAGACTTGATTTTTTTTTATAGTCAAATAAAGTTTTCTTTGTGTATTTTCACAGATTAAATTTTATTTTAATTGTATAAATGAAATGAATAATGTTACCGCATTTTCTGATGCACTTTTATACATATTGTTCTCGTTTTATTCTCCGTTATTAAATTATCTCTCAGGATATTCATGCTCAATTGAGGCGCCTGTGGTCATAATTGAGTTATTTCTTAAAATCCTTGTCATATCAGTCGAAGGAAGACAAAGTCCGTTATTGCGATTCCCAAAATAACTTAGATCAATGAACTAATCTTTAAGCAACTCTAGACATTTCCTCTTTGATTTTAGTGTTTCTTTGTCAGCGCTTTCATGCCTGGAAGTAGAAATATTTTTGTGAGATTTATGCAATATCTTAGAATGCAAATTTTTTACAGAAGATATTTCGACGAAATAGCGTTATTGGAAACTGCCACAATATTCTTATCGTTAAATAGCTTTTTGAAAGTTCTTCAACTTTTATAAGTTTTCAAACAAAAAGGAAAAATTATCTTAGTTAGTTTAATTATCTTAATGAATTGTTTTTAATGGTTTTATTCACAGTTCACATGCAAAGGATTAAACTTGTATCTGCTGCAATAGCTTATCTAATGCAAATTTAAATATAAATTAAAAATAATTTAAGAATTGAACTTGAGGAACGAACTGAAAGTAACTATATCTTTCATGATGAAATACAATTCAAATTCTGAGGGCATCGAAAATTGAAAAAGCAGCGTTAATTGTTTGAACATTACTACTCAGACAATGCATCTCAACTATTTTATTCATTTACTTTTACCTTTTCATTTTTTCATTTATAATAATCGAAAACATTTAGAGTTACTGTTAAAAAGGTTGTGAAATTAAAAAATTAAATTTTGTATTAATCGAAAAATATATATCACAACATATCATATGATAATATGTGCTAATAAATATTTAATTTTCATCAAATGTTATTATTTATTTTTCGCTTTCAAAAGCTTTATAAAAAGTATTCTTATATTTGCCATTAGGTGCTATATAGATTTTTCTAAGGAGAAAACATTTTGTACTCTAAGAGCATTTATAGAGATCTATTCATTGATTCATAGGTTTCATATATATATATATATATATATATATATATATATATATATATATATATATATATATAT
This sequence comes from Latrodectus elegans, assembly GCA_030067965.1. NCBI lineage: Eukaryota > Metazoa > Arthropoda > Arachnida > Araneae > Theridiidae > Latrodectus > Latrodectus elegans. The sequence continues at coordinate 102,150,059 of CM057811.1, read as the reverse complement.
ATATATATATATATATATATATATATATATACGAGGGTCACTCTGAGATTTTTGAGATACAATTTTTTTAAAGTTATACTTACAAAATTTTAGATGTGTTCAAAGTAGTCTCCTCCAGCATCAATGCACTTTTGTAGATGAATTTCCACAGATTAGATGCCTCAAGTCATTCATTTCTTGGAATAGATGAAAAAAATGCATTACGTGGACGTTGTTTTAATTAAGAAGAAGGGATCAATCCCTTCTTCTGAATGAAAACAACGTCCACGTAAGTTCATTTTTAGATTAAAGAATAACCAAAAGTCGTACATAGGTCAGGTGAATACGGAGGATGTCCGTTCACTTTAATTTGTTTTTGTTTAAGAAACTCAACTGTTAATCCGACTGTATGTGAAGTTGCAATGTCATTGTAAAGCATTAGTCCTCTAACATTCAGTTGGAAGACATTTAATGGTATACCAGTTTGCTGTTACTGTCTTCTGTTCTTCCAACTTGATGGCTTTGACCAGTCCCGTACTTCTGAAGAAAACGGCATAAAACACTTTTTTCAGTACGCGTTGTTTTTTCACCATGGTCGGCATGGGATCATCTTCAAAGACGCACACTTTGCTTTATTGACGTGTTGGAACGTCAAAAAACGGTATGTATGTTTCATCTCCTGTTACAATTTTATAAATGATGCGGTGACCACATTCATTTAGCAATTTAAGAGTTTCTTTACTGATTCTGTCACGTTCCTCTTTTTGGTGCTCAGTTAGATTACGGGGAACCCAATGGCAAACTGCTTTTTTCATGTTATTCTTCTTGAATGATTTTGTGTATGGCTGCGGATCCAATTTTAAGTTCCTTCTGTATCATTTGATAGGTACAGCGACTATCATCCATTTTTATTTTTCGTATGGCAGACACATTATCTAGGATTACTGCCGACAGCGGCCTTCCTGTGTGTTCTTCATCCTGAAGAAAATTGCAATCTCTTCTAAATTCTCGAAACCATCTGAATACAGTAGCACAATCTAGAGATTCATCACCAAATGCTAATTGCAACCGTTGAACGCTCTATTCTTGATTTAATTCTGCTTTAAAATCGGAGAAAATCATAGTGAGGAAATGTTCTCGCGTCAACTGCATTTTCTCTTCTGTTTAAAATTTATTCTACGCAAAACAAGTTGAAAGTAACTCAGTAAAAAATCGTCTTCTGTGTTAAAATACTTTGCATTTTAAAATTAAACCGTTATTTTTATTTTGTAATTTCTCGTCTGCGAGTATCTCAAAAATTTCAGAGTAACCCTCGTGTGTGTATATATATATATACATATATATATACAATTACATATTACATACATATATACTATGAATTATAATTACGATTTATTAAAAGGATCAAGTATCTATTTTTGCTTTGTTATTAAATTTATACAAATATTAAACAATTGAATCATAAAAAAAATTTACTTAGCTTTGATTTAACAAAAAATTTGGTTATGTGGCCTAATCAACCATGTGATGCAACAAGTGAGTACCAGCACATTTTCTGACATTAATACACTCCATTATTTAGGGGGAAGCTGTTGAGGGAATATTCGTGTGATTCAAGAACAGAAACAAAAAAGCTCCTATGTTGACCTGCAACCTCCTACAGGTATCTCTTCACTTGAAAGAAGTTGCAACCATGACCTAATTTATTGGCTTTTTAAGTGAATACGACACATTATTATTCACTGTCGATATTCACTGGGGATTCACTGTCGGTGTATAGCGAAAATGACACCCAAACCAGGCCACCGCATTCTCTTGATATAACAAATTTCTAGCAAAGATGGTATTAGATGGATTATTGTACTATTGACTTTGTTAGAACAGAAAGTTTATCAAGGTTAAGTGACGTCATCCTGGTGTTATAGTCGGCTATAGATAGATAAGTCACAGCAGGTCTCAAGTTAGAATCGAAGCATAGATTTTCACGAACAGCCATTTCCTGCAATAGCTATGAATTTCGACTATCCCGTAAGACACCAGTCTCAAAGGATGGTAGAGTGGAAAATTGAATTTGAAATGGTATCTTTAATGAGCACGGATAAGAATTATTAAACAAGGTAGAACTGAAAAATATATACGGTCTCAAAATGCTGCACATATTGGGCTGTCAAAAAGTGTCTGTGTAGGAACTGTTCAGCAGATTTTCGTTGACAACGACTCTCTGAGTAGGTTTTCTGTGAAGCACTTTCCACGATTGAATCATTAATGAATGGATACATGATGTCTCAGCTGACAAGTAAAGTTGTGAATTATATTAGATGGAAGGAGTTCTGAATGTCAGAAGGAAATTTCTTTTTCATGATTTGATCTATTCTTTTTTTTTTTTTTTTTTTTTAAATTTTTGTGATGCGAGGGCTGTATAACGCTTCATAAGCATTAGATACATTATAATAATCAATTAAATTAAAATTATCGTATTAAATTTAAACCACTTTAATTATGCTAATATAAGATAATTCCTCCAAATGTAATAATTTTAAAAAGAAATATTACTCAATCTGCTAAATTTTTCTTTAAAATCTTTAATTACTGAAAAATAAATGCAAAAGGCTTCAAAGCAATTTTGTAGAGTGTTATATATTTTCAATATTGTTCGAAGAAAAGTACAATAAATTTCAAAATAATTTGAAAGCTTTTTTCATTTGCGGTCAGTTTTTATCAACAAATCAGATACTCTTACTCGAGACTGCCTCACAGGATTCATGCCTGCAGTGGTACTGAAAGGAGTAATTAGCGATTTGTCTGCAGAGAAAACGGTGGAGCCGCTTCGCTGACCTTATTTGCTGCCAGACACACGAAAAGAAATCATTTTCCACTTGGTTTCTCAACAATACGGTGGAGAAGGTAGTAGATGATTAAAATTGGCTGATACTCTCTTACAGCATATAAATTGCCACTCTCACTGAGCACAAAATCAGAGAAGGAGGGAAGTCTCCCTTGAAGACTCTCAAGTGACTCATGAAATTCTAGAAACGTAACACACACACAGTTTATATAGAGAGCGGTTTAACTGACTTAAGCTCACTAAAAGAGACACAAAATGAGCTCTTCATTGAAAAGAGCAACTTACTTTGTCTTCCAATTTTTTTCCGGGTATATTTTATAGATTTATTATTTTACTGAAAGTTTCCTAAGTTTTAAGTAACGTCGAATAGCATCCTATTAACAGACATATTGTGAAAGGAAATAGTGGCTTTATTCATCAGATGGAGTGACATCGCTGCTGCAATATGTTTGCCGCGTAACTTCTCAGTCTCTCCACTGAAGCGATGTTAAAGTTTCGAAAGGTGGGAGGAAGTTTGGTGGGTGATCACCTAACAAAATGCATTTATTTCGTAGGTAAGGATGCATGTTGCTCTGGTCGGTAGAAGTAAGCACAGTTGGAATCATATTCCTGTAAATCTAACTTGTACGCATGCAGCCGAAGATCATCTTGATAAGTAAATTTACGTAGGTTAAAACATTTTGAAGATTTCATTTACTTTCCTTCAAAAGTTCCAAAGGTGGAGTCTGTTTAGCATTTCTGTGAGCAGAAATATTAAGCTTGGAATGTATGATATAACCTAATAAATATAATCCATGAAGCGGCACTTTATTTTTTGTGAAACGTTCATCATTTTATAAAAACTTTTTAAATAAACTCAAATTTCTTTTATATATTTAAAATTCTAATTAATCTAAGCTAAAAATATCTTTCTATAGTAATTGATCATTATATTCTTAAAGAGTTATGTTCAACATTTTTGACATTTATGTATATTAAAAGTTAATGCCTTTTATACTTTCATGGATAACATATTTATCTATTTTCAAATGAACAATATATTTTAAATTTACACTTATTTAAATAGTTTAAAATCAATGTTTTATTTGCATTTAATTTACAATTTCTTTTATAGTTTTTTTGTCCTTTAATAACAATAGTAAATTCACTAAAATAAAATTATTTTTAGATCGAAAGGTTTTTTAGGAATATTAATTAAGATATAATACTTTAGCAGATAAGTGTTTTTTCAATATTTTTCAAAGCTTAAAAGTGGATAAAATTATAAGCAGTCATACATTTTATAATTTGCAGAGAAAATATCTTATCAATTTTTCTTGTAGTTTGTCCTTGAGCTAATTTCTTGTGCAATGCTCCAAATAAAATCATGTGTTTTACTAGAGTATGAATTAAATATTGTAATCTATAGTGTTAAATGCAGAGGAAAATAAATTATCAAGGTATCAAGTCTCTAAAGTTTTTTTTCTTTTCTTTTTTTTAAAATAACACTTTATAGCTTGAAGGTAACAAATGCATCATTTTAAAATTTGGATTGTTAAGAGCAGCTGCACCCATGGGATTCATTGTAGTGTTACAGCCGCAGACATTTAATGGAGAAAACCCTCTAGTTTAGCATCTTTTAGATTAATGCTGTTCTTCAGTTCAGTTCATGATGAATTCCAAACGCTTAATCCCTGAAGCCCCAAACATTCTGAAATCCTCTTTACGATGAGTATACAAATCAATTTAACTCTCATTTATAAGAATTTGAACTGAATTCTTTTGTTATTTCCATCCAGATCCTGACCTCGTTTTGAATGAGAAAGACATTTTAAAGAAATATATAAATACAGCTCAAGCAATTATGCTTCCCTCAATTTATAAAGCAATATTTTGTAAATAACTAATGATCCAAAGTCGTCACCTTTCATTAACCGCAGATTCCACATCGTATCCTTCGGGTAGGTAGCATAGTTGAGATTTGGAAAAATACATATATTTAATAAGATAAAACACAGTTTTGAGGACGATAATAGGAGATCAAAAATTGAACATGGTGTAAAACAATTAAAAATTCATTATTGATGACAAACTTATCATATGTTAGTCTAAAGCTATCTATCATTCTTTCTATTCCATTTTTGATAGGTGGTGTATTAGGCAAAGCGTAAACACGTACGCATCAGCTTATAAAAACAATACTCTTTCAAAAATCAAAAAAATAGTAGTTATTTCTATTTATTAAAAGTAATTATATTATGGACATTTAAAAAGAGATATGATGCTATGCATATATTATTGTACACGCATAAATGGTGATATTCGCAAAAAAAATAAGCGTTTCATCATTGAAGTGAAAGTTTTCCGGAACTTGTAATTTTTAAGAGACTCTGTTGTATGTTTAAATTTATGTTAATTAGGCTTTAAATTAAGTACCAGAAACTTCGAATGGAAGTCATTTCAAACCATTTTGTGCAGCCGCGCTCAGTTCAACCGAGAAAAAAAAATGCCAAAATAAACAAAATAAGTATTTTATTCATGTAGAGGATTGCGGAGTTTCGAATGAACTCTTCCGCTAACACAATGCAGCATAATACTTTATAATAAATGACTGACATTAAATCTAGCTAACAGGCTTAATCTAGCTTATGTAATCATGTCGAGGAGTTTCAAAATCTAAATAAGTTAAAATTAAATTTAGGTTCTTAAATTTTTTTTTGTAACTTATCTTACAGATAAGGAAAAAAATTGTTAAGATTTCCTATTGAGAAAACAAAGAGATTTTCATCTCATTGAAGCACCAGTCTCTGTGTTTCATAAGTTTTTGCTTCTTTGGCCTCCATAATCTTTTGCACCACTTGCTTAATGCTCAAAGAGGATATTAATTTTGATTGAGATAATTAAAACTATCCATAAGGAATTGATTTTTTACATTAATGAAATTTTTAAGCATTATTTCTTAGAATGTGATTTTGGTAATCAGTCACATTTTAAATTTTGAGTGTAATACGAATATAAAAAAACAATTTATAGTCCAATGAGATTAATTTGAATTTACATTTTAAAGGAAAATAAATAAAAGTAAATCTTGGTATTTATTTGAATAAAATACAATTTTTATATTATTTTTCCTCAGTTGTGTCTCCCAGGTAATAATGTTAATCATCAGAATCATTAAGCCTTAACATCTTGTAACTTGTTTTCATTTACTTTCTTGATTACCTTAAAAACTGCTTAAAAATCATCAAAAGGTCTCTCTGTTACTGGTTAAAAATGATTCTACTAATCTGATTCAGTAAAATCCACGGAAAGTTTTAATTCAGAGCCTTGTGTGTTACCACGAATTCAAGAATTTTGTGTTAACGAATAGGATTTAGGAGTACCTCCACACACCGAACATTTGGTTAGTAAATCACATATTAACAGAAATGATTAAATAATCTTTGGTTTGCTAACCTTTGATTAAAACCATGAGCAAAACCAAACTGATTAATTTACATGGGATAACAACTTTTTATATAATGAGATACTGGTTACAGCATTGTGAGTGGACAAAACAGTCATGGAAGAATTGTAGTTTATTCCCTTGTCCAACATAAGCACATGGATAACATTTTCTTGCTCAATTTCTCATTCGTAAGCACATCTTTGATCAACCTCCAACTTTAGTAATTTCTTTGTAGGTTGGTTTGTCGCTCAAAGGTAATTTTTTGCATACGAGGGCTAATTAGACCGGGACTTACGGTTGAAAGTGGATTCCGAACCACTACAAACATGTATGCCCAAAATGGGATTCGAACCCACGAACTGTTGAACCGAAGGCAAGAGCTCTAACCATTCGGCTGCCATCTTGGCGTAATTTCTTTGTAAACCACACCATCTGTATCATCTCCTTAACTAAAATTTAGACATACATTCGATATCTCAAACGTGTTTTGATATTCAAATGTGGAATTAAATGCAATCTTTGTGAGATATCTAAATAAAAAATAAAATTGGATGTCCTCTGGATATCTTTTTAGTTTGTATTTCGGAACCTTTAAATTTTCTAAAATATTAGAAAAGTGATGTAAATTTACAGTACTTATAAAATTTAATAATTTTTTTTTTTTTTTTTTTTTTTTTTTGCAAAATATTTACAAAGATATATTTTATAAACTATATTTAAAAGTTTATTGAATATATATAACTTTTTTGACAGCATGTTAAAATTTAAATTTTCCGATATTTCATTCACTGTGACTTCATTTTTAAAAATAATTTTATATACATTTTATATCAATAAAAAAATTATTGTGCTTATGACCTTGTTTTGACTGCCTGTGAACAAATGTACTAATTTGAAACCATTTTAAGTATAAAATTGATAGATTCGTTTTGTTTTATATGATAGTAGAGCTGTATGTTACACAAACTCACTTACCTACATATATATGGCTCCACTAAGTCTAATAGAGAAATCAGAAATTACACAAGTTAAGTAATATCCATTCAGTTTTATTAAACGTATTTCAAAATATTTAATAGTGAAAAAAAATATGGATAAAAGTTTATTATAGATTTAACATTCATCTCATTTTGTTATATAACACAATTATGTTTCTCTAAAGTCAATAGAACTTGTCAATTTGTGTGAATGGATAATTTTTTAAAGTTTTTTTATTCAAGAAAATTATGAAAAAATGAGAGACAGTATTTTTTAATTGAATGTAGCGACTTTTTTTTAAATACAAAGCATTTTTTCAAATATCATTTTTCAAACATAGTATTCATAGTATTCATTAATGTAACAATTTATAGTATTCATTAATGAAAATCAGCAACAGATCTATTTTTTTTTACAAGAACTGTCTCCTTGCAGTTAGTTTGTGTAACAAATATAACTTTCATAATAGTCGGGTTTGTAATTTGCACATACAATATAACTATATATTTAAAAATATTATCTTTGGTTGTCAATATTTACAAAAGATAATCAAAAAAAATTTACAAAAGATTATATTGACAAAAAATATACTGTTCTACAATACCAGCAAAACTGGTTTACTTGTTTTGAAAAATATAGTTTATAAACAGATTTTGACCTAAATTAGAAACCAAATACTTCAATTTTGCTGACTGCTACTCTACTTTTCTAGCTATGTAATTTATTTTGAGATATATATGCAGTTACAATTTCAACGATGCAGAAATAATCTCTAAATTCCAATTTTATAGATTATATTTTCATCCCTTTGTCCATTTTGAAATCTACAGTAATTATTTTACATTCTCAAATACATATAAACTTTAACATTTTTGATTCAGATAGAATGTCACTCAAGTTAATTTAATTTTTTACATGCTTAAGATGATGAAACCAGAATCTAATTTAAAGCGGTTTTTGAACTGCAAACATCCAAAATCAATAGAAATCACAAACAGTTGAATCACAGTATAGATACTTACCATCCGGCTGCAAATTAACCTGTAGTTTCTTTCTGAAGATGTAATGTTTTCAGATACTGGCTATATTAACCCATACTTAAATATTCATATCAAACACCTCTTTGTTTATAAGATTAAAAAAAAATTTATTCAACCATAACTACTTTTAATCAGTAAATATCTTATTTATAGAATAAAATATATTTAAAATCGCAAGAATATCTTTTTTAAAATTCAAAATTATTACTGGCAATTTTTAATTATTCTTAGAAAGAGCTACTCTGGGTTAAGTTTTAAGTGAAATCTGAAAAATATCAATAACAAAAAAGCATTTGTTGATAAAAGAAAAACAATCATATTCAGACCCAAAGCAATTATATAATTACCGGATAAGTGATTTAAAGCCTACGGCACAAAATATAGCTGATGATAATTTATAAATCGTAAAATTTTATATTCTAACATTTCAAATATAAAGATGTCCTTAAATTAACATTTAAATTAAGTAAAGATGTTTTGGATAGGAAATTTATTACGAGATATTTTATGCTCCACAACTGAAGTTAAAGTTAAATAAATCTAAATAGTGTAACTTCAAGAACAAAACCAATTTTTTTTTTAATCACAAAATTTTTATTAAAGATCTTAATTATACAAAATAAAGGTAAAGTTTATCAAGTGAATTTGAAGCGATAACAAAAAGAGGCTTATCCAAATATAATTAACTAAAAAATTGAAATTTTTTTCAAATTTTATGCTTATTCACAAATACTAACTTCGTAGTTTCATAGAAATAAAATAAACTTTACAGGGATGCAATTTGTATTTTAAAGATTTCCTTAAAAAACATAACTACGGTAAATATTCAATTTTAGCAAAAGTTTGTAAAAATGCTAAAATGACTTTTCTTGAATAAAATGTCCATAGAAGCATTAAAAGACGAATTTTCATGTCCAAATACATAAAAATGTATCTGTAAAGAAGTATTAAACTTAATTAGTGAAACAATAACATTAGAGTAAATTAACATATACTTTAAAAAATTAATTATAAGTTCTTAAACCATTTGAAATATTAACTTTATTAAACTGTACCAGCATTTCCTTCAACAGTTTACATTTTGGAATTTAACTGAAAAATACTATGCTTCAAAATAAGATTTGGCATAGATGTGTTTAGGGGATATGTAATTCCAAGTTGGAAAATTTCTTAAATAATATGGTTAAATATGTTTTTAGCAATGCAAAGTGCATTGAATGTATTATTCGTTTAATATTTTTAATAAAATTGGCAAGTCCATGTATTTATGAATAAAGTAACGAATAGTTAACATATAAATTCATTTTTTTCCACGGTATGTTTAATATTCCAAATTCTTTTCAAGTAGAGTGTGATTGAATATCATCTGGAAAACGTTAGTAAAGTAAACAAGACTGGGAAAACAATACCCCAAGCATCTGACCAAATAATTGCAGCATTGTTCCAATATCTCTGCACTCCCTCGGACGACTTTCTATTAAGGGACACGTGTTGCTCCAGACGTTTTTAAATAAATGCATTACTCTGGCAAAGATGGAGACAAGCATGATGCCCATTATTACTTTGCGGCGTTCTATTACACGCAATTCTCTGCAGCGTTCTTCTCGAGCCGAACCAGAAAGTTGCTGTAAGCTTCTATGATCAGGGAGAAAAGTTACGAATTCACGGAAATAGGAAAAGTAGTAAAAATATTTTGATGTCCAGTTTTCCAAAAGTTCTCGATCTTTCAAAAACATGAAGTTATTTCTATGCCTAATAATTTGGTAAGCAAAATTTCTGGGATAAAAATTTCTTGCATCTTCATTCACCATTACGGTGCTGTTGGCAAACCGAAAGCTAGATATAAAAGTACTGAAACAGATGCAGCTACTATCATTTAGATGTATACAAGCATTAGAACATGCGCAGTAGAAGAACCACTTGTTTCTTTAAATCTTGAAGAGGGAATAAATGATTATCAAGCTATGTATATGAATCAAAACATCTTCAGTAAAAGAATATTCTATTTTTTTATGAAAAAAAAAACTACACCCGTGCATTATCAAGACAAGCTCCTTAAAAAAATTATTCCTTCTCTTTTATTCAGAAGAAAGTATAAATACTAAAGAAATTCAAGTCTACTTCTACATGAGTCATTTAAATTTTGAACATAATCAAAATACTATATTAACATATTAGCTAACATATTCCTCTCTATTTTTCACGAGCAGAATGTCATTGGATTTGGCTGAACTGTTCAAATAAGCAAAGACGATTGAGAATGACTAATTTTATCAGCTTTATTCATCAAACTTTCAAAATAATGGGACAATTCTGACGCATAGCATAAAAACAGAAATGTATCTATATTTACTGCATTACTATGTTTTTTTTAATGAAAGCTCAGATTAAATTTAAACATAAAGATTGGTTTAGATTATTTATTAAGTTTCTTTTGTTGTGATATTGAGTCTGATTATGCCAAGATGGCAGTCAAACGGTTAACATTCTGAAATTTGCTTGAACAGTTCATAGATTTGATTTCCACCATGAATGACTGAATCTGTCGTGTTCGGAGACCACTTTAAGTTGTAGATCCGAGTTTAATTAGCTCTAGTGTGTAGAAAAGGACCATTAAAGAAGAAATCCAAACAGAAATTGTAAGCTTTGAATATTCAGTAAACCATTAGTCTGATGATGCCGAAATCAGTTTTCCTGAGCAGCTTGTAACATCTGTATTTCAACCAAATAAAAAAATACTTCCTATTTAAACTCCCATTCATTTAAGTGTCACTTCAATGTTGGATTCGTTAATTCAAGAAATTAAATTAACATTTCCTAAATGTTGATCTTTTGCAATGAGTGTAATTGGTTTTAAGATCCAGAATTTCCTTACTTTAACTAAGACTGAAAATAAATAAAATTATTTACATGCTTATTTAGGTCTTATAAATTCTAGCTTAAAGGCTAAAAACTATTGCAGATGTTTTTCACAAAATCTAATTTTTTATGTCTGCAAGGACTTTGGGTGATAGAGACATGCAAAAACATGCCTCTACCACCCATTCATTCCATTCAACGTTCAGTTAAATCATCTTCTGGAGCCCTGAGGCTGTACTTCATTGTTTGATGGTATTCGGGCTCATGGACCAGGTTTGATGTTGCTGTCAACAAGGAGGGATACGCCACAACAGATAAATCATCTTTCTGACGATATCCTTTTCCTGTACTGCTTTTCAAGTCTCATTAAGTTAACACTCATCTCAATAGTAGATTTTAAATTTTTTCTTAGTGAGTAGAACGGAATCTTCTCCATTTTATTTCAATTCTACTTACTCAATCTAATCAAATGTAGCTAACACAATATCTCTTAGCCATTTTTCACAATCTTGCATAACAAATAATTGTAAAATACTTTTTTGAACGAACTATGAAGAGCGATACTACATTTTCATAAGTTAAGAAAAAACCGAATGAATTATAGAATATTGAAAAAGAAACCCATAGTTACAAAGTTATTAAATATTGGACTCGAGAACAACTTCATTTATTTCTTAATCTTTTATTAGACGGTCGACGTATCAGAAAAAGCGTAAGCACATACGCTGCAATAAGTAAGAACAATATTTTTTTCAAAAATTAAAAAATGCTAAATATCTGTACTTATTTTTAAAAAATGTGCATGAGTATTTTGGAAAAAAATCTGATACTGCAGATGTATTTTCTATCAATGCAATTACGTACAAATAGGGATATTGAAAAGGAGAAAAGCAAGCGAGCTTCATCAGTGAAGTGAGATCCAGAAAGTTTGATCACATTCAAAAAAACTTCACAGTGAAGCAAATTCAAGTCAATTATGTTTTAATTTAGTTACAGTTAGTTACGAAATAATTCAAAATTAATTACGAAAAGAGTCAAAATTCCAAAATGAATATCATAGTTCAAATACTATGCTCTGATATAAGCTCCTAACAATCTCGTGCAGCCCATCTTATTTTATGCTTACTAATAATTATCTTACTAATATACTTCATTAAGGCTTGCTATAATAATAAACGGTTGTGTGTCATCAAAATGTAACTTTCTAGCCATGTAAGAAATTTTTAAAATTTAAATGAGGTAAAATTTGTTTGGATTCTTTTAATCGTGGTGAATAACCCCTCTTACAAATAATACTGATTCGAGATTTTCTAAGGAAGGAAGAAAATACTTCGCAACTCACTAGAGAAGCATCCGTCCCATTGTTTTTTAAGCTTTTCTCTCTTCCCATTCATTGTCTTTCAAACTACTTACTGTAGCGTACCGAGGTGGCAAGACAATTGATGACAATTTCAATTAAAATAAATTTAATTTATTGATGAGGATAAATTTTAAGTATATACATAATTTTTACTATTTACAAATATTTTAAAACAATTTTCCACTTAATGCTCATGACTATCTCATTGGCGGACACCGCCACAAGCGCACCTCCAGTGCGTTATCTCTCTGAGAATACACTTTACTAACTAAAGTAAACAATAAAAAATATAATCGGAAAGGAGAAGGGCGGCAGAGTCTGGCACGCATGCGCTGTACTGATCCTCACCTTTCTAGCTCGTTACATTACTTAATGTTAACATATGCTATTAAATTCGGAAGATATAATTAAAAAACTTTAATAATGAGTCGAAGAATTTTTTGAAATATATTAATGGAATACTCGAGCTTAGTTTTTCTTTATAATTTAACTTCGGTAATAATTTCTAATCTTCGTGTAAACTTACTATTACGCAGCTTATTTTTTCATGCTACCCAGAAATCGCAATATTTCTGAAAACTAAAATATGCTTTGATAAAATGGATAATTATTAAGCAGAATTTGTGTGTAGATAATAGCCACATGAATTGTCATCAAATTAAATAATTTCTCAAATCTAATAATGTCCTAATTGCCTTAAATAATACAGTAATTGTTCAGAAATAGAATGCTAACATTAGTGTGTGTGTGTATTTATATTAGTTGGGTCAGGTATGAAACTGGTGTCATAAATGTAAATTTAGGACACAAAAAAATATTACATTTTCTCATCACATGTCTTGATCTGAATTTTTTCTGTTTTGATAATCAGCCCATATTACAGAGAATTGAAGAAACAAAGCTCAATTAATTTTATGCTAACTTAAAGATAATTACAAAGCAAAAATGTTCAGAAAAGTAGCGTTTTATTCAGGAACCTAAGAAATGAAATGAATGTTATGGAGTCTCCAGTTTTACACAAAAAATGTGGGTGATTAAACAGAACAAAATGATTTTAGTTTCCTCATTTAAAATTCACAGAAAAATCCTCGCCTTGTGAGGCACGACTACTTTTTTGAACTTAATCCTTTCTAACGACCATTGTCACTTTAACAACTCACTTAATGACCAGAAAGACTATTAATTTTGACTAAGCTGATTAGAAAGTTTGATGAGAAATGCTTGGAGTACCTTACAGAAAAGAATGGTTCTTCTACTCTAGATTTTCCAATCTGTACCTTTTGTTACTGAGTTTCCAAGCTTTTTTTTTACCTGCTGTAAGATTCTGAGCGTGTATTGGTATCGCGTAAAGTATTACTAGCTAATTAAATTATTTTAAAGTAATATCGTATCTGAAAGTGAAAATGTTTGGGAGAATTTTATAATTTTTATTTGAATTTATGAGGACATGTTAACTTACGTGTGTTATATATTTCATTCTTAAAAAAATCGAGTGGTTTTTCATCACCCCATAAACGATGAATATTTTGAATTCCAAAAAGATTCAAAATGTATCCTTTTGTACTTAACTGGGTAGAGAAGTTCTTATTCAATCACTCCTTTCTCGATTCAAGGCAACTTTCACACTTTTTTTTACGTGTTTATGGCACAAAGCAAATGTGATGTGCTCTGATTGGATTAAATAATCACGTGGCTCTATGCTTTCGGTTTAGTTTCGTTAAAAATGGAGGGAACTAATTCTTCATTTTGTAAAAGCGATCTATTTGAATTAAAATGTATATATCATTGGACAAGAACGAGCGCAGGAACATAACGGTAAGTTTTAACTTCTTGTATTTAATTGAATGACTAAATCAATTCTTCATATTTGTAATTTTTCACCATGATATAAGCTTTCGTTTTCGAAAGTGTGAATGAATGAATTCGACTAAGTTCATATTCATGTAATATTTATAATATTTGAAATTACTGATTTATTGATAATGTTTAATAATATAAAAATGTGTTTGGAAATTTTAATTTTTATTTCAAATACTTTTTTTTACCAAAATTTCATTTATTATAAATTTAATCGTAAATTTTAATGAATGCATTTTTGAATTCTTTTACTTTCGAAACTGCTTCAATATGATTGTTAATTTTCACGTTGATTTAAATATCCAATGTATATTATAGAAATATTATTTAATATAGTTTATTGTACTGAACTGGAAATGCGATTGATATCAAATACAAAATTTTACCAATGGATAAGAATAAATTTTTTCATAAATAAAATTCGAAGCTTTTTAATTTAAATGCTAATACAATATAAAGCAAAAATATTAATCTGTAGAATATTACTTGACAGTATCTATTTTATTTATTAAATTTTCACTGACAATATGTATTTTATTTATTAAAATTTCACTGACAATTTTTGATTTGATTGTTACTAAGTAAAAGCATTTGTTGATAAAACGAAAACAAAATGGTATGTAAAAATGAATTAAAATTTTTTTGTTGTAATATGCAAAAAAAATGAGTAAATTTTTTTTTACATATTACAACAAAAAAATTTTGAAAATATGCTTTTGTATCATATATACTAATATTCAAATACATTGCAAGTGAAATGATTTTTTAAAAAAAACAAGATAGAAAACAATATAATAAAAGACATGAGCAATACTGCATATTTTGTAAAATATAGATTTTAATTACTTTCTTTTGAATCATGCAATCATTAAACAAATATTAAAATAACAATGATATTTTTTTTCCATTTTTATATAAGAAAATCCTTTCTCTGTAAAATTTCAATTAAATGTTTTTGGCATTAAAATAATTTAAAACACCTTAATCACATGCAATAAAAAAAAACTTGGAAATGCATGCCCAGCATGTTTCATGTTCTACCATTAAAAATCCAGGTATACACACAAATTATGTAAGGAATTGTAAATTTTGGTTTGCTTAAGTCATTGTTAGAAAATAATGTTGATATAAAAGTTTAGTACTTTCATGAATATTTTAAATTTCATTTTCAAATGTGTAAATAATATACCGGTTTTATGCAACCAATATTTCATTGAAAGCAGCCTATTTTGGATACTTAGAGAAATAAATTCTGTTATAGAATAGAATAATATATGTTCTATTTTTCATCACAAAATGCTGTTTTATATTAAACATTTTCTTCACAAGTTCAACAATTTTTTCTCGATGAATTTGATAAGGCATTTCAAATTGTAATCATTTTATCTGAAAGGAAAAATACATACATATACACATATGGGTTTAAATAATAATATTATACAGGTAAAAACTAGTTATGGTCAAATGAATTATAAATACTGGATACTTATTTTTTCAAGCAATTAAATTCAAATTAAAATTTCTTAATTTAAAAAAAAGAAAATTTTAAATGAGTTATAAATTTATTATAAAATTAATTAGAATTTGGTTTTAGCAGTAAAAACAAACAAAACTTTATTCTTATTCATTGGTTAAATTTTGTATTTGATATTAATCGCATTTTCAGTTCAGTACAATAAACCATATTAAATAATATTTCTATAACATACATTGGATATTTAAATCAACGAGAAAATTAATAATCATATTCACGCAGTTTTGAAAGTAAAAGAATTAAAAAATGCATTATTATAATTTACCATTAAATTTATAATAAATTAAATTTTGGTAAAAAAAAAGTATTTGAAATAAAAAATAAAATTTACAAACACACACATTTTTACATTATTAAACATTATCAATTAATCAGTAATTTCAATTATTATAAATATTACATGAATATGAACTCAATAGAATTCATTCATTCACTTTTTCGAAAACGAAACCTTATATCATGGTGAAAAATCATAAATATGAAGATTTGATTTAGTCCTTCAGATAATTATAAGAAATAAAAACTTACCGTAATGTTTCTGTGCTCCTTCTTGTCCAATGATATATACATTTTAATCCAAATAGATCGCTTTTGCAAAATGAAACTTTAATTTCCGCCATTTTTAACGAAACTAAACCGAAAGCAAAGGGCCACGTGATGGTTTAATCCAATCTGAGAACATCACATTTGCTTTATGCCATAAACACGTCAAAAAAAAAAAAGTGAAAATTGCTTTGAATCGAGAATGGAGTGATTGAAAGAGAACTTCTCTACCCAGTTAAGTAGAAAACGATTCATTTTGAATCTTTTTTTAGCTCAAAATATGCATCGCTTATCGAGTGATGAAAAACCACTTGATTTTTTAAGAATGTAAAAAAATTACTTTTTTGTGAGAAGGGAATTTGCTTCAGTCTCTCAGAGAATTATTTAGCCAAACAAGATTCGCTCAGATTTTTTTCACTTTGGTTACTTAAATTCAATCTGAAATAATTATTCCTTTATTAAAAATAGAGAATTTTCTAAATAAGGCATATTTAGTTACATTGTTAAGATAAATGTGTAAGAAATAGGTTTTAGTTTTCAAACACTGTTCTAGTAAATTAATTTGTCAACATATTTGGTCTTTTTAGCAAATTATGGCTAAATAATAAATTTCAAAAATGAATTCTGGAGTTTTTTGTATATGGAATCAATTTTCGAATACAAAAATCGTGTTTACGAATACATATTATCGTGTTTATCTACGTTGAATATATGCTTTTACATTTTTCAAATTCTTACAATAAACATTAAGTGCATTTTTCTTTCCTAAAAATAAATTTTTGGTATAATGTCAATATAAATTATAATATATTATGGATACGTGTTTTTGCTAAATCATTAAAAGTTTAGATTGCAATATATTTATTGACCAACACATATTGCATTGAATGGATAGTTAGTAGTTTATTTTTCTTACGGAAGCTTTTTTTAGGAATATACTATCATTATTTTCCGAGAAATTAATCTAAAACCCATCTCAATTTTGATATAGATTTAGACCAACTCTCATTCTTAGTAGTTTATAAAATTTTTTTGTAAAATAGGTTTATGAAACTCACACAAAAGGAGATGTGAGTGGAGCTGTTAAATTTATGTTACAACAAATACGTAAACGTGCCCAATCTATGATATTGTGACTAAAATGGTATTAACAATGTCCAAATTAAAAATTTTAATAAATTATCTAACGGTAAATCTAAAAAATAAACAGTACCAAATTGTAAGCAAAAAAAGTGATTTATTTTGTCATTTTATCGTGTTTATCATATTATTTAAGTTGTGTTTCAAACTTTTTAAATATTTTTAGAATTTAAATCTAGTGCATTTCAAGGAAAAATAATTGAAATTAGGAATGACATTTAAAATATTCCAAAATATTTTGGTATTCAATATTTTGTTGAATAACTATTTAAAACTGCTTTGTATCTTATTTGAATTTAAATAAAATGTTTTCAAGAAAAATAAAACTTTAAATGTAAACAAAATTGTTCAAAGGAATTTTACTTAGAAAAAGTTCAATTAAAATTTCTTTGTCTATAATTTTCCTTAGAAAACCGAAAATGAATCTAATACAAAATTAATTAAATGTTTTTGAATATAACAAAGTAAATCACGAAAGTATCATTGTGATTTCCTTAAACTTATATGAAAAAATGTTGCAGATTTGACTTACTCTGTAAACCATTTAATTATTAAGTTATAAAGGATAAGTTAGGCAAACGTATAATTATTATAAGTTGTAAAGATTTGGTCATTAAGGCAATGTTCAAAGGCTAAGTTGCGCTCTCATTTCAATATTTTCTACCAAATTATATGAGGCGGTTGCAAAATTTTATTAAATGGCTTTAAATTATTTAAAGTGGATGTATCTCTAATGTTTAAAGTAATAAATATACACAAAATATTATAATATTCTTAATAACTTATAAAGAAACTTATAAATCTAAACTATAAATTTGAATAAACTTATAAAAATTTGAAATCATATAGAAAACAGTTTTTTTATGATTGGATACATATATATAACGTTTATAATTAATTCTCAAATATAACCCTCGAATAACCTCATTTATAAAAAAACTTGTGCATAATTTTGTATAATTGTTCAATCATTTATTACAATAGCCTACTCAATTTTACAACTAATCAAGTCCGTGTATAATGTTCAACATTTTAGGATCCGCAGGTGTTTGTCGATCGCTTATGCAAAATATGTCAACAGAGAAACAGAATAGACATTCACTTACTTTGCATCTGTTCGCAAGTGATTTCATAATGGTAAATATTAAAATAAGAAAGATTTTCAATAAGTTTATGTGGTATGTACCAAATGGCTAATTTCTGTGAATCGATATAGCTAAACATAACCAATAAACCGGAAATTTTACATTACGACCAAGTGATGAGATCAAACACCTTGGCTGATCACTTTCTATCATTGTGTTTCAGTGGGCTGGCAATAGAATCCAGCAACTGTAAGTATGTCGCTTTTTTCAGCCCGCTCGCTGATCCTGGCTTGATAAAGTGAAGAATCCGTTACCTACCGGACACAGGAGCAATACTCTATTAGAGAAATGCGGAGACCCTATTAGAGAGAGCTGGTTTGTTTTGTGTTTTGCATTTGGAGCTTAGTACAAAATGCTTTTAGCAGAAAAGCTTTGACTATTGTATTCAACAAAGGAAAAAAGAATAAGTATTAAACGAAATCTTAAAGCACCAGAAACCGAGTGTTGGGTTATTTTTTACCCAGTTTGATATATAGTTCTTGATTACCTTAGCAGTTTACAAATAACATTTTTAAATTAAATGTATTCAACTAAGCCATTTTTGGTTGGTTAATAACGTAGTACAGTGATAGAACACCATATTCTAGCGCAAAATGACATCGTTTAGTTGTCATTTGCTTTTACAATCTTCATATTTCATCTATCGTTGTTGGTAATTAGCTTCCACCTAATAATCAACAATGGAGGAGTTCACAATTTTTTTAAAAATTTTATAAATAGCATTTTAGTTTTTGGGGTATCCTTCCTTACGATACGGGAGATGGCCCACTATCCATAAAAAGGAATTCCATTGCAAAACGTAATTTGTATAGCAAATCTTAAAATTGCATAAAGGTGTTTTAACGCAGATCTTAAAATTTCAAATTTTTAGCATAAATATTGAATTTTTGTTATTGATTATGGTTCTAGACAATGGTAATTGTCTAGAACCACAGTCATTGATTTTGTAATGCAATTTACGACAAAATTATTTATGGAAAAGACAGAGATTTATTATATGTGTTAGAAGAAAGGATGTGTATTTTTAAATTATTTATTCGAAATAAATATTCCGTATTAATTAAATAGAGAACCGAAATCAGTTTTTAAATTTCGTAATTAATTATATTTTATGATAACAGTTGACACCACATCTTCAACACAGAATATCATTGCTTGTTAATAATTTAATATCCATTTGTTATTTATATCTGATTTATATTAGCTGAGAATAATAAAATATCGCTTTTTCGAATCATTTTTGAAAAATTTTCATAAAAACCTTTCAAAACAACTTTGATTATTTTCGTAATAAATAATTTTAATTTGAAAAATTTCTCAATATCGCCGCAAAATTTCTTCAAGCAATTTTATAAATGTATCCGGCACTATTCATCCCAATTAAAAAAAAGAACATCTTAAAGAATCGGAGAAAAAAATTCAGAAAATTTATGTTTCAATTAAAAGTACTTTCAATTTATTAAGATACATATTTCTGAATAAAAAAATGTATGCATTTTGATGTCAGCAGAAGTTATGAATAAAATAAGATTATCTTTCCCAAGAAACAGCTTTATAAGCGGACAAAATTAAAAAATGAAAATTTTGCTAAATTGTGTTTTAATATTTTACATTAATTTTACATTAAATATTTAAGAGGCATATAATATGTATTTTTTACATAAATAAGAATCACAGAAATTCTGCTTGAATAATAAAAATACACAATTAACATGTTTTAAAAAACTATTAATTTTTATTTTAAATTTGAAAAAAAATAAGTTTATATTTCCACATATACATAGAAAAAATTTATCTATAAGAAAACAGGCCAGCAAAAATTTATAGTAATTTAAATATAGAAACTATAATACTTAACTCTCGTAAATTAGATAGAATGGATATAATGCATAAAGAAAGTTTATAAATTATCATTATTATTTTTAAAGGCATCCATTAATTAATAATGTTAATTTCGTTATTATTGGGAATTAATTACCCTCGCATAAAATTTTTTGTCATACATTTAATGTCATGATTTAATGTATTTCACTGAAATTTTAATCTCATTTTCATATGCAATATTTTACTCCAACTTTTCATACGTTTTTAATAATTTAAACATAAAATTACTAATATACGAATTTAACTTGGTTTTGAATAGATATTCTTTACATTAATAATTTTAATAATATTGTCACGATAAGCTTTACTTTTAAGATAAGCTTTACTAATTAAGATAAATATACTATTTTTATTGCCTGACTATTCTTCACTAGGATTTGTTATTGAATGTCACAGTCCATTCAGGATATATGTCTTTTATAAAGTAATAAAATTCATTGCGATATAAAAAAATTATATATTTTTTTATAACTTAAAGAACGGGAACGTGTATCAGCTCAGGAAAACGTTGTATTTAGGTTGTGGTATTCATTGCTTACATAAATAAGATACATTGGAAATTCTGTTTCAATAATTAAAAACATACAATTAACTTATTTTAAAAAAAATTGTTAGTTTTTATTTCAAAATCTGAAAATTAAGTTTAAAATTTATACACATATTTTGAAAAGTTTACCTATAAGTAAACATATAAGCAAACATTAATATTTATTTAAGAGTAAAAAAAAATAACATTTAACTATACTAAATGGTATTGAATGCAAATAAGGCGTGAATTAAGTTTATAAATTACGCTCAATTTTTAATAATATTTATTGCATAACAAGAGTAATTTCGTAGCTATAGGGAATTATTTAATCTCTAATCAAACATTTTCACATTCCTTTATTCATACAAGTTTTTCAAATACTTTAATAAAGATTCTGTTGCTTAAGATCTTGAATCCACAAATAAGAAATCCTCATAAACTTGGATAGATTTAAGGAATAAAAATAATTATTTGTTAAATTCGTGTAAAATATTTTAATTGATCACAATAAATTAAATTTAATTGAGAGTCTAAATTAATTTATAAGGAATATTTTACTTACTTTCAGAAAACTCATTTAGTCTGAGTAACTAAAACGAAACATATTGCCAAATTAGTTCAACGGTGAAGTTTAAGAATCGAAATTGGAATGTTTACCCATCTTTTCTCGAAAGAAAATCTGAAGATCAACCAATAATTCTGAAGTAGACAAGTTGAGATAAATAATTTATATCTAATTGAATGCGACATCTAAAATTTGAAATGTTATATTTCTATAAGGCAAATGTAAGATAAACATAAGTATTTTCAATTAATTTACAAATAAAAAAAATCGTTCCCCAATTTAAATAATTATTCTATAAAGTTAGAGCGGCATGTTGGGAGAAAATAATGAATAGTTTGTGAAATTGAAAATGTATGTTATAATGTTAATATCGTTGATTTGTTTTACACTTCAAATTGAAATTTTACTTGTTTAAGGAATTTGAGAATAATTTAATTTAACGTTGATTCTTCTTAATTCCATTAATGTTTTAAAAATTAATGGAACGAAACTCAGGTATTTTTAGTCTATTAGTGCAGTTATAAAATGTATTCCTTTATGCTTTTAAATCTTTATCATTATTTGATATTTATTGAAAATGTATTATTCTCCAAGTGAACCAAACTTACATCGAGAATACTATGAAGATTATTATCAATATCTTATTGTTAGATTTATATATATATATATATATATATATATATATATATATATATATATATATATTTAATATTTTCGTAAGCAAAATGTTGATATGTTTTATTTTAAAACATGTAAATATTAATACTTTACATTTGTGAAACAAATATGTAATTCAAAATATAAACATGAGGTCTACTATGTGAGACAAGATATAAGAAAAAATCTTGATTAGTTAGATTATTATACCAAAAGTAAAACGCGAGCTGGTAGCCGAAGGGTTGTTTATCTAGCTTCCAATCAAACAGTTCATGACTTCGATTCACATTTCAGAAATGAATGCTGTTTCAGCATCTAATTTAAGATATAGGTGTTGATCTATTGAATCCTCGTGTAGAAAATATAACCTTGGTGCGGCAAATCAACCAACCAAATCGGGGTACAGGTGTCATATCATCCAGGATGACAAATTCCGAGTTTGGTGATATTTTTGGCGGATTTTATTATGCATCTCAGGAGGTAAGGGCAAACTAAAAATGCCTAAAACCGTAGATCTCTTAGCCACAATGTGTTTCCAGGGTGTACCATGAGGAGTTAGATCTACATCGCACCCCAAATGTATCCTCTGCTATCCATGAATGTTGGATCCTACTTCAGAGTTTGTCTTCCAATGAGAAAGACATTGTTCTTCAACGGATCCCCGGACACTGCGGAATCCATGGCAATGAAATTGCCGATACACTGGAAAAAAGGGGGACCTTGACTTCACAAACATTTTTTCTAGTGTAGCTTTTTGCATAATAAAACGACTAATTAAAAATACATTGAAAGATTCAAAAAGATTCTCGAATCTCGATCAGAGCAAAAGTCTTGGAAAGACAGATTTTTTGCGGTCTCAAAATGGCCCATACATAAAATGGTAGCTGAGTTTAGGCTCACCACTGGTCATGACTGCCTTCTTAAACACTTGTACCGTCTTCCTTTATTTTCAAGCTCCATCTGCAACCTCTGTAATCTAGGACGAGACAAGGATCGTGACCATCTACTCCATTGTAAGGCGTTATCGAAACGCTCAATTGCGGACCGCTACTGGAAGGCCAGGGGCCTTTTAGACACATAGATTATTGTTACAGCTATTTTATTTTTCATTTTTCTTGTTGTTATTTGTTTATTTGCTGTAATTATCTTTTTATCTGTGCCATTGGAAAAAAAATAATTATGCATCTTGTAACCTAGTTTTTTTTTTTACGTCATAGATACGAAGCCCTATTGAAGTTAGGCAGAAAATTATACTTTGAAAACTTTAGTATTTACGTCATCGTGGACGTCACAACATTTTCGCAACTTTTCTTCATCGCACAAAAAACTTAAAAATTAGAACACTGGATTATACGACATCTGTGTTACTATGACTGAGTTATTTTTTATTATTTGTAGAAATAAAATACCTAATTTATGGAAATTAGTATATAAACTCTGTAATCTGTATTCTAAATATATTCTTGTAAATGATAGAAATTTATATATTTAATGCAGACTCCTAAATCCACTTATAAAAGTACTTAACATTAATAAAGTAAAATATATCTATACGACTGAAGTCATTTTTTGCTCAGTATGCTTGTTGAATATTTGTTTCAAGTGTAAAAAATAAAATTAATAAGAAAGGAAAATAAAATAAGAAATTTTGTAGTGGATGAAGTTTTTATTTATGTCATTGTAAGATTTTTAATGGTACAGGGTATTTTAATACTTTATATTATTTAAAAACAAGTGAAATTCATTAATTTTACTTTTAAATCACGAAGCCGAAAGTTCTTTTTAAATAAATTATAATTAAATTAATAACTAGGCAAAATGTATATATTGATTTTATATTATTTATTCATTACTTTATCTTCTGATGAATTTTCAGAATATTTATAATGGGATATTTTTTATGCACTACATGTTGAAACATGTTTAATTGGAATAATTAATTCAGCAGAGGTAGCCAAATTTCTTTTATGTTAGAATGAGGAAGTAAGTTTGAGTTTTATTATTAAACAATGATTACTCTCTTTCAATCTGTTATCTCAGAAACACAGAATAAATTAACTAATAATTAACTACAAATTAATCAGTTTAATTATAGATCGATGTATTTATAACGTTCTTGGAAGCGTTATACCATTAGCCCAAAAACATTAAGCAAGGCTCACAGCATTCTTCCTAAATTAACAGGAAGCGAACCATTACTTCCCTCTCTTTAAATTAAAGTTGTTTTTTACTCTATCGTTTTCTTCATAGCCTTCTTCTTTAGTAAGTCGTTATGAAGAGCGTCTAACGCCCCGACCACCCCATGTTGCCACAGTTTTCCCGTTCTGCTCTGTCTTCATTAGTCCGCAATTAAAAACGTGGGTGATGGAGGAAACTCCACCGTAGTCAGCGAGAGAAAAATAATGCTGGCTTTGTGGGAGAAAGCCTGGGGGGGGGTGTTGCCACGGAAAAATAGTTATACACCATTTGCATAATCAACTTGATGACCCTAGTGTGGAGGTGCTCCAAGAGGTAGTTGAAACTGGAGGGGAAATGAAAGTGCGATTAAATGCAATTTAAAGATAATGAGAATGTGGGGGAGTAGAGAAGATTTTAATTGCATATGTAAATGAATTGGGGAGTGGCCCCTTCAGCTCACCCGTGGAGTGCGAGGCCTCATTGCAGGGGCTTTTGCAAAACTTATAGAACACTTTGAGAGATGAGATAATTTAAAATTAAGAGAGACACTACGCTATGGAAATAAGTTTATTTCTTCTTGATTTCCTTTGATAAAATCTGGAAGTTGCCTGTAAGAGAGTCCGGTGAATTAATATACTTCAGGGGGTCTTTGTAATTAAAATTTCATGTGTGGGTGTTTGCCGATGAATTCTTTCTGAAACCAATTAAAACGAATCACAATTTCAATTTTTGTAAATAATTTATTCGTATATTTCATGAAAAGAAGTTGGAGTTACACATTAATCTTGTCGTTAAAGAGAATTCAACTGACGTAAGTTATAAATTGAAGAAATAGTAGTATTTGATGGTAAAAAACATTTTTGTTTGAGGAAAGATATGGATTTATAAGTCAATTCAAACAAAAACCATCGGAGAGAATATAGGCTCATTACTTTTAGTTTCTAATGTCCCTCTTTTGAAATAATGTGAAAATTTGAAGAAATGAGTGAAAACTTAAGTATTAAAGTCACTACATAACGACTTATTTATAATGCTAATCTATTGGGTATATTCAACTGAAAGTTATATCCCAAGAAAAAATATTACAATACAATGGAATTTATCATAGTAGGTGGTTGAATTTAAATATCATTAATAAGCTTCTGTAAGCAAAATGTTCTATATGTATTTTATTATATCTTTTAGAGGGATTGTAGTCATTGGAATTTCAAAGAAAATGTATGTATTTAAAAAAGAATAATATAAGCGCACCTGGAAATAAAATGCTATTAAATAAATTAATTTATTGTAGTTGTTTGCTGTATTTGTAGATGTTGAAATGACGAAGCAATTGTATGAACTTTTAAACGACATCAATAAGCATCTGTAAAAAAATGCTATAAAAATGCCTCTGTAAAAAATTGCTGTAAAATAGCGCAACTTATTGAAGCTATTGGAGGGATTTGATTAGCATTAATAAGCATCTAGAAATTAAATGTTATGCAATGCAATTTTTGGAGCTGATGGATGTATTTAACCGAGATTAATTATCCGGAATTAATACGGTACAATAATGGTCAATACTCAAAATTCTGGCAATTCTCAAAACACTAGTAGTCTGGCGGCGATATTTCCGTTCTCTTCCTCCTGGAATACAGCAGGTTTACTGCTTGATATAGACATAAACGATGTGCTAAAAAAACTTCCAAGAAGTTTCCGCAATATTTATTATTTCCATTAGAAGTATGAAAAAGTGGCGAGATAAGATGTTCACTTCTTTTCTAGCCTTTGGTCCAAATTAGCAAGGTAATTGGTTAAGTTTAATTCCTCCATTCTGTAGAACAGATAGCCAAAATGTATTTTAGCAACCCACCTGTAATGAGACAATCATTTAGTTAGAATATATAATATTTTTTTTATTTCTTTTAGATTTTCAAAAACAGTTATTTTTAAAGTACCTGAAACCAATTAAAAATGCAAAGTAACGTGGATGTTTGCATAATTTCAATTATAAATTTAGGAAAGCTTATCAATGCCTTCACTTTATTTATATGTTTTCTTGTAACTTTTTTTTTTGGTTAATACTATTTGTGTATGTATTAACACCACCCCATAATCTTCAACAAGTTTCTAAAATGAATGTCACTGTAATATATCTGGCGATGTCCAAAAGTATCATACCTTACTCAGAAACTAAAGCGAGTGAAGTTTGGATCTTTCTATTACCCAAGATTATACAACAGTGCTCATGCAAATAATGTCTTTGGGGTAGATCAATATTTACAAGATAAGTAAATCCAAAATCACCCTCTCTATAGATTTGTTCCTTCTCCTATATGTAATTTGTGCAACTCTGGAGAGTTGATGGACTCCACGTATTTTCTGCTCTGCGCAAGACTTTTCTTGCAGAGCATTACTGGAAGGCAAGAGACCCATTAGATTAATGGTTTCTTTTGCAAATTTGTTTTTATTTATTGTTTTTCAACCTTTATTCTTTTTTTTTTTTTTTGTTGCAACTGTTTATAATTTTCCATTAGACATAAAACTAGGGAATCCATAGTAAATCAACTGAAGTCATTAGTCCTACCTCTGATGGCGAAGAAGTAGAAATGAATTCTTCGGTACAGAGGTAGAAATGAGCTCTAGTTTAGTTTAGTACTGGAGTAAATCAGAAAGCTTTTAGCTGTATTACTACCTTTCTGACCATGATAAAGAGACTTCATACGATAGGATTTTTTTTAAACAAGGTCCTGCATGTAGAAAATGTGATAAAGAGCATGAATGCGATGCCCTTGAAACTTACTCGATTGACTTCTTAGGAACTATTGGTGCTCAAGAGTTACTCAATTGTATAAAAAATAACTGTCCGACTCCATAAGTTAAGTGGAAGGCTCTATTAGATGGAGATGGGTTGTTCTCTATTAGAGCTTAGTCCAAAATGCTTTTAACAGAAATGATTTCACTCTTGAGTTCAACACAAAAGAAGAAGGTGATAAGTGCAAACATAACTCTCCAAACGCAAAAAATTAAATTGAAAAAATGACTAAAATTTTTCATTCAGTTGAAGTTATTTGATTAGCTTCGTAGAGGTTCGTGTGAATATAATTAAAAAGGAAATCAATTGCTTTTTTTATTTATATTCACATGAAGGCCGTTTTATCATTGTTTATAAAATTATTAAAATTCAAATGAGTTTAAGAGGGATGACATTAATGTAGAATTAATAATTCCACTAGAAATGTCCCATTTATTTTCTCTTTTAATCAAAAGCATGGATAGGAAAGTCGTAGATGTAAGCAAGGATAGAAAATAACTTTTCATATTAACAGGGTAGAGGAAGATCGACTCGCTTAACTGATTCCCTGTACTTTCGCTGATGCTATGGAATACATCAGGAGGTTCAATGTGTGTGTCTCCTCTGCTTTATTGTCAAACAAGTAAAAGTTTGTTGTACCTTAAGTTCTTATTTTGATAGTAAAAATGTGCAATCTTACTTATTTATTATTTTTATTTGATAATTTTAATTTAAAAGAAATTTAATTTTCAACGTTATAAGAACTGATTAAGGCTTAAGAAATTGTAAAATTGAAAATAGAATCCACCAAGAGAGCTGTGAAAGTGAATAATTGAATACAATATAATTGTTGTAAACTTTAATGTTTAGTATACATAGTAGCTGTATAAGCCTCAACATATTCCTTCCCAACTCGGTGCCTTGGACTATGTAGTCTGTGCATGCACTGAAGGAATACAATATCAAACAACATTACTCTAGAATACAGAAGAAAAATACTTATAACATACAAGGAAGTAGCTTGAAATGCATTTTTTCAGCATTTAAAAATAAATTTAAATAGTTTAATAAAATCTTACAACGTCAGTTCTTGCTTCTATGTGTCTCATACATATGGTCATTTGGAGTCATGAAAAAAGGCCTTTCACTATAAAGACAGCATTATTAAAATGTTACAAAAAAATTTCAGAAGCGTTTGGAAGCACGAAATTGGCTGATATTTGTATAAGTACACTACTGGCCATTAAAATTGCTACACCAAGAAAGCTACATGCTAGAGACGTGAAATTTATACGAAAGGAAGAAGGTGCTGTGATATGCAAATGATTAGTTTTTCAGCGCATTCAGACAAAGCAGGCGCCAGTAGAGACACCTACATTATGTTTAAATGATAAAATTGTTCAGCCAGTTCCTCATACACAAATTGCATTTGAACATTGTAGCCTTCAATGGTGTGATCAACGACGATCCTGGGCGCACGAATGGCGAGACGTCATCTTTTCAGATGAATCCAAGTTGTGTGTACAGCATCATGATGGTCGCATCTGTGTTTGGCGGCATCGTGGTGAACGCACACTGGCAGCGTGCATTCGTCATCGTCAAACTGGCCCATCACCTGGCGTGATGGTATGGTTTGCCATTGGATACACGTCTCGGTCACCTCCTGTTCGCATTGATGGTGCTTTGAACAGTGCACGTTACATTTCTGGTGTGTTACGACCCGTGGCTCTACCCTTTATTCGCGTCCTGCGAAACCTTATGTTTCAGCAGGATAATGCCCGACCGCATGTTGCCGGTATTGTACGTACCTTTCTTGATGCGGAACATGTTCGGCTGTTGCCCTGGCCAGCACGTTCTCCAGATCTTTAACCAATAGAAAACGTCTGGTCAATGGTTGCCGAGCGACTGGCTCGTTACTAAACGCCAGTCACTACGGTTGATGAACTGTGGTATCGTATTGAAGCTGCATGGGCATCTGTACCTGTACATGCAATCCAATCTCTGTTTGACTCAATGCCCAGACGTATAACTGCTGTTATTACTCCCAGAGGTGGTTGTTCTGGGTACTGATTTCTCAGGATCTATCCAGCCAATGTTTTTGAAAATTTAATCACTTGTTATTTCTAGTATAATATATTTGTCCAATAAATATCATTTTGTTATCTGCATTTCTTCCTGGTGTAGCAATTTTAATGGCCAGTAGTGTACGAGAGGGTCAGATATGACAGTAGTTAGGAATTTCAAAATAAATTAAACATTTTAAGTATTCATTGAAAAACTACGAGTTATATCCCATTTTACTTGTTGCTAGTAATAAAAAGACAAAAGCTGTAAAACTTGCAGACAATTTAAGTATTCAATTCAAGGTATCATTGGGCGATTCAAAATATGTTTCAAAGAAACAGGAAGGCAATGTACAATTTCGTATGAATCCTGTGGATGTCACAAATCAGGAAGGAGACCCTCATAGCTTGAACTTTGCTTTATTCATTCTGATACGTTATTGTAGAGAAGAAAAGATGTGACAGCTTCTCTTATATTGCGCTATCTTAAGCAAAATTAAAAAATACCGAAGTTAAGATAATTTGGAAATAAAATGTTTTAAAATATTGACATTTTATCAAAATATTTTCTTTAATGAAATTTATCAAAAATTAAATTGCTATCGTAAGAAATGTAACCAAAATCATATTAGTTTAGACTATTTTGGATTAAAATGCTTGAAAGTACTTTATGAAAGCATTTTCCCTTGAAAAATGTTTCAAATTCAGTACAGAAATCAATTTTAAGTCATTTTCTACAGAACCAAATGACATCAGCAAAAGCAGAATTGGAGGTGCGAATATCATTTATTAATACAATTAGTTGAACAGACATTTCACTAAATTGTAATTTTTGAAATTTGTTTTTATTGAACATTTAATTTCAGTTAGTTTTTAAATGATATTTTCATTAGTGTTTATTTTTTTCTAAATATTAATTTATATAATTGGACCATACTGATTGCTCTTTTAAATCTGATTGCTTTAATCTAATACAGTTTATTCATTTCTAGTCTCACTGATTTCTGATTCAAAGTCAGCAAATGTAAAATGAAGTTTAAAATAAATAAAATCATTAAATTTTAGGATTAACTTATTAACTAACTCATAACTTAATATGTACCGTTACATTAGTATTTAACGTATGTGATCAATTTCAATTTTGATTTTAGTTTTATTTTTTCTAGTTCAACTTTTCAATAGTCTTAAAATAGCATTTTAAGTGAATATAGAATACTCGAAAGTACTGTTGTTTTTTAATGACCAATAATAATATAATTTTCAAATAGTGTAGCCTGTTCATTGTCCTCAAAGTAATTCTTCAGCACCTTCTGCGAACATGTTTAGAGCTGTAAAATTCCTTTGCCATACAACTGTTAGATATTGAAGGCTGTGAATGATAAGCGCATGTTTGCTTCATTGGCCTGAATTTTCTGATCTGAACTCTTAAAACGTATGTCTTGGCGTTTGTTCGCAGCACTCTTTCTAAGCTCTTGATATATTGTGCGAATCGACGCGGCTGCTGATAATCCTGCTTTGCCATTGTATAATAACAACACCGAGTGGGGTACTTGAGCACTCTCATTTACCTTTGCTACCGTAGGAATTGCGAATCGTGGAAGGGCAAAATTGAAATGTTTTTACAGCAACTGGTGTTCAGGCACCCAAACCTAAGATTCTTTTAACACATGATACGCAAAGGCGGTAACTTATTCTCATATCAATCAGTGAAAAAACAAAAGTGGGGGGAAAATATTTTTTAATTAACCTATACATATGAAAAAATACAAATACTTTTTTTATTCTGTTCCTGTTTTTTAGTTTATTTAACAGTAAAATACAATAAAAATTAAATAAAATTCTAACTGCTATTGTTTTTAAGACTTACAATGGTCATTTTGATCCCCCTATTATTTGAAAATCCTTGATACATAAACTTTTTTAAAGGTGACTCTAACCAATATAACATATAGATTTTTAAAAATTTGTAATTAGGAAATGCTTTGATGTGTTAAGAAGTTCTACGAAATAAGTAGCAGAGGAGAAATAAAAAGAGAACAACTAATGCAAACTTGGTATAACAAACTATTTCCTAATTTAAACCGATGCTAGAAATTATTCAAAAAATTCTTTCCATTTAAGCCATAGACTTATTTAAATAGATAAAAATATTGCAACCAAACAGATTATTTTTTAAATTTAAGAATAGGTAAGGGAAAAGTTTGAAATTTTAACTTGTAAATGAAAAATAAAGTAAAAATGGATAGGAAAATTCCAAGCTTTAGTTAAACTAAAGTTTAAAAAATAAGCATAGTTATAAAAATTTCAAAACTCTTACAAGATGCTTTATTAATTTACCATATCATCACACGTCAAAGTCAAGAGGAAGAAGGTGCTTTGATTTTTCGGTATCTCTTTAATATTAAGCACTGTGAAGTTAACGGCGTCGAATTTACGAGGTGGTTCCCATGGCAACGTCCCAGCCGGGACACAGCTGGCCTTGTCTTGAAAACGACCCATTAGACGGGCATTGCTGCCGTTTCCCTTGACTGATAAGATTCTGAGGGGATATTTGAAACAAAGGAAAGGATAAATCTGATAGTTCTGCTATAACCTGATCCCAAGCAAGAAAAAAAGTAATGAAGATAATAACTTTGCCTCTTTTGAATCCTCCATGAAACTGTGTGAAGATTATTAGGTATCTAGTTTGCTGTTAATGAATAACCTCTTTTGTTTAAGATTTTCTATTTTTATTCATTTCGAATTTTTACTACCATTCCTTGTTTGGTATGAGTTAAAATAAATATTATTTCAATGATGCTTATATTTAGATCTGTAACTAGATTTTAATCTCGATACAAGTCCGTCATTGTGGAAAAAAAGAGACTCGGTTTCGTGATAGAAACAACAGCTTGATCAATAATTGAAGACAATTTTGTGAAATAAAAGGTACAAAGCAGTATTATTTTCTGTTAAACAGCCGAAGTTTGGAATAGAGTTTCAGCTTGTATATCTGTAAGGAATGGTGCACTTCAGAGTTTTAAGTTTTTCTCTCGTGCTACATGTAGATATGCTCCACTATAATGAAAACATTTTCTTAAAAGATCATTGCTTATAGAATAGCCTATGAAGCGTAAGTTGCTTAAGATTTATATCGCAGTGATTATGATATAAATCTTAAGGCAACTTACACCTCATAGGCTATTCTGTAAGCAATGATGTTTAAAATAAAAAGAAACTCCATATGAAAAAATTTAACCAATATAAGCATACACAAATATTTCCTTTAGTCCCTAAGGCCGTCTGGATTCTGACTTGAGTCGTAGTACCTTCAACCTTTGTCAAATTGGTGTAACGTTGGTGACAAAACTGGAACTTCAATTATCAGCAAATTAAAACATTTGGGTTAATGGGTACTGGGGAGGCGATGTCTTCTTCCAATTGTGTTTGATTTATCTTGAACTGTATACTGCTAGAAAACATGCTGATGAATTACCTTAGCTTGTATCGCCGGTAAATTCTTGTAACTGTTCCAAATCCTCGCTATAAACTTGGTCAGATGCGTCCAGCTGCAGACTTCCGCTTTTTTAGTTGTCATCTAAGAGGCCTTGTCTTCTTAAAATCGCAATTCATTCATAGGAAATTATTGTACATAATTACTAATAAAAATTGTGAAAGTCGTAATGACTGTATGACTTATAAAATGTTAGTTTCTCTATACATGTTGAGAATTCAGTAGAGTTGAGCGTGTCGCAAATGGTGAAGCGTAGCCAGTTTATTTCAGATAAGATGTTGGATTTCTTACTTCACTGTGGTTCAAAATCCTGCAATATTGGGCAGCGAAAATAAGCGACTGAAAGCGGTTTACAGTAACCTAACCAAACTTAATTTAAATATTCATTTATTTTTTTCGCAAACAATATTAAAAAGTAGATATGAACAAATAATTTAATGGCTTTGATTAAATAAATTGCATTTATATTCAAAATTTCATTTAAAAAAATTTTTTCAGTCTTCCATTCCCATCAAAATATTTAAGTTATAAATGGATACAAAATATTTTATGTTTTAAAACAGTTAAGTAAAAATGCACAATTTATTTCTTATGTTCTTTAAAAATAGCTGATACCGAGAATTTAGGTTAAATTATCGTGAGTAAAATGATTGTTCTTTTATGCTTTATAAATAAGGATTTGACTAAATTAATTAAAAACAAATGATTGATTCCATGGTTTTAGATGATTTTTATTATTTATAATAATAAATTAAATCGTTTTTTTTCAATTACATATACTTTATTTGATGTTTTTTTTTAAAAAAGGAGAAGTATTATTGGAAAATAAGTTTGTTAATTACAAATTCATTAATTTTATTCATCCATAAAAGGTATTGCGAAGCAATTTTTTATATAAATGAATAGATTTTCTTAATTATAATAAACTATCCATTAAAGAATAAGTGTTCTTTTATTTACTAAAAAATATTTAGGTAATATCAAATAAATAAAAATACAGCATAATCTTTTTATTGCACTTTTTAGCTATTTTTTTTAATAATTTTTCCATGTTTTGTAACTTAGATTTCTATTTACCTGAGAATGATTGAGAATATTATACAGTTAAATACTGTGAAAAAATATATATTCACTATTAGTAACTATTAAGTAAATATTTGGATACAGAAAATGGTTTCATCATGTGAGTTATTAGAAACTAATTTATATTTAAATTAATTATTTTTCAAATTCTTATTAAAATTTGATTATTTAAATTATCATTTTATTTAGGATCCTAATATTTTGTGCTTTTACTTATTATTAATTACTAATTTACTTATTTATTTAAATGATATAATATAGCATTTTTTTTAAAAAATAAATATAAATTGACAATGCAAAATCTTGTGCTGACATTTGTTTCTATCACGTCATTAATTATTGTTTTTTATTAATAAACATTGATTAACTAATTGAGGCATTAGCATTTTAAAAAATACTCCTTGTGTACGATTACATGAGCATGGTGGCATTAATTACCCCATGTTTATGTAATTGTGCACAAGGAATTTCGGTTGCCCAAGAAATCGAGGCAAAAAAATAAAATCATAATTGCGCCAAGAAAACACATTAACATATAGTTCTAAGCCATACATTTATTTTCAACTGTATTTATATTTTATCGCTTTTCAATCGGAAATAGTTTAACAATTCAAAAGAATGTGCGACATCGCTGAAAATATCCATTGTAGAAAATAGAAAAGATATTTGTTGCATTTTCTCAAATGGTGACGCATAAAAGTTTGCTTAAACTTTGCCATTTAGGGATTCAAAGTTTGAATCAACCCTCTCAACGTGATCAAGAGCATTAGTCTGGAAACAGGTTTAAATTTTTAAAGTTAAAGGATCTTCAGCTTTCCGGTACTAAGCTTCAATTAGCGCGGCGTTAGTAATTTCAAAAGCTAAACATTTGCTTGCTTTAGTTACACGTGGCACAAGTTAGCCTATTTGTAACTGTAACGAAGCAAGGGACTTCGCTGGTAAACTCGATGTTTATTCCTTGCAAATCCCCGAAAGCCTTTTGTAAATTAGCTTTATCTTTGCGTCTATAAAATTATTTGGATTTCGCAAACAAAACAGAGGATTCTACATATTGTAAACGCTTAGAAAGCGACTGGCATAATATTTGGCTCACTTTTGGAAGTCCTAGCTTGCTCTAAGAATGTGCATTCGAAATGAAGTGATTAGTTACGGGCGTTTTCGTTGGCGATATTTTTAATCAAAAGAACTGAATTGTCGCCAGATTAGTTTAGCCAAATTACAGATTTACTACATAAGCAGTGACAGAAAAATATTAAAATGATATTATGAAAATTGAGAGTTGATTGTATCGCAGAAGTCAAAGCACTCTAATTGAAAAGAAATTACTGTAACTCATTTAAAGAAATTTAATGATAATTATATTTCAGTACTTGTTGTGCTCACATAAAAATTTTTCTGTTGTATATGTAAAATATATTAAGTGCATTATTTATGAAGAGTCATATATCTAATATATTAATGTTGTGCATCACTTCACAGTGTACTTTTCCATCTCGGCGACGCAGGTGATAATGTAATCAAATGGTATAACCAATTGAAACAAAATATCTAAAATTGTTTCTTAATATTATAAAACAAAAGTTATATTTCGGTAATAAATAAATATAATATTAATAACATTTCCAATTTACTTCACTTACATTTTATGATAAACTATTCTTTTCGCCAATATTTTAGTGATTGAAATAGACAACAGTTTTGCTGTTGTTTTTAGTCACCTATTATTGGACGGTTTAACACAACTTGAGGGTGTTATAAATCATTTTAATATCATCCGTATAAATCACTTTCCGGGAAAAATTTTCATCTATATGTCCTCGCGCGCAGGAGGAAATCCCGGAAAAGTCACTCATATGCACTCACTTCGATAGAAATGCCTACGAAATATTGAAGTGTAACAACCAACCGTTTCCCGTTTTCACAAGTAGCTGTCTTCGAAAACAGGGCATTTGGCTGCGAAAAACGTTTTTCTAACACTCTGTCCATGGGAAGATCTTGATGATTACTTACAGTAACAATAAACCTCACATAAATTCGTTTTCAAAAGCTAAAATCGAACTAGAGACCTTCTACAGGATGTCTAAAACATTAATCCATGGTAATGTTTCATAGTAAATACTTAATAAGTTTTAATTAAAATTTATTAGTGTGAAATTATTTGAGATGAAAAAAATATTTTAATACTACATTCCGAAATATAATTTGATTAAATTTTCCCTAACAATAATCTTCTTACTGATTGTTTTATTTAACTTCTCCAATCAACTGGAAAATCCTTTTACTGAAAAATAATATAAAAAATAGTATTCTTAAGAATAAAAATCTACAAATTAAACTTCATTGAAATCCTTTACAGCCTGAAAATGCCAATTCTGAAAGGCCATACATTGGTCTGAACTCAAAGAAAGGAGTTCTCATACATTGGGATTCAATTAAGACACTGTTAGGGTTATTTAGACTTCAAACAATTTTGCCTGTGGAAGCTTGCGAGTGAATAGACGCAAAGATAACACTTTGGAGACAAAGGCTTTCCTCTAATCGGATCGG
Source organism: Latrodectus elegans (assembly GCA_030067965.1). Lineage (NCBI taxonomy): Eukaryota > Metazoa > Arthropoda > Arachnida > Araneae > Theridiidae > Latrodectus > Latrodectus elegans. The sequence goes on along the minus strand of CM057811.1, from coordinate 102,113,580 downwards.
CCCCCAAATAAGCTTAAAAATATCTCTTTCCGCCACGCATCAATTCGCTTCACTTTTAGTTAAGCTTCGATAATTCTCGAGCGCTCTCAGAAAACACTTCCCTTCCAAATTACAGAGGCATTCTTCGCGTTTTAAAATTTCGCACAAAAGAAGTTCTACCTCCGCCCAAAAGGAGAGACTATTGTTTGAATTTTAGGACAAAACCATCCGCCTACATCCCACCCTCGAAAGCAATATCAGTTTGAAATGTTCCCCCACCCCACCTCCAAAAGTCGGGAATCCTGCTGTTCCGCTTGGCTTGGGAAGATATTGGAAGAGAAAGGCGAAACGCGATTGCCGTGCGCAGTATGTCGATATATAAACTCCGGTGGAGGAGGAAAGCTTTTGGAGAAAAATGTTTTTATAGCATCCCTTCTCGAAGTTTAAAGCGCAGGCATACATCTTCCGTGCTCTGGGCAGCATTCGAGTTGACCGAAGGGGCCGAAGTTGTTCGCGCGTGGTGACTTATGGAAAGCTTAGCGGGGAAGAGACGAGCCATTCTTTCCTGTCAAAATCCCCTTTGCTGCAACGCAAAAGTAATTGTTTTCTTTTTTTAAACAAGGAAAATTATGAACGAATTTCAGGTGCTTATGTTTATCTTCCCTTCTTAATTTTAAATCTTAGTCTCTGTTAAATTAAGAGGAGTTGCTGGTACCAATTCAGGTGTTGACTTGTTACATAGTTCAGGGTTATGGTAATTTAACAGTTCAAGTACTTGTAGGGGATAGTTCAGCAAAGAAATTCATTAAGCATTTGTACGCCCACTGTGCACAATTTTATGAAGGACATTTTGTAGCCGTGGGGAATGTTCCCATTGACGATGCGTAATCCACATGCAAATGAGCTAAAGGTGTTGTAAGTCATTTTAATGTCCCCAGCTTAAATTATCTTCACAATAGCTTTTTATATAAATAGTGCGCCCTATTCACTTGTAGCAAAGATGGAAACCTGGAAAACCACCAAGCAATCATGCGGATGAAGCAAGATTGTCATGTGTAGGTTAGGGCGTCGATTTATTTAATCTGGTACTTTGAAAAAGAGGAATAGCTTTTGGAGAAAAATGTTTTTATAGTTTCAGTTCTCAAAGTTTAAAATGCAGGTATACATCTTTCTTGTAGAGGTTAGCCTTCAATATAAATATATTGTGAAGCTTGTGTAGAGACTCCATGTTTAGAATCAATGGAAGAATTAGAAGGAAATAAAAGAAGAAATTATATCTGCTTAAATCACATTTGATGGGATGGAATTTTTTTTGTTTGTTTTCTTAGATAATGAAAGATTTCAATTAATTCGATTTACATTCCAGATGGCTTCCTGGGTCTTCTTTAATCTTGGTCACTGATGAACTAAGAAGGGAAGAGTTCGTCAGTTCAGGTGTTGACATGTCCGTGACTAAAAATTATGAGAATATTGATATAATGTAATGGATGGTCTAACAGTAATAAATATTTCTAAGCATATGTAAGGCCTGTTATTAAAATGGTTTATGGATAATGAGTTTAAGTTTGCTGATCATAAATTAGAAAACTAAAATGTCTAAGGACAAACCAATTGAGCTCATTTCTATTACAAAATATTGTTCCGAATAAAGCAAAATGAATAACAAAAAGTAATTTTTTAAATGGCAATTTTCTTTTAATTTTACTCAATAATGCTGTTTTTTCCTATGGAAACTTAATTAGGGAATGATTTGTTCATTTAAAACACGAAATCAATTTTAAAAATTAAATATTTAACTGATGATTTTGGGCGTTACTTTGATACAATATTGCTTCAAATGTTTCTTATCAATAATTAACAGATTTTGAGATGAGGTTGATTCCTGTATTGATTGCATTAACTCTGTAAATAGAACAGTTTGGAATTTCTCAGTTATTAAAATATTCAAGAGTAACATCTGTCAGAATTGTGGAAGGCTTGATTACTACCGAAAGATTTTGTTGTTAATATTTTAAACTTAAGTGAAATATTTGGTAGGATGATTGACGATTCATTCTTAAAGTTGCCCAATGAGGCACTTGTGAGAAAATTTTCGCTTATTAAACCTCTTATAAGTGACAGTTCACCAGCTTAAATTGTATTGAGTGATGCATTCCTCTCTCTTTCTCTCTCTCTCTCTCTCACACACACACACACGCAAGTAAATGTTAGTAAATATTGTATACTATATTTAATATTGTCATCGAAACATCCCAATAGGATGAAGTTGAAATAATATACGATGAAAATTTGTAAAAATACTTAATAAGTTCGTCTAAGTTTTAATTATATTGATTATGTTAATATAACTGATAATAATAATCCAATAAAAAATTGCATTTTAGTATAATCAGTAAAAATTACAAATACTTGTCGCATTTTTTTCTTGGCAGGGGAGATTATGACGTTTGATAATTATATACTTTTGCTATATTTTATCATTTGTGGTTTATAATTCAGTTATTTAATCACAAATTTTTAATTATAATACAATGATAAATAAAAATATTTTTATTAAAAGGAGTGTGTTAAAGAAAACATTTTGTATACATGAATCAGGGATTTGTATCGATTGTATCCTACTTGTTTGTATTATTTTGAAAATCTCCTAGTTTAACCATCATACAATTGACTATGCATAAACCCAATCTATTTAGTGTGACAATTTAAAATACGAAGAATATTTCTTACCAAGTACAAATGTCTTGCCCTCTAATAATTATAAGGTTTTAAAAAGCTCACATCGATTCAAAAATCAGCTCTAGAAACATGAAATGTTTCTACATTTGAAGTAATACGCTTCGAGTTTTTTTATTTTCGTAATATATTACGGATATTAGAAATGAAAGCTAAAATTATAAAAGTATGAAATGCATTTCTAAAAGTTTATTACAGATTTAAGAAGAAATGCAGTTATGTGTTACATATGAAGTTGAACAAAGGGTAAACGTGAAATATTCTTTTCATATGTTTGTCAATTATATAAAGTATACATTTTAATAAATTAATAAAACATTTTGAACCACATTAGTATTTAAAAATGCAAAATGAGATATTTTCCTGGATATGATTGAATTAGGAAATATTTTACAAAAAATATCTAATTATATGTCATCAATAAATTGTTTGAAAACTCATTGGAATGACTGAAGATAACTACCTCATTAAGCTCTGAATTTACTTCAAAATAGAAATAAGTGTAGCTACCATGATTAAGAATCTTCTACTTTACTGAACTGGTTTGGATATGAACTCTGCTATACAGATTTTCAAAATATTCGCCAATTACAGTCCCATATATATATACAACAAGTATAAAATGTTTATGTGTAAAATAAGGTAATTATACTTCTAAAACTGCAAGAATTCTAATTTTTTATTCAGAAAATACTCTTTTACTTTAATTAGCAATTAAAATCATTTTGCTTCATAACTCTTACTTCCTTATATAGCTTAACGATTTTTCAAAGAGTTTTTACTTTTAATGAAGCATAAAATAAGCACGTGTGTGGCGCGTCTGTTCAGTTTGAGCTATCAATCTGGTGAATATCCAATAAACATTCACCAGATGGATAGCTCAAACATTATATTTCAAGATTTAACAATATTATGGGAAGAGAAAGTTGAAAATTTCTCATGACATTTTATAATAGGAAAAATTTTATATAACTATTTAGAAATAAACATGTTTGATTGCGAATACTATGAACAACCCGAACGAGAAATACCTTTCTTATCCTTGGTTATTTTGAGTATGTAATTTGTACATTGTTAATAAATCTTTCATGCATTTTAAAATTATTTTTAATTGAGAATAATTACTAAAAGTGCTTAATTACCCATAAAAAATTTTTCTCATAAAATAAACAGCTTCTGCGTCGCTTCTCAAGTACTCCTCACAAAGTGGTTGAAATGGGTATCTTTAAAAGTTGTGAAAATATTTTTTTACAAAACATCTCATGAAAATGCCTTTACAATAAAAAAAATTATTTATAAAACATTGTTTAGTTTTTAATCTACATTTGATAAGATTATTTTTTTTATTTTTTCAAAACATAACTATGTATTTAAAGTATTCAAAAATACACAAATATAAATAATAATATTTTTAATTAATAATTTTTTTATAAATAGTGATTAATGATGGGTTTAAACTAAAAATATCTATTTTCATAAACATTTTTCTTTTTTAAATATAAATAGATAATTTTAGTTAAGCTATAAATATCTTTTTTTCAATTATGAAAGCATTTTGAATACCAAAGCTATTTTGTTACTATTTATGAAGAATTTATAGTTCAAATAAATAGATTTATTTTACAAATATATTGAGAAATGCAATCACTTTCAGAAGAGAAAATGTATAAGATTAGGAAAATTTCCATACTATTTAATAGAAAACTATTACTCTTAAAGAAAATAGTCAATTTGTTTGTTTGCATAAACCCGCTTCCCTGTACCTAACGCAGATTTAGGTTCTACCAGTCAGATAAAAGCAGTTGGGTGGAGTGTGCGTGATTTTGAAATAGGACCAAGCAGAAGATCCGCAATATTTGACCTGCCATCCCTAGAGATACCATTTCATTTTGAAGACATTGCGATCGCGTTCTTTAACTTGCCCCAACTGCCTTTAGTAAACATGATGAATCTTCGGTTAAGTCGAGATTCAAATGCTCTACCTTCGAATTGTGTGAATGATGCCCTAAGCAACCAGACCACCGCGGTACCTAAATAAAATGGTTATACATAAATTTACTATTTAGAAACAAAAATTACTTGGTCAAAAAATAATAATACATTTTTCTGCGAATTAATCACCTCGATGGTAAATTTGCTAGTGCTGCATAGTTTGTCCCACATGATACTTGTTTTATTGCATTTCGCATCTAACGTAGATGTCCGTTATAAGTCATATCGACTTTCTAAAATTGCTTTGCATAATCTGCTCCAATGACCGTAGTTACAGAAAACAACTAACCAGCCAATGAGATTTAATACTGTAAAATTTGAATAATAATTTGTCAAAATGGGCTTAGTTCTTCATGTTGACGTTATGAGCTGTTTTTAAAAATGTCCCTCTACTCAATTGTCTTGAATATATATTTAGCTCTACACACATACATACACAGAATCGGAGATATACGCGCACACTGTTATTAAAAGAAGTAACCTGCAGGATCGAATTAGAATACTTATGAAACTAAGACATCAACTAATGGATTTCAGTGAAATAAACCATATTTTAAAATACTTTTTAACTGAGGCATTTGTTAAAATTCCGAAATTTAAGATAATTTAGCTGTATTTCGGTGTTATATTTTACGATCTGTGAACTACAGAAGTGGATAAATGCTGGAATTCGCATCATGTTAGTCAGCCTCTTAAAATCTGCATTAGTTTTCAATTGCTCTGTCTGTATTGTTGCTAAAATAGTGAGATGTTTAAAGAGATTTCGAAACATAAAGTAAACAATTTATAAACTGCTGTTGAACTCAATTATTGAACATTAAATGCGAGGTGATTTGCATCACGCTGTATGAAGCAGTCACAAGACATTTTTGCGAACAATGTTTCTTGCCCCACTTCCCAGGCTTGAGTCTGAAGCGGTAGTTGGAGCATAGAATTCCACTTTTGTCTCCAAACTACAATGATTAAACATTCGAGGTACGTATCGAACACAAGAATTAGAGATTAATTTCTTACCTATTGGATCTGTATTCAGATAATGAAGAATTTATATATTGACCTGCCTGAAAATCTCTATCATTTTTTGGATATTAAAAGAGAATGACAACGGATTGATTTCACCGTGAACAGAGTGTAATCAAGCATGCTTACAACTACTGAAATGCATCTTCTTAGACTATTTTACGTCAGAAATCAGGATTACACTAAAATTCGCATTATTTACCATTTTGAGTGTGAAGTTTGGATGTGAATTTCCTTCCATTATACTAAACATATTTATAAGGCTAAAAATTAAAATCATAGTTAGAGGACCTACAACCACGACCCATTTTATCGGTCCAAACACCATTTTTTGTTTGTACGAAATTTTATGGTGGATATCAGGACTCAATTTTAATCTTGTTCTTTCTTCTTGCTGGAAAGCAAGAACAAAGAACGACACTGTTCCAAACTGGACCACTGAGGATGCATTCGTAGTAATTGGCTCTGAAATGAAATATTCTTTTAATTTTTAATATATATATATATATATATATATACCGGTTTAATAACATAATATCAATATCACCAACACTCTGAAACTGGGTGTGTTATCCAATGTTCTTGTTAAACGCTTCGAGATCAATTTTCTCTCATATTAATTACAATGTGTTCTCAATCGGAAGTTAATGGTTAAATTATATTAATTACTTTGTTATTTATGAAGGCAACAAACAACGAATTTTAATTTATTATAGTGAAAGTGACACATTTCATTTCAAACTGAAAATATCCATGAATTTTTAATTGAAATAAGTATTTATGAAACTAAGCATTTTTATAATTACATCGGGGTGTTTTCATCTGTTTTTAACATTTGTTCATATCAATTTCTACAAGAGAAGCTCCTTATTCTTCTAAACAAATTCAATGAAAGACATTATAATATTTATGCTATTTTACAAATTTACTATGAAGCGAGTGGCTCGGAATTCAAGAAAAATTACAGAATTCCGATTTTAATTCAAATAAATTAAAAATTCTGATTCAAGATTTGAAAATGTTTCCATCGTATACCATTTTTAATATCAATATAAAAATGTGAATATATTTGAATAGAATAATTTCCAGTTATTTAAAAGTTCAGTGTACATCAATATATTTACGTTAAAGCTATTAAATTTTTATAATTTACTAGGATTTCTTTCATTCTTAATTATAAACTTGATATCCTTTTTAAAGATAAGCTTAATGCAAACTATGAATAGATGAAAAAAAAATCATGTCTCCAGGATAGTAAAATTCGCGAATGCAGTTTTAAGCCATTAACGCCACTTAATGGTTCGATCATTCTGCTAATACTCTCGGCTCCGAGGAGAGCTCAAGGAAACTTTTCAGTGGAGAGCATCCCGCTATTTTCCTAATATGTCCGAGTGAATGAACGGCGGGGAAAAAAAAGAAACATTTTATTTCCCAACCAAAAAAGTATATAGCTTCGGCCCCTTTCTTGTTTGGAGTAACTGCCTCCCCTTCCCACATATCTTCTACTTTTCTGCTAAGAAACTGTGTCCATAAAAGAGTTCGACATCTGGGGAGCATTGATCGTCCTATTTCAACGTCGGTGACCCTTTCCACGTCATCACTCAAAAGGATCACGTCCATACATCAGGGCAGAAGGACAACAGTCATTTTTCTTTTCATCCCCAGAACTTTTTCCTGCACAGTTTTCTTTATTATTAAGTTACCGTCCCTAACTCAAGTATAAATAAAAATCTAAGAGCTTTCGAATCTAACCATCTATTCTGCTTTCTTAGAACGAAATCGTTTTTCGAAGATCAAGAAATGAAATTTCGGTTTTGTTCACTTTCAAATTAATTACATTTTTTGTCTCCATTTTAATGTATTAATAAATTTCAATCTATTGATAAATATTTTAAAGGTTATATTGGAAAGAAGAAAAATCATGAATTCATTTATACAAGCGACACTCGGTCCGTAATCTTGATCTTCCTTCTCGATACTTAGGAAACACAAAATTATGAAGTGTAGCGACTTCGGCAATACGATTCTTAACCATTGTAATTGTTCAGAGTAAGAGAATACAGATAAAGAGTCCTTCAGATCGAATATTTAAAAAAAAATATCCGGTGTTAATGTCCACAACAGAGTAATGAAATCGTTACAGAAAGCGGAAAATATGGAACACATGTCCTTGAACCAAGGAGAACTTTCCAACCACTTCATTTGACAGTTGGGAGCAAAATCCCTTCTTAAATTTTAAGTTTGAGTAATCAAAAATCTTGTGATTGAAAGCAATTTGTAACAAAGTTGATTTTTCTTTGTTAGAAAGGGATAATTGTTTAAAAAGAATTGTATTTCATTATAACATTCATTTCAGATTTTAAGTTAAACCAATTTATTAAATATGAATGATAATTTTATCTCATTCTGCTTGTTTGAAAATATGCGAAGAAGATTATTTTTAAACTGAACTATCAGCTTAAAGTTTAGTCTACCAGTTTACAGTTCAGATTTGGGTTTGTGATTTCGATTTTCTCTTCCATTTGTAGGTGTGAGATAGATTTGCAATCAACTGTAAACTTTGGGATCCACTTGAGCTTATCTTGGTCACAGAAATATAACACTAGAATGAGACAAATCAAGAGATTCTTATCTCTTTCCTATCAGATCTTCTTTAAAATCAATAGTCTCTTTAAAAAAAAACTTAATACTATTATTCACATTCCAAATTTTTCTGTGTCTGATACAATATTTTCTCTGTCGAAGCGGTTTCTAAGAACACCATTTTTTGAACTAAATATTTTATAATTATTAGCGTATAACTTGTTCTTAGGCGTTGCAGTTTTTTACGAAAAATCTTTTATTAAACAATTTTTGATCCACCTGTATTTTTGTTAACTTTTACAAGAGGTCTACTAGACATTTACTGGATTAAGTTTTTGTAAACTTTTACAAGAATATATCAATCGGTACAACAAACTCTGCGTGTGAATAATTATTGACATAAAAACATTTGATAAAAGTAATATATTAAGATTTTACTTTCATGACACAATCATATGTAAAAATAATTTTCATCACAACAACCATTCGTGAATAGAAATTCTTATAAGAATCTATTCAAATATATTGTTTGGCGGAATAATCTCTGTTTGAAGAAATCCTTGAGCCAAACAAAGAAATCCTTTAAATTCATAAAATACTTTTCATAAATGACTATTCATATACCACAAAACTCTTCATTACTTTAAATTGATATTAAGATTTCAGAATTAAATATTTTTCAAAAATTTTTTTCATTGATAAAATTTTTATAAGACTTTACTACTCTCTATTATTACGGACAACAATATGTATACATTGACCAAAGTGATTGACAAATATAAGTTTTTATTAAGCCTGTACTAGAATTTATTTTTAAGAACAAGAAATTCTACGGATAATTTGAGTTACAACAACTTTTGATAAATTAAAGCTATTATATTGTTTTAATGCAGTCTATAATTATTGATAGCTCTATAAAAATCGGCGATACCAATGCGTTTGATATGTGTGTGTGAACTGATATTTCTTATTAAAACCTTACTGGAATCCATCTTTAGGCACAGTAAATTTAAGAAACAAACTTTCGGTATAACAAGCTTTCATGACTTAATAATAAAAATTTCATAAAATGATATTCTTAAAAAATTTCACTCGGATATATATTTTGTTGCAGCAATTTCTATAAGGAAATGTTGACGCAAAAAATTGAAAGATTTTTAAGACATTACGAGAACTTATTCTCAGGCTCAATAAATTCACGCATAATTTTTGGCACGACCTTTGTTGAAATAAAGTCCTGCTAAAAATTTTTAATAATATCAGCTGTTAAAAATAATAATCTCTAAGAACACTTATTGGCACCAAATAAAGGTTAATTATTTTTTTTGCTGAAACCATTCTTAGGAATTGCAATCTTATCATCATAATTAGATTATGCTAAAAATGTGTCATGATCGCAATATAAAACTATTTCTAACATCCATATTTCTAGTTTAATTTTAGTAAAAACTATATCGAGCATTTTATATAAATACGTTTAATTAATTCAAAAAATTTTTTTTAATTATTTTTCTTATTTTTCTTAATTTTTCTTAATTTTTAATTTTTACTACATAAAACAATCCATTTTTTTAAAACCTTTCTCTGTTTGTAACAAAAATAACCCATTAAATAAAACTTAACAAACTTTTTTTTAGAACTGCATCTCACTACATCTTCACATTTCATTTCGGAAACTTGGCATCATTTTCTTTCGCCAAAAAGGGGAATACGTCTGACGAAATGTCTAACTTTTTTTTAATCTAATAACACTGCATTCTAAATTTTATCTCTTGCAAAATGTCAGAAGTAGCTGGTGAGGGGATAAGAGAAATCAAGTCGCCATATCATGTATAATGGATGGTATATCTGAGGTAGAACTTGCTTTGTCACAAACATTCTTTTGGATTAAAAATATTCCGCAGGAAAATATGGACTGTCAGAATTTATGGAGCTCAGTGACGGAGAAACTTGCTGTATAAAACACTTCACTTCCAATATAGAAATAAACTTGATATTAAAAATTTTAAAATTTCGTTGCACATAACTTACGTAGATGCTTCTACAATAAAAGATTTATTACAATTGCAGGAAAGAACGGAATATTATACAAAGAATTTTCTGAACCTCTAAAGAATAAGTGAAATATACAATGACAATTTTTCTTTTTCCAATAAAATATATAAATTTAGATTTAAAGAATTAATATTCAACAAAAATTGATAATTATAATTACTAATGAGTACTATATATATATATATATATATATATATATATATATATATATATATATATATATATATATATATATATATATATATATATATATATATATATATATATATATATATATATATATATATATATATATATATATAATATTGCTACAAAAATCTAATCAAATAAATTTTTTCAAATAATTACGAAAAGTAAAATACGATATAATAAATATTTTCGCATGTAACGAAGCATTTACATAATTCAGTGTTATGATCCAGAATAACAAAATGTGTTTGTACAAGGAGATGGAATACTGAAAATGTACATTAAAATTACTTTGGTAATTTGTACAGAAATTTTAGGCGGTTTTCACAATATGAAATTTCACCTTTTTCATCATTTCAGTTCATTGAACCTTTTTATTAAAAGGCATTACAAAATTCCATGAATGCTTTCTTAAAACAAAAATTGCTATCCAGCATCTTAATAGCTTAACGCCATTAAGGTATTTGACAGTGCATTTTTTCTGAAATATTAAATGAAAGCTCCGGTTACAAAACATTTTTGTGATTGCTTATAAAGAGTTTTTTTCCCTATGGAATACATTTCTGAGAATTGTTCTTAGTTTAACTGAATATTGATCTGCTCTAGAAGTATAAACTATTGCATTTTATATGATACTTCAGTCTGCACTCAAATTAGGTATTTTTAAAAGTAAGATGTTTTAGCTTTAATATATATATATTTTAATTTTTCTTTATACAATTATTTCTAATTGAAGTAAATTAACGTTTTCACTAGAGTGTTTCACTTGGTTGTGATTTTTTTTACGTATTTTTATGAACAGTGAAAAGTTTTCTTTGTTTTTTCAGTTCTTTATATTAGCGTTGTTTATAAATTAAAATACCTGGTGGCTTATTTTATGATTACGTTTTTCTTAAATGAATATAAAATAGTTTTCTACGAAATGGAGAACGGAGTAGCAAGTTTCTGAAAAGGAAAAGTTTCTTTACAAGACAAGAGAAATCATTGCTTCTATAAAGAAAAAGATCCTCTGAAAAAAAAATCAATGGCTGCATTTTTTCCTTCATGATTTTAATATTTTCTAAAAAATTACAAAGGTAATACCGATTACTTATATGATCTGTAAGAATTACAAACCATTTCATATTCAATATTTATTCAGACTTTCTAGAGATATTTGAAACGCTGGTAAAGTTCCACAAAATTTCGTTAACTTCCTTAAAGCTATTAAGGAAATTAACTTCAAAGATTTATTAGTGAAATCTTCTTAAATGACGCAAATAATCAGATCGAATTTATTCTATATGAAAATATTATGTTATAGAATCTCATTTAAATAGTTTATAACATATTTTCATAAATTTCAAAATATGTTCGATCAGATTTTGTGTTAAAAGGCCTAACTAGAAAGATTTCATATTATAAAATCTTATGATTTTCTAGTATAAGATATTTTTAAGTAATTAAATATGATTTCATATGTGCGTTTTGTAAAATATGATTTTATTTCATATAATCTTCTTTTGCTGTTATAAAATCCTTTTATTACTTTGTAAGAAATAAAAAATATTTCATTGAATTGTGCAGCAAAATCTTTTTGTATATTAATGTAATTTAACATATGAGATCTTATTAAGTAAAAAGTTATTTTAATCATACAAAATTTCCTTATTTGATTTATTGCGATGCCATTTTGTATTAAAAAATTTCAAATAATACATGGTAGCTTTTTTAAAAAAATGAATTTATTTTATTTATAAAATTCTTTTGGTAGTTTATTGAAAATAAATAAGATAGAACGAAATTTAAGCAATATCATTCAAAGATTACTTATTTTCTGTACACAAAATTGTTATCTTACTCGTAAAGAGCGATGTATTAAAAATAAAGCCATTGTTTCAACCATCAATGTTTTCACTTCAGTACTTAAAGCAATAGTCGTGCGATATTTTGACAAATTACCAACTGGTTGAGTTACCAAATCATTGCATAATTGCTTCTCTTTGAAAATATTATATAAAAATATCATTCAGTATCTCCATATGATTTATATTTGATTAATTCTCGATAAATGAATTGTAAATTACTATTCAAATGCTTAATCTAATTATGGATCATTTTTATAAAACTTAATCTAAATACTTACATGGGAATAAGAATAAAAGTAAGATTATTTTAATTTAAAATTAATCTGTTAAATTAAAAATACCTAATATAATTAAAAACTTAATCAAATTAATCAAGTGAATTGATTTCAGTGCATGAATGCTTTAGAAATGAGAGAAAACCTAGAATTACGACTGAATCTTTCTAGAAAAGAGAACCTGTTCTATTTGCTTTTTCAAATCATCTCTCAAATTGGAACAATGATTATGTCTAATGGTTATGCATACATATACTTAGCTATTATTTATTATTTCCTTCAATGTTGGAGCTTTTCTTATTTCTCTGCTAATGAATCGAATTTCGAAAACATTGTATTTTTCCCTATAATTTTAGGATTAAGTTTAAATATGCAGAAACATTTGAATCGTAAAATTTTACGTTACTTAATAACATTGCATTCAATCATTTTATTTAACCAAATAAATGTATGAAAGAGTCCTACATAGGTTATTGCTGAAGCGCCACATTGCTGATAACAGTGATCTGCAAATCACCCACTGAGCAATCTTTAGATTTATGAGGCTCTTCACACAGTCAGTAGTCGCATAAATTTGTTATTAAAACTATTATATATAGTTTTATTTTGTTTTTTCAATTGTTAAAGAATGTACCATAAAACAATAACAAATTAATAAATGAAAACAACCATCAATCAATTAAAATGCTAAAGGCTTCAAAATAGATATAAATTAAAAAAATAAAACTACCATAACGCTATTTATACTTTAAAATATTTAAGGAGTCCAGTTAATATTACACACAGTAAACAAATTAATTAGTATAACCAAAGCAATCATCTTTTTGTAAAACAGTATCTTATTTGTACACAATAATTATCATCAAAATTTAGAAATGTTAAAAATTATTTTTAATTGCATTTTTTTTCTATATTATTTTCAGTGTGATCCATTTTTCTAATAAATACGTTTATATCCAAAAACAGTGGAACGTCATAAATATTTTTTAAAAAGCAGTATGATATAAATATTCAAAAATAGTAAAATTACAGATGTTTAAAAAAATATTTATATCTGATATCATTGAAAAAATACAGCAGATTTAATATTTATTTTTACCATAACACTGCTGTATTTAAATGTAATTCATTTTTGAAAGATTAGGTTATCAAGATGTTAAATAACTAGATCTATTAATAAATGACGAGATTGACAACTGTAAGAGCCCCCATTTTCGTATCACTTCTTTGCAAAAGGTTAAACATGCATCCTATTTGATAGCATGATGATCTTGGGAAGTGTCAGGATTCGAACTCAGTGATTTTTGTTCACGAGGCAAGAGATATCAGAGGGGAAGGATTAATTTCGATTAAGAAATTTTTCGCTCAGTGAGTGATCTTCTTATCATAATTATCTTGAATCAGTTTTGGTATCGAACTCATAGACAAGAGAGCAACGCATTTTCTAACCATGCTACAATGGCCCGAAATCAATTATAAACAACCGATATTTCACGATACGATATTTCTAGCATGAAATAACTTTATATTCAGTTGTTTAAAATACATTTTTTAAAAATATTCCTCCTTAAATTGTTATTTTTTGATAAAATCGCTGAAGGGTAAATTTTCGGTCTAGTGAAGCACCCGCGGAACTGGAGTGCCTACTTTGAATTTCACTTCAAAATGGATTCTCCAAAGCGTATTTTTCGTTAAATTTCATTGGTACTAAGTTGTCTAACCTTTTACCATATTACAAATGTAATCGATCTTTGCACGATACACGTTCTTGAAAACATTCTTCTCTTTGATTCCATCGAAACTCTCTTTCCTCCCCCTCTGAACAGGCTCTTAGTAGTACGCCAAAAGAGAAGAGAGGAATTCGGAAAATTTCAATTAGAATTAGTCAGCCGTTCAGAAAACCCTTTTCCCTGGAGAAGCAGCAGAAAACCGTTTCCTCCTCTAACCAGCACGAAAGTTTCCTATTTTTGTGGTACTAGTGTCTTTCTTGCGTCCTAGAGTATGGGGACGTCTTACTTTTATTTGCTTGAAGGTAACGGCTTTAAATCTCACTTGGAAATATTCAAAGGACGTAAAGCAGAGAACTTGAAGCGTTCAGGGAAACTCACCGTCAAATTCCCTCTCTTCCAGCTTGAAAAGGTTTTATAATCACTTGCAATGGAACGCCTTAGTTTTATTTTCTCTTGAAACATTCCTTCTGAGTTTAAAGATTTAATTTGTTGCCGATTCTCTAGGATTTCTTATTATTTTTTAAACTATTTTTAAGTTTCAATTGAAGAATTCATATAGATTATTTATTTTTGTATACGAAAAATGTAATTGGTTTTGTGACAACATTATTAGGAAAATACATAATTTAATTTGAATATGAATTTCATGAATATTAATAAACTCAGAAACAGCCATTTAAATAATTCAAATTATATTCCAATTTCTTCTAAAGGATAGGCCATTGTGATAAATTTTCGACTGTCTGTTTACATACAAAGAAGCAACTAAGCAGTGTCCACTGCCTTGAATATTAACGCATAAATATGTAACCATTCGTCACTTGAGCTGGTATCCATTTTCTATAACTGTAAGTCACTCATGTGGAAAAGCATAGACTCAATTTTCAGGTCGCATGTCGAATATACTTGGCAACATTTTTTTTTTAATATTTTTGTATTATTGATATGTTAACTTTATTAAAATTGAATCGTTCAGGTTACAAGCAGTTCAACTCTGGAATTTATTTCACAATTTTGTTCTACTACATTTCCTTCAATTACAAATATCCAGATCAGTGTAATTATACTTATGTGTAATACAAAAATGAACAAATTCAGTTTATTTGATTCTTTCAATGTTGTCCATTATAAATATTTTAGTAAAACTATTTTTTATTCAAATCTTTCTCTAATGAATTGAAATAACGAATGAATTTGACTTCGTGATGATTTTAAGAAAAGTTTAAAATTGTCGATGATAACTGATTTATCATCTTCAATACTTCACTATTACCAATTCTGATGACAAATTTATGTTGCCATAATTGTGTTTCCTTCTTAATTTTTGTCATACTAATTTTTCCCTCATTTGGAAAAATTAATTAATTAGAAAAGTTCGAAAGAATATTTTTAAACATAAACGTATAGAAATATAGAATGTATCAATCTATGGTGAGTATTTATTATGACCAATGCTCAAATGTCATCTAGTGATAATGTTATGGAATATTTATTGTCCATTTACCTTCCAAGAGATGAAAAAAACTACGATTAAATCAGTAATGTCTGGTTCGGTACGTAAACTTTTCTAAGCAATTTTCGTCGTAGTTAGAAATTTGAGTTGTAAGGAAAACATTAATATTAATTAATAACATGCGATGATATGCATATATTTATCATAGCTTTAGACGATCGTGTATTCCATGCGCATACCCCCTTACAAAAGAATGTTGACTCTCTCTCCTGACAAGGCAATCATGGTTATTCCGCATTCTTATAAAAAATGTCACGAAGCGATTCAGAGTGAGGCACATTAATATCCATTTCTGCAATGTAAAAGTATAATTCAAGAAAAGTTTTATAAATTTTGCTTATAGAATGCAGGTTTTATGATTTATTAAATAGTGAACTGACGGAGAATCATATTTATCTTATTTGAATATCTTGATTTCCTTTATGTGGAAAAACCGTGGAAATGTATAGTTATTCGCAGTAGAGAAAAATCCTTAATTTTAATCAAAAAATAAAAAGTAGTGTAAAAAGTAAAAAAAAATTAAATTACAGTAAATATCTTTGCAGCTTTCATAAAAATTAAATAACATTTCTTATTAAAACAATACATAGTTCAGAAAAATTATATATGATCTCTGACATGTTTTACTAAATCATTGCCTTAACCATGTTTTTTTTTTTAATAAATTTAGTACTAAATTAAAGTAAAATCAAAATTTTAAACTTTTTTCAAGTATTTAAATCTGGCATCGTCGTTGAAAAAATTTCATAAAATGTTATGTAGATTTTATGTAAAAGTAGAAAAGTTACTGAATGTGACAGTAAAAGTTTCTTTTAGATGTTTCAATATACCTTATCCTTAATAATTTATCAGTGGTTAATATTGCAAATTTATAGTATTGCCATGGTCAAATAACCATGGTTTAGTGATATGACTGCATTCTTCGGAGAGTAAGGTTCCAGGTTCGATCCCAATCGTTGAACTATGTAAAGTGTATGCTGTGTCTTCCTTCCTGCAGTTCCTGAGTTGGGTCTTGTCCCTTAAAAAACACGCGAATACGTCCTTACGCCCTACTATCAGTAAAAACTTCTTTGTGAAGACTATTCGATTAAATGCTGTACAACAAACAGCGATCCATGATGCGATGTTAAACTTGAAATTGCTGAACCCTAGTCTAATAATGGCCAGAACTTCTGATTAAAAGGTGAAGCGTTTAATTGTAGCAGCATCTGAACAACTGGGTATGGATATTACGGATACCCTTTTTACATGTTCATCTGCCAGGCAGTGTGCTGGAAAATATCCTGGTTTTCCTGCCGTGAGACACAAATCATTACGTCTCACTATCCGTGGAAGTAACTGCCAAATACTAACCGAAACTAAATTATTAAATGTATATATATAGATAATTAAATAAATATTATAAAACCATCACGCGTTTGAAACGTTATCAACTGGATGATTTTATCAAGATACTTTTAAAATTCTTTTTTTCAGATAACTTGTTTTCTCTTTGTATCGAGAGAATAATATAACTTAATGGATGATTAAAGTTTTGATATGTGCATGATTGAAATGGTGATCAAGAAACGGATTATCGTGCGATTCTTCCTTTTATGGGTTCAAATAAATTATTTTGACACAAATAAAAAAAAGTTTCTTTCATGAATATTAATCGATGCTTTTTATGCTCATATATGTGTAATGAGCTAGCCTTAAATTTGCTTGACTCTTCACAGAAAGTTTTTTTCATTTTTTTTTTTAATTTTAAACAATGATAATAATATTTATTATGTATAAATTGACATTTTTTAAGTAAATGTATTTAAAATTTTAATTATTTCATTTTCATATTTTAAGGTTTGTCAAAATATTTTTTAATTTCAAGGCACTTTAATTTCAAGAAAAATAATACTAAATTTTTTATTTTTAAATTATTGAAGTCTTTTCTTAGTATGTGCATTATAAATAAACTCTTATTATTATTTATCTTCATAAAGGAAAAATAAAATTATTAAAATTTATTATTAATCTTTTTCGAGTTTAAAATAAAGATGAGTAAAACTAAGTTTTTAGATAATCTTGGTTTTTTTGTAATTTTAAAAAAAAGTTTCATTGCTGCGCATCAAAGCGTGAGCTATTCAACATGCATTAATGTACTGAGCAAACAATTTATTAATGTAAATCATAAAAACTATTTTAAAATATTTATTCAAAAAAAAAAAAATAACTAAAGCAACATTTTTAGGTAAATTTGAATTTTAAATATATTATTAAAAACAGATTATTTATATGGGTGAATACAGTAATTGGATTTTAAGTATACATTATTAACACATTTATTAAATATACATTTAGCAGAAAAAATTTCAGAAAAATGTCTGAAATTAATCGAGAAAATAAAACTGTCTTATTCTTCTCTACTATAATCATAAGAATAAAAAAATTGAAAAA
The DNA here is from genome assembly GCA_030067965.1 of Latrodectus elegans. Taxonomy (NCBI): domain Eukaryota; kingdom Metazoa; phylum Arthropoda; class Arachnida; order Araneae; family Theridiidae; genus Latrodectus; species Latrodectus elegans. The sequence goes on along the minus strand of CM057811.1, from coordinate 102,095,228 downwards.
TATTCTATTTCTTATATATATAGCAATATAATAAATATCATAATTTAATCCTTACACTCTTTAATCACGATAAACACAAATCAGTTATCTGAATGAAAATAAATAATAAAGCAGATACAAGACGCCTCGATAACAATGACAAAGTACTTCAAAATCTGAAGTCCTTAATATATCGCAATAAACGAAAATTATTATTATTTTTGAAGTATTGAAGTTCAAGACATTATGATAAGGATGAGATTTTGGATTGAATATTTCAAAATCATAAGTAAATAGAACTAAGAAGTAATTATAATCCATGTAAAAAAATTAATGTTTTACATCGTATAAACACATCGGCATAAAATTCTCTGTTTGGATCCCATTCATTTTTTCCCCTGAGAATTCAACAACAAGCAATCAAAGGAATCTTACACCGGAAAGCGAGAAACATAGCAAATATCGTTGGAAGTTTCTCATTCAAGTCGTCAAACACTTTTTGAAGGATGAAAAACAGAAAATATTGTAAAAAATTTCAATTAGATCTACTCAACCGCTTTCTGAGAATAAAATTTCTCAAGCGTTGCTTTGTTTATCCCAAGAGTAATATTCCTGGGGGAAGTATGATGTCGCCATTCTTATGACGAAATCAAACACCGAGCCTCAGGAAAAATGCATTCGTTTTATGTTTTTCGGTCTGGATTGAAACATTCTTCGGGGATTTCCCATAGAAATAGCTTACGGGAACATTATCGTCGGAAAGGAGAAGTCAACGCAAATGTTTTCACTTTCCTTTCTAAGATTATTTTTGGCTTATCATATATAACTTTACTTTTAAGGCAATTAGTAAACATAATGTGCTATGAATCTAGGCAAAATGGAAAACTATTCTACATTTCAGTGTTTAAAGGCTATTTGTACCTGAAATGAAATATTGAATTTTTATTGTATACGAAAATACAATATATATGCATAATATAAATACGACAAAAATGAGGTTATCATCTATTTGGGAGCAATTATGACGAACAAGTGTCGTACACATAGCACTAATTGATTTTTTTATTGTTTCTACAATCGAAACGATGTCCAGATTATCGACAATCTAGAACCACAAATACAGTTTTTGGTTTCCGAAATTGCGTTAATATGTCGCCAAATGGCTAACTTTTCCCGTGGGAATTGCCACGCATTAGAATTTAGTGGATGACCAATTGTATCTCAAATGCTCGTCTTTGCATTTTTGCACAATTTTACCTGTTTTAGGTCCTTCCTCAAACACTGTACTGCAAAATAATATATTTTTTCCTGAAAAGAAGGAAAAAAAGGACACTTTCCTTATTTCTTCTTAAATAAAAAGAAATGTCAAACAGTTTAAAAAATTTAAATTTAAATAAATCTGTTAGACATCAAGCCAGGTGGTTGGTCAATTTTGTTAAATAATATTTTACAAAACTGACCCAACCACGCGAAATTGACCATTATCTGGCAGATTCTGGTTATATATATACTCATACACATAATCATCAAAAATACCACAGAAGTATTAATGTTACACTAATTTTAATTTTTATAAAATTATGAGAAAAATGTATTTAATTTTTAAAAAATACAAAAATTTTATTATATACGGTATTACAAAAATATACAATGTCTTCCACATGTTACCATTCATTATTTTTGTTAGAGTTTTTCTTAAATAATGCTCTCTTTTCATATTTTAATTTATTTAAAATATGAAAAGAGATATCTTTTCATTATTTTAATTCACTTTTCATAGAGAATTAAAATAATGCTCTCTTTTCATAGTTTATAAAATATTGAATTAGAATTTTTTGTACAGGCATTGTATGCGTTATTTTGCATCACAGTATGAATCACTCTTTCCTCCATTAAATATTTTTAATATATCTATACATCTTAAATACACTCATATTAAAATAATATATTAATTTCAAATTTCGAGCATAAGTTACTTAAAGAATTATTCACAATATAAATTATGATTTCCCCGATAGATGGCAGCAGGATGTCAAGTAAAGATTGTTAGCAGGGTAAGGTTAAAAAGAATCTCTCTTCTTTTAATGTGTTATATGCTTTATTTCCTTTCAATTAATTCTTAAAGAAAATTTTAGTAATATAAATCAAAATATTTATAATTTAAGTGAAATGTAAGTAAATATTTGCTGCAATTTCGGTGTTTTCTTGAAAGACTCAAAGCTATTTGTTGTTGTAAGACAAGAAGTGAATTTTACAATCCGAAAAGATGTTTTCGTAAAACATTAAATATTTAAAAACAGCTTTTACTTTATAACAAACTTAATATGTATTGTATTGAAATAATCATCTCTAACAATTGTTATTGTTAACAATATTGTGGGACAATGCAAAAATAAATTTTTATGTACATAATTTTCGCTTTGTAATAATAGTATAGTAATTTAGTAAAGTGTTTAGCTGTGCAGTTATCAACCAATAAAGAAATTATACTGATTTGAAGTTATTGGTTTTCAAAACAACTATTTAATAAATATTTAAGATCTCTACAAAATAAGTACTCTATGAAAGAAGCAGCAATAAAAGAAATTCTTAATCTGATATTCTTGACGTGTTTTTAATTATATAAGTTACAACTGTTTAAACGCTTATTATAAGCACCAAAGGATTTCGAGCTACTGTAATTCCTAAAAAGAACTTCCGCAAATCCTATAAAAATTATAAAACTACAAAGTAAACTACTTTTTTATGAAGAATTAGAGAAAATGGTATGAGTATGATATATCCTCCCAAGAGATTTCTATCCAAATCTAGCATCCTTTGTTTTCATTATACAGTTTCCAATTTGAATTTTTGTCACTTTTCGGATTTTTTTTAATTTATATTTTGATTTTTTTTTTGTGCTTTAAATCATTTTTTTGCTATCCATATTGTATTTTTAAGTGGCAACAATGTTCGAATTTTTTGTTCAGTGTTTCAGTTCGGCAGACGTGGGAAAATTTCCCATTCCAAAAATGTTCGTTCAGCTACATGACGGAAAAGTCGGAAATATCACTAATTGGGGGGATATCTCCTAGTTGTTCCAAGAAAGTATATGACTGGTTTATATATTTTCATACTTAAATGTTTTCGCAAAAAATAAATTACTTAAATAATATTTATGGTTATTTAGTTTGGCTAGGTTAATGCATTGCCTACTGAAGCCTTTAACATTTTCAACCGACTCGTAATTTTGAGCCACCATCAAGTAACACGGTCAAACACTGAACCTGTACTCTGTTATCAATACCACACCAACCAAAAGACATTATTCTCAATGAATACATTAAAACGCATAGAAGCTCTCAGCACGATAGACTTCGCAAGTGTGTAATAGCAAACACACTTCTATCTGTCTACCACGAGAATAGTTCCTGCCTATTTATCTGTTGCCGAAAACACAAAAGAAGTTCTATTTCCGACAAAAGAAGCCCAAAGAAGATCTCGAAATGTGATAAACTGAAAGCTTTGTGAATAATATGTACACGCCAAACAGGGACAATTCATGACACTCTTACATTCCATTTGAAATCATCAGCCTGTTACAATAGCAACCACCATTCCCCAGACCAACTTTCCGGGAGTTATTCTTGTGGTAAGCAGGCGGCACCTCCAGAAAACCAGTTCAGTGCCTGCTCAAATTAGACTGCTGTTGTCTTTTGATGTAAAAATGATTTGTGTGTGTGATGTGTGAAGTATCTTTAATTTACTATATTCATATTTTACGGTTATTTGTATTTTTAGTCACACCATTTTTATATAAATACTTACAACACACAATTAATAAATCATTAACTTTGTGGTATTTTTTATATTAATAAATTAATTTGGTATAGGATTAAACGGTTTGAAAAAGAATTTAAAAATTAAGAAAAACCCACTGCAGAGTAAAATTCCATGAAATGTTGAATTGGAAACCAACGTTTTGACAATTGAAACATGCTTTTCCCAAAATGGATGTTTTCTTATTTTTTTTCCTACAATGAAAATGAGTGCCTTTTATTTATCAAGAAGAATAAAAATGTCATTTAAAAAATACATTCTGCTTGGCATTTTAAGGAAGTAGCAATTTCCTTCGGCATGTACCACACGAACACTGAACCATAGACGATGTGATGCTTTTTTAACTCAAAGTAATCATCCACGAATTTTCGTTTCAGTTAATTCGCAGTTGCTTAGATTTCCCATTTTACTTTGAAAGTTTCAGAAGTGATTTTTATTTATCACTTTCTGAAGTACTAATGGTACGGAAAAATAAAATATTCATTTAAAAACTTGTCTTCCAATTTAAACTTTTCGACGTAATTGTGGCACTGCTCTTTGTAAAAGTTTCTGTACCTCGTAGTGAGCAACCTAATGGCTGGAGGCTGTTATATCACTTTGAAATATTCTCCTGGTCTTCCGTGAGGACCTGCATTCACGTATCTCAAGAGAGAAAACCAGGAAAACTACCGCAATGTACCGACAAAAGTGTCAACGGAAGGGTGACATTTATCTCTCACTGTTTAACATTGCCTATATTTTGAAACCACGACTTTATTCTCCGAAAGGCCATTGTTGTACCTTTAAGACCGTGTAAACTTCTTGTAAATGTTGAAACCCCCTTTTTTTCTAAAATTGATTTTTGATAAAGTTTTGTTTTCGTCAATCCTAATAATTATTTTTCAGTTTTTCATAATACACCGGCTTTTGGAGATGCATTCGATCGTGGAGAAAAGCAGCCTGGAATTCAATAATTAATAAATTCGTAACTAAAAGTTTTTTTCAAGTGTCCCTCATCTCATTTGTAATTTGCTCTTAATTAATCTATATCTAAAACCTTATTTCTTAAGACGACTCTCCTCAGATATTTCGGGGAGAAGAAAAGTTTTTAACAGAGCCGAATGTTAATATATATTTTCACATTCAAAACTTAACGAATGTTTTGCTTTCAGAAATCAGGGGAAAGTGTAAACCACTTTCGGATATTAAAGAATTCTCAACTTAGGAACTTGAAATCAATGAATTTTCATTAAAATTTTTGTACATTATTTATAAAGTATAGCTGAATAACCGCAATTCATTGTTAATCCTGTATATGATTCAAGTTGCTTTTCAAAACCCTATTTGTATGACAGTTTTCGTCTTTCTAAGCAACAAGAGTAGAAGCTGAGCAACTTCACACGCGCCTTCCAGGAATAAAAACAAATACTCGTTATCAATGCAGCTAGCATTCAAAACTGACAGTTGTCATTTTAAAGAGTAGTAACCCCTCATTCAGCTACGGTGAGTCACTTCTTCAATTTTGATAACGCATATTGAACAGCCAAACAAATTAATACTGTTAACTCGTTTATTATCTACTACAAAAATTTACTTCGATTAGAACGATTTTTCTCAGATTTTGGGCCGTATTCTCGTTCCATAAGAAGGTAAGTTGGAAAATCTTGAACATTTTCACCGATCAAATAATATACAACAAATAGAATCGTAACATTGATCTTCATGTACTCGCAGTGTCCCTGTGATATAACAACGCTCTTCGAAACATAAGGCCCTCGGTTTAATCCCAGCTACTGTTGAGCATCAGGAGACGAGTGTTATGATAATGTCCAATGTATGCTCGGCTGTTGGGATGTTTGGGAATTTTCGCTTTTGTTCTTTTACGGCATTTGAGAATGATCCAGTATCTATGAAAAATGACCTGGAAGACACTTTATCTGGTAGAGTCTAAAACGTATAAAAGTCACCGCCGAAAGGCTTTCCTCTACAGGATGTGCAATGTTCTCCTAGTGAAATGATACCTCTGGGAGACGGTCTTCTGTTTGGTCCTTGCTTCAAATTCAGGAAGGGCCCACCCGGCTGCTTCAACTCTTAGAACCCAACTTAGGGTACAGGCAAGTACACTCTAAAAAAAAGCTCTGTAATTTTACAGAATAATGTGCCGGCGTTTTGAGCGCCAATACAATATACTGTAAAATTTACAGCATGCTCGTAAAACTTTTACAGTTTTTTTTACTGTAATTTTTACAACACTTTTCAATTTACTTTTTACATCACTTCTCACTGTAATTTTTACAGCACTTTTTACTATGCATTTTGCTGCATATTATATAAAACCTATTACAATAGCTATTTACAGTCATCATCAAGTTTTGCAAAGATAACAGTAGAGTATAAATCAATTTTGAATACACAATAGCTAATTTCCTAGTTATGGGCCAACTATTATTAAGCAATTTTTATACAATATACAAAGCACAAAAACATAACTAATGTTATATTGCAGTAGATGTTATTTTTCAGAACATTTTGTAATCAATAATTTATTTAACTTTCAATACCTAACGAGATTGTTTAACTTTCTTACCTCACAATCGTAACTTTAACAGAAGGTTAAATTTATTATGACATATATTTTTTAAAAAATTAAGAAATTACAGTTATATTGAATAAGATACAAAGCTAAGCATTAAATATATTGATTTTTGATATATCTGTGATTCTATAGATTTAGGGTGAAAAGAAACCTTACAAAACATTCCATTTTACTAAAAATGCCAAAGGGGAATTAGTTAATGATATAGTATTTTAATTATACTGTAAAGACAATGAAAGTTTTAATTTTGATATTGCTTAAAGTAATTGATTTTTTTCATTATAATAAAAGCAATATAGTTGATAATACACAAACAATTGTAAAGAATTTTTTTATTTACATTTTAATAGTTATAGCCATTTAAAGTTGGATAAATTATTTAAAAGTGATAAAAACATTTGCTTGGATTCCATCCTTGACATATTTTTTAGATTTCGTTCCCCGCGAGGGATTAAAGTTGAACAATCACCTGAAAAACATAAAAATAGAAATCAGACACATGGATAACTAATTTGAAATTTCAAGAGCTGAATATTTCAGAGGAAAAGTTTAATAGTTCAATGAATTTTTTAGAGCTATTTGTTGTTTTATATAATTAATTGAGAGAATTTCCTTAAAATACACTTCTTTTAATAGTTAACAAGTGGTTGTTACATTCATACAATCACAATCATTTTGATGATAAAAATTATTTCAAGGGATTTTAGCAATTTCATGATAAGAATTTTCGGTAATGAAGGTCTCACTTCTTATGAAGGTGATAAAACCTTTACTTCAATTCTAACTGATGTTTTCTATCTCGAAAAACTAATTTGTAATTGATTTAATTAAAAGAGAATATGGAATTTGTTTTATAAGGATTCATTTATGTCATCGAAAATTATTTCCTATGAGAAGCAAATCATAACAATTCCAATGGGAATTGAATTACAAATTTTTAGAAATAAAGTGCGAAACATGAACTTAACATATTAAACATAACATTTACATAAGATATTAAACTTAACAAATTAAACATAATAACATGAACATAACATTTTAAAAATAACTTACAAAAGCCGATTTTAAGTTAAAAAAATTAATTTTATAGAGAATATGGAAACGCTTCTTTTACATACTTATATACACAATTTAAAAATATTTTCCATCGAAAACAAACAGAAAAATTAAAATGCTATAGTGTGTCAAAACAATACTAATTTATGAAATAACATTTTAGAAAACATTTGCTTAAAACTGAATTTCTTTAACTCGTAAATAGTTACCTCAAAAGTGAAATCTAAATTGTCTTAGAGTGATATCAATGTTGTATTTCCTTCTAAGAAAACTTTAATTTCAATAAGAAATTACATGAAATAGTGCAAAATTCGGAAATATATAAAAAAAAATTCTGTTCATTAATTCTGCCTATTTACGGCATTATATACGTATTAGAGATAAATAAAGGAGAATGCAATTAAAATAATATCAAAACTAAACAATTCATTTAGATTTTCTTAAAATTTTTATAATCATATGATTTATTTAAAATATAATATTAGCAGAATAAACAGTATTTGAAGAGGTCGATAAATGTAACAACAAATTTATGCTTTTGAGTTAAAACATTTCAAACCTTATGAAATATATAAATAATACATACCACAAATTTATACATATGGTGTGGAGTCTATAATATCTACTGCATCCTGAGAAGATGTGGAAATCTAAAACAAATTCCTGATTAATTTTTATATTCATTTCTAAATTTTTTATTTTATAATTTACTAAGCAAATGCAGATAGAAGAACAATACACGCTCCAACATCTCCTTTTCCATTTAATTCCTCAATGGTTGAAGATTGTATTTTAAAACCTCAGAGAAGTTTTTATGAAATTAACAATTCTTTTAATTTTGTTGGATGATGCAAACTTAAGTATTTAATTTAAATGTATAACAGTTTTAAACACTTAAAATGGTCCAAAATGTTTTGCTTTAAAAATAAGCAAGGCCATCTTTTTTTAATGTGGAAATATCACTGGGTGTGTTAACATCTTTTCTTCGAAATGGAAAAGTCTCATTAATTTTACAACCTCTTCAATCATAACATCAAAAACACACTGCATTTTGGCTTCTTGTCGGACATCACAATGAAGGAAAAATAAGAAAAATTTTAAAATACACGTGCTTACAATAAATCTCTCTCAATACCCATTCCAGCTTTCAAGTATGGTTGAAGTTGATATGAAGAGGCTTTACTCTGAAAAGTTTTACTGCTAAAAGTTATTTGTGATCATTCTATTTTTAAAACTTCCTTTACAAATCAAACACTTTTTTCATAAATTCTTATTTTCCTAAAACACAGATACATTTAAAAATTTTTTTAAAAAGTGTGACTTTATTGGAAGGTAGTATTTAATGTGCTCAGTAGTATCAGAAAAATCTTGAGCACAATATATTTTAAATATGTTAAGCAAGAACAAATTACAAATTTTTCACTCGTGTATTTGTTTCTTAATTATAATTTTAAATAAACTTTTCTTTTATGAATTTCAGATTCATTAACTAACAAGTAAATAAATAATAAATAGCACTGCAGATGTTACAATTTTTTAATAAATTAAAGTAAAATTTGCAGTAATAATGTAATTATTTATAAAACAAATGTGATGCCTGAAATTTTGTTCTATAAATATCAAACAACCAACAAGATTTCCCAAACAGGCTCTTTATTAATGTTCTAATCAGAATATAAATTTAAAATAATCATGGTTATAAAATGATAAACTTTACATTTTCTAAATAAATGACAATAATTTGAATAGAACTTCCTAATATGTATTTAAAAAAGGAATATTTCTTATATATTTGTTATAAAATAATGATTTTAAAAAATAGATATTTTAAAAAAGCATTACATTTTTCACTGAAATGCATTTTTAAATTTCATGCAAATTCTAAACACACAAGACCATTTATTCTAATAAATATCATTATTTATACTATTATATTGAAAGAATTTAAAAACATTTATGCCTAAAAATGGTTATTTTAATGCATGTTTCAAAAGGAAATTGAAATTTAATGATCATAAATAGAATAAAATATAACGATCTGTATTAAAAAATAGACAGTTTTAATAACACTCTAATCAAAAAATTATTAAAATATAAAAAATTATGTTATATTTAGTTATTATACAATAAATTGTATCAATTTACAATGAAAGAAAAATCAGGAATTTTCAACTACGAAATAAAATAGAAATTCCTTTAACATATTTAATATATATCTAAAAGAATATAACAATGGACGATTATTCAATTTAAATTTCGAAAGAAATATAGCTTAGAAATTTTATATAACAATGGAAGCACTTTAATACAACTCTAATTTCATCAAAAATTTGATAGTTAAAATACTAATCAATTATGTTACCAAAGTACTATAAAATATTTTAAATATTAATAAAAAGTAAGTGTAGCACTTATCTGGTTTAATAGGAACAAAGAAATAAGTTCCTTAAGTAGCTCAAAATAATTTATTACAGATTAGGGTACAGCTTGAGCACAACACAGATACATATACTACAAATAAAACAAAATTACATCCAAACATATAAAGTTAAAGGGAACAGGGTAAACATGAGAGTCATATGGATATAATTCTCATTCCTAAGGTTGCTGGAGAGGGACTCACTTCCTTGCAGATGATGTCACTGGTGGTGTTGTAGACAGGGGGCGCTATATAATTGTAAATAATATTGACGCGGAATTAATACTAGTGAATACGATCATTTGTAAATTCATCTTGGATCTTTTTAAAATTTTCAATCAAATTTATGTATATCAAAGTTAGCTGCATAATAAACAATATGAAAAGTATACGTTACTTTGTATTTGTTGATTAAATTTCAATAGAAATTCAACTAAAGGAACAATTATTCTCAAAATACCACCAACTTGACTAAGCGAATACAAGTGCAAATAAATGGCGAAATTAATTTCATTCATATGTCACAGGAACAAAATAAACTTTTATCCCGCCGATTCAAAGCGCATGCTCAATAGCAAACGATTTTCTTCGACTGAATTTTACAATAAAATTTACTGGAATCATTAGTGTTCCTATGACAGCTATTTAAATAACAGTGATTTTTTACAATATTTCTTCCGTTTTTTTTTTTCAACAGTGTATTCTGGATATCGACCGATCACCAGTTTGGATTTTGTAATCAAAAGCTCATAAGTGACAGCACCAGGAAAACCAAGCAAATGTACTTCCATGCGGATGGTACTTACCTAAAAAACAATTAAAGAATTTTATTTTTTCTATCACCCTACCATGGTCACATTTTATCCTTTTTGAACTTACCAAGCAAGACCTGTTTCAAGACATACCATTAGTGCTCGATTTCTTCAGAGTGAATGAACCAATGGTCCTGATTCAGCATTGCTGGTTACGGAGATGAGAAACAACAACAACACAATTCACGAAAATAGCTTGCAACTCTTGGAGATGGGAGTCAATGATTTTCGGCTGTTTTACCATGTTTTTTTATACTGGGCTCATCAGTTTCTATATCTGAGAAGATCATTCTTACAAACACCACTCTCTTTCGCCTTCGTAGTCACAAAATTCACCGATTTTTGAATGCTTAGCTCACTAGATACATAGATTCAGTATCAATCATTTGCATAATATGCGACTGTTAAAACTGTCTTGAAAGCTGTGAATTCTACAATATTTTGAACGGGATTATTTACACTATAAGTCCTTCGCGTATTTAAAGTATTTATGTCGCATTTAGATAAGAACTGCAGATAACTTCATTTGCATGGATTTCCAAATAGATGCTTTATACGTATACATACACACATCTCTTCATTAAATTTCAAAGAAGTATTTTAGTATTGCTCCTCAGTGAGCTCAAATATATAATGATTTTACTGACATTATTTACAATATTATCATTTAAAAACGTTGTTGAATAAGATTAAATTATATTTCTAGTCGCAAGGAAATAAAACTTTCACTTGAATAAAATATACGTTAACAAAAATAACTATTAACAAAAATTTAAAACAAAAAATAAAAAAATTAAAAAAAACATGAAAATAAAATATCTGAGCATAGAAAGTACAATTTAAAAAAAATTACTTAGGGGAAAAGTTTCTTGTTACACATAATTTTATCTGTTATTTGTAGCAAATTTATTTCTTAAGGATTTGAATATATGTGATCAAGAAATTTTAAAATACAAATTAGTTAGGTAAACATAAGAAAGAACAATGTGTGTGTGCCTTTAGTCTTCTACGCATATATGAATGCTTGTTTTAGTTTCATTGATTTATTACATGCGATAAAAAAATTCTATGGCGGGAACAGTAAAGAAACATGGAGTTGATGCATATTAAACACAAAACTAGCAAAGTAATGAAGAATATATCATTATCAAGCAAAATTGATATATTTATTATAACAGCATAATTTGAAAAATTGTAGAGCTGTTTAAAAATATAAAACATATTTCAGCAAATGAAATTAAGTATAAATTTTATACACTTTCTTTAAATCTTCACTTTTATTGTGAAATGAAATGTCTAGACAGTCAATTTATTTATTGTTTCCTAAAACTTGAAGCATGAATAGTAAAAGTATTTGTTATTTTTTATTGAATAAATATAAGACCTGTTATCTCCAATGCAATAAATGATACAAAGAACTCAGAATTTTCTAGATTCTTAAAATACTTTCAAAATATAAGAAAATATTGCAATTCTACAATACGTAATTCTTTAAAAGCATGCATTTAAAATTACACTTGGAAATAAATTAGAAGCACTTCTGATGTATATATAGATGGAATTTTTACAAATTTGTGGGATTTATTATTTTATCATATTTAAATGGACTTCCGTAGGAAACTGTTCAAGAACAATGAGTTCTTTAAAAAAATGAACAAAAAAAGAATACTATAAGTTTTTTCAATTATAATTTACATTAATAAAAATAAATTGAAAAAAAATTTATGTAAAATTTCTACTACCTTTGTTATGCGGAAAGAATTACAAATGAAAATTTGATAGAATATAATACTTATTTTTAGAAAATCTAACAAATAATAATGAAAAAATAATCAGGGGTTGAATATATATATATATATATATATATATATATATATATATATATATATATATATATATATATATATATATATATATATGAGTTATCTGTATTTCGCATTGATTTACATAATACAGAATGAGAACACGAGGTACGAGTCAGTAGGTTGCAAGACCACCGTGGATGCCGATATACGAAGCAACATGTCTAGGTATAGAATCAATGAGAGTATAAATTGCGTCTTGAGAAGTGTCTCTAAATTCCCGGTCAACCATTTGTCAGCTGTGTCTTCTGAAGAAGGCAGGGTCTTTAATTTACGCCCAAGTTGTAGATCTTGTCACTACTTTCTTCGTATCCAACGTGTGCGATTAGTGAGAGATCTGGATATCACGGTGGCCAGCGAAGCAGCTTTACACCTTTCAAGGTATGTTATCTAGAACTAGCAATGTGCTATGCAACGTTGCACTGCTGATAAAGGGCACTCTCTGAAGACAATGGTGTATTACCATCCTCAGCCCATCGTCCACGTAACGTTAAACTGACTTAGTGCCGTGAATATGAGCCAGATGTGACATGGAATCGTGTGTAATGGTGTCCCAAACCATGATGAACCATTGTGGCGCTGTTGAGTGCTCCACAATTGCTGCACTGTCTCCACGGTGATCCCACAGTCGTGAGTGATGACTATCACTGAAGAAACAGAAGTACACTACTCACCGGAGATACTGTGCCACTCCGTCTTCCATATCACTCCAATCCGACACCATGCCATTGGCGTCTATGTTGTGAGGTCAATGGCTGTCTTCTTAACAATCGTCATGCGCGCAGGCTACTAGCACACACTTCTTTGCTGAACCCTCGCCACCTCACATCAGACGTCTTCTGACGTCACTCTGACTGCACCGGTACCACGCGAACGTTTCTTAGTTCGATGTTCCAACCATCTTTGCCGCAGCCGGTGCACTGTGGTCCTATGTGTCAAAGTGTCTGTCAGCTACTATTTATAGTAAGGAGGAATCTGCCCTCCTCAGTCGTATCACCATGCCCCTCGTAAACTCGTCGGTCTACTGGAACTGACACCGTCTACGATGACTTGGCATACTCTTTAATTACAGGCGTTCTTTGCGATAAGGACAAACTTTCAAAGATTACTTTCCAAGCTGTAATAACGACTCGAATATTGCCCACTCTGCTGGTTACTCTCTTTTATATCCTACGTACTCTGGCGAGTTGCGAACTCACATCTCTCATTTTTATAATTCCTTAAGGTGCGTCTATTCTTATGTTTACGTCTATTTCTTGCCACTCCTACTAGAAGATGTTGGTTTTTAAATGCCGAGTAGTGTATATATATGTATATACATATACACACATGCAAGGTGTCCACAAATAAGTAAAGGTTTAGATAATATTTTTATTGTAATACAATTTCACACACAATTCTAATGATAAAATAGCTGTTAAATAAAAGTAAATCATTGTTCTTTAATATCAACAAATGATTTACATAGAAAATAATTCGTTTCTAGATTTTCCTCCATACATCTCAATAATTAGTTGTTTAGTGTATTGAGATCAGGCGTGTATGCAAACCATTGTTCTGTGGAAATAATGCATAAGCAAACATTTTTGGGTGGTGTTAAGTATTCAGTAAGTAACCAATCTTATAGCAATATGAACTGATTATTATTAAAAAAAATATTTGGGGGCTTCTTTATTCAAGTGAGACTTTATATTACTTCATCTAAATAGCAGTTTTTGTTAAATTAATCATCATTTCCATTAAAAATAGGAGTCATTTTCCTCTTTTGCATATCCACAAACCATTAACTGTATACGATTTTTCAAATCTCAGAACATTTATTTTTGGTTAACAGATATTCAGCATTGGTTATGTTTGCATCCTGTTATTTTATTACGATACCTGTTGTAAAAATAAATAGTCATATATACATAAGTCAAAGTGCCGCCTATTTGCTTATTTTTAAGTAACTCCTTGCACTTTCTTATTCTTCAGAAATTAATTTTCTTGTAAGTTTTAAATCCACTCTTAATGATGATTCCAGCTATAGTTTTTCACAAATTTGGGCCTCGTGAAACTTTTCTGGTTGTGCAGGATTTATACGCTGACACATTTTATTGATTTTTCATTCGTACTCTGTATTTTTTTCCGTCCTTATCTAGTATTTCAACACTACCATTTTTTTTAGCCGTTTTAAAATTATTTCAGTTAATCTTAATATATTTTAAATTTTTTAACATTTCTAGTGTATTCTCATTTTTAAAAATTACACAATTTTGCTTACTTTTTTAATGCTATTCGAGAAATAAGGGAAGGTATGAAAAGAATTTTAATTAAAAATTTGCCTGCATAAGTAGTTTAGACAATTAAAATAATGCTATTAAAAGCTGCCAAGTTAAAAGAAATTTTCAAATAACGAAAACTGTCTTTACGTATTTCTGAATACATTGTATGCATATATATATATATATATAAATAAATATATATATATATATATATATATATATATATATATATATATATACGGATAATGAGGTCCTGGTTTCGAATTCTGGTTCAGGCATGGATGTACTTTCTCTCCTTGTGTGTGTGAATGAAGTATGAATGATGCCTACCCTATAAGCGGATCCCTATGGCATGTGTGAGGGTGCGATGGTGGCCCACCCCCTGTGGTGCACCCGAGGCAACACCTCGGCGTCTAAGAGGTCGCTGTGTCTGGCCGGTTCCTTGGTATCAGGAAACAATAGATTAATAGACTCTGTTGCAGTTGTAACTGTCTATAATCTGCCATTGGATATATATATATATATATATATCTGTTTGTAAACTCTTTATATAGATTTTTCGTCAAAAACACTTTACATTAAAGTTAAATTAAATTTGCAAGTTATTGAACTCTATAGGAAAAAAACCTGAAATTTGGGCGTCATGAAATAAAATCCATTCTAAATGTACGAAAACATTTACAATGATTATTTTAAAATTCAGATCAAGCTTTGTCAAAAAATCTCGAACAAATTGCATTGAATCATTTTCTTCTATGCAAAAAAAAAAAAAAAAAAAAAGCAAAAGAAATTGCTACACTTTACGCATTTCTTAGATCCAAAAATCACAGGGAAAAAAAAAAAAGAATATTCGAACGTTCGTTAGCCGAACAAACAGCCGCGCGACTCAAAATGAGAGGGTCTGCGTATAACGAGGTTATATCGGAAACGGGAGAATGCGGCTCCCGTTTCCCAAAAGCTGAGGTGCATTCGTGCAGGATAGGATATCATCGGATTGTATGTCCTCGTCATCTAGTACAGAGACTAGAGTCTAACCAGGAAGGATGATAAGGAAGCGTGCAATAAAAAATCGAATGAAAAAAAAAAGTTTGCTTATTAGTCTTCCAAACACGGTTATTTTTCAGGAACGTAATGCTCTGAGATATTGAATTTAATAAAATATTTGACTATGTTACGTTGTATGTTGCAAAAGTTTTGAAATACTTTTGCTTGCTTAAAAAATGCTACAGATATTGGATAGCAGAAGACATTTTGTTTTGTTCACTATAATTTCATATATGACTAAATAATTTCAATATTTTTCTGTTATTGATATTAATATACATTTAAACTTCATTTTTGTATTTCTAGCTCGTGCACCTTTCATTCCTATGCATGTAAAGTAAGGTGCTTCTCTTTGCGTTGCTTGAGATTAAATGAATCGAATAAGGCATTTATCAAGATGGCGTGATTTGCTTCATTTTCAGATGAGAAATAGTTCACCTTTACGACTGCAATTTTGTATTAATATTTTAAATCAATTTTCAGATATCTCATCCACTCCTTCTGAAACATCACTTCCCTTCTGCTGTCTTGAAACGTAAAAATGTGTGGAATTTTTGAGCTGTTTAACAAATATTGCTTATATTTTGACAGGCCTTGGTGACCTGGTTAGGACGTCCACTCTTGTTATCGGAAGGTTGCGAATTCAAATCCCGATCCAACATAGAATCCGTCATGTACACTTATTCCTGCCACTATATGTAAAACATATCGTGATCGCAATGTCCTCTAAGTGAAATAATTTCTCTAAATTTGGCATGTCTCGAGCGCTTCTGATTGGTCCAATAGTTAATGAATTTCATCGCCAATAATGTTGATTAGGTGACATTGCCTCCAATAAAATAGAAGAGCACCGATTTTGCCTTTTATCTTATTAAGAATAATACATTTATTTATTTTTTTGTGTTTTTAAGCTTGTTACTCAGTACATAATGAATATCCACCACATAGTATAAAAAATTACCTGATAGATGAAGGAAAAAATATAAAAGAAAATCATAAAAACAATTTCATTGTTTTGATCATTAATTTTCAGTTAAAGATCCTCTCTAAAATTCATTTCTAAGCCAGTTGTGAAAATTTAAATATGTGTTACAATGTTAATCTAAACTAATTTTAAAGTGGCCCTATCGCAAAACGAAATTTGTTTCGTGACAAAGCAATTTTGATACAAAGTTATGAAAAAGCGAAAACTAAAATGAATATTTTAATTTGAAATATTTTTTTTTTCATTGAGACAAATTTTATTTTATTAAATTTTATAAAGACAAACCAATCCGGTTTGTTGTATTTAACCATCTAAAATGTTCTAAATTCTCAGTGATCATGAAAATGAAAAATATTTTTTTACTTTTATGGAAGTCACTAGAAAATTTACAATGTTGAAATCTACCCGGAAAATTTCAAGGCTATATTTATTTGGACTTAAAAAAATTCCTATAAAGCTTAATTTTGAAAAAAAAATAATCGTGAATCACCCATTAGAAAGTCATTCTTGCTTAGATTTTGAGAATTTGACGTTTTGGATAACATGAGTAAAAATTGTGCAAATAGTTCATTTTCACCCACATATTTAACCATTATTCAGTATTCCCTTATTATAATATTAAACATGCTATTACATATCAAATTTTCTAACCATTTGTTAACATGTTAACAAATGTATTATATTATATATTTAGTAATATCTTGTTCCAGCGCGTTGTGTTTAGTTAAGAACGATTTGAATGATTAATTATGTTGGTATCTTCGCTTTCAAATCACGTTCGTTATATTTTAAATGAATCATTTTTGAAAAGCGGAAATTGTGCAAATGATTGTGAGGACATTTATTAAGCTAAAATGGATTTTATTACATTAAAAGTAATTTTTTAAGCAAAAAATAGAAATGGGAATGCAGTAAAGCATGTCGTATGAAAACTGTTTGAGCGTCCACTCTACTCTGGAGGTTAAAATAAGTCAGGTTGAATTGTTTATTTCAGGGTGACAGGCACTTCCCTCTGCAGTTCTTTCATGTGCACTTTTGAATTTGTATATTTATACTATATGGAAAACAGTATTTAAATATTAATATTAAACAACAAATTCATTTTCAAAAATAAAAATAGGAACGGGAAGTCTCAAAATTCAAATGATATATGTTGGTGTAAAAACTGCTAAAATATATTTATATATACTTTCTTCAAAAGCAAACAAACATATTAGTAAGATTTTTATCATTCACGAATCACTTTATTCACATGAAAAATAATCGGAATGGGGCAGGCAATTAAATGTATTTTCCGAGCGTTTACAAATAAACTAAGCTCGAAGTGGGAATTGAACCTCCAAAGTGTTGGATTAAAAACCAACTTACAAACTAAATTCGGATTGAAATCGAGCAGAATAGGCTTCTTAACGCATATTCCATTTCCTGGCAACTCTTTTCTAAAATGTGAGGGTTTGCCTTGTGGTAAGGTATTGTTTTTCTGAGAAAGATTATCCCTGTTCGATCAAAACCACTGTGGAACCACTTTTATTGGGGAGCAGTGAAATACCTTGTGTATGAGACCGCATCGACAGTGAAATGGATCATCGACGCGTTGCACGAATAGCGGCCGCCTCAGGCACTGTCTGTGAAATGCTGGGCGTTTTTTAAAATGTTCGTCTGTCAATGCAACGACGCTGTGAAGTCTGTGTTCGTGTAAATGGTCGCAACTTTGAGCACCTACTGTGAATTACTTTATCTTTCTGTAATAAAAGTCACAGTAGCTGACATACTTTCCTATGTGAAATCGATTTCTTCCTGACGTAATCCTTACCTCTCCACGAAAATTGTATGATAAGTCTTGAATCACCCTTTGTGTATATATATATATATATATATATATATATATATATATATATATATATATATATATATATATATATATATATATATAGTGAACTATTTAATAACCGACGTCACTATTTCAAGTGTCCATTTTGGAAGTTGCTCGAGAAGAGCGACAACTATTCCAGCGAGCAACAGTAAGGCGAAAGACTGAGACGATATAAGAAGTTGCGTTTGAGAGACGCAAGACTATTACTCGTTTCCTTCATAACTTTAAACCACATTTCATTTTAATGTGCGTAAGACGACTAATTTTAAATATCCCTAGACTATATATACAATATATATAGTCTAGATAAAAATTGTTAATAAAATTACTCTTTAGCCACACCTCATCGCATATATATATATATATATATATATATATATATATATATATATATATATATATATAAGTATATATATATAAGTAAATTTTTAATTGATTTCTTTAAAAGTTTATGTAGAACTAAATTAATTTTTCTTTATAGTGTCATGACTGAAAATTTTTAACCAGCTATATTGTTTTCTACATTCCTAGACATCACTGAATACAGTTAAAATGATTTAAATATATTCCAAGCGTATACAAACGCGAGATTTTGAATGAGAGCATTTTAATTCTGGCATAAGTGCTTTAATTTTGGCGCGAACGTGTGTGTGTTAGTCAAAGTCAAAAATAATAATTTTATATTTCAAACTTTTGTTGCAAATTTACTCCAAAACAACGTAAACTTGTCACGATAATCACCAATTTTGTGTATACATGGGGCAGATAATATAAGCTCTGTTTATCGGAATCCCTTAGCCTTCACTAAGTGTTTCATTACATGCTTAACATTAACAGTTGCGTGTTAAATGCCACTGGAGCTGAACCGAACGTTTTAGATGAAGCGCATATTTTATTGCGCCCCATGAACCCTCTTCACCTCATTACTCAACTGGTTAAAAGTTAGTAGGGCCATATTGTGTGAAGCAATCCTATCATTTGTCCAGCAGCTAGCTAAATTTGAGTAAGAATTCAATGCTATCTGTATCGCTCTGCAGAGAATGATGGGAGATGGGTTCATAAATTCCCTTAATAGATTTAGGATTAGCGTGGATTTTACTTTTTTCAGGTTTTTTCATTAGGTAATTAAGTAAACAAATAAAATTTCTAATATTTATTATAATTATCAAAACCAAAAAAATATATAAATATTTGAAAATTTATACATCACTTACCATTATTTTTCTGTGTTTTATAAATAATGAACATACATATTACTTTACAAAATATCGATACTGTATTAATACTGAAATGAATAATAGTCTTCACTCATATCTATCAAGTTTGATTAAATATTTCACGTCCTTCTTTTAAAATATTTTTATAGAAATATAGTAGTATTATTATCTTTAAATATGTAGTTATAATACACATGTTTTTGAATATATATATATTACTAGATAAAGAAACCCAAAGCGTGGCAGTAATCCGTGAAACGGTCAGACCATGAATATCAGTTTAAGGAAGCGTTATAAATAACCATAAAGAACACTCTAAAGCTATTGTTTGGATCTATATAAGTGACAAAAATACATTTTGTTTGTAAATAATGTTATAAATTGATTAACTTTGATGTAATGTATCATGTATAATGTTATAAATTGATTCATTTTGAGCAAACATATTCGTAAATGTACGTAATCGTATTGGGGCTGTTATAATATAAGTTTGTTATTTTCATAATAAAATATCTCACTTCTTATAATATGTTTTATTTTAGAAATATTTGTAAATTATTTCTATTCTCATTAATTGAATGCCAGTATTTTTTCAATTGCTTCATTTGTTTCAAACATTCCATTTACTTTTAACACCTTTTTTTTTGACGAAATAATTTTATGGTCTTTGAAATTTCAAAAAGTGTTTTATTTGCGAAAAACACTGATGTTATAAATCTATAAAAACATAAATGCTTTATATTTTGACGAAATGAGGAAGATTCATATTTGTCTTATTGATGTTGCAGAAACATAATTCCCTATACCTAGGCTTCAATTGGACTCTACCAGTTGTGTGGCAGTAGTGGGAGTAGAGTATTCGTAATTTAGAAGCAAAGACGAAGTGGTAGACTTCTTAATACTTGACTTGCTAAGCCCAGAGGTATCATTTTACATCGTGACCATGACCCAGTGAATATGTCCTAGCCGCTAATTGAACACGACTGATCTTCGCTGAAGTGGGGATTCAAACTGACTACCTACCGATAATGAGAACAACACCAAACCAACCAGGCTATCGTGTCCTCCGCCATCGTGAAGTGACATTCAAAACTTAGACATATTGTTATCATGTGTACATGTACAAATGGAGTATAAAGTTTCAAGTACTTCTTTTAGTCATTGGTCGACTATGGTCGCTGAGCTTCTGAGTTTTTCATGATTCCTATCATGATCCACGCTTTCAATTTTCATTTTTCCAAGATCAGCAGTATTTATTAAAAATCCTTCCAAAAATCAATTAATAGTGTTTTAAAGCATTCTCTGACACAGTTTATACCTGTTATATTAATCATTAATCACACACGCACAATGTTAGT
The DNA here is from genome assembly GCA_030067965.1 of Latrodectus elegans. Taxonomy (NCBI): domain Eukaryota; kingdom Metazoa; phylum Arthropoda; class Arachnida; order Araneae; family Theridiidae; genus Latrodectus; species Latrodectus elegans. Next base: position 102,073,965 of record CM057811.1, on the reverse strand, counting down.
TGGCTGGTGTTGCATCCATTCGGAGAATTAAAGATGACCATGAATATTATCACAGTATAGACTGTTTTCGAATTAATCGATGCCTTGTTAATATTTAAGAGATTTTTGATGGACCACTAGTAAAAATACATTATTTTGTAACTTCATAATTCAGATTTTATTTTGTTCTTTGTTCCAACACGAGATATTTGGGATAAAATTTTTCCTGCGACATGTATATCTGTTAGAGTAAATTCTTAAAAGTTAGCGTCATTTCTTTGCTTGTAGCATGAGCAGCTTTTATGGAGTTTCGGTTGAGGATATGATGATGTGCTGGGGATGTTTAAAAAAGCTTTACAGAAATTTTTGCTAGCTAGGATAATTACTAGAAATGGATAAACAAAAATAGTATCAACAGGAATGATTTGCACAAAAATATTCTCATGTTAGTAAATAAACTATAATTTGAATAAATGGAGGTGTATATGACGTCTCATTTTTTATGTTTACTTAAGGTGCGATGGTTTTATGATAGCTGTTTTTCAAAATTTCTCCTACAATATGCAGATGCAACAGAATCTATAAAAAGGAACATGGTTATCAGCGCTATCTATAAGAAAAGTATTCGACAAAAGACATTCATTGGTTTAAAAACAGCTCCCAACTTTTAGCTTTCTATTTAGAAATTTATCTCTACTTTATTTAAACTACTTAGTTTAAACAGGTTTAAATACAAGTCATTTCTAAAAATATATTATGTTTGCTTTTTGAATACATATTTGTCGGATTAGGAATAGGAGAGATATTTACAAGATTCTTGTCTCTTCAACTTGTAGATATTTCCTCCAGGAAGAAAAATCTTATAGAAATTTCATCCTTTTTGAATATTAAGGAAGAATTTTAGTTAAATACATGCCGCACTAAATAACCTTCTTTAAAATCAAACTCTTTGGAGTAAAATATTTTAGATTAAATGTTAACCATGAATCAGTAAGCATGAAACACTCTACCCTAGTGAATACTCGAAGAAGCCGCATAATTTTACACATACATGTAAAATTATAAGGCTTCTTCGAGTTATCAATAATTTTACACATACATGTAAAATTACAAGGCTTCTTCATGTATTCACTAGGATAGAGTGTTTCTTGCTTACTGATACATGGTTAACATTTAATCTGAAATATTAGAGGTGGTACGATGTAAATCGAAATTGGGATGAAGATTATTGGAATCAGGCTCTCTAGAATGATGTATTCAGGTTCAAGCTCTACTAGTCAGATGACAGACTCCAGGTGTGGAGTATGTCTGCAGAACGCATTTGCCAAGAATACAATGTAAATTTATACAAAGGAGGAATTATTTTCTATTGATGCTTCTCGTGTTATTGGCTGATACTAATTCAGTGTATGCTCAACCCTTACTTTTACTCCATTATTCTAGACAACAGTGTGCTTCCTACGCTGTAGTGACATTACAGTTTGCACCATTGTTACTTCTAGCAGATAGACAACGTCATTTGTTATGTTGGGACATCCCACCACAGATTGGTATGCTGAAAATGGAATGCACAGGTTGTACTGGTCGAACCCTACTCCAGATATGAATCCCATAAAATAAACTTTGGGAGAATCGGATAGCCGATGTAAGGCATGCAGCAACCAAAATCGATGAAGGAACTTACTTCCAAGAAAACACGAGTGAAGAGAGCCAGTGTCCATCATCCAAAACTTATGTAAATGGGTTAAGACTGGATGGGCTCAAGCAGAGACTGCCTATCTGTCCAATATAAAAAAATTTGGTTCATCTGTAATATCATACATGTCCAAATGCTTAGTGGTGAATGATAGATTAAGGTTGTGTTCAGTTATTTAAGAGATTTCATTTAATCAAGCAATTGTTTCTTTAAAAATTCGGGAAAATTTAAATTATATCATAGCTTATTTTTATAAATGAATAACCACTTTTATAATAAAAGAATAATCCACTTTTTAAGGAATTCAAACAAAAGTATTTAAATAAAAACAATTGATAAATAATTAAAATATCTAAATAATATCATTTTGTGTGTTTCTGAAACAGTATTTATTATTTATTCTGTTATTTCTAAAAATATTGAATTTAATTTTTATAATTTATGCACCTTATGTTTCATGTTATTTATAAATTTTGATGCATTTTTCCCAACCCATTTATGCAAAAGAAAGCAAATATAAATATCTCTTATTATCTCTTAGTTTAAAATTGAAAAATAAGTATATTAAGTATCATTGACACTAAAGCTAAAATATTCATCTTTAATTCACATTATGACAACACAGAATAAAAGTGAAATATTTAAATCTTAATATATGTATTTTAACTTGCATAGACTATCAGTGCGACAACCAATCAGTGTGAAGCAGATACCTACTGAACATTAAAAATGTGTTTTTTCCACTAGACTAAAATAGCGTCTATTTAAGTGAACCTATTTTTAGAACAGTTATTAAATTTGGCTCTCAAACTGCTGGATGGCAACATTTTTTTTCATACTGTTAGCAATTTGATTTTTTTATGCATTGAAAGGGGAACTAAATAAAAAAAATATTACCATTTGGCAGTTGTTTATTTTTTATTAAACTTAAGCTCGAAATTTTAAGAGAAAAATAAGAAGTTAATTTTTAAGAGAAACATAGTTAAGCTCTAAAATGCGTTTCTGTGGAGATAAAAATATAACGCTTTAAATTTCTATAATTATTTTATTCAGTAAATATTTGATAAGAATAAGAGATAATTTCTTCAATTTCTTCTACTTATCAGTGATAAAGTGTATCCTAATTGAGCTTCATTTAAATCTATTAGACATTACAAATAAAGAGATATTTACTTCCATTCTTTCGGATGCCTCTGAAATCTATGGAGTATATATGACAAGATTTCCTGAAATAGTCAACTGGCGAAAAGAAAATAGAATGTCCATTACTTGATCATCAAAGAAGTAATACCAAGCACTTTTTATTCGTCGTTCCCATATTTTCTTATTTTAGTGACTAATTAGAGTCCATTCACGGTACAAAAGTAGGGTCATTACGGCCAGATTCCATCTGATGACCTCCTGCATTGCGAGGCATAAGGAGCTGTCCCATCTTCATAAGTCCTCTTGATGCAGTCCTTGTTTATTGAAAAATCCTTTTCTTGCTCTTGATGTGAACTTGCCTCGCAGATAACGAGGAAAAACAGCACGCCTAATGCTCGCATAGATCAAGATTTGTATGCTTCAGGAAAAAACTGGAATAAGTCCTCGGAAGAATTGTCACTTTCCCCTTATGCACTTTATTCTAATATATTGAAGGGGGCAATATGGTACTGGAAATCTGTGGCATTTTAAATTCCTCTAAATTTAGAAAAATTCAAGGAGACTTTTTAAGAAAAAATCGTTTTTTTTCAAGAACATTAATTAAAAAGCAAAGATAAAAAATAATTCATTTAAGTTCACTAACGGAAAACAATAAATCTGTATTTAAGTGAATTTCTCAACACCAGAACTTCAATGTTCTAATGTTATATTTAATTTTTAGTTTATATTTTATGAATGCAGGTGAACTATGTAGTGTTATACAGTTCCCTTGCTTGCACAAAAATAAATTTCTGTAAATGATTTTAAATGAAATGTTTAAAATACGCAATATTCTGTTTTAAACATTGTTGCATATCACATTAAAAAAAGAAGGCATTAATTTTATAACGACTCGGCTTTTATATAAATTTTTTATGATTTATAAATGCGTTAAATGTATAATTATAATTTAGAATTACATTCTTCTACAAATCTTATATGGAACCAAAAATATCCGACATTTTGGATCCTTGATAATGCTTTGAATGGAGATATCTAAAGTTAAATACTTCGTAAGTTCAATTCCAGCCTCGGGGGTCGTAACAGTAACTTACAACCCCCATTCCTGCCGATGCACAGAAAGCGATCATTAAAACAAAGCAAACCAATAATGTCATTTAAAAATAAATAAACTGAATATCTTTTCTTATTGATGATTACCAATGATTTTTCTTTAAAGAGAATATTTGTTATTTCTTTGAAATCACCAGCGTGATATTTAAACCTAACATTTTTCATCTCAGCTATTTAAAATTTCAAACTTTATTGAATCATATTTATATATTAACTTTTCAATAAATTAAACGGAATGTCTGAAAGGAGTTCAATATAAACTCATGTTTGCGAAAATTACAACACAATGAAGATCTTGAGCGAGTGAGCTGAAATTTTCCGGAAATGCAAAGTAGGGGCAAATGATTAGAATTTCAGAGCCGTAGGCATGAGTATGCTGAGCAGCGCCCTGTACGGCGGATGGATCTGAATAAATAGACGACTGTATCGAGACGTGTATTGTTATCGGTGGTTATTTGCCAGCGTAAACGCGTTAGCTCAGTACTTACTTGTGCCTCTTCAACGAAAGAGAGCGAGGTATCAACAACTTATGGAGTTTGAACGGGGGAGAATCATCGGCTTACTGAAATTGGATTGTTTTATCGTGCAGCAGCCTCTTGTATGCAAGGTAACAGCAGTGATGCCTTTTAGAAGCAGACGTCAGCTCGCGATGATAGAAACCAGGTTCACATGGCTCTGACGGACCGCACTGCTTTCTCTAGATAATTGGCAGCAGACTGGTCACTAGCTACAGGTTTCATAGTTTGCTTCATCAATTCGTAGACGTCTGCTGCAGTGTGGGCGACGCGCAAGGACTCCTTTATGTAGGATTCTCCTTAGGCTAAGCCGTCTGCCGCGACAATGGGCCTATCAGCATAGAAACTGGCGTGCTGACTGGCAGCATGCCGTGTTTTCTGACGAATCTCGCTATACTTTGTGGTACCATGATGGCCGCATTCCCGTCAGACGATATACCGGTGAATGCCACTTTCCGGAGTGCACTATCAAACACTACAGTAGAAGAAGATCCATAGTTATCGTCTGGGGTGCCGTAGCATATCATGGACGATATCAATTGATACGAATTGTGGCTAATCTGAACAGCAACTGATACATCAGTGAAATTTTACAGCCCCATGCTGCTACCTTCCTTCAATGCTTGCCAGGCGCTGTATTTCAACAAGGCAATGCCCGCACTCATATTTCTAGGACTGTTCAATCATTCCTTGCATCGCGGCAAGTACAGCTTCTTCCTTGCTCTACGTATTCTCCTGATATATCACCCATTAAACATGTGTGGGATTTTGTCGGTCGGCTTCTCGCACGTGATCCTCGTCTTGCTGCTTCTAAAGACGAACTTTGGGTAAACATACAAACAATATGGAATGCTCTTCCTCAGGTAGACATTCAAAATTTTTTTGACTCCATCCCACGTTGTCTAGCTCACTTATTATGGCGCTTGGTAGCTACATAAAATGCTGATTTCAATCTCTTGTTATAGTTTGTTTGATTTGAACGTTAAGTCGTTTATTTGTATTACTATCACTCAACTGTATATTTAATTTCATTCAGTTATGACGATTCCTTCATGGTGTTGCAATTCTCACAAACAAAAGCTTATAAAACATATATAATGATTATTTTCTTATAACAAATACTTTACATTGACGTGTGTGATCCAGCAACAAATGAAATCCATCATATCTATCAATTATTGAAAACTATTTAGATAAATACTTTGTTTTTTATCTGTGAAAAATCCTAGATAATGGAATTGCATAAGCCAAAAGATTTCTTTCACGTTTTACATTTTTTAAGTAATTCATAACGTCATCAGATAAACGTCAATATATATATATATATTGTTATGAAACAAACTAACGACTCCAAATTTAGAAACAAAAACATTTAATTAACAAAAAATTTACAAGGAGTCATATTTGGGTTCATAAAACTCTCGCGCTTGCGTAGCGTACCAAAGAGTCAATATCAATTTCCAAAACTGAAAAACGCAGCTTCTTCAGCCTGCTCCTCGCACCAATCGTCTCCCTACTCACCCTCCCCATCCAAGGCTCTGGAAATCGAAAGCGCTGAGCAGGAGACGTTACAGACTAAATTATTCCTTCCTTCCCCGGAGTTTTTTTCTTTTTTTTTTTTTTTTTCTACGGAAATCAACCTGCAATGAAAAAGAAAAAAACACACACACACAAGCAACAAAAAGCAAAATTTAGTATTACAGATAGCCCTGATCAATCGGACTCTGGCTGATACACAAAATATATGGCATTATATAATATAAAAATATATCAAAAGAGCACAAAATAATTATGTAATACAACAGAATCTGCAACAATAGATAAATTTACAAATATACACATTAATATTATAAAAAACAATATAATTTTTTTTTCAAAAATTATGAAACAATTGAAATTTGTATTAATAGAAAATATTTTTTTTTTTTTAAAAAAATTAATATCTGAGTAATAAAAAGAAAATAATTATGTTTGGTTATTCAGCATTCTACTGAGACTATCAGCATTCTGATGTAATTTGCCCTTTTTGTGAACAATATCGAAATTTAGGCTTTGAAGAACCAAAGCCCATCTTAAAAGTCTGGGATTAGATCCTGTATGATGTTTTAACCAAACTAAAGGGTTGTGATCAGTTTCTATAACAAATTTATACTGACTATCTAAATAATATTTTAATTTAGTAACAGCAAAAATTATTGCTGCACATTCCTTTTCTATAGTACTATAATTTTTTTCAGACTTTGAAAATTTTCTACTCAGAAACAGGATAGGGTGTTCATTTAGTTTTTGATCTCTCTGAGATAAAACTACTCCTATTCCCAAGTTTGAGGCATCACATTGAATAATAAATGGTTTTTGAAAGTCTGGACTGTAAAGTACAGGCTTCTTTATTAAAGCATTCTTTAATTCTATGAATGCCTTTTCACAGTTATTATTCCATATTACAGTTCCTTCTTGGATTTCCCTTTTAGTAAGTCAGTTAAAGGCGCAGCAACTACCGAAAAGTCTGGTATATACTTACGATAGTATCCAACAAGACCTAGGAAAGCACGTACTTCGGTTTTGCTTGAGGGACGTTCGAAATCGGTAACAGCTTTCACTTTAATATTACCTGGTGTTCTTTGACCTTGTCCTACAAAGTGTCCCAAATATTTAACACGAAGTTGAGCGAATTTGCACTTTAAGGGTTTTACAGTTAATTTCGCATAAATCGTATCTTCTCTAGAACACATTTAAGATGTTGGATGTGATCAGACCAAGTAAATGAATATATAGCTATGTCATCTAAATAAGGTACAGCAAAATGTTCGCAATTTTTAATATCTCAGCCATTAACTTACTGAAATAATAAGGGGCATTCTTCAAACCGAATGCCATTCTCAAAGGTTTATAAACACTAACGGTCGTAGTAAATGCAGCATCTCTTTGAGCCTTCGGACTCAAAGGTATTTGCCAATAACCTCGTGTAAGTCTAATAGAGATATGAAATTCGCTTTCAGAAACAGATTCAACGCGCTCTTCAATATTTGGCAATGGATAATATTGTGTTCTGGTAACCTCATTTAACCGGCGATAATCAATGCACGGACGAGGTTCTTTCCAGGAGCTTCAACTAATATTAAAGGTGATGTGTAATCGGATTCACCTGGTTCCACCACCTTCAATTTCAACATCTTGTCTACTTCCGATTTCAAGATTTCTGTCTGTCGGGGGACATTCGATATGGTTTAGCTATAATAGGTTTATCAGATTCCAACTCGATGTCCAGTTCAGCTAGTTCAGTACAACCCGGTTCATTTGAAAAAATATCAATAAATTGAATCAAAAGTCTACTCAATTGCTTCTTCTGCTCATCCTCTAATTTTTTCATTAAAACAGCTTTCAGGAAAGTCTCTAAAAGGGTGGATGAATTAATTTCAAAACTTGGGATATCTTCATTCTCAGAATCAATATCTTCATTATCAGAATTAGAGGTAAAAATTAAATTAACATCTTCTGGACGCTGAAAATAGGGTTTTAACATATTTACATGGTATACATGTAATTTTTCTTTATCGGGAAATTGTATTATATAATTTGTTTCCGATAGTCGTTTTACTACTTTTCCTGGACCTATCCAATGAACAGAAAATTTACTTGACCCAGAAGGGGCAACGACTAACACAAGATCATTTTCTTTAAATTCTCTTTTCGTAGCCTTACGGTCATACCAAAGTTTCTGTTTTTCTTTAGCATCTGTCATATTTTGCACAGCTAATTCTTGACATCTTTTCATTCTATTTAAAAGATTAAAAACGTAAGCAATCACACTATCTTCTTCAATGGTTTTACCAGTTAAATTTTCATATAATAGTGTTACAGGAGTTCTTAGGTTCCGACCATGGACTAATTCTGCAGGAGAATATCCAGTGCTATCATGAATGCAAAGTTCTAAGCGCAAAAAGTGCCTGAGGTAAAATTTTCTCCCAATCTGTACCCTTTTCTAAACAAAGGACTTTCAGTATTCTCTTTAAAGTTCTATGCAATCTTTCAACAGGATTGCTTTGGGGATGCTGTACAGAACTATGCACTACTTTAATACCAAATTTTTCTAAAAATTCTGATGTCAGGACACTCATGAAAGATGTTCCTTGATCACTTTGCAACTCCCTAGGAAAACCCATACGGCTAAATATCTGAAGAAAAGCATCAACCACAGTAGTAGAACGAATATCTGGTACTGGGATGGCATCTGGATACTTGGATGACATGCAAATGGCTGTTATAATATACCGGTTGCCGCTTGAAGTTAAAGGTAAAGGTCCACAGGCATCAACATTAATTCTAGTAAATATTTCCGGAATTACTGGAACCAGTTTCAAAGGAGACTTTTTCTTATCTTGAGGCTTTCCTACACGTTGACATTTGTCACAAGATTTAACAAAATTTTCTATGTCTTTAAAGCAGTTTGGCCAGTAGAAAGTTTCACACAACATATCTTTTGTTTTTGTTACTCCTAAATGAGCTGCAGTTACCTCATGGCAGATTCCTTTTAGCTGGTTGCGAAACTTCTTGGGCACAACTAATAATCTTCTTATGGTTCCATCATTGTCCATTTTATTAAAAAACAACATTTGATTTATTATAACATATTTATTGTCTTTTGAAGATTGTCGTTTAGCTTGCTCAAAAAGAGGTTTCAAATCTTCGCACACTTTTTGTTCTGAGCGAATTCTTCTGGGGATGTCTTTATCAAATCCAGACCTTCAACTTCGGTTTCTAATGGTGACAAAATTGCATTTTCCTCTAATTCTTCATTTTGTTTAGTTTTGAGGCAAGACCTAGAGGATTTTATTTCAGAGACAATTATCTCTTTATTCGTGCTATTTTCCTTGCGTCTTTTTTGAGCTCGAGTTTCTATAGCATTTATCATATGTACTTTCACCTCTTCGTGTTTTTTGGTTTCTTTAATTAAAGCGGCTGTTTTGTTACCTAGTAAATACCTTCCTTGATCCAAAGAATCTCGAAGAACTGCTGCCTTTGTCAAAACGTGACCTAATTCACAATTTATTTCAACCTCGGCAATAGGTAAGCATACTAAAGTTTCATCAAGAGGTGTTCTTAGCCAAACCTTTTCCTTAGTGAACATATCAGGTTTAACGTATTTTCCACAAATCAAATCAAGAGTTGCTCCAGTATCTCTTAAGATTGGCATTTGAATTCCATTAACAGTGCCGATACTAGTGTAGGGAGCCATCAACTCATTAAATGTACTTTTAGCAATTTCATTAGATGCTACCGATTCTAAGTTCTTTTTATTTTGTCACACTGAGGCCGCAAATGACTATAAGAACCACACTCATAACATCGGAGTTGTTTTCGTTTTTCAAATTCCCTTTCATGTGCATAATTTGAATTTTTATTCTCGACTCTTTTAGGAACATGAGATTTATTATTTCGAATTACTTCATTAAACTTAAAGGCACGGTTTTCGTTTTGTTGACGAAAACCAAAATTATTTCGAGGAGTTTTGTAAAATCTTTAGTCTTAAAACTATCTCTTAAGCTTTCATATTCATCTATTTTCTCTGCCAGATCATACGGAGAATTTATTTTAAGCCATTCCGCCAAAAATGTTCTTTAATTTCAATTGGCACTCGACGTTTCAATTGATCTGTTACCATTAGCTCCTTAAGCTGTTCAAACGTCGTTATTTCTAATTCCGCAAGCCATTCCGTAAAGTAACTATTCAATTCTTGTGCATAATTTCTCCATGATTTTCTGTCGTTTTCTGGTGTTTAAGAAACAATTGTCTTAATTTTTCGCTATTTAACTTGAATCGTTTAAGAATAAGTTCCTTCACATAATCGTAATCATCAGCCCTTTCTGGAGGTTCTCTAGCTAACATGTTAGATATTTCTGAAGGTAAAGCACTTACAGGATAAACTACCCATTCGTTTTTTGGAATATGAGCCATTTCTGCTCTACGCTCAAAATTTATTAAGTATAAACTCATCTCATCTTTCTTTTCATCATACTTTGGCGTTATTTGCATTAATTGAATTTTTTGAGGTTGTTCTGTCCTATTTTTATCTTATTCTCTGTTCGAAATTGTGGCATTTGAAGAGATTTCCAGACGTTTCATTTCCAAAATATGTTCTCTTTCTTCGCGCCTAATTCTCTCCTCTTTTTCTAGTTCTTCTCGCATAATTTTTCCTCTTTTTCTTCTTGTTCCTTTTAACTCTTTCATCGATTACCCTATCTAATATACATTTTACTTCTTCCTCGTTGAAGTTTTTACTAGCTAAAATTAATTTTTTAATGTCTGGGATTTTAAAAAGAATCTGGAACTATTTCCCTAACTCTTCCGCTACTTCTATTAAATCTCCTTTTTCCCCGTGCTAAAAAGCCATTTTAATTACTAAACGTTTTATCTCAGAAGAGATGCAATAATGAGAGAAAAACAGACTATACCCACCAATATGCAAAATTTATTAAATAACTATTGAAATTATTTATCACACACTACTAATATAAACATATCAATAACGTTTAAAAAACTAAATGAAACAAACTATATTATAATACAACAAAAGTATAAAATGGAAAATCAATAATTTCAAAAAGAAGAAAATGTTTAATATTAAATCTACTCTCGATTTCAAGTTATTATCACCAAGCTAATGATTGATACTCAGATAAATTGAATCATTAATCAAAAATGTAAATATATTATATGTATAAATTATATAAAATCATATTCTTATATAGATACTACTATATTAAATCCAAAAATGAAATTATACATATTTTTAATTCAAAATATAGAACACTACAATTCTTAAGAACAATACAAATTAACAGCTTTAACTAATCTAAACCAGAAATCAGCTTTCGATTTCAAATCAATAAACTCAGTTAATCATACACGACATCAAATAATGTTAATAACGTAAGATATTTTAAACATTAAGAATATATCTTTTCAAATCCCCTTAACAATGAAAACAAAACATATACGATTTAAATATCAAATAAATCAGTTTTATATCATATAAAACATTGCAAAGAACAATCAAACACATCAATAAAAATTTCACATTACATTAAATTCAAACCTATTTGTAATAATATACTTTCGTTTTCACATAACGAAATCAAAACCTTTTAAAAAAATATATTCCTTTCTTTCTTAAAATCTACTTTATATATCAGTTGAACAATCAAAAAACTAAGTATATAATTGTACTTTTGATTTTACACCTTAATCTATAACAACATAGTTATTTTAACACATATTCCTAAGTGAATTGAAATACATCAACCACATAAAAATTATGAAATACACATTTAATAAGATACACACTTTTCGTTTAAAAAAAATATTACACTGTAAATTCGAATACACGAAATACAGAAATTATCTTTTGTAATATGGAATACACCATTTACAAACTTATAAACAAAATTAATTGATGTAACATGAAAATTCACGTAAATAAGATTGGAACTAAATATTCTATAAATTTATAACATTCCAACTATTTATTTTTAATTGTAGCCAGAGAAGGATTGATCAAAATGGCCTACCTGTATTCCAACATTTCGGCACGTAATCCATTATAGTGCACATAATTAATTTTCACAGTGGATGCTAATGCAAAGCATTATAAAAACATCCAAAACCGCTGCCACCAAAAACATAAGTTTGTTATGAAACAAACTAACGACTCCAAATTTAGAAACAAAAACATTTAATTAACAAAAAATTTACAAGGAGTCATATTTGGGTTCATAAAACTCTCGCGCTTGCGTAGCGTACCAAAGAGTCAATATCAATTTCCAAAACTGAAAAACGCAGCTTCTTCAGCCTGCTCCTCGCACCAATCGTCTCCCTACTCACCCTCCCCATCCAAGGCTCTGGAAATCGAAAGCGCTGAGCAGGAGACGTTACAATATATATAAAGTGTATGTGATTTATTTTTAAGGGCAAAAATATAGTATAAAATTTGCTTAAAACTTGAAGTTTTAAGCATATTTCAACTAAAATCCCAAGAAGTAAAATGCATTATGGAGAAATGAACTCTATGTATAATATGTAATTTGATTATAAAATGCAATTGAAAAATTTAGTTATTAGAGCACATTGAAATATATATAATAATTAAATCTCTAACTTTTATAAAAGTAAATATCTATAAGTCTTCACTAAAGAGGGATCTAATGAGATCTTTATTTGTTGATGTCCAAATCTCTCTTAGATGAAACTTGTTTAGAATATAGATTATTTTCTTCTTAAAATTTAACTTAAATTACATTTTTGATTATTGAGGCTTAAATATTTGACATCAACTACAAACTAACAAACAGGGATTACTCTCTGAATGGCTTCATTTTTGCTACAAGAAGCACTTTCTTTGAGATGGGATTACTTGAAGATACTGGTAAAGTAATCACTATCTGAGACCGTTAACGCATCTAGATTCGACATGAGGATAGAGAATGTCTTCGCAATAAACAACAGCAAAGTCAACATATTCTACGTCACGAAAGAGACGGGAAAGATTTTTCTTGGGGAAAATTCTTCGCTTGAAATATTCGAATTCCATGAAGTTCTGGAGACCCCTTTTACCCCCGGTTAAAGCAGACGAAAATGAAAGGGAGTGTGAGAGAAGATTCTTATGAGCTTAAACGATTATCCTCCGCGTGCATGGCTACGGAAAAGCAATTAAAGCAATTTCGAACCCAACTGCACTTGTGATTTGAAAAGAGCCATGCCACATGGACCTCCCCCACCGGGGGTTTTAAAATGAAGGCTTCAAAGGATATAAAGTGAAAGATTCTCTCCGTCAAGAATGTCAGTCTTGCAGAAAATTTCGGCTTAAGACTCCTAAGAACGACTGGCCGTAAACGTTTCACCAATTAATTTTAATCACACTCTTTAAAATTTTGTTGCAAGTATGTGGTGAGTTCTACGTAAATGAGTGAATCAATATTTTATCTGGGTACCTACAAATAAATGGTGATTGTAAAAGGAGTAATTACATGAACAAGTGATAAAATAATAAAGCTGTAAGATATATTGCAGGTAAAAAACAATAAATTAATAAGTTGATGAAGAAGAAATGAATATAAAAATATGTATCAAGAATATCAGTCTAGCAGAAAATGTTTAACTTTGTACCCGTAAGAATGCCAAGTGGAAAGTATTTCATCCATTAATTTTAATTAGAGGCTTTAAAATATTTTTTCGAATAAGTCGTAAATCTTACGTGGGGAATGATAAGAGAGAAATATTACCAGTTAAATACCATCATTTGATAAGATGATAAAGAACTGAGTATTGAAGTTGAAATATTTATCAGGAATACCAATATTGCAGGAAATTTTAACTTAACAGTAATAAAAAAGAGTGGACAGGAACGTTATACCCCAATGACAGGGCAAATACAAGAAATAACACAAATAAAACACATGGCAAATCCCAAAATAGACAGGTGGCGAAGACAGGACAGGCGAATTACAGTACACAAACGTAAACGAGGTGGCCTTCACCAATTAATCTTAATCACACACTTTATAACTTTATTTTAAGTAAATGTTAAGTTCCACACAAATGAGACTGAGTCTGTGCTCTTACAAATAAATGGTGATTGTATAAAGAATATATACATGATCTACGAATAAGATAATAAAGATGACAGAAGTATTAATAAAAATATTTATCAAAGAATTAGACATCAGAATAATTTAACTTAAGACTCAAACACAATGACTGTTCGTAAGCGTTTCAGCAATATATTTATTCAACATAATATTATTTTCAAACAATGAATAAGTCGGTACATCGACATTAGTTTTTAGTTATTTGAAGCAATTCTTTGTAATTTGCATAATTCTATGTAAGCCAATATACGAATATTATATGAGTGTTTGTCTTTGGGAATTATAATCGCTATTTAATTTTACAAACAACTGAGGAGATAATAACAAAATAAAAGTTACAGATAAAAAATTTTGTACACTGTGCTGTAGAAGCTTAATGTTGAAGGCCGTTGTACCCCGCATTTCATCCTCGCTGTGTAAATTGGCTTCTGGGAGAACCTATCATAGATAGTGAACCGTATGCACAAGTCGCAAATGAGAAATTCCAATAAAGTCTTTAACGCCCACACATACAAACTTTAGAACTCATATATCAGACACAGAAGAATAAAGAGGCAAAGTATATATCTCTGGCTGTACAACTGTGGCTGGGATCAAGTCGGGTAACTTGTGCCCCAAAGATTACTGTCCTACCTCTAGGGTACGGTGATTCTAGATAAAAATATTCAAGATTAGTCTTTAGGGTACCTCAGCTTAGAATGAATGACAATAACAAACGGTTAGAGTTTCAATAAATAATTTTTAAAGTGCATTTTTAAAATTTTATTTCCAATAAATAATAAGCTTTATGTAAACCAATATATTAACATAATAATTGTATTTATCCTTATAAATAAATAGCAATTGTATAGAAAACTTTATACATCACCTGGAACTATGAAAGGGTGCGAGGTCTGAGTTGATGAGGGTGATGTTCTCATTAACGGAAAGTAATGAATTTGAATCCTATCTCAATTGGATCTATTGTAATAAATAAAAGTGGATGCAGCTGCTTAAATAGGTTGTAATCACAATGTTCTCCAAATGAAATGAAAACTCTAGGGGTGGAAATTCAAGTCGAGTATCTTCTGCTTGGTTCTTGCTTCTTAATTTCGATGATTGGAAAAACACAATTCTGCACAGGAAAATTCCCACACTATGATTTGACACAATAGTTGTCCCTTGATTCATTATTGACCACACAACCGACATAATTTTTGTTTCTTATCGGCCACAATGGTTGCAGACATGGTTTATTTGTTGACAGACCATGTTTCTCGAAACTTCATGAAACTGCTCATTCTAAAATTTACGGTATAAAGACCTGATTTGAATGAACATGAACCAATCAGAACATGCAAACGATCCTATTTCTTAATTCCGAATATGTGATGGAGATACGCTTTCCCCTATTTTTATTTTGATAAAATGCCTAGATACTAGCAATGGGGGACACATTTATTAAATTAAAAGAAACCTTACCATTTTACTGTATGGTTATGCCATGAGTGATACTTATCCACAGATAATCAACCTCTTGGCAATCTCCAAAAGTCAAACATATTCTAAGGAAAACTTTATCTATCAGCATTGTCTAATTCTATTTCTATTTATGTGTTTTTTCTTTTCTTTCATTAATTATTACAAAACTGTTTAACATAGATTACATTTTATAATAGCTTTTTGTGAAATATTTATTTAATCATAAGTGAATTAAAACACTGATAATTATAACATTAGAAGACCCGAGATTATGAAATGCATATTTACACACAGTCTCTATCTATATAATATATAAAATTTTATATTATATATATATATATATATATATATATATATATATATATATATATATATATATATATATATATATATATACGATTTAAACAATTATTGAACAATGGGAGGCATATGTTGCTTCTTTTCTTTTAGAGAGTATATTTGTCAAGAGATGTGTTTCAGATATTTTCTAAAATTTCACATTTAAGTGAATCTAAGTGTCTGTAATAATTCCTCTTGAAAAACATATATACAATGGATGAATGAAAATATTTGCATTGCTTTGAATTATTAAGTTATTTGTTTCGTTATATCAAACGATATTACAATGTTTCGTTGATAATAATAATTTAAGAAACTAAACTACTGCTATTTATGAAATTAATTTATTTGAAGAAAATAAACACAATTAGTAATCGGAAATTTTGATATATTTTTTTGATGCTGATAAATATAACTTTCTGCAGTATTATTGGAGGGAAAGAAAATAAAGAGTTTCGCGCAGAAGTGAGGAACTGAAGTATTTAAATTACCTTTATAAAATGAATGGCAAAATAATTAAAGTGGTATTTAACGTTTATAGAACCTAGAATCATTCCCAAATCTGAAATCTTTACGAATTCTAATATCTGATCCCTGCTATTTAATTTCTCAGAAATCATCGGAATAGTTTTGTTTTGTTTCTGGGGTTCATAGAGGGAAATAAAATGTCATGGTGGGGATGAAAAATCAAGGTAGGGAAAATATTCCCGAAATCGATGCTGAAATCCATGGATATCAGGTTGGAATTCCGCAACGAGTCAGCGGAGTGAGAAGGGGGTGCTCGATGAAGAGGAACGAAAGTTTTTCATCACTTGCTCATCAGAGGAACGGACGGACCAACAGACGCCCAATTTCACGCCTCAACTCCACTTCTTTCTTTTTCCTGGACTGTGTAAAGTTTCCCATATGAATTAGGGGCACCCAGAGAAGAGAGTTCTCTATTTATTTTCCCTTTCCCTCTCCGATTTCTCCGAGGAGGGGAAGTGATGATCCAAATCTGATACGCTTCTTGATTTTTTTTTTTTTTTTGTTCTTGGTTGTGTCTTAAAATGAAATAAGTCCTAAGGAAGACTCATTGTAATTAAAATGCTAACAGAGGCTTTGCTCTCACCTTGTACATCTCAATGTGAAAGTATAATTGCAAAAACAAGTTTCTATTAAAGTTTAAGTTTTCTTTTCAGAAAATGAATGAGCATTCTTAAGCAATGCGTAGAGCCAAGAAATACTGAAAACTAACCGTAATAAAGAGGCACTTTTAAGATAAAGCAAAAAAAATTAAAAAAAAAAAAAAAAGAATGAACGAAATTTTGAATATCGAACATTTTTTTTCTTTCAACATACACTAAAATGTATTAAATATTTACTGTGAAAAACAGTGGAATGGATATTATTTAATAATAGACGTACATGGTTTCAGTAAAGTAAATAGTTGTAAATAATTGATAAGTAAAAAAATTTATTTATGCTTCGAGTAATAATCAGTTATTTACAATCAATTTTCAAAAAAAAATTTTTTTGCTTATCAATTATTATAAAAAATGTTGAAAACATTAATGATTTTTGAAAGAAGTTATTAAAATGTTTAGTTTGAAAAAATGATTGGAATTAATGCAATGTCAAAAATTTTTTATAAAGAATTATATATATATATTCTATCATTCATATTTTTTCTTCCGATTTCAATTCCTTTGTGACAAATTGCATGCAAATCGGATGGATCCAAAATTAAACTGTAAAATACCAATCAAAATACTTAACAACACATCTGCTTTTGAACTAGTCAAAAATAGATCGAGATTGATATTTCTATTTTGTCCCCCTTCTTATAAAACTTTCTTTTCTCCCTTTTTGAAATCCCTGTGAATAATTTTTTTTAACCACGCTTTTGTGGATAACTAATATTCAAGCACTGCCGACAGCTTTCACAGCTTCGAAAGACCAATGAAACAAAATTGAAAAAATGTTCTCAATTTATTATTTTTTATTCTTTTCTTACTTCCAAGATGAAAAGGAGGAATAGAAAGGAGGAACTAAAAAAGGAAAGAAAATCTTTTCCTTCTTGGAGATTTTGCGTGTTCTAACTTGTTTGTAGAAATCCCGATCTTTCTGGAGCTTTCAAAGGGAGCTGAAAATTAATGTAATATGGGCGGAGGAAATATCTCCTGTACAATTTATCAAATAGAAACAGCATCTATGGGCCGAAAATATTTTTGAGCTTCTGTGAGGAACATTGGAAAACACTTTAGCATCGGAACTCCCTGACATCCGAGAGTCCATTTTTCTTGCCGTTCTCCGAACACATCCTTCCCGAAACTTCTTCTCTTTCTTCCTTTCTTTTTCGTACATAGTCTAAATATATCTCATTTTTTTAACTGTTGTGTCCTTTTCAATATTTCTTCATCTATGATAAACGAGCCCTATGATTACGTCAAACAAATTTCTTTGTGATGGAGCTTGTTTAAAACTTAGTGAGTTTTTTTTATGCATTTGTTTGTCATAAAGAAAATAATGCTATGCTTCATTTTAAACAAAAATATATTTTCCTTCTTCTTTTTTCTTTTTAGTGAAATAAATTTTTTAATAAATCTCAGCGTCATGCACATTTTTATTTCCTTTATTAAAACTATTTTTTCCACAAAAATTTGCAAATATTTTTATTTAGTATCAAAAAATCAAGTGATTTGAAGCAGTCAACCTTTTATCAGATGTCTCTGAATATTGCGATGGACTTGCTTTCGGAAAGTAGTGGACTCGATACTTCTAAACTTTGAAAAATCATCGAGTTTTTTTAAATTCTCAACTCCTTAACTGATGTATTTCTGATGGTGTAATAAGATAATTTTGATGATTTCCAGCCTAGGTATCAACCTCGTTACTTATTTGGTCAACAGAAAAATTCCCCTGTAAACATAACGCTGTGTCAAAAAAAGAAAGAAAAACAATTGTTAAACGGAAAACCATGCACAACTAAAAATGTTACAGCTTGAAAATTATGTAAAAAAAATATTTAAATTAACTTTATGAATTTTTACTGTTATAGATAAAATATAAGCTAAGTTTTCTATTTTAGCAAACGAAATGAAAATTAATTCAAATTGTTAAGGCAAAATCAGCCCATTTTTTATTTGCCCTTTATTGAAGAGATACGTTTCAGCTTTGTATAGTATTGTATTTTTTATACTTGATAAGATAAATTTTATATCGATTTCATAAACATATTGATTTTAATATTAAAATTCTTCACCAATTTTATAATTATAATAAATAGTGAAAACTACATATATTAGTTATTTACATCAAGAATATTTAACATCGCAAAACAATTTATCCATTTCACACTGTTTCATGTTTTTATGAAAACTGAGAACAGCGTGAGGGAAAATTATATGTTAATATTACTATTTTATTCACAAATTGTAATAACATAGTAAGGTGTATCTTTAACCTTTCTTCCATTAAATACAATATATTGCATTACAGTCGCATTTATGAAGGTAATTATAAAATAAAACTACATGGAAAAGAAGACATTTAAAAATGGAACGTGAAACATCGCACGAGAAAACCAATTAAGAGTTAGGATTTCTTATCCTGTAAAAATCTATTTTCAAAATTTATGTAATAAAGTCTGAAAAATAAGGCTTTTGATGCAACACTAGAAGCAAATTATGTGGTTCGCTTAAACCTCTTGATAATCTTCTTCCAACTATAGAAGCACAAGGGGTAACTAGGATTTTAATAAGAATTTTAAATAATAATACCAAACTTCAAAGAATACCTTTAGTATTACAATGATTTGTGTTAATGATTTGTGTTAAGTAGTTTAAAGAGACATGAACAATTTGGTTTTCATTGTCAGACATTTTGAGTTAGACTCCCATTCTTAAAGTGGATATCTCTGGAGGGTCAAAATCTACTCTTTAAATCTAAACTGTGGAACAGTCAATCAATCAGTAAAATACCAGCTAATATCCCGAATCAAAGCAATCTGTAATTGAATACATCTCTTTAACAAAAGTGATAATTAGAGAACTGATGTTAAGCAAAAATAATAATAATAACAATCAACCAAGTTAGAATTTTTAATCTGCCATCAAACCACTTTAAATCGATATAATTTAATAATTGACTGAATTATTTTAATAAAATCTTAATTAGAAATATAAATTTAAATAATATTAAAAGCACAAAATATTTTAGCAATAATTAAGAGCTAAAGTTTTAATTTTATTTTAGATTTAACTAACGTCATTGAAAATTTTACATTAATTTAAAAAAAAATTCTTGCAAATATAAGAATTTTTTTAAAAATTAATGTAATATATATATATATATATATATATATATATATATTAAATATATATATATATATATATTAAATATATATATATATATATTAAATATATTATATATATATATATATTATATTTCCAGAGACAAGAAGAAGTGACAAAAAGTAAATCCAAGATTTGACTTGGGTTTTTAATAAAGAATATAAATTAAAATGCAACTCTTTCAACGTGCCATAAAATGTCTGAAGTTAGTTTTTTAAAACTAAGAATCTCCATAAAGTTTCCAATTTTGCCGAGCAGTAAATCATAGAATTACTGTTGTGGATAAGAACGAAAAAAAGAGTGCATTTGAGTCCGAGACTAAAGATGAGAAAAATTCTGACAGACATTACAGAGATCCGGTGCGTCGCCCTATATGACGTGAACAACAAAATCTCGAGATTTACTGCGATTGGAGCGTCGTTAACAGAGTTGTTTTACTCCGGTCATCGCTGCTGTGTTTCACTGCTACGCCATTAAACATTACATCGTGGACAATTTAACCTCGAACACCAAGCGATACTGTTTTCCGACGCAGGAAAGAAGTCGTCTGCGAAAAGAAAGCCACTCCATTTTGCCATTTTTTATCATTTCTTTGGTCTTTCTCTCATGTTTTTATCTGCCTTCCATCCATCCGTTTTGCGGCCAAAACAATAATGTGATTGTAGAAAAAATCGCTGACCCGGTGTAATTTACGGTAAGCTGCAGATATGTCGAGATGTAAAATGGTCAGACATTTCTTAAGCTATAAAACACCATTTGTGGGTGAAAAGGATTCTTTCGAACTTCCTTGCTCAATTAACTGCATTAGTGACAAGGATTTCAGAAGGAAAAAGAATTCTTTTGAACTTTACCTATATATTTCTATTTACGAATTACTTTATTTACATTTAGATATTTAATATGTTTAAAATATTCACAATTATACTAGTAATAAGCTCTACATTTATCATTACAAGTAATAAGTAATAATCACTACGTTATCGACAGAATTTCGTATTATTTATTCATTTTAGTTTTCATTTTGACTATTTGAAATAGCTAATTTAACTAGAGATACTCGAAATTTAATTTAATAAATATATATAAATGTATAAGAAATAAATATTTTACTTGACTGCTTACTTTTATTTCGCTGTCTCTCTCTCTCTCTCTCTCTCACACACACACACACACACATTTTACACTTCTCATTCTATTTTACATAACATATTATTTCTCACTTTAAGAACCTTCACCAGTTCTTGTTATATTTATATAATTTTTTTGCTTATTTCTAATATTTAGAAGTTTATTGCCAAATTAATTTTTTCTTGAAATGAAAATATGAGAGGATATGTGAAACTTAAAACACTTTTTATGTTTACTAAATATAAAATTAATAATGTGTGTGTGTGAATTAGACTTACTCATTTTATCACTCGAGTTTATAGAAAAGTAAAATAAAGAACCAAAATAAACTTTCAAATAACAATAAATTTAGTCTCTATATTTAAATAAGAAATTCTAGAATGTAACTGTATATATTTTGTTTTCATTCAGTCAATCAATTTAATTCAGCAGAATTTACAAGTTAATAATTTCTGCCAGACTCTGGTGGAGCTGGCCACAGTACTTTGTTGGCATCTCTAGATATTCATCGAAGTTATCATATAGAGGTTAGATTCCCTGGGTGGAACCTACGGAAAGCAGATTGGGCTAGGTATAAATATCTGACGGATTCTCTTTTGGTTTCACTAATGATGAAACTCCTTTTAACTGAAAACTTGTATAGGATTGTTAATAGCCTCACTGAAGTTATTTTTATTTGTGTTAAAAGTTGTATTCCTAGAGGACAGTTGAAGACATACTCTCTCTTCTGGAATGATCATTTATAATTAATTACAGAAAATTGTGATGAGGCTAGATCCAGAACTATAGCCACTGGGCTTATGCATGATTGTATCGAACTTCATAAAAGAGCCATTATTAAACGGGCCATTAAAAAAGCTAAACGTCTCATTTTTCATAACTTCTTAAAGGATTTTTGTATTATAAGAAGGATGCCTTGAGTAATTCTATTTCCTCTCAAGCAAATCGCTTTCTATCTAAAATCAACATTCAAAAAGAAATTAGAAAATAACCAAAAAAATGGTAAAATTACTTACTGCAGATAGGGAAATTGCTAGAGCCTTTAATGATTTTATTATGCAAATATTATAAATTATTACCCATCTGATAGGATTTATGATAGCCATTTAGTTTGTCCTCAGACATACTTAACTCCTGAGTTGGATCGTTCGTTCAATTATTCTTTTACCTTATTTGAAATCATGGGCGGATTGAAAACACTGATTCGGGGTAAATGCCGTGGCCCGTACAAAGTTAGGATTGGCTTCCTGGTAAACCTTGGGAAGGTTTCTCTGGATGTTCTTCTGAATATAAAATTAATATGTCTTGGAAAAAGGGCCTTCCAAGTGAGTGGCGAAAGGCTGAAATTATTCCGATTTTCAAAGACAGCAAAGATCCTGGTGAAATTGCTAGCTTTCGACCGATTTCTCTTACAAGTGCTAACTGTAAATTGACAGAACGCTTGACTTTTGATAGTCTACAATTATATTTGGAAAATTATTCTTGCCTTTAGTATAGACAAGCTGGCTTTCGTAAGAATAGAAATACATTAGAATAAATAGCTAGACTTTCACAAATGATAAAAGATGATTTTCATCGAAAACTCACGTTCGTGGCAGTCTTTATAGATTTCCAAACTGCCTTTGAGAGAGTGTGGAGAAGAGGATTGCTGAAGAAAATTATATAGATTTGGTGGTCTGTTTACAATTACAAACAGACTATGGAGGGTCTCCTTCAGGGTTCTGTTCTCAGCCCTATCTTACTCAATATCTTTATAAATGATGAAATCATGATAGTCATGAATACTTATAAGGAAATGAGGCCCTTCATTTTGCGGATGACTTGGTCATTTGGTCTTCAAACAGAACTATGTAGCATATGTGTGTTTCTGGAAAAACTATACATCTGCTCACCCCAGATTGGAATCTCAGAGAACATTTCCGAATCTAACCGAATTGTCGATGAGATTTAAGATACCTAATGTTGATAGAGAACCTCTATTTAGACCTCCCAACTTCCGCCATATTATTTATGGAGCTGTAGGCCGTCTTGACCTGGTAATTCCTGTTGGTAAAAATGTTTTTATTAATTCTGAACTAAGGATGACTGCCCTGGCTACTCTTGATGAGCATTATCCCTTTCCAACTTGGTTTCATGTATATACAGATGGCTCTGCTGTGGATGCCATTAGGAACGCTGGTGTTGAAGTTAACTCAAAAAGCTTCAAGCTTAGCCAAGCTAATGGCGAATATTATAACAGTTACAATGGAGAAGTTGCAGCTGTTTCTTTGGCTCTTGAAGAAATAAGTAAAAGTAGCGAAGGCAACAGTGTATTTTTTATTGATTCTCAAGCCACCATCAAATTTCTCATATAAGTTATGCCTAGCAATATCAAGTCGGTTTTCTTGTGTTAGATGACTATTGGTTTCCTTCTAGAGAAGGGACGTCATATTGTGCTGCAGTGGATACCCAGCCACTGTGATATCTTTGCTAATGACTTAGCTGACAAATTAGCCAAGGCTGGCTTGAAGTTACTACAACTTTGTCCAGCTTCTGAATACCATACAATTAAAAAGCTTTTCAAGACAAATATAGCATCCTTTCGTAAATATATGTGTAACAATTCCGCGAAGGGAAAGACTTTGGCATCTTTACTGACTAATCCTGTCCCGTGCAACCTCCATAGGGCTGTTGGCATTGCAAATTTCCGTCTTAGGACAGGGCATGACTATCTTCAGGCACTACTCCACCGTTTCGGTTTAACTAACAATCCAACTTGCCCTTTTTGTGGACTGGTGACCACCTCTACTCTTGCCTCGGATTTACTTACGTCGCAGTTAGAAATTACGAGAACATGACTTTTCGCAATATTGTAGAATGTATTGGGCTGCTCGGGATAGACTAATGGATGAAAAACCAAGGTGGAGCGTAGGATAAAAAAATAATTAAGGGTTTCATATGTCAAGGATTCAAAGCACTATACTTAGGAAGTTATAATTATATTCCATGAGTTTTGAAAGAACAAATGTCATTCAGTGTAAATTATAATAGAAGTGTAGTTTCTCATGAAAATTTAAAATTTTAAATATCCGCTTAAATTAAAATGTGAAAAATGCAAAAGATATCCAACTTAATTAAATTCTAACGTAGTTCTAAAATATTTAAAACAATGTTTGACATTTTATTTGAAATAACTATACTCAAGGTGAAACATCTTATCAAACCCATTCATTCCAATCTTATTTCCATGCGTTGGGATGTTAGAGAAATATTTCAATGGTCAGATAGAAGAATGAAAACGAAAATTCCTGATCGATTAAGATACTTTGTATGGTATATGAGTTCTGGTTTTTTGTTCCAATCTCAGTTGACTGAGAAAGAAGAATGGAGAAAAATGTACAAAATGTTTATAGATTATTATGAAAAACGTAACTTATTGATGTGATTGTCTTGATGAGTGATAGTTGCGTAGAACTTTCCATGAGTGGCCTCATTCTGATCATCATTGAGGAAGGAAGGAGTTTTCCTCTGCAAAAGTCTTAAATGAAATTAATAAGTATAAAGTATAGATGTCTTTCTTGGATTAACTAGGATGTGTGTGACTAATATTATTCTATATACAATTATCTAAGTGATCATCTTGCCTTTCAGCTTAAAGGGACATAAAAAATAAATTTGATTCGAAAGGCTGAAATATTTCGTTAAATACGTGATTTTATGGGGTCTTTGTAATGATTGTTCTGGTGATATTTATTGAAAAGCTCGCTGAATTATGCCATTACAGAGTTGCGAAGGAGGTACGAAAAATAAATTGTCATAAATAAACGGGATTGGAAACCTGCACTGGAGTTTCTTGCGTTTCTACATTGATTGCTGGCGATATCACTTAGTGACTCCATATCATGGATGCTGTAAAAAAGGATAAAAAATAAACTGTCGCACAATTTAATCAGCCTTAAAAATATTGGCCTTCCGATAATTTCCCTATTAAATACCATACAAATAAATACTTAACTTTCTAATTGGGGATTTTCAAATGGCTTCTTACTCTATTCTAGAAAGATAAATAATAGGATATTATAAATTAGTAAAGAGAGATAAAAATATGGGTTCATATTTGTAATAAATAATCGAAATTAGAGCTTTATACGCATGCTTTTGGACTTCTAGTTTACTTAATGCTTATGCTGTAGTTCCACTGACCTATTTTTTCATAAAATTCCGTAACGGAGGGACGAAGAACAAATATTATTAAATTATCGAAGTTAATGATTACCTTTTATGGTTACTTATGCCGGTAGCTCTAAAAAGATTTTTAAAGTTATGATTCAATTTGCATGACTGTGTGAAAAAGCACGGGAAACAAACCAACGAAGACGGACAAAATGATCGATAAGCACTTTATTTTTTGGGTTTACTGTAACTGGTAATATTCTAGATTATATACTCAAAGTGTAACTACGTATTTCACACGACTGTGTAAAATATATTAGGAAATGAATTAACCAAAAGCAACTGTTATAATTTTAAGACAAAGTTTTGTGTATTTGTTATGCCAATTGGACCAAGTTCTGGTGTCATTTCTTAAGTTACTACGCATTTTTCATGGCTTAAAGAAGAAAACTTACAAATCACACATGACTGAGATTGTTCATAAGCACGTGGTATTCTGGGGTTATGTGTCTAATTATTATTAGTCTTGATAAACATTGCCCAAGATATGATTTCTCATTTAAAAAAATGTAAATGAAGGCTAGAAAATATTTTTAATATATATAATGTAATAATAAACTTTCGGTTGCTATTCGTCTGATGGATAATAATTCTGATGTCGCTGATTACGAAATAGTTCATTATAATATTGAATAGAAAGAAGAAACGAAAAAAATCACCCAAAATAATTAAAATTAGAAGCAATTTCGAAGATTTTTCTAGCAAACAGTATATTAAAATCTTTGTGAAAAGGACTTCTTCAAGAATTCGGGTGTTTCCAGACTTGTCTGTGAGAAAAAAAAAAAAAAAAACTCTAAAACGTTCAGTTATTTGCAACATCATTTAGTGCCCGAGAATTCCTTCGCCGTATTTTTCCTAAAATTGTGCCTATTTTAATCGGAGATGCAATTTTGACATCGGAAACGACTCGTAGCACTCTAAGAGAACTTCCTATAAAATTTGATCGATCAATACAATTATTGTTGAATGTAGAAGATTAAGACGGTTATCTGCAATTTCGTCCTATACACAAAAGAAAAAAGATATCTAATAATCCAAAGCAATATGTTTGCATACAGTTGGGTATACTGAGTTGAAGCAAAGGCATATGTGAAGTATGGGCAACAAACTACAACAAGTTCTGTTGGTCCACGTATAAATTTTTATACGTGAATACTGTAAATGGATAAGAAGTGACATACCTATAAATATAAATGGAATGACCAATTTAGCATTTTTATGAAAATTCTACTTAAAACTTGTAATTACTTTGGTTGTTGAGGCTAAGTTAAGTCATAAGAGAAGTAACTACGAAAATCTATTGAATAAATTCATATGTATGGTTAAAGATTTTTTGAAAGAACTCAAACTATTGAGCTTTCTAAATGGGTATCAGTGTATGGGTTAGGTATTATGAACGCTATATGAAAGACCATATTAGACAAAAAAAGATAGCGCTTCATTTCATTGGTGATAGTTTTACTTATTTTCTCCAATTTTAGTTGTTTAATCCCAGAAAATTTGACATTGTGTAATGGCCAGCATTAGGTCGTTTAAAGTGTTGTAATAAAAATCGGTTAAAAAATTTGTATTTTTCATAAAATATGGATCGTTTTCATGGAAGGTATAAGGCCGATAACTCAGAAAAATCCCAAGCACCCATACCTATTTAAGGGAATGAACGAATCAAAAATGCAACAACCACTGATAATAAAACTATACTTAAAATGTGTATTTTATTTGGAAACTAGTAGATTATACCCTCCTATTGGCAACCACTGCGAATTTTTTTTTGTCGCAAGCCAATTCTAACCCCAATGCCTCTTAAAAAATCTATATATACGATACAAAAGTTACATAAAACAAGAGAAAAAAGCTAAACTTGTCAACAAAAAATCAAAATTGGCAACAAAAAATTCAAATTGCCAACACCAAAGGGAAAACACGAATGAAAACAAAGGACGGCTGACTTGGCGAGAAATCTCTCATACATCATACTTATATCTTAAATTGGTTTCTTGGACCTAAAAATGTGAACGAATGAAATATTTTATTAATTATTCATGAAATCAGTTGTAAAATTGAAATTAAAAATCTAGTATCTAAAAATCAATAAGGAGAAAAACAAATATTTTGCAATAAATTTCAATACAGTTTACATTTAGTTACTTATGAGCTGAAGAGGAAAAAATTTATTCAGATCTCAAACAGGGGAAACTGACTCATTTGACAGCGAAAATTTTAAATACTTGATAAATATATTGAATCAAGCATTGATTAAATATAAATGAGTGAATCACAAAAAAAAATGATATCATTAATTAATTTTCAGTTAGAAATCTGTCTGCTTATCATTATCATTTCTGAGAATATTTTAATTAAAAATAAATAACGAATATTGGAAATGTATTCGATTTCAATAGAATAATTTATTATTAAGAAAGAGAAAATATAAATCCAATAATCCCGAGAGCTAATGCGAAATCTGTATTCGTTGCATTTCTATAGTGTGATTTATGCGAAAAAATAATTTGTTTGTCTCAAAAACAAATACAAAAGGACATTTTGTAGCAGATGTTTCGAAGTGCTATTCTCACAACTTTTGCTAACTCTACGGTGGAAAAGATTTGGCGCGAAAGTCAGTTTTTCATTGATAAACCCTGGTTCAACAGACGACTTTTTTTTTCCTTGGAATAATGCCAAAAACTGTTTTCAATCATTTATTACGTTATAAACTTTTGTGAAAGGAAGTTAAGTAAAAATAAGCAGCAACGGAATTGAAAAGAATGATTTTGCAGCGATTCTTCTGTAAACATTTGGCTTTCGTTTCAGTAATCATGTTTTTTATGAAAATATCTTTGTTCTAACGTTTTTCATAAAATAATACAAACAGCTCAAATTCAAGCTCTCAAAGTATTTGAACAATATGTATTGAATTCTCCTTTAAATTCTAACTGTCTTAATTTAGATTTAGAAGCAATGTATACTTTTGAGATATTTATTTAAATAAGTATTTCAATATATATATATTTTATATATATATATATATATATATATATATATATATATATATATATATATATATATATATATATATATATATATATATTATAGCAAAAATAATCAAATAATTAGTGAAAAATAAAGCTGTACCAATTTGAAAATATATAACAGAAATGTGTGAATGAGGACTAGATAAATCTCAAAACAAAATGAAATAATTAGAATAATAGTCGAGTAAGTGGAAATTATAACAGGGCAAAATAAAAGAAAGGTGATTAGCATATTTTGAAACGATAGAATTAAAATTTTGTCAAATCTCGTCAGAGCGGAAGGTGTTTTGAATTTATTTGTGCAAAGATTTAAAAAAAATGCACTATTAAAGTCTTTCCGACCTTATCAAAAGAAAAAAGCGATTGTTGAATATTAAAAGTAAAAGTTTAAAAGGAAAGTTTTCAAATGAAACTACAAAATATATTGGCATACATTTTAGTGCAAAATGCTTGAATCACTTTATAAATACATTATTTAGAAGTTAAGGTCAGAAGGCTATTAATAGATACTTAATATTTAAAAAGGGATTGGAAAAAAGCGAAATTGAATAAGCTTCTCAGAAAACGCTTAGAAGAATTATAAATATTCAGACATGTATATAACGGAAAAAGGCATACATACATACATACATACATACATATATATATATATATATATATATATATATATATATATATATATATATATATATATATATATATATACATATATATATATATATAAATGGAATAAATTTACTTTAACTACAATTGTTTTTTGAAACTTTGTCTGTTTTTCTGAGATTTTTGCAAATAAATATATAATAATCCATGTTTTAGATTTTTAAACAGAATCTCAACTACATTAGACCTAAATTTGCATTTCCAACATGCATGCCAATAAATTTTTGATAACATCAAATTGATATAATTTGTCAAAGCATATAAAGTCATATAATTGTGACAGCTTTAATTTTTGGTACCTAGAAATATTTATATGAAATTTATTTTATTATTTACGAGCAATTTTTTTAAATAAAATTCTAGTACAATATTACATGTTTATTAGTACTATTTTTCAAGTTTTATTTCAAAAAGCAACCATTGATAATACAATAATAACAATTGTACCTCTACACTTCAGATGTTTTTAAATGGTTTATCAACTATGAAATAAGACTCTTATGTAAGAAATATAGTATAACTTTTCCCTGATTCTCAAATTAATAATACTTTGAATAAATTATCGTTTTCAAACGATGCAACATTCAGTGACCACCATTAGAATTATCTTGTGTTGATGTAATACAACACTGAACAACTGTCAACATTGAGTCATATCTCTTATGTTACACCAAGCTTAGGTACGAAATTTAAATAAACGAAACCATTCTAGTTATTCTTTCATCACATCTCTACTCAAGAAAGCCCCATCACGAGGATTTAAACGCAAAATCGAATTCTTGGAATTATTTATTCATTCTGTGGAGCAAGATAAAACGAACGTTTCGTGGAAGTAACCGAATAACAGTCCACTTTCAATATTAAAGTAACAGAATCCCGAGGAAAAAGTAAAAGAGAAGAAAGGGACAATACATTCGCCATTTCCAATTGAAAAGATGCAGTATTTACATTCTTCAGTAACAGAACCTGTATCCGATGCCTCAGGACGTTTACAATAACACTTGGTATAACTCGGAATTTTCTATTACATTTCTCAAACTAAGACGCGAAAGGCGACATTCGCTTCCGAAGCAGCATAATAAATAATAAATAAAGTGCAACATCAGTTATTCTAGCTTGAGGGAAAGATAAATTATATTTACTTAAAATAAACGTTTTTTGCATTCACCGACTCGAAGAAAGAGAAAAAAATCTGTAATCGAATAGAAGTTCTCCTCTGCTGAGAGGAAATGCTGGATAATACACTTCCAGGAGTAAAATAATATATTATCATTCGGGCAAAGGGACGATTTTCTTGAGAATGGGTCGCTCTGTAGCAGTCACTCACAGGAATAAGTGGATTTAATCCAATTGAAAAAGTAACTTCAGTTTGTCATAAGTTCGGTGACGCGTGGAATTGAATTAATTCAGATGCAAATAAACAGTTTTGCTGAGAGAATATGCAGAACTCTGCACTATACACGCAATTTTTTATTTGTAGTTTGAATTACAAATTAATAAATCTCTCGACAGTGTTTGGAAGATTTCGTATATATATCAAGAAAGATTCGTAAATTTGTTTTGTTTATTATAATTAGATTTATCGGTAAAGCAATATATTTACGTTCCCAGACATCTTATTTATTTTTTATATTTGAAGATTTTAATTAGTATATATATGTATATATATATTCTAATTAATGAACTACACTATTGAATGTGAACACGGAATATAAAATTTTCTAAATAAGAATATTCTTAATAATAATACTTAATTACAATATCGAATAACCATAACAAAAGAAGAGAACATTTTAAGTAATAATTTAAAAGTTTTTAATGAGCTAAGAATATTCCTCATATGTATTTAAGAAATTTATTATAGAATCCGGGAATATATTTTTAATCAGAATAATATTAAACATTGAATATAAATTGTTCTAAAATAAGGGCTTATCTTTAGAAGAAATATTAGTAATTAAGATACTGTATAAACTCTAGAAAATTTGGAGAAATATAGGATTATTTTTATCTTCTCTATCTATTAGAAAGTCCTTATTAAAAAGTCTTCTAGAAGATAAATATATTAATTAATTATTAAAAAATTTTATGTTATGAATAATTATCTGCCATTTAAAGCACAGCGAATGAAAGTAGCGTTTATCAAAAAATACTTTTAAATATTATGTTCTATATTGTACTTAGTCTAAAAATGATATAGAATTGTGAGTGTATTTTTACGAGATAAATTTCCCTCATTAATTCAAACAATTAAAAGTTTTTGTGTAAATATTTTTATGGAACTTGTTTTAATTTCATGTTGTCAATTTATGATGTTAACCTTCATAAGCATATTTAGGAGAGTGAATGTTAAATTTAATAAAATTATAAATGTTATAGTAGTTAAAATGCAGTTATAAATAACAATTGATGTGTAAAACTCTATTTTAAGTAGTATTTCAATATCAATTGAAACAGGTGCTGAAATTTTTATCAGGAATATTTATAAATTTCTATATAATTTCATTTAAATTATATGTTTTTAAATAACGTTTTCATATTTTTACAAGCTCAGACCATCATTGCACAAAAAATAATAATAATATCATTTAAGAACTTTATAAGACTAAAAAAACTTGTTTATAAATTCAAACACATTTTACTGAAAATGACTGAAAAAAATGTTCCAAAATTTGAAAATGGAATTATTATCGTAGGGGGAGGGTTACTATTCGCTCAGAAATGACATAAGTTTTGTTTGCATATCGAATGTTGCTGTAGAAATACATTTTCCTTCGCTTACCATATTTGCTCAAGTTTGTACAGAAGGCGCGAGATAAAATAAACAATAACATTATTACCATTTCCTGCTGTTCTTAAAATAAAAAATAAAAAAGGTGCCAATGCCTAGAAGAACAAATATTCACATTTCGAATTTGCTTCTTTTTCTTCCACTTCCCTACTGCTTCAAGAATTGTCTTCCGTTCCTTATTGTTTGAGGTCATTATCGTGTGGGGCGTTTGAAATATTGCGATAGTGGCTTCTGTCTGAAATGATACATTCTTTCTGTAACCTTAAATCTTGTTAGGGATGCACTTCGAAGCTGGAGATGTATAGCGTCCCCCCTCCACACACACTTACACATCGTCTGCTATCGATTTGGGAAATTTCGGAACCACATCATCGTCATTTCTGTACAAATTTTAATGATATGAAAGAAAAATGCCCTTAAGGTCTGTATTAGAAGGTGATGGAAGTGAATATTTATTACATTTTAGTTTTGTTCAAATGGCAATGATCATGTAAAATATATTGGTTTCTTAATATTAATGAAACGTGTAATGCATTGCAACGAAATTACTTGCCTTTTTTGGAAGTAATACAGTAGCAAAAGATGCCTGAAAGTTATTTTTTATTAATTAAGAATTAATCGACAATGATGGACTCATATGAATCACAAATACCTTATTTAATACTTCTAATTTATAGAAGATTGAAATAAAACTCAAAATAAAATAAATGTAACGATTCAATTTGTTCCTAAAAAGATATTTTAAACAAAGATTTGATTAATTATAACTATTTCATGTGTCTTGAAATTTATATTTTAAGCAAAATGATAAGGAAATACGTATTCCTAAAAAGTACATGAATATATTGCATAAAGAAAAATCAAATTTTCTGATAAATATGAACTTATATTAATGTTTCAATATATATATATATATATATATATATATATATATATATATATATATATATATATATATATATATATATATATATATATATATATATATACGTGTAAAACATATTTTTCCAAAAATCAGCTGCATTTGGGAAAAGAATATAAAAAATATCTTTATAATACCTAACTTATTTTATCAGAGATACGATTATTGTTCATAGCATGGTTTCAGTTTAGCTTCCAAACTGTAGAAAAAGCATTTGTTTTTCTTAGTATGTTTCAAACTAAATAGTTTCTTAAAAGAATGCTCCCTGTATATAAACAAAAATCTCTTCAATCAAATCTTTAATGCAATAGCTCTTACGTATGTTTTTAAAAATACCAGAAAAGTTTTCGCTCATTCAAAATGAAATTTTACAGAAAATCAGTTTGTTACTAGCTTTTGTTAATAAAAATGGCATTATTGTTTGTGTTAATGAGATTTCTCACTTCCATCAATCCTTCGACAATTCAGTCACTCAGAGATTGTAGCCACTTCGTGTAACTTTTCAACATCGCCGAGGCTCTGATTATTATTGCGCAATTTAAACTTGTATGGAAATAATACATATAATTGAGAATTGCACCGTTATGGTCAATATTTACTTTAAGTTTTACAACCATATAATTAAAAAATATCAAGGAAGCAACTGCACGTAGGAAATAAAATTCATAAATGCGGGCTATTTCAGAAGTCTTAAATATTTCTTAGATGTAATGTCTTTGAATTAAATAGTTTGCAAATGGGCGGATGGATTATCTGAGCCTGCTGTAACTAGAAAAAAAGGATTTTCAAGTTTATAAATAATCTTTGTGAGATTACGCGTACTTTAACTGCAGATTTCAAAATAAACAGCTTGAAGAGAACAGAAATTACTGTATTCTGCGTTTCACTGGCGAAAGTTGCTGGTACCAATATGCGTAAAAGGAGCAAGTTACATCTATAAAAATACTGAGTCATTCGTACCATGAAATAACCAAAGGGGATATTTGAACATCCACAGAAAAAAAAAAGAATCTTGTTATGTAAAGAACTCCAAAGAATTTAAGTCTGGGTATACTTTCTGTAGTCTTATAATTATGGCGCAGTCGTAAAAACGATGCTACGATATCACTGAATTTAAAAAAAAATGAATGAAATAGATAAAATGGATATAAGAAATAAATAGTTTATTTCTTTTAAAATTAGATTGAAATAATTTTAAATCAATCGCATGCCTAGCCACTGGATGACGTTTTATACTGTTAATTTTCGCAAGGAACAATCCTCGCATGAGTCATTCAGGAAAACAATAATATTCTTTTTTAAAATACACAGAAATTATGCACTGATTAAACGCAGCATTTTTAACAAATTAAATTTTAAAGTATAAGCTTCCCTTGCAGTGAAAGAGTTTTAATCACGATAATTATTAATTTTCTACATATTAATATCATATATTGAGGTTCCACCGTATTACCAACCTACCCTGTTGAGAGTATGTTGTTGGGGATTCAGAAGTCGAAGTGTGATTATAATGATTTTGTGGTGCCAAAAGAGAGATGCCTTAAAAAATATCTTTAATAGCCAAAAACAATTATAAAATTTCCTTGTCTTAAACTTTATGACTTATATTAGGAAAATTTTGTCGAACGAAACTTAAATGAATAAAGTAAATGAACGGCCGTAAATATTTCAGAAATCTAGAAAAGCGGTCGAATTAGCTATATAATTCAGTTTTTCTTTTAAAGATATGTTTTTTTCTCTTACAGAATGCTAAAAAATCATTTAAATATTTTTCAGTGTTCACAGACACTATTAAATTTACTTAACAAACATTTCGTTGGTAATATAAGAATTTAAACAAATCTTTTTTAAAGAAACAAAATAAAAAAATTAATTTAAATTTGAGTCAATTTTTCTAGTATCTATTTTATCTTATTAAAGGTCCTTAATTTTGGAAATTACCTGAATATCATGTGTCAACAGAAGCAATGCATGCTTAGCCTATTGAATTTGAAAATCGGCAAATTAAAGTGAACTACAAGAAATACATAACATGCCATTCACCCTTTTTGATGGTTCTTTTTCCATTTTCCATATTTAAGCTTCAAATTTGATTTAATAATTAGGTATATTTTATTTTATTTATTAAAAATTAATAAATATCCTAACTGTTAAATAGAATAGAGAAATATTGAAATAAAAGTTATTTCTGCTTATTTCATATTTTTAATAAACAAAACATGACGCACTCACCTCTTGCTAGCAAAAGAATGACTAACGCTGTTTCCTTTTATATAGCAGCTCATAGGCTCGAATCCTACTTTAGGCATGTCTGTTTCTAATATTTTAGAATATACTTTAATCTGTATTCCCAATCTATATTTATCTCCGCCAATATTCTAGACTTTTGTCTTCCTTTACTATCGGAATTTTCTCTAAATCGTTGAAAGTTAAATTAAATTGCCACGTTTTGACAAATTAATTTTATTCTTTTTATTTCACTTTAGGTCAGCCCATAAAAGAAGATAAAAAGTGCGATGCAATTTAAGAGTTTAAAAAAAAAGAAGAAAAAAACTTTTCTCTAAATGCGCCACTATTAGCATGCAAATTAAACCTATTCAGACCAAGCATTAAGAGATGCATGTTAATAAAAAGAAAGCAACTCTTTTTTTTTCCTCAGGCATCTCTGTATAGGGATTTACTGAACGAATGGTATTGAAATCCCGTTTATTCAGCTCATTCCTTTTTCGCTGCCACTGATGTGTTTTTTCTCCGTGTTTTAGGGAATAAAAACTGATCTGATGTAACAGCATCAGAATGAGAAGGGGAAAAAAGTTCACTTTCTTACAGAGGAATGGGAAGAAACTCCCTGTTACATAAAGGTCTGGAAATTGAAAAGTTTTTTAGATCTACTGTGTGATCGTGAATGGATTTAGATGTACCGCTTTTTCCCTTCTCTCCCTGTAGTCCATAAAGTCTTTTCAAGAAGGTCCGCTCAGGAACTTTAAAGCAGATTTACGCGAATCAGAATGTGTTACATTCTGGAGAGGCTACGTGTTTTACTACGCTTTCGACTCGGGATAAAATGAAACATTTGGAGAGGAGAAATGGCAAAAAACAACTTCTTTTTATAGCTCTATATCTTGAACTATTTTACTTCTTTGAGTCTCACTAGTTTAACTTCCTTGTTTTGTTCATAATGTTTAAAAAATATTTCTTCATATATTTATAACCCGATGTTTGTAACGATAACCGTAACGATGATAACTCTGGATTATTCAAGAGATGTACAAAGGAAATAACAGGTAAATAAAAAAAAGTTTAAATTTTATTAAAAAATTTAAACATTCATAATTTTTTTATAAAATTTATCAATCCGGTTTCTTTTTATAAGTATACTACATCTTGTCCTAAATAAAAACGCTACAAAAAACTTTAAATAGAAACCTGTTTTTTGTTCCATGGGGTTTGAACCACATACAGCTGATTATCGATATCAAGAACAGTATACAGTTAGAAAGCCATGCATGATATTATAATTAAGGAAATCTCACTAGCTTTTGGCTTAAAAAGAAAGGTAATTTTTGTTGTTCAACATTCTTGGCTTAGGGATTAAAATGTTACTACAAATAAATCTTAATTTCGTTATTAAAGTTAGATTTTGTTTTATTCCATGAACTTGATTTATTCAATGAATCATTCCCCAAGTTTTCAGTATAAAGACAAAAGTAACATTAAAATCAAGTCATATTTTATAATTATTAATTTATCTTAATTAGACACAATATATTGAATCTTTTTTCTAACACAATCATTTAAAAATTAATAACAATGAACACGTTTTTCGATTTAAGAAAAACATATCAGCTTTAGTTTAATCAATATATTAATCTTTGTTCCACAAGACACATTCCAGATTTCTATACCTTAACTGAGATAACACAACGACTATTTACATATTTATGATTATAAAAATTTTACTAATTTTTAGGTATCCGTTTGAAGATGAGGAAAATTTTTTTTTGAAGAAACTTTTTCATAAAAGTTAATTTTAATTTTTTTCCTCATGTTTTTAAATTAAATTTGATATAAAAACATAAAATTAGCCTAAATTTTAATTACATATAGCACACTTTTTCTGAAATCGGTTATTTTCGGGCAAATTATAAGTGACATTTTAACAAAATGGCTCACTGTTTAAAAAAACTACAGTTGTAATGCAGGATTCTTAATTTGAATTCATGTGACAAAATTCTTTAAAATGGTCGACCTATGAATGAGTGGTTAGCATTCATGACTCCTGAAATGTAAGTCCCAGGTTCGAACCATGGTTCGAGCATGCATGTTATTTTCTCTCTTTCTCTGTCCTTTCTTAAGTGATAATGTATGCATGTGGCCCGTCCTATAAACGGGTTTGTGGTGGTATGAGGCGGCAATGCTACTTTCCTCTGTGACTTGGCTCACAGGTGACTGCTGATAGCGACAAATGAGTACCAGTTTCCGGCCTTGTTGTGTCGAAGGGTTGGTCACCCAAGTGCCTGCCGTTATTTAAAGAACTAATAAAATAAAATAAAAAGCAAAATCTAAAAAAAATATTCAGCGATATAGAAAGTATCGTTAAAAATTGTACTTAATAATATTTGGAGAAATTTCACTGAATAATCCCTTAAAAAATAACTGTAAATTAAAAAATTCGTTATTTAAATTCAACATTTTGCCTGTAAATTTATCAAACTAACTGTTGTGAAACATGTATAGGCCAAATTTCATACATGTAATCTTCATCATTTTTTCAGATATCGTGTTAACGGGTTTGAAGATTTTGTAAAAAACTAAGTTTTGAGAATATCACATTTGAAATGGTAGTAGAATTGTTTCTTATAGCGACGATGTGTTGCCAGTTCTATCCGAATACTTAAACCAAATATCGTAATCATACTTATTGATAGTGAACAGTACATTATAGAAAAACATATAAATTAAAAAATAGTAACAAAATACTTTTCTTTAGTACTTCCGGTTTGAATTTGCAATTTCTACTTTCGTTTTTCAAAAGAGGCAAATTCATTTAAAACTCCTGTAACTTAATTTCCGTTTGAAATATAGTAAAGCAAAAAAGTCGCTTTAAAATCTGGAATGCTCTAAATACTATATACGCAAATAAAAGAAAATTGACACACGTAGTCGAAAATCAATTATCCGTACCTCTAAAAAAATTTTTAAACTACAGGGAAACTTACTTTCAGGAAAATATATTCTAAAACTTAAAACAAAACAAATGTAACTAAAAACATATATTTTAAAAACTCTTAAAGCATCATCATTAATTTTATGCAAACACAATTCCGCCAATAATCACTTCTCACTTCATGATGCAAATTCAAAGAGTAAAGCTTATTTTGACGAATGAGTTACGAAAAGCATCACAGGAAATATTTGAAAGTGAAAAGTGTGATAAAAAATACATTAAATTGTCTAGTATTTTCGCAAAATTATAGAAAATCTCAAGACAATTGGTAAAAGAATAACAATAACACTTTCTTGATAAAAAAAACAAAACAAAATTTAAAGAATTAAATTCTGATACATCTTTGCAAAAATAAGAATATAATAAAAGAAGTTTTTTCTAATTTTTGATATATATATATATATATATATATATATATATATATATATATATATATATATATATATATATATATGCATTTATATATGTGTGTATTATAAATAGTGATATTTAATTACATTTTTTTAGGTTTTAAAAACAGGATATGAAATAGTTTTTTAAATTTTTATCATCAAAAAAATCTGGATTTATAGATCTAATAATTATATTAAATTTAACAGGAAAATCTCCCTTAGCTTAGTAAATTTTAAAACAAAAATATTTTCTCTGAGTAAATCAATAAAAGCAACACATTATTTTCACACATCACTACCTTTTTTCACAATTACGAATTACAGTAGGTAAAAAAAAGTATTGACAATTGCCCTAATTTATTCCTATTGACAAATAAATGAAATGTTATGCAATTTTAGCTGTCGTAATTAAATACAAAACACCTTAGATATGTAAAAAAATAGTAAAAATTTTATTTTAATTTCCATTTTATACTATTTTTTTCAAAAACGCAAATTTGTACGTCAAAAGAATATTAACTAAGTTTTAACTGCTATGAAAATTTTGTTACAGTGAAGTCCTGTGTGTTTTGAGTGAAATAAGGAACTCCGCAAAACTACTCCAAAGTGTCTATACATTGTTTCGCGATTACTGCTGTATAATGACTTCGAAATCGAAGGAGTTGGACTAGTGTTAAAAAACTCGATTATTAGGCTCAGAAATGAAGGTTTAATTTCTCGTGCTATAGGAGTGCAGTTGAATATAAGTTTATTTACAGTCAGAAGTGTTGTAAAAAAAGTTCAAGGAAACAGGATCAACAGAAATTAAGACAAGAAGTGGACGACGTAGAAAATTTTCTACTGGAGAAGAACGTGTCATTATTAACTCATTCACACAAGGTCAAGAAAAACCCTAAAATAAGTGCATCCCAGATATAGCTAGATATGACGCTTTCACTTCTCAAAAGAATTTCAGCGTACAGACTGTACAGAATGTTTTACACGAGAGAAGTTATTAAGGAAGGGGAGCTAGAACCAAACCATTCATCTCGGAAATAAATGGGAGAATGAGGTTAGAATTCGATAAATACCACGATGATTTATCTAAAGAGTTTTGGGACACAATTATTTTTTCCGACTAATCAAAGTTTAACATTTTCAGCAGTGATGGACGACAATATGTGTGGAGGAGGCCAAATGCTTAGTTGGAAGATCAACATTTAACTGCTACTGTAAAACCTGGTGGAGGCAGTGTCTTAGTTTGGGGCTGTATGGCAGCTAATGGAGTTTGCAACCTATATTTTATTGATGGTATTATGACAGATGATACATACAATTGACATTTTGCCCCATAACTTAAAAGTCAGTGCCCAAAATCTTGTCTGGGGAATATCATTCGTTTTACAACAAAAGAATGACCCCAAGCACACAGTGAATCTCACCCGTAAATAGCTACTGTACAATGCACTTCGCCTGTTAAAACCCCACCTCAATCGTCTGACATCAATTCAATTGAAAATTTATGGCACATGCTGAATCTAGAAATCAGGAAACATAAAATTTCATGTAAAGACGACTTCAAACGTTTACTCTTGCAAGAGTGGCACAAAATTCCCAACACAGTACAACAAAGACCTTAGTTTCCTCTATGATAAATAGATTACAAGCTGGCATAGATGCAGAAGGTATGCATACAAAGTACTAAACATATACTGATTTTGTTTGCTCACATAATTTTGTTACTTTCATAATTTTGCCAATACTTTTTTTATCACGTAAATTTTGGATTTTCTATTAGATTTTGACTAAAAAATATTTAAATGAAAATTTCTTTATATTTGTTTGCCTTTTCTCCTTCTATAATCGCTATATTAAAATAAAATTTGTAAACATACTTTTTTTTAGCAAATATGATCTTTTACATGCAATTGCCAGTACTTTTTTATCCACTGTATAAGTGAAAACATTTGTAAACGAAAAGCTAAACTTCGAAAATTGTTCCAACCGAATTAATTCAACTCCGGTCTAAAATAACATTTATGGAAATAAACATCACATATTGTCTGGTGAAAGGGAGGAAAACGTTCTATCATGTATCGCGGAATAAAGGACGAAGCAATCGAATGTTTCTTTTTACAAAAGCAGAAATAATAATAGCAACCTCGGGGTACAACGTGAATGGTGGGTTTCCGAAAATTCGCTATTGGCAATAAATAATTTTTATGAGTTGAATAATCTTGTTCTCCGATAGTTTATTGTCATCCGCTCTCTTTTGAAAACATACTGAAAGGAAAATGCATAAAATATTTTTTCCAATGGCTAATAAAACGGCGGCGGGGGAGGTAATTTGTTTGCACTTCTGCCAGAGTACTCGAAGGCTGAGTGTCATCTTCATCGGGTATATCGAGGGAAAGGAGATTAAATTGCCTTTACTTGGACAGTGATGAGTATGGACACCGTTCTGCTTTGCTGTCATTATTGCTAAATGAAGACATGAATTCATTTTTTGCTTATATATGTATCGTGATATATTTGATTTCTTAGGTACGTAATATCATGAAGTTATTGTGATGTGCGAAAGGGATTTCAGTTCCTTAAACTTTCATTTATTTAAATGTATAGAAGTTATATTCTTATTTTTTACTGTTGATTTTTGTCTCTTTAAGAAAAAAAATATATATACTTAGATTTATTGAAAAATATGCATTCTTTCAGCATTTTCTAAACACAAATGAATAAAATTATTTAAACTCTAGTAGGGAAACTCTGTTTGAAGAAGTTTTTCCTGATTTCACTGAGTTTTCTTTCAACATAAAATAGTTAACGATTCTTCCAATCTTTTTCATAATATTTAACTTTTCTATTTTAAATTAAAATAGTGTTTAAAGCTAAAAGAAATATCTACATACATAAAAATGTTATTTCAATCTAATTGAAAATCAAAATATTTTAATTTAATGCGCAAATTAAAGATTGCGCCATCGGAATCATTTGAAAAATGTATTTGATGATTAGCACATACATATGTTTATTAAGTTTATGACATAAATATTTTTACCTTTTTTGATTGATTTCATTTCATTTATCTCTCTAACATATACAAATGTCACGATGAACCTATCCATTGTCTTGTTTGACATTTTCTAATATATGTGTAAAATTTAGAGATTTCTTTGCAGTTCTTATAAGAGGACTGCATCTGAACAGTAATTCCTCACTAGAAGTAATTAAATCCTTATCCGGAGACTAAGAGTATTATTTTTGCTGGTAAATATATGGTTTGTAAAATATGTGAAATTTATTAAAAGTTATTGTAGTATGATTCCAGTTAGTAAGTACCGTGGGAATCAAACGTTATCTTTTAAAAATAGTACAATCTACGTGCCTTAGAATGCACACACAAACTACAAAGTGTTCGTGAAAGCAATAGTATTTAAGCATCTATAAAAAACAAGCAAGTATACATCTCGTTGAAAGCGAAGCCAAATGAAATAAACGCAAGCCGTGAAGATTGCAAAACAATGGTTTCCAATAGTCATATTACTAGTGTTAATCAATAACGGTGAAACATTGATTTACACGCGATCTCAAACAATAATGTTGGAAATTTGCAAAAAATATCTAAATGATTTAGTGAAGTTAGTTTTGATAAGAATGGCAAATATTCCTTCTACAAATACGTTAGGGATGGTACAAAAAATGAGTATTTTCAAAGAAATT
The DNA here is from genome assembly GCA_030067965.1 of Latrodectus elegans. Lineage (NCBI taxonomy): Eukaryota > Metazoa > Arthropoda > Arachnida > Araneae > Theridiidae > Latrodectus > Latrodectus elegans. The sequence continues at coordinate 102,031,675 of CM057811.1, read as the reverse complement.
TTGGAATATTTTATTGAATATTTTATTTATGGAACGCATGCGCTCCTAGGACTTGCAGAAGGTTCAATGCTCGTACACAGCTGAATAGCTCCACATGATAAACCTTGCTCATTGGATACTGAAGATGCGAAAGAAATATCCTGTATTTTATTTAATAGTATTATTTAGATATGAGACCATATTCAATTGAAAATACGTTGTCAAACTGGCACAATCTTAGCTTTTGTTCTAACGAATAAACACTGTAAATACCAACTGAATATCTTTCGCAGACACCAACTCTGAACCTTCATGAAGATCTGAGAAGTTATTCTTGATGACATTCTTACAAAAAAACCATTGGCAATGCAATATCGCATTTTTTTTTGGATAAAAATTATTCTCATTTCTTGCAAGGCATTCCAGTTCCCACCCACAAAAATATATGGTTTACGCACGATGAATTCCCTCACACATTTTTTGTTCGATTTACTATTTCTTTTCACGCCCCATACTCCTCGCAATCACTTGAACGCAATGATGGTTCTATAGCATGGTTTCCTCACTTACTCAGCTTTTTCATCAAAAGTTTCAGAAATCTTGTGGACTCGGTTGAAGATCTTATAGAAACAATTCTTGCTGATGCTGAAATAATGAGTATAACATCAGGGATTCTCGAAAGAATAAGCTTTAATGCGCACAGAAGTCACTAAGATTGTGTCCTATAAATTTTCCTGTAAGATATAAATCAGTCTACAATTTTTGTATCCGTCACACATTTGCTTTCCTAACATTATTATAATTTCAGATTGAAACTCCAACTTTACAGTCTCTCCGCCGTTTAAACAAAGCGAGCTTACGTACAGTGATAATTAATTATTCTTACATATGGGTAATACTCTGTCATTCTTTATTTTTATTTAAGAACAATTTACACTCACACATTATATACACACACATATATATTGCTGTTTCGATTGGAAGATAAGCCAATGCTTCTAATTGAAATACTTCTCTTTGCTGAGCTGAGCTGATAATCGAATGCTTAATGCTTTGACCTTCTATTGAAAAATTTTTGAGTTCCAATCCCACCTTTGGCTTGGATGTCATAGCATTACAAAACCCATTTTAGGTCTTAATATAATTAAATCTCGTGTGCAAAAATGTTAGTTAAGCGCCTTACCATCAACCAATCTCAAAATCAAAAAAGTGAACATGTGTTAAACGAAACCCACACATTATCTTACTTGTCAGAAATTCTGTGTAGTTACATTGGTTATTATTACCCTATTAACCATGTAATAATTTTAGTCAGCATAGTTTTTGCACATAGTTGTGTATGATAATGAAAACAAATTTCCTATAAAATGATTATTACATTAACCACACAAAGAAACGTTTTCCATCTATTTTCCTTTAATTTTTATTCTAAGATTTGTTATTGTTCTTAAAGTAACTTAAGCAGCAAGACATTTTTTAATACATTCCAAAATTTCATTTACATCAAAAACGAAATTTGATTTCAATAAACTGCTGTTAAAGAAATAAAAATGAATTTAATCTGACAAGACTATGTCCGGGTTTGGATATAATATTTATGGACCCAAATTAAGATTAGATCTTCTACTAGGTGTTTATATATAACTCCCACTCACTCTTGATTTTTATTAGTGAACCTTAATTTTATAACCACTCATCAAATCCATTTTCAAGATAAAGATTGTACTACGTACAGCTCGTGATTTCCTCCAATAAATTCGAAAACTTGGAATCAGAAAAGACAAGAAAAACAAGAGTAAAACCTAATAAAAGAAACATATTCCACCTACCCTTAAGGGGGAGGGGGTTTTAGACGGAAAGAGGAAAAGCAATATGACAAAATTTTTAGAGTCTCAGGAGTTGTACTATTTTTGTACCACTTACCGGAGAACGTGCTTTTAGCTTCCCTTTCCTGCCTTAACTTGAGCCATAAAATATTTCTTCTGGGATTACAGTGGAAATTTATGAGCTTCTTTTTCGTCCCGAAATAAATCGATGCGAAAGTTTGACGACTTTGAACAACAACCACCTTTGGCAACGGGTTTTTATCTATTTCATCAGAGGGTAAGCTGGCCGTTTTTATAAGTTTCGCTCCATACTTTCGCCATCCAACATCTGGACTGTAATATCAATGTCACTGATGAAGAAATACCAATTTTAGTCGGTTATGATACCAAATATCGTAGAGAAAAATATATTAAATTTCTGTTCAAGAACAGAGGAATACAATTTTAAAACTTTTGTCTGAAAACTTTTCTGTTACAATGGAATTTTGATCCCATTTTTTAAATTCTATCTATCAAACATATCATTGTTAGTCTACTATCAATTTAGTGCACTGTTACAAATAACTTTGAATCCAAAATCATGTTTCTTTTACCAAAATAAAGTAATAATTTTATCTTTTCAATTTCTTTTTAGATTTACTTGATTTATTTTTCATCAATATAGACGCGGAAATTTTTAGTTTTAAAAATTAAATTGACAATTAATTGTTTTCGCTATCTTTCTTTAGTGGTTTTCTTTATTTTCATAATTAATATGAAATGTCGAAGGAATTTTCAGATATATTCGATGACAATAAGTTTTCTATCTATATCATTGTATTTATGACATCAGTTAAATTCACTGGGGTTTAAAGGCCAATGAGACTACGAAAGGCTTGAGAGTGACAGATTTCAGCTGTTTTTTTAACTGATCCTATGACAAAACATATTTTGAGAGGAAATAAGAAGTAAATCTTTTAAGCTTAATTAGTATATAATCATGGATTTCATATCTGCGCCAGTGACTACACCAATCTTCGGAGAACGCAACAACAATGTTGAGTTTAAATGAAAACGTGCGCATAAGTTTCCTGCTCTCTCTCTCTCTCTTTATTTTTTTATAATTAACATAAAATCAAGAAATTATTGTAGTTTATAACCATAAAAGTTTTGAGTCTCCCAAACTATTTAATATTAAAAAAAATCACAGTTTAGATTCGCATTACATTTTTAAATAAAAAAACTAACTAAGAAAACAAACTGGATTTTTGTTATAATCCTCTTAAGAGATTTAGAAATAATTTAGATTTATGTTGGATTGGTAACCATATAAATTCTATATCTGTTCTTGACTATATCTAAATAATTATATATCAAAGTCATTGTAATGAGCTGTTCGAAAAATAATTTCGTTTCTTCCCGACAGAGTATTTAATTGTATTTTTTGCACTCAATTTCACACTTAAGTGCATAATTATTATATGTTTTAAGAGTTGATATAATAAAGTTTGTATGTGAAAAAGTTCAATTAATTCTACGCAGTAGTTTTTGGTGGGTGCTCTTTTAAATATGGAGAGCAAAAATCAGCATTTTCTTCATATTTTAGCTTTTTACTATATAAAAGGTAAAAATGTTTTTCATGTCAGAAAGAAATGAACCGATGTGTATGGAGAAAATGTGTTCATTGGTCCGTGTTTCAAGACGCTAGCTCCAGAACTGGTTTGCGAACTTTCGATCCGCCAATTTTTATGTGGAAGATGCACCACATTTCAGAAGACAGACTGAAGCTGATAAAGACACGATAAAGGCATTAGTTGATGCAAATCAGCGAATAGCAACATGTGAGATTGGCGAGAGGTTAAATTTGTCGAATTTAATTATTTATGACCACTTGAAAGGTCTGGATTTAACTTCGAAGCTCGATATATGTGTACGATATTCGCTTATCAAACGTAACGAAAAT